>CM072512.1:112383342-113018342 GCA_036898135.1 Oncomelania hupensis
GGTGTGACATCGTCAAAGTTCCTAGTATCTTAGTTGGGCTGGGAGCGAGTGGGAGCATTCTGATTGGTCGACGCATTACAAAATTCGACGCATGCGCACAGTGCTATCGTAGTCTTAGTAAGGATTAGATTTATATTTTTATTTGATGAGGCTGATAGGGTTAGATTTAGGGTTAGGGTTAGGGTTACGACACCTAAGAACATCGTGAAAAAGCCGGCCAGACTTGACCTGGCGCATGCGCAAAGACGCCCGGCTAAAGTAAAACCCCCGGAACTTTGAGGACGTGACACCGGACGTACACCTACGTTGAAGCGGCATTTGATCCAGCGCTACGCTATGGCAGCTGATGTCAAAACCGCGTAGCTCAATGTGACTTACAGTCAGAGGGTTACCTGTGGCTCTGGTTGTGTGTATACTACTAGTGAGAGGAACCCTGCGAGTCTCAGCTACGCTCACTCACTGTACTGGCGCTGTTAGCTTCGAGCTTTAACTAATCAGGTTGAACTTTTCCTACAACCCGCTAAAACCCGAGATTTGACAGTATTTGTAGAGCTGCGCGGGGATTAAAGATGAAGAAAGTACAGTTGCTGCAAGCCGCGTTGCTTGCTGAGGAACAATCGATGTTAGGGATTCCGATCCATAGTTTTACCACACTTTTAATCATCTGCAACATGCATCCTCTCTCCCCATTTCCAGTCGTTATTGCGTCTCGGTGAAGCTATTACTTTTTACCGTAAGCACCATAAGGCGCTTCCGAGGTTAACATTTTTCATTTGGGTCTCACACACACATACACACACAGGCACACGCATACACACACGCAACCCTCCTCTGCCCTCCCCCACACACATACACGCACATACATGCACACATAGATCTGAGAGATATTGAGGAAATGCCCATGCTCATGGATCAGTGGAAGAGCGCTCGCGCCTGTCCAATGTTTATTAAAACAGAATTGTTATGGATTAATAATCAGACTACAACTATTGAATTAAAAGTTTGTACAACAATTAATTGAAACCATTTTAAGGGTGGGGAATGTAAAGCAGCGAGGGAGAGAGATGGGCATCACCCTCATTACGCTGGCCCAAGATAAGTGTGATCTCCAACATCACGCTCCCCTACGGCCACAAGGCTATGGGGACAACCTTCACCTTGTTTCTTTTTTTTTTTAATTTATAAAGCCATCAAGAGACATAACTCTTGTCTAGCAAGAAGGCCCAAGCTTTGATGAGTTGTGTACCCTAGTTTGTTATGTTGTATATGATCGCTCTGGCCGGTCACTTTCATACTGCCTAGCTGAGACTAGACGAGGTTTACGGGCACCTTTCCATTTGTGACAGGTACACGACAAGACTCTCAGCTACGCTGTTTAGCGCAATTTCGGAAAATTGATAAATTATATGCAACACTGGCAACAAGATATAAAGTGTTGATGGTGCTGGTCAATGCCTTATGATTTACTGTCATTTTCTATTTACGCCCTAAAGAAAAAACTTCGAGGATGGGAAAGTGGCCATATGTTGCTCAGTTGGTCAATCGGTTTATGGGTTAGTTGGTTGGTCGGTGGTTTTCACTGCTTTGCTCGAAGAAGAAGAAGAAGAAGAAGAAGAAGAAGAAGAAGAAGAAGAAGAAGAAGAAGAAGAAGAAGAAGAAGAAGAAGAAGAAGAAGAAGATTAACTATTACTACTACTACTATTGCTGCTGCTGCTACTACTACTACTACTACCGCTGCTGCTGCTGCTACTACTACTATTACAACTACCACTACTACTACTACTGCTGCTACTACAACTATTCCTCTTACTACTACTACTACTACTACTACAACTACTACTACTACTACTACTACTACTACTACTACTACAGAATGCTAAATACACATATGGGCAGGTGAACGTTAGAAAATGTGGAAAATAAGTCGGGAACCACCCAAAGTGAGGACACGTATATTTAAAAACGCTTCATCTCCAGCTCTCCAAAATAAAAAATGAAACCAAAAAACATCTGATGCATGGGAGCTACCTAAAATAAAATCCTAGACAATCCATTTTGTTTCAGTTGAATATGCGTTATGGGCAATGGCTTGCGTTCCAAAGTTTCGTCCCAGACTTCTTGTTGTCGAAGTTTGGGCATCGCAGTAAGGAGTCAAATAAAGGGATAATTAATAATTATTGTATACGCCCTACCTCCGTGCCACAGGCGCCCGTATGGTATCTAGATATTGCGAAGCCTGAGAGGCTGTCGCTCTCTACATACTGATCACAGGGGCATAATTAAGCATGTAGAATGGAACCGTGATAGCAAAACTAAAGTAGATCCTTGATCGCCCATCGGTAGATTACACCCAGTCAAACGTTTTATACTACACGTAAGAACCGCGTAAGAACGCACAGGTAATCAATCGTCCCTTGAATCGAAACGATATATGCCATTGATAGGTGAAAGTTCCGCGTATAACAAAATAGGCCTATTTTAATTTATTCCCAGTTGAAGGACTGTATTTTTCAATGCAAGCTTAAATGGAGATAGTAAGCTAATAGGTTCGTTGGTACGCTGTTTGGGTTTAAACTGTGTGAGCGACCGATTCCTTTCACCAAATACGCCGTCTAGTCACCTTTTCTATCTATGATACAAACGTACGCTATCTACCGCTTTGGTACGCTATCTACCGCTTTGCTATCCGGGATCCACTTTCAGCGCGTAATACCCCCGCTGTGGTTTGAAGCACAATATTATAAACACTACAAATGGCTGTGCGTGATCTACAACTGCTTTTTTTTTAAAGAAGATTTTTTTTAGGCGGAGGGAGGAGGGATTGGAGGGGAGAGGGGGGTGACACTTTATTGTACCCTTTTACTCGAGAAATTCTGGGCCGCCTCCCCTGGGAAGGCGTAGTCGCAGCGTGTGGCGCGTACAAACCCAAATTACCTAATATTAGTTTTTGTTGTTGGTGGTGGTGGTGGAGGTGGTGTTCTTTGAAATTTGGCTAAGGGAGCAAACCGAAGTACCCGGAGAAAACCCCCGAGACTTTGCCCGAGTCGAAATTAAATAATATTCGGAGAAACATAACGCCAAGAAGCGGGATCAATCCAACATCTGTCATGCAGGCGCAAGTTAGCACCATCTTAGACCACGCGGACACAACGCTCGCTGGGCTATATAGGTTTCAGGGGCAGGGGTTATGAGCGCGACTTTCAGGCCAGCGACGAGCAACTTTCAGTCTCGCGACAAGGTGCGGGGGGTTATGACCCCCGATTACTGCAGTCGCCGGTACCGATAGTCGCTCAAACACAGTCATGGCACCCCCCTCGACTAGCGGACGTCAAGGCACACAAACTATGCTTTCGGCCTACCTTTTGTTGGAACTCAGTGTGCGAGTGTGAGTTTGTGTGCTTTTGTTATGTTACGGTTGCCCACCACGGGATTCGAACCTGTGTCATGTGTTGCGTTTTGTGGAATGTGAGTGAATAGATCTTAATTGTTATTTATTGTTTGTATTGTTGTATTATTCACCGACGCGTAAGGCAAATTCTTGTAATATTTCAAGCGAATAAAAGTTTTATGTCTTATGTTCATTTTTCCCAAGTCTAAAATCAAATATGTTTGAACAAGCTTTCAATTTTTAAAAACTTCAATCAATCTGTTTGAGATGTACTTCTTTTTAAACTCTCTCTCTCTCTCTCTCTCTCTCTCTCTCTCTCTCTCTCTCTCTCTCTCTCTCTCTCTCTCCCTCCCCCTAGATAAATCTATTTAGTTATATGCTTTAAGTTGAGCTTTCGCACTAGCAATTTGTATGTCTTGTACTTCCAAAAACTAGGACCTCAAAGGCTGACTGGTGTTTTTTTAGCACCACCAAATGAAGGGAATTTGTGAACACTGTAATAGATGAGTAAAGAATTAATAACCAAAACAGTACTTTAATGTAAAAATAGAAAGAAAAAAACACCATGGAAATTAATTAGCAATCAGCCTAACCAAAACAACACACACACACACACACACACACACATACACACACATACACACCCCCCCCCCCCCCCTACACACACACACGTGGTTCATTCCATGTTATGCAGCAAAATCGAAAGTAGAACGTAGGCGTAAACCATGGGGCGAAGGGATTGATTGCACGATTAGTTAGTGCTAAAAATAGGACAGGTTGAGCGACCTCCAAATCGCACGCTCATACCCCGCACCCAGTAGGCGGCACAGCTCGGTTGACTTCATAGGCGTCCGAACTGAACGTCGTCCGACTATTGGTAGCGTTTTTCATAACCCCAGCCCCACTTTTGTAACGCCCCTGTGGTTAGAAATGAGATGAAAATCCAGCAGCTGAATGGGGTTTCTCTTGAATGCTTCATTGAGTTCCATCATTTTTGCAAGGACTTCCCTGGTCCTTTTCCGTGTTCTGCCAAGCACAAGCACAACCGCTGCAGCGAGAATACGTCATCACAAGGGTGCTGATAGCAAAGACCGTATTACTTGGTGGTCTGTTCAGTTAAATGGAAGTCAAAAACTTGTAGGGCTACCTAACTTTCTCGATATATATATATCCCAGGGAAGGAGGGGTAGGGATCTTAATCACGCTGAACCACCAGAGCAATCATACTACAAATACGGACAGTGAAAATGGCCACTTTTTATGTTGCCCACCACGGGACAAGTAATTCCAGAAAATTCTCAACAATATCGACCGAACGAAAATTATCAACATTATACAAAGCTTCTTCGAGCAACATCGCAAAATCAAATCGAAGGTAAATACACTCTGTTATTGCATGCTTTGCAAAATAAAATCCTCGGATCTACCGTGCGCGTCTTAATCGTAACAGCAGTATAGAAAACGTTATTGAAATGTTTCAGAAAGCCGGATTTTTCGGCATTGTGACGATATTTTAATGTCTTGCGCTTGTGTCAGTCCCTATCCTATCCTATCCTATCCCGTAACTCGGAGGTCGTAGGGCACAACAGATGATCGTTTAACAGCGTACTCCATCTTTCCCTGTCCTCAGCAACCCTGATTGTTTCGCTCAGTGTCAAACCAGTCCATTCTCGAAAGTTGTCCTCCCACCTCTTTTTCGGTCTCCCTCTTCTTCTACCTCCTTGCACTGTGCCTTGCAGCATGGTCTTTGCAAAACCTGATGATCTGGTGACGTGGCCATGCCATCGGAGTTTCCGTTTCTTCACCACTGTGAGCAGGTCATCGTGTTGTCCAATGGATTGTGTGATGGTCTGTCGGACTTCGTCGTTGGGGATGTGCTGGGTATAGGAAATGCCCAGAATGCTTTGTATTCTTCGTTGGAGATCGGCTGTGACACAAGCATGTAGGAAGATGGAGATGACAAGGGAGCGCAGCAGCCTTACATTGGAATGTAGACTGATGGTCATGTCTTTCCAAATTGGCTTCAACCTCGCCAGGGCAGCAGTTGTTTGTGCGATCCTGGAGAGGACTTTCTGTCGGGACCCATTGTCTGATACAATGGCTCCTAAATATTTGAAGCTATGCACTGTGTTGAGGGATTTGGCCTTGGACTTTGATGTTCGTGTTGATGCCATTGGTGTTGTTGGTCATCAATTTGGTCTTCTCTGCACTTCCATTTCATTTCCATTCCATAAGCTCTGGAGGTGGTGTCAAACCTCTGTACCAGCTGTTCAAGTTCTTGTTCCTCTCCAGCCAATCCATCAATGTCATCCGCAAAACGAAGGATGGAGATTGCTCTTCCCCTTATGCTGACTGTTCCTTCGTGATCTGCAAGGGCATCTGACATGATGCGCTCTAGGAAGATGTTGAAGAGTGTCTGTCCCAAAATAAAATAAAAATTAAATTCACTGGAGACTGGGCAGTGTATGTACGCTAATGTTCTATTGATCCATTGATCAGTTTAAAAGATATTGGTCTTGCAGTTTGGAATAAAAGTACGCAGCGAATGCGGGAAAAACTGTTAGACAATATTGTTATTCCTCGCTCTTGTTGCGCTAGCGTTGAGGTAAATAGATAATCGATAAAAACGTCGTTCGAATGGAATCTGTCATTGTGCAAAGTTGGAAGTAAATTGATGCAGCATTTTAAAAGATACAACAAACGCACACACTCCATACCCACACTCTTCGTCACAAAGTTGCCCAATTATAATTTTAGATTGTTTACATAAATGTAGCCAGGTTGAAAACAAAATATTATGTCACTTGAGCCTTTCTGACAATGGACAGGTTCATTTACAAACATACATACAGACAGACAGATACACACACACACGCACACATACACACACACACACACACACACACACATGTTTACCCTCCCTTTGCGAACGCTATCTTGATGTCTTCCATCTTGGTCACAATTATGAATTTTGGAATATTTTCATAAAACTTATGTGAATATTCTCTTCTTTGCGTGATATCGGTAGTTTTCTGCCCACGACGTGTAAACAAGGGTACAGAAATCTACACCTAAATAACTTTTTATTAAAGTAAACTGTGATTATTTAAAAAGCACACGTGTGTTCCTTGTGTTATTCCTAGGACATTGATATAAGTCCGAGCGATATATTCCAACAAACAAAGAATTTACAGATAAAAATGTGATGCACTGTGAAGTTTTCCACACCCACAACGTGTAGCCAAGGTTAAATGTTTTCTTGTTGTTGTTGTTTTTTTTAAATTGTAGATTTTATATTTGTTTAATGTATTTTCTTTCAAGATGATTTTAAAATTATCGTGTCGTCAAATTTTTTTTAAAATAATCAGTGTTTGATTGTCTGCCATACATATACGTAACAGAAACCTTAAATGAGTCAAGAAGCTGGTATCTGTTTTCAATAAAATGAAAAGGACATGCGCTTGAAAAAATAGTCCTACTTACAAGATAATGTTAAGAGTTCCTATCCTATCCTATACTGAGGCCCTTTGTTCCACGCGGAATTCAAGGAATTAAGCAGTAAATATTATATCCTATCCTATCCTATCCTATCCTATCCTATCCCGTAACTCTGAGGTCGTTGAGACACCACAGATGATCGTTTAACCAGCGTACTCCATCTTTCTCTGTCCTCAGCTACCCTGATGGCTTCGCTGAGTGTCAAGCCAGTCCATTCTCGAATGTAGTCCTCCCAGCTCTTTTTCGGTCTCCCTCTTCTTCTAACTCCTTGCAGGATGGTCCTTGAAAGGCCTGATGATCTGATGAGGTGGCCATACCATCGGAGTTTCCGTTTCTTCACCACTGTGAGGAGGTCATCGTATTGTCCGTGTGATGGTCTGTCGGACTTCGTCGTTGGTGACGTGCTTGGCACAGGAAATGCCCAGAAGTCCTCTGCAGCACCTCATCTCCATGCTCTGTATTCCTCGCTGCAGATCCGCTGTGAGGGTCCATGTTTCACAAGCGCATAGGAAGTTAAGAGCTAAATATATAAATTAATGAAGAACCAGGTGACAACAATCAAAACTAACTAACATATCAAACACAGTGCTAACTAATAACACAATGACGATGACACAATGACAATGTCTTGCTGACAACAAATACTTAGTAGTAAGCTTATTAGCAATAGATTAAAAAGGCATCAGTATAAATGAGTATGCCTCGAGATTATAGAGGCTCACGGTGCTTACAAATTCACACAATACAATTTGATAAAGCCCTGGAAAGTGGCATGCACTTGAAATATAGTACCACTTAAAAGTTAAAGTTAAGAGTTAAATACATAAATTAATAAAGAACCAGCTGCCAACAATCACAACTACCTAACATCAAAGATTCAATCACAGGCCTAACTAACAACACAATGACAATGTTTGGCTGACAACAAATACTAGTACTAGGAATAGAATAATAGACTATCAGTATTGAGTAGGCCTACTAATACTACTCTACTTTAGTACTTGCACTATCTAACAACACAATGACAACGTCATGCTGACAACAATACTAGTACTAGCAATAGAATATTAGACTATCACTGTATTAGTATTGAGTAGGCGTACTAGTACTACTCTACTGACACTATTACAGTATTGAAGAAACAAATAATATTAAATTAATATTAATAAATAATAATTGTACTTTACCTTAGCCAAAGCCTACTAATATTATAATAAATAACCTTAGTAACCTAGTATTCACAATGCATATATAACAATTAGCTGACTGAAGCGATGAAGTCTGTAGGGTAGGCCTAATCAGAAAATGTCACACCAACTAACGTGGAGTAAAGTAAACTTTGGTGCCACTGTAGATTGTTCAAACCTATAAAGGGAAAAGTGAAAGCCCCAGTTGAAAACCTGTCTTTCCTTTGTAGGCAAGACAGATTCACTGCGGCAACAGTACCCCCGTTGGAGTGCCGGGGTTTTTCAGTATAAATAGTATCCCCACTTTATGGAAATTTTTGTGCTTGAAATTCCCACTGTCGCTGTCTTCCTCATTTACTCTTTCCCATTCCTGCTCTGTCCTATCACTCTGCTATACTATCTTCTTCTTCGCTAGATCAATGACCTACCTTTTTTCTTGAAAACTCTTCCTGGACAAGACTCCTTATTTGTGTATGAGGTCTGTTGGATCAGCTTGGGAGTGTTGGACGCTTTCTGCCGGGTGGTCACTAGGGCTTCCTATGATTGTATTATTTAGCACTATAGGCATTTTATATGTATGTGTTTTGTTGATGATTTATAATGATGTTTGTATTCTATTTTGTTTTTGTAACCGGGGGTTCGAGTAGTTGGGGTAAAGCCTCAGCCGTCCCCTGCGTGGGATGTCTTTATTGTAAAGTGACTGGCCGGTGGAGGGCATTCAATTTTCCCACTAGGGTTGTTTCGGCAAATTTTTTATGCGGATTGGGGGTTGTCCGGTCCTGATTTGGCTCGGAAGAGTCCGCTGGACCTATCAATCAATCAATCAATCAAGCTTGAAGACGCTGAAGAGCACGATAAGGGAGGTAACAACACTGTACGGTTTAGGTCTAAAGTCGCTCCATGTATGAAAAAAATATCGCGCCCTGGTCATAATAAAATGTAAGCCAGCCGTCTCTCTCTCTCTCTCTCTCTCTCTCTCTCTCTCTCTCTCTCTCCTCTCTCTCTCTCTCTCTCTCTCTCTCTCTCTCTCTCTCTCTCTCTCTCTCTCTCTCTCTCTCTCTCCTTCTTCTTCTTCTTCTTCTTCTTTTCTTCTTCTTCTTTTCCTCCAGTAAGTAGTCAACGTAAGCTTACTGATTGACTACCCGATCGACAGCAGCAGAAGGTGATTTTGTGAGGCCTATTCTTACCCATCTTCTTCGCAAGAGCAACCAAACGCTTACTTGTGCTCGCACACACAAGCACGCATTCAATCATTCAATAATCATTGTCACCATCATCATCATCATCATCATCATCATCATCATCATCATCATCATCATCATCATCGTCGTCGTCATTGGCCCTCCGTAGTTTAGCTAGCTATGTGACTCGATAAAAGCAAAAATGTGAATAAGTTTGAAATCAATCTGTAATGTAACACGTTGCAGAATGTGTTCAGCTGACAAAAACGATTGATTTTTTTTTTTAACCAGGCAGGCCTGTGAGAGCTGAACGTAGATTAATACGCAGATGTTTCCAATACCCAAGTGAGCCCAACGAAATCACGAAGACATGTTTTTTGTTCAAAACTTGGGAGGGAGAAATGCTTTCCGACAGTGCAAACGTTAAGATAGTGAAGTTAAAAAGGTCACATAGGGCAGCAAGAAAGATCGGTCAACTCACATAATCCACTCACATTCATTGAATTATATATAATTATATATTGGCTATAAGCCTACTGTCCACCACTGCTCCACAAACACAAAATCGGGATGCAATTCTTTTTTGCTGTTCGCTGATATTTTTGTTTAACAGTAAGCTTAATGTTTCATACAACTGTATTAGGTGATCAGAGGAAACATAGATTATAGTGTTTTCCAATAGATTTACTTCAGAGAAACAGAAATTCTCGATCATATCCTTTTCGAGGTTTTTTCTTCTTACAGGGTACATGTTGCTGAGATGTATTTAAGCTTATTCGTTGGGGAGGAGCATATTGCAGTGGTCGCAGCTGTATTTCCTAACGCAGATGTAAGGTCTGTTTACGCTGTGTTGTACTGGTCTGTTTTACGCTGTGTTGTGGTCTGTTTACGCTGTGTTGTACTGGTCTGTTTACGCTGTGTTGTACTGGTCTGTTTACGCTGTGTTGTACTGGTCTGTTTACGCTGTGTTGTACTGGTCTGTTTTACGCTGTGTTGTGGTCTGTTTACGCTGTGTTGTACTGGTCTGTTTACGCTGTGTTGTGGTCTGTTTACGCTGTGTTGTACTGGTCTGTTTACGCTGTGTTGTACTGGTCTGTTTTACGCTGTGTTGTGGTCTGTTTACGCTGTGTTGGACTGGTCTGTTTACGCTGTGTTGGACTGCATATATTTAGATCCATTTTGCGCCTAAATATATGTTCTTTTATTAGTAAATA
Organism: Oncomelania hupensis; assembly: GCA_036898135.1. NCBI lineage: Eukaryota > Metazoa > Mollusca > Gastropoda > Littorinimorpha > Pomatiopsidae > Oncomelania > Oncomelania hupensis. Next base: position 112,393,811 of record CM072512.1, read on the forward strand.
ATGTAAGCTTACACTTTTTTTTCCTTTTGCAAGTCAAACGCACACACAATAAGGTCTATGAGAGAAAAATTAATATTGGCAAAATACGGAATTTAACCATTTAACACACTTAGGCCTATAAGCAAGGATTTTGTTGGTGTTGGCGTTGTTGTTGTGTGTGAGTGGGTGGGTGGGGGCGCGCGCGCGCGACTTTAATTTTTTTTTTTAAAGTTTGCATTCATCGTCACAAATCTAAAGACGTTAATTTGCGTTAAAAATAGAACGTGGGGGCAGGATTTGGAAGTAGAATCGTTTTTGTGAAGACTTTAAACCTTGGTTTGTCACATGAATGACTTGCCATCTTGTTGACTCTATACGCTGAAAGTGACACGTGTGTTTCAATCCTTACATCGCGTATGGCCTCTAAAGTGAATCTACAGCAAGTACACTTTCACATTCTAAATAACTAATCATTGGATATATATTGTTATCAGTAGGCTATTTGTCTTAGACAAATGGAGAATTATTTTGTAATGTGGTTCAACAAAAATGTGTGTTTTTGGTTATATTTGAAGTTTTAACAGTTATAATCAATACGTCATAGCAAAAGTCATTGATTTGTTTTATTGATGCACGAAGTAACATCTGTGACGTTGAGCTTCAGAAAACACATCATTCTGGACACGTTTTATCAAAAGCAAGTTGTTACAAAAGACTAACTGGAATTTTATAGAAAAAATATGGAGTAAGAAGAACGCGTTGCTGTATGAAAGTAAACTGAAAGCAGCTTATGGGTGATGAAGATGTGCATTTTCTGCCTGCCTATTATTTAGGCCAAAACACAGTGTGATTTGTTATGATTTTGATATTTTGTTCATCAGATGTTGGTGGTTTTGGTTTTTTACGTCGTATGTTTGTAATACATTGGCGTCGTTGCAATAAGCTGTGCTGTATGTTTCACACGTGTCGACCTCAGATTTATTGAACTCAATCATTCGCTGCAGAACTACAAAAAGAAAATGGCCACGATGCAATTCCATCACAGGAGTATTCTTCAGATCACAATGGCTGTTCTTCTCATCTTCTTCATCTCACTGTGCGGTTTCGGCCTATCTGGCTACCAGAATTCAGTACAAGCTCAGGCTGTAGTAGATGAGAAATTGAAGCACTTGTTCACCACCTTCCCTAACCTAATGAAGTTATATTACATGGAGGAAGAGTGTCTCAGCAACGTGGATGTTTTCTTGAGAGAGGAGTTGGCAGAGCATGGGGACATGGACAAAGCTGAAGAATCTCACCAAAATTTGACAGCTGTGCGAAAGTAATGATGGAATATTTTTTAAAATAGGTTTCTTTGGTGCATGTTTTGTGTGTGTGTATGTGTGTGTGTTCTTTATTTCATTTTCATCAGCACTATCAGCATCAGTCTTGCTGCATCGTCCTGTTCTTCCTCCTCCTCCTCCTCATCATCATCATCATCATCGTCATCCTAATAAACACCCAGCAAGCACTAGGTCTCGGGTTGCTCAAGTTAGATCCTATATCGACCAGCGCCTTGAGCAGCTCTTGGGCTGGTATAGCGTTATATAACGGCAATAAATAAATGCCTAAATAAATAAATGCCTAAATAAATGCCTAAATATGCCACCGTAAAAATCAAACATTGAACTAACTGGAAAACGCGACAGAGAATGACACCGTCAGATTTGTTTTTCTTGTTAAGAACTTCCATCATAACAGGACAATTACGTGTTTATTTTTGGATTGATCTTCCTAGGTTGGTAGAAAAGGCGAAGAAGACACACCGTGAAGTGGGGTCTAAAACAAAAGAATACCTGTCTCACCCTGTCAACGTGTTTCACCTGATAGAACGCCTGCACGATGGTTGGAAGGATGCTATCGAACTTCTGCGACAGAGCAAACCCTGTCGAGAGTGTGAGTAAATGTCCGCGTCGTCGGGATCGTCGTTGTTGATTATGGTAGAGGTGGCACTTACATAGCTGGTGGTGGTGATAGTGATATGATGTGGAACTGATTGATTTTAGCTTACATAGGGCTGGAAGGATGATAATAGAGTTACTGTATCAGACCAAATCTTTGCCCAGAATGGGGGCAGGTTTATTTCTTTTGTCGTCGTTGAAAGTTGTTGTTGTGGTTGTGGTCGTGCTTGGTAGTGCTGTTAGCGGTGGTTAAGAGAGGTTTGTAGGTTGTGACTTCTTGACGATTAGAAAGAGGCTATAGGACTACTTCGAAAGAGCATTGAGCCTTGCAGACAATGCAGGTGTTGTTGGTGCAGGTGTTGTTGTTGTTGTTGGTGGTGGTGGTGGTGGTGGTGTTATTGTTGTTGTTGTTGTTTGCGGGTTATTGAAGGGGATGAGGGTGGTGTCATAATATGTCGTTTGGAAGGATGTTTGTGGCTTGTTTATTTTAGCTACCCCGAAGAGCAAACCTTTACGAAAACTATTTTATTGATTCTGTTGTTGTTGTTGTCGTTGTTGTTGTTGTTGTTGATGATGACAACGACGATGACGGTGATCATGGGGGTGGGAGTGGTGACGATGATGATTATGATGATGATGAATGGTGGTGGCGGTGGTATTTGTGATATTTCTATGATGATGATGATGATGATGATGATGATGATGTATGATGATCGTCATCATCATCATCATCATCATCATCATCATCATCATCATGTTAATGATGGTGGTGGTGCTGCTGGTGGTGGTGGTGGTGGTTGAGGTGATCATGATCATGATTATGATAGTGGTAATGTGAATAGCGAAAATGGCGGTGTTAGGACACACGTGTATTTGCCTGGATTTTATCGCTATTCTTAGTGGTGATGATTGGGGTTTCGTGCAGAGTTGGTATGTGCTTGTACGCAAATGTTTATGCTAATAAGTAGAATAATAATGTTTTAAAAACAAAAAAACAGTGTGCAGTTTAGCGTGGAGATGTGAAAATATCTTATTGCTATCCCACAGGCGAGATCCATACTTGGATGCGATAGCGTCTCTCTGCAGAGCGCGTCCTTTCTGTATTACCAGAATGCATAGATATTACTAGTATAATAGAGGGACGCGCACTAAAGAAAGACCTTATCGCATCCAGATACGCGCGCCTGTGTGAGTCTGTGCTAATGACAAGTGTTGTAATAACCATGTTATATGTATTTGTTCAATCAGGGCATATGCCACAACTGATATCCAGACTTGCCAACCTGGAAGCCAACCTTCCCTCTGACAAGGAATTCAATGCATTTGTCTCCAACCTTTTAACTATCCAGCACACACAAGTATGAGACGAGAGCTAGACACTAATTAGGTTCTAGTGATTCAGTTTAAAACATGGGGTTTGCTGAGATGCAATTGTGGCAGGCATGGTGGTCTAGTGGTAGTGCTTTGGCTTGCGGATCTCAAGGTCCCGGGTTCGAGCCCCGGTCGGGCCATTGTGTTGTGTCCCTGGGAAAGACACTTTATCCCCGTTTCTTACTCCTTCGGATGAGAGTATAAACCGAGGTCTAGTCTGTGTGTCGCATACATTCCATCATAACGGATTTTAAAGATCCTGACGCTCATGTCCTAGACGGGTGAGTGCCGGTAACAAGAACACACCCAGCATGCACTTGGTCCTTCTCCTGGCTGGCCAGTTGTCCGGGCGTCAGACCATGCGCCCAAACGTTGTGGGCGTCTCGGGCGGTTTGAGTAAGATCCTGTATCGGCCAGCGCCTAGAGTCTGGTCAAGTACGGCGAGATAAGTGCGCTATAAAAATCCTCAATAATTAAATAATTAAATTGTTGGTAATAACATTTGTTAACTTGATTTGGCTTGACTTCAGTTACACTTGAAGGATTGTTCTGGTAACATCGACCCACGACATTATTGTCTGTTTTATGATTTGAGCGATACTAGGATCTAGACTTTTTCCAATCTTAGACAAGCTTTTCCTTGTTTCGACTTATTAAAAAAAATATTTAATTGGTGATATTGTTGAATCGCTAATGTGCTCCATGGTACACGGCAATAGACCATGGCTTAGTTCACAGTGTACGCCATTCTTCTGTACCCCCTCAATGTTTTTTTTTTTAATTCAACGTTGTATTCTTCCTATATTTAGTATTATCATATGTCTTTAATGATTGTATTATTCAGGTATAAGTTAAACTGAGAAAAAAGCGGCCATTCCACAAAATGTTGCCGGTGTGCCATGTTTGCAATTGGCATATAAGCGAATTTTTTTCTTACGGTGCTCGTGAGTTATTATTATGGTTACTGCGTCTCACGTAAAATAATATGCTCTTCCATTACCCTACTTCTATCTTCTCTTGTCCTCAGGGTATTCCTACCAAGGATTTGGTGGAAGGTAAGGTGGCCGGACACACCTCCATCTCTCCCATCACCCCTCATGAGCAGTTCCGGATCGCTAGACTGGCAGTGGAGGAGGATGATTACTACTATGTTGCGCAGTGGTTGAAGCACCTATCTGGGTAGGCAACGTCAATCAACCAGTCAGCCAATTATGCAATTAAGCAGTTAATGAGTTAATTACTTAATCAGTCAAACAATCAGATGGAACTACGGAAGTATACATCAATATCATCGTCGTCATCATGAGCATTATCATCATCGCCATCATCATCACATTTTATGGTTTGATTAAGAAATAGACTTGTCTGATTTTCGTACTTTGCTTGTTCTATGTAGTATGGATGATCTGAAGAAAATGACGAAGGAAGAAGATGGCTTCAACGCTACCAATGTACTGGGGATGTTGTCTTCTGCTTACTTCAGGGTAAATCCAAGACATACTTCTGTAGTGCCCATACTAGTGATAGTTACCTTTTTAAGCCTGTAATATATTTATAAAACCTGGAAAAAAAATATTGTGGAATATCCACATCAGTTGTGGCAACGATTAACTGAATATTTTTGAATTCTATAAGAACTAAATATTGCAGCAACGAAAATTGTTCATGTAATCACACTATTTTTATGAGATATGTAGATATATTATTTGATTGCAACTACACACGTTTTTAATTGTGGTTTTTTTTAAACTAGGGCAACTTTCAGAACTTAACTCCTAGGGACAACATTAGCTTTGAGTTATGTGTTGATTTGGCCAGAACATTCAGTATGTCTACGGTGAGACAGTGTCGTTTAAAAAGACTTGATTGTATAAATGATTGTTGTTGGTGTCTTATCATTTATACGGAAAAGACAATAAACAACTGAATAAAAACTATAATACTTTTTTTTAGACCAATATGTGCTCGTAACATGCATGGTTTTTTTTAGTTTTATTTTATAATTATATCAATTTACACTAATTGTTTGAACGACTCCAATCTTACGTTGTTGTTGCAGATAAACAAGATACCTGAAGCACTGAAGGCAATCGAAGACCTACTAAAGAAAGGTTTGGAAACTAAGAGAAGTAAAAACGTGTGTGTAGAGAACACCAGTATTAGGTAACTCGCGTAACAAGATGGGACAGCAGTTTATTTATAGCATCTTGGATGTCATCCTTATTAGATGCTATCTTCCGTGGAATAAAGGAATTACGGGAAAGATCCATCTCCCTTTTCTTTGGTAACATTGGTTTTTATTTGTGGAATGGTGCCATGAATACAGATGGCCATTTCGCTGCGTTGTCAGCTCGTCAGCGTAAACAGTAAACAGTAAACAGTAAACTTTATTGTCCAAATCTTTACAAAATGGAAAAATGGCTTCCAGCGCCCAAGAAACAACAGAAAGACAAGAAGACAAAATGCCGTCACCGCTCTCCCCCCCCCCCCCCCCCACACACACACACACACCCATCACAACATCCCCCATCACAACATCCCCCCAACTCAACATCCTTACAAGTGAACGCAAGCACGCGCCAACCCCTGCCACGCCACACCCCCCCCCCCCTCCTCCACACAGACACACCGCCACACCCAACAACAGCACCAGCGCGCGCATAGACAAACCACTCATGCTACAACCCATCACTACATTGACAGTAATATATTCCATTTGTCCATCTTCATCCCCCCCCCCCAACTCATCACCACAGTTCTTTTTCCACACTTGGAACAGATGTGGGGCCCAACTGGCCACAGCACGGAGAGAATGTCCCTGATGTCTAGTGGTGTTGATTGTACACCCTGATGGCAGTGGGCACAAAAGAGTTCTTGTAGCGCTCTGTTCTGGCCTTCACACTGCGAAATCTCTCCGACGTACCCCGAGTCGACTGGTGTGAGGCGAACTCGTTGTGAAGGGGGTGGGTGGGGTCTGCCATGACGGCCCTGACACGCCTCAGCACCTTCATTTCGTACAATGTTTGGAGATCAGTGACTGGGGCCCCAATCACGCTGCTGGAAGTCTTGGTCAACTTCACCAGCCTGTTTAAATCACATGCTTTCAGGCTGCCCTGAAAGCACAAGCTGTTGAACGTGATGATGCTCTGCACTACGCCCTGGAATAATAATAATAATAATAATAATAATAATAATAATAATAATAATAATAATAATAATAATAATAATAATAATAATAATAATAATAATAATAATAATAATGATGATGATGATGATGATGATGATGATGATGATGATGATGATGATGATGATGATGATGATGATGATGATGATGATGATGATGATAATAATAATAATAATAATAATAATAATAATAATAATAATAATAATAATAATAATAAATAATTCTATCCTATCCCGAAGGTCGTTGGGGCACCACAGATGATCGTTTAACCAGCGCAGGCTTACTTCATCATTCTCTGTCCTCAGCAACCCTCATGGCTTCGCTCAGTGTCAAGCCAGTGCATTCTCGAATATTGTCCTCCCACCTCTTTTTCTATCTCGTTCTTCTTCTGCCTTCTTGCACCGTGCATTGCTGGATGGTCTTTACAAGGCCTGATGCTTTGGTGACGTGGCCATACCATCCGAATTTCCGTTTCTTCACTACTGTGAGCATGTCATCGTTTTGTCCAATGGCTTGTGTGATGGTCTGTCTGACTTCGTTGTTGGTGATGTGCTAGGGATAGAAAATGCCCAGAAGTCTTCTGTAGCACCTCATCTCCATGCTTTGTATTCTTCGTTGTAGATCTGCTGTGAGGGTCCATGTTTCGCAAACATAGGAAGATGGAGATGACAAGATGACAAGGGAGCGCAGCAGCCTTACTTTGGAATGTGGCTGATAAAAATAAAAATAAAAATAAAAAAATAAAATATAACAATAATAATAATGAATAATAATAATAATAATAATAATAATAATAATAATAATAATAATAATAATAATAATAATAATAATAATAATAATAATAATAATAATAATTAATGCTATATACGCGCTTTTTCCCCAAATCACCAATCAATCTGTACCAACATAAACGCTCACAGTTTTGTGTCACAAACTCTCATATTTATCACTCAAACATGTAGGAAAATCGCTATTAGAAGAGGGGAGGGAAATAGGTTTTTTGTTTCAAATTTAAGATTGACTGCATCCGATACCATTGGGAGGAAACCGGAGTACCCGAAGAAAACCCTCTAAACCTCTAAAGCAGAACTAAGACCAGTTAAAATGATTTCCAGACCCAGAGAACATGGTTGCCCGCAACAACAAGGTGTTTTACGAGGATCGCTTATCGCGAGTTGGGGGCACGGTTAGTAGTACTGGTCGTCCCAAGACGCGCTACATTGGCAAGGAAGACCCGTACAGGATCAACTACGAGTCTCTCTGCAGAGTCAACAAGACCAAGGTTGAGTATAGGTTCATTGTATAGATCGTGGTTAGCTTATGGTCTCTATGGCATTATAAGAAGTCATGTTGTTGTATACGACTTGCTTGTTTCTTATTTGAATCAGGCATTGCACTTGTTTTACTTTTGCGATATGGCCCAGGCTAGTCCTGTCAATGAGAAAACTAATCAAGCATAATTGGGCCCTGGCCATGGTAATGAGCCGGCTATTCCGGATGGCCCGAGCTAAACTGTTCAGCTTAAAGATGGTGTCGGGAAAGATCAATCAATCAGCAGCTGCTTGCTGGCTGAGGGCAACTTTCTACCTCTTCGAAGAAAAAAAAACAGCATTTTGATGACCCGCTTTGCACTTCGCAGTTGATTAGGGATATTGCCTAATCATGATCATGATCATGGCCTTACGACTTAGCCCGATCACGTGTCGGTTTAGCCCGCATATATATAAAACAGATGCAACCAGAAACATGTGTATTGAAAGTACTGCCAAATGGCAATTCTAAAACTAAAATATGTTCTGCTTTTCTCAGCTGAGCCGACACAAGTGCTATTTGAAGCCCACCTGGGTCGGGTCACGTGTGTCGTTTTACAAGATGGAGGTGCTGAGGCTTAAACCACCAATCATCGCCTATCATGACATCATTTCCCGTAAAGACAGCGACAAGATCATCGATATCGCTGAAGACGAGGTCAGACTTATTTTGGTTTTTTTAGTTCATACTTGTCTTGTCTTGTTTTGCGTGTCTAGTTTTATTTCGTCCTGTCTGAATGGACGAACGGATGAGAAATTAATTCATCCTCAAAGCAAACAGATTTTAATTAATTAACGGGTCAATATTGCCACGAGTACGAGAATGCATGTGTTCCATCAAGGACAGTATCGTTGTCCAGGTTGCTGTTGCTGTTGCTGTTGATGATGTTGTCATCTTCATTATCGTGAATGCTGCTGCTGCTTACCATCTCCCAATCTCCCAATCTGCCTATTGTTTCAGTTTGAGAAAGATGCAATGGATTCAGATGAAGGCTACAAGGCACCGCAGTTTACGTAAGTCATTCATTTAAGATCTACACACCTAGTGATCTTTGATCAACAACAACAACAACAACAACAACAACACCTTTTAACATTAACAATGTAACCATTTGACCAGCTCAAACTTCTACTTAAAATTTACAACTTTCTTAAAAATCAAACATTTTCTTACCGCCTGTGTAATCTTGTGTCTGAATCATGTTGTTATAGTAGATCTACATTTATAGGTAAGCCAACTTTGTATCAAATTTTGATAAAGCAAGTGTCCGCTGGATGTCATCACTTTATTCTTGTGCTCTTCGAGCAGGCATACCCAGCAGCTATTGAAAAGATTGTCTATTCATGTATTTCGCTAACAAACAAACAAATTCTTCGGGAGTTCAGTCGTTAAGAGCCAACTCAGTTGATATATCTGGTCCTCAAGTACAAAGCAGCTGTTGAATCGTCCCGTTCCACGTAGAATGTTTGTGAGCGCACTGAGCATGCTACCATAGCATGGAGAAAACGCGCTATACAAGTGTTGAACATCAACATCATCAACATTAAATGATTTCATTTCGTTTCATTCGGAAGCGGGTGAAAGTGAAAGTGAATGTGAATCGGGACTACTTATTGTTGTGACGTCAGCAATTTATGTGACGCTTTTACTTCCCGTGGTGAAAGGTCACGAAGTCTGCCTACCACAACGAATAAAACTTCGTGGAAATCAGGTTTTCCACGAACTAATGTTCGTGAGTACATTTTGGTTATTAAATCGCTTGTAAAATGTCCAAAAATTATTTGAATTTGTATATGGTACATTACTCAACCATTTTAGAAGTAATAATGGGGATCTAAACTCGGTCTCAGACTTAAAACGTATTTTCAAACGAGCTACTGAAAAGAGTGCCCAAACCCTCATGCCGTCATGGCTGTCTAGAATCTATCTATTCTGTATCACCAATCAGCAGTCCAAAAACTGTTTTATGTGACAAAAATGAAACTCGAAGCTAGAATGTAAAATATCTTCAATGTTAGAGCACTAATCCATCTTTAAAGTTCAACCTAATCGTTACATTCGTGTCAAATCATGATTTGCTAGAAGAAGCCTTACGTAGGCATAATAATCACAACGAAACTAGGTGCTGGAATCGAAAGCGCACAGAAACACGTTCGTTTCGTTTCGTAACGCGGCGTAAGAATCAGCGGCGTGCCTCTCGTTGGACGAAACGAACACACAATCACTTTCACTTTCACCCGTTCCGAAAGACCCCTAATAAAGCCTGCCATAACTGGAGGGTTCGTGGAGATTAAGGAACTTTTTTTCGAGCTTAAATTCCTTAACCTTGTGGACATAAAAAAACAAACAAACAAAACAAAACCGATTCGGGAGCCTAGGTTCTGGATCTGAGAACATCGACAAGCAAAGGTTTGTGAATCCTACATGAACCTTCCAATGAAAACTTTCGACTACCTACAACGTATTTACTCGTATCATCTTTTCAGACCGTTGATATCAAGGCTCGATAGTGCCCTTGCAGATCACGAAGGCACAGTCAGCATAGAAGGTAGAGCAATCTCCAACCTCCGTTTTGCGGATGACATTGATGGAATCGCTGGAGAGGAACAAGAACTTGAACAACTTGTACAGAGGTTTGACACCACCTCCAGAGCCTATGGAATGGAAATAAGTGCAGAGAAGACCAACATGATGGCCAACAACACCAAAGTCATCAACATGGTCATAAAGTCCAAGGTTAATCCCTCAACACAGTGCATAGCTTCAAATAGTTAGGAGCCATTTTATCAGACAATGGGTCCCGACAGGAAGTCCTCTCCAGGATCGCACAAACAACTGCTGCCCTGACAAGGTTGAAGCCCATTTGGAAAGACAGGACTATCAGTCTACATTCCAAGGTAAAGCTGCTGCGCTCCCTTGTCATCTCCATCTTCCTGTACGCTTGCGAAACATGGACCCTCACAGCAGATCTCCAACGAAGAATACAAAGCATGGAGATGAGGGGCTACAGAAGACTTCTGGGCATTTCCTATACCCAGCACATCACCAACAATGAATTCCGACAGACCATCACACAAGCCATTGGACAACATGATGACATGCTCACAGTAGTGAAGAGACGGAAACTCCGATGGTATGGCCACGTCACCAGAGCATCAGACCTTGCAAAAACCATCCTGCAAGGCACGGTGCAAGGAGTCAGAAGAAGGGGGAAACAGAAAAAGAGGTGGAAGGACAAGATTCGAGAATGGACTGGTTTGACACTGAACGAATCCATGAGGGTTGCTGAGAACAGAGAAAGGTGGAGTACGCTGGTTAAACGATCATCTGTGATGCCCCAACGACCTTTGAGTTACGGGATTGGATAGGATAGGATAGGAAAGGATAGGATAGGATTGAGCAACGAAAGCCCACTTTTACAATAATAACATCGCGAATTTTAAAATAAACCTGCTTCCCCAAAGGTAAACAAAGCTTTCGAATTAACCGAATTAAGGCCCTTTAATGAACTCACTCTTTTATTCTTGTTGTCTGGTGGTTTTACAGTCTGTTGCTATCACAAGTCGCCGATAAACGGAACATGAACCTACGGGAGAGATACGCGTTTCAGCGGCTGCTGGACAGAACCAGGAAGACATTGACCAGCCTACCTTATACCGCCACGCCTCCTTACATCTTTGGCGAATCGGAGGTGACCAATATTTTTTAGAGTTGTCCTTCCAAATCCTACTGCTTAGCAGAGGCTTACGTTCGCATCTATACTCCAACAGGTGGAGATAGGCGAACTTAAGTCTCGGCTTGTCTCAACTACGCAGTGTGCCTCCCTATTTGACTATCTTTACGTTTTCTTTACTAGAGGTGGGGAACTGAGGAGAAAGGAAGTAAAAGGGGTGGCAGGGGAGGAAGAGTGGGATATGGCATGGCTGATGATTCGGATCTGCATCTGGATTCCCGTCAGTAATGTAATTTGGCGGATCGGCCGTTGGAGCCAATTCTGACTACAGGTGCGACTCGATTATGGTGGATGTTTAATGGTTATGGAGGTGGAGAGGCAGGTAGATAGTATAGGTTTGGTGATGATGCCCATGATGATGATGATGTTGTTGATGATGATGATGATAATGATGATGATAGATGATGATGGTGGTGGTGGAGGTGGTTATGACGGTAATGATGCCGTAGGTGTATCTGTCTGCTTCGAAAATAAAACGCGCGCTCTTGCATGAATTTGTCCCTAATTCTGGGGAAATTGTGGTTGGTTGCATCACCACTGTTGCCGTCGTCATCATTATAATCATACACAGCAACATCAGGATCATATTAATAGTCGTCGTCATCATCGTCGTCATTTCATCATTATCCTCCTCCTCCTCCTCCTCCTCTTCATCATCATCATCATCATCATCATCATCATCATCTACTACTACTACTACTACTACTACTACTACTACTACTACTACTACTACTACTTCATATTTATCACCATCGCCATCACCACCACCATCCAAAGAAACCACAACTATACCACATCAACATAATGACATCATTTCTGTTTTTCTTTTTTTCAGGTTAGGAACTACGGTCATCAAGGATTTTACTTCAAACCAAGTGCTGATTTCGAAGTGGGTCTCTTTGTCGTCATCCTTTTCTAGAATATATATTACTAGTGTTATTATCAATGGCTACCAATTTTACAACCGTTAATTTTGTCACATGATAATAGTTCCAGTAGCGTAAACCAAGGAATAAATTTCTATGTCTCTCTGTCTGTCTCTGTCTGTCTGTCAAGTCTCTCTCTCTTTCTCCCTCTCCATCCACTCTCTCTCTCTCTCTCTCTTTCTTTCTCTCTCTCTTTCTCTCTCTCTCTCTCTCTCTCTCTCTCTCTCTCTCTCTCTCTCTCTCTCTCTCTCTCTCTCTCGAGATCGTCCGCTTGCTTGTTCTCGCTCTCTTTCTTTATGTTACTGTCTTTGTCCGTCGGTCTGTTCCTTTCTCTCTCTCTCTCTCTCTCTCTCTCTCTCTCTCTCTCTCTCTCTCTCTCTCTCTGTCTCTCTCCCTCTCACTCTAACTCACACAAACACACACACACACGCACCCACCTACCCACCCACCCACATACACACACACACACACAAGGATTATTATATTCTCTCGCTTTCATAATCGCCACCAAACTTTTATCACAAAATCTTTCTCTGCCTTTGTTAGGTACACGCACTTGGAGCGCACACCGCTACAGCAATGGTTTTTGTAAGTATCTTTTTTTTTTCAATTACACACTGCTACTACTACTACTACTACTACTACTACTACTACTACTACTACTACTACTACTACTACTACTACTACTACTACTACTACTACTAAGCTTACTACTACTACTACTACTACTTCTACTACTACTACTACTACTACTAATAATAATAATAATAATATAGGATGCTATCACGTGCTTTTTTTTCAACCGAACTCAAAACAGAAGTCGGAAAAGAAAAACATTTTTATTTTTGAAATTTTAGATTGACTGCAATCTATACCATTTTTTAAAGCCTATTTGTTGTTAAACATTCTTGTGGGTTTGTTGTTGTTGTTGCATTATACATTATTGTAGTAGTAGTAGTAGTAGTAGTAGTAGTAGTAGTAGTAGTAGTAGTAGTAGTAGTAGTAGTAGTAGTAAGTAATTAATGTATTTATTTATTGTTGTCATGTTGTTGTTGTTATTATTATTATTATTATTATTATTATTATTATTATTATTATTATTATTATTATTGTTATTGTTATTGTTATTGTTATGATTATTATTATTATTATTACTATTACAACTTATAAGAATATTTCCTTATCATTATTTTTAGCTTACCGCCAACATCCTCCCTTTCTCCCATCCCCTCTGTCATTCGCTCTTCTCTTGGCAGTTCCTTTTAACCGAATGGTATTCTACCCGTTCATTTATTCCACGCTGACTGAAAGAAAAATGTGTTCCAGCTGAATGACGTCGAAATGGGAGGAGAAATAGTATTTCCAGAAGCGAAAGCGCGAATTTCTCCCCAGCAGGTAAGCCCTAAACCATCTTTATTTTAATGCGAAAATAAGCAAAAACATTTAATTAAAACCAGAGGGACAAACAGATAGAAAGACAGAAAAAGACATTAAAAAATAAAGCAAGCAATTAAAATAATCGTAAACAGAAAAAAAAAGAAGTTTGCGACAACAAAACAAAAGCAAAAAATAAAAAATATATATATATATAAATAAAGAATCTGGTAATTACATTCCCAAATTTACCGAAATGACTTACAACCTAATGCAAAAATTAAAACACCATCTAAGACCTTGAAAACTTGGCAACTTCCATCCCACCTTTGTAAATTTATATATGCAATCTATATGCAATTTAAATAATTTTTAGGGAACTGCGGTCATTTACTTCCCGACCATGAGGAAGTTCCACACGATTTGTCCAGTAGCTTACGGCACAGAATGGTGTATGTATAACATTGTGATGGATATTAATGGGTCATGAGAATGAGGATGATGGTGAGGGTGATGATGATGATGATGATGATGATGATGATGATGATGATGATGATGATGATGATGATGATGATGATGATGATGATGATGGTGGTTTATTTATTATTACGATACATATATATTTGATGTTGTTAATGATAGCATGAACTGATTAACTGATTAAGGGTTGAATGGATGGATGGATGAATGATGATGAGGATGATGAGGGTTGCTGCTGGACTGATAGGTCCGCTGCGTGGTATGTATGCCTTATGCTTATACGTTTGTTTGTTTGCGGTTTTTATTTTTCCAGTACTGGTCCAAAGTTTCTTTGAGAAGAAAGCTCCGGGGAGGTGCCGAGTACACGAAGATCCCGAATTCAAGAAATAAGTCCAGACTTCCGATACAACCAATTTTGTAGCAAGCCCGAACTCATAGTAGCAGATCCTGCCACCCATATAATCCCACCCGCTCCCCTTCCCCCCCCCTTCCTTCCTCACCCCCACATCGTCTAACCTTTCCACTACCCTTTTGCGGTAAGTGATTTTGGTAAAGTAATATACTTATCCCATTTCCTACACCCTTATCCGCCCTTCCTTATCATTTTTCCTATAGTCCCTGTACCAAGGGAGACAAAAAGATTTTGTTAAACACAAGTTGTCTTGCCTATACGAAATTCTTATCAAGTTCTTCAGTCGAGAATTATACCCTTTTTTTTTGCTTTTTTTTTTTGTGGGTGGGGGGGTTTCATATAGGAGAAAATAAGACGGCAATATTAATTTTATCTGGATTTTGAGCTTCGTACCTGTCACGAATGTAGCTGTGTTACTCTGACTGAAGAAAATGGTGCATTTGTGGTATCGGGGTTTGTATTCATTCTTCTACTACTTTTAACTTTATAAATTCTTATAATACATAAGCATGTGTATCTAGGTGTTTGTTTTTAAGTTAAAAATGAGTCCTATATTATTAATTTCTTATGGAAGCGTGGATGTGTTATGAAATTACTATATTTAGTTGAATCTCACAAATTAAGGAATGTCTTCTTCCTCTTCTTCCTCCTCCTCCTCTTCCTCCTCCTCCTCTTCCTCCTTCTCCTCATCCTTTAATTATGAGATATAATACACATAATGTTTCACACAATTATATAATATACACATAATTATTATAAATGTGTTTGGCTGTGTACTTATAATAGGTTTGAATCGTTTTGTAAATTCAACTGTCAAATTAGACATGAGTGAATAAAGACAAAAAAAATGTTGCTATGACGCCATACATAAAAGTGAACATGAAACAGGAACCTCTCTCTCGCTCGCTCCCTCGCTCACTTTCTCTCCTTTCTCTCTCTCTCTCTCTCTCTCTCTCTCTCTCTTCTCTCTCTCTCTCTCTCTCTCTCTCTCGCTCGCTCGCTCGCTCTGCCTACTTTAAGGCAAATAACATGTCGTTAATCATCATGTCTGCTCTTTGAATTGATCTGTCATAGGTAAAAGCGATATATAAATACCTTTAGTAGTAACAGCAGCAGCAGCAGTTATATTAGTAGTAGTTAGTAGTAGTAGTAGTAATGCCCATGTAAACCTGTGCTTTCTGCGTTCAATTTATCAATTATTTAAGTTCCCCAGTCAGAACACACATTAACTTAGGTCAACGTTGATCACTTTACGTCCGAACAGTTAGGTGCGGGGTATGAATACATCTGCTTATTTTAACATGCATGCTTTAAGTAGACCTGCCCTCTTAGCTCAAGGTCCGGACCAAACCTTAGAATTTAGTACACTTTATTAGCCTACCTTACCGTGCACTATCAAAATCAGCAGCAACAGCAGCAGTACCACCACCACCACTACCAACTCACCACCACCATCATCAGCACTGTCATAATTAACAGCAACATTATTACCATCATCATCATCATCATCATCATCATCACCACCACCACTACCACTACCCCACCATCAGCAGCAGCGCCACCACCACCATCAGCAGCACCGCCACAATTATCATCATCGGCAGCCGCAGCACCACCAGTACCACCACCATCTCCATCCCCACCATCGTAAACCTTGTCATAATTACCAGCAACAACCATCATCATCACCATCATCCCCACAACCACCATCAGCAGCAGCACCACCACCACGACCACCATAGCCACCACCACAATCAGCAGCACCGTCATAATGTCCAGCAACACTATCATCATCAGCAACAGCGCCACCACCATCACCACCGCTATTCTCATTATCACATCCCTTGATCATCAGAAAAGAACCCGTGCAGACCGTCCATCTGTCCAGGGGAAATGTATGAGCAATGGTCTTTGCTAGTCTTATTGCTGGATGTTATGTTTCGCACGCCGCATTCCTGGAACAGGCCCCAGTGCATGAAACCATCTGATAGTGTAACCCAATAGGTCGTTGCAATTCCGACGCAGTACACGACAAAAAAAGTGAACCCCAGTACAGCTTTGAACACGGCATAGAAGCTGCAGCCTTGATTGCTTCCCATGATGATGGAGGTGCCCACAGTAGTCAGTTGTTCTTCAGTAAAATGGAGTCTGTGCAGGGTCGTGGAGGCTGTCGTCTGAGTAAGATAAAAATACTTTCGATCGGAACCTCCCAAGAGGTCTGAAGCGACGGTGTGATGATATCCTGGAGAAGATACGATAATCTTACAAGGGAATTAAGATCTGTAGATAGATGAGGCGTTTAGCTACATGTAGCTTTATCAGTCGTTCCTTACCAAGATTCCTAAGCGATGTGAGAGACTAATCACGTGCTTGGTCACATAAAAATGTATATTTGTTCTCAGGTTTTAAAGTATCATTGGTTCACTTTAAGAAACGCTTTTTGCTAGTCAAATGACTAATCTACTTGGTCTCCAGAGAAGAAGAGCTAGTGGACACACAACAATACAAATAGAATGACACCAGTCGTATGTATGTGATTTCAACTTTTATATGTTCAACACAAAGTCTACCATGACTTTAATTAAATGTAAATTAATACCTTTAACTGTTCAATGTGCTGGGGAATTTCTTTAGCAGTTCTTCATCATCACGTGCTAAGCATTCCTATATTTGGATGGTCTAATATTGTTCCGAGTATTTTTGACAACAGTTGCATTTGAGGTGGACTTAGCTCTCAGTTTCTGTGAGTGCTTGAGTCTGGTGTTCACTCTGAGGGAGTCTGTTCACTCTTAGGATGATCAGGTGAATCTGGTATCTATGGGGCCGGACGTGGCGGGGTAGATTCGAGATGATCTTCTTTTCCACGGGAGCAAGCGTTAGGCGTTGACTCCACAAACCGTCCCAGAGCTGAGCTTGAAAATCCAAAACCATGGCTACAAGTAGGTGGTGCCCTCTGAAAGGAGTCTATAGCATTATGCCGAGTTTCCCATAAGCACACTACGATATCTGAATCTTAAGGCTAAGATATATCGAGCACTATGCACAACATGTCAGAAACAATAATCGGTTTCTGTAAACACATATAACACGAACATACTAATACAATCAATATAATATATAAACATACAAGTACTAGAAAACTACTATAGTTAACTTACTTCTAGTCTCTGGGAATCGTGAAACCGTCTCTACCTTTAAAGTTTTTTGGAATCAGATGAGTGCCTTTACAGAGCTGCTCGAGGCCTGCCTGTACATCACACAAAAGATAAAATGATTGACAATTAAATGTGTCGGAATCGAAGCTCACACCGCCCAACCCAACCCCAACAGTCTTTATTAATTTATTTAATTGTTCTTATTTAGCGCTTTTGCTTACACTCTTGCATCCGTGAACAGAATCATCGAGCTACAGAAAACTGGGGACCCCGGACTAATTCCTGTTAGTGTTACGAGTTTATAGAGGTCCCTTTTAGAATGAAAGTAGGTCCTTCTCTGACAGTCACAATGAACCCAACTATAGCAAGTTAAATGCCTATCAACACACACACACACACACACACACACACACACAACCGTGTAAAAACGCCGTTGTTATAACTGCCATAAAACGCCACATACATTGTTTTGACATTTAAAATAAACATTGTTCATTTTTTTAAAAAACTAACCTAACTTAAACTCTAACTCTGACCCTTAACCTAACAATAAAACAGCCATAATCCTAACGGAACACAGTTTGACGTCAAAATAACGGGGCCGTCAACAGAACGTAGGTATATAAATTAGAGTGTGTAGGTCTAACAAAAACTGCGTTTCTACATCGCCATACACACAACCACACACACACCACATACACGTACGCCCCCCGTTTCCTGTCACCTCCGTATCCTCTCTCTCTCTCTCTCTCTCTCTCTCTCTCTCTCTCTCTCTCTCTCTCTCTCTCTCTCTCTCTCTCTCTCTCTCTCTCTGTTTAATGTATGGAATGATCGACTAGTGTATTCATTTTATCTTAGTATAGGCTATCGATAATATCCAAGCACCGACATCAGGGCCGGACCCAGAGAGGGGGGAGGGGGGGGGCGTTACCTGAGTTCCGGACTCCCCCCCCCACCCCACCTCCAAACTAAAAAAAATTGATTTTTTGTAATGCATTGTAAAAGCATGCGGCTTTCCTGCAGTGAAGAACATGATGGGAGCACTGAGGGAACTGTCACTGTTTTTCTCAAACTCTCCAAAGAGACAAAGAATTCTTGAAGATACCATCGAAGCATCTCAGCCTGATACGACAAAGACAAAGCTTGTTGATCTGTGCAGAACAAGATGGGTAGAAAAACATGAAGCACTGGAGGTTTATACATGTCTCTTCCTGGTTGTTCACGACTGTTTGGGACAAATGTGTGAAGACAGTGAGACATTGACCAAGGCAACTGGCTTTCTCCAAACCTTGAGCAGCAGTGTTTTCCTCGTTGCATTCGTTGTCGTCCGCAATTGTTTGCATTACTTAAAACCCTTGACAGTAAAGCTGCAGAAAAGGACAAAAGATGTTGTCGATGCCTACAGGGAAATCAAAGAGGTCAGTAACTGCATGTCTTCTATTAAAAGAGATGTCGACACAGCGTTTGTTGCCTGGTTTGGTAAAGTCAGCAAAATGGCAAATGCTTTGACAACTGATGTTATTGTTCCCTCGTCAAGCATCCCGACAGACTCTCCGTGACAACCAACCTGCGGCCACTCCAGAAGAATATTTCAAGATTAGCATTGTCATTCCTTTCTTGGAAAACCTGTCAACCGAATTGGACTCGAAGTTCAAAAATGCTGACCTAGCAGTTGATGGTCTCTGTCTGTTGCCAAGCACTTTAATGGACAACCAGGATGGTTTCATGCAGGTTCCAGAAGGGGTGAAGACACTGGCAATGTTGTGTGAGTCTGACCTACCAGACAACGCTACCCTTGATGCAGAATACCAACGGTGGGTTTGCAAATGGCGAAGTGCTGCTGAGAATGCGACAGCTATCATCCCATCCACGGCATCAGAAGCACTGAAACATTGTGACAGGGAGTTTTATCCCAACCTGTTCATCATGCTAAAGAACATTTGCACCCTGCCTGTCACTTCTGCCGATTGTGAGCGTTCAAACAGTCAGTTGCGCAACCTGAAAAACTACCTGCGTTCTACAATGGGGCAACAGAGACTCAATGGACTTGCTTTACTGAAAGTGCACAGGGATGTTGATATTGACTTCAAAGAGGCAGTGAACTGTTTTGCCAGAAGATACAATTCACAAATGGTAGGCCTACTAATGCCGAGGAACCTAGTGCAGTAAGACGGAAAGTGAAAGCAGGACGGTGATGTTCATAAACTACAAGGTAAAGCTTTATACCGTTAACGATCAACAAAAAGTAGTGAATAATATTAGTATACAAAACATCTCGGCTGATAAAAAAATGTTTGTGTGTGGGGGTGTTTTTTTTTAAAAAGGGAGGGGCAGAGGATAATTTTTGTACCCCAGAGTTTGTCAGTTCAATTGTTCAAAAAGCTCCAAGTCCCAGACCATCACAAATGGCTTTTTCAAGGTTCAGATTGCACCAGATTGCACCATTTTGCATCCTTGAAAAAAAATATTTCCGGTGGAGCATGTTTTTGGAGTAAATTTACGTCCCCGGACACATTAAGCGTATAGGGGACGGGTGAAACACCACTCTATTGTGGAGCATGCCCCCGGATCCCCCTAGAAGGCTCGGCGCTTCGCGCCTTCGCTGAATCTGTAACCCCCCTCCCCCTCCCCCTCCCCCTCCCCCTCCCACTCCCCTTCGACTTTTCCCAGGTCCGGCCCTGTACATGTAGCATGCCACACGTTACATATTTATAGCCAAAATGTTTCCACAGCATGCCAAAGTGATATTATTGCACAGAATGTTTTATTATTGCACGGAACATTAAAAATCCATGCCACAACTGAATGTTGGAGTCGTACATTTTGGGTCAGCATTTTAGTGGAACCACACAAATAGCAATTAAGACTGGTCTGGAAAATTACTAACACTTTTTAAAAGGCGTTCATCAACACAAGCATGTCCGTCCTGTAATAAATTAATTCCACTATAGTTTAATTACGCTAGTCCTGTTACAGTAGTCCTTTTAATTTAAATTCTACCCAATACATATATTTTATATTTTATTCCACACAATTTACTCTTGATCGATATTGGAGTTATCAAGTCTGTTTGAAGTCCGTTTAAATCTGGAAGCACTGCCAAATTTTACTCTATTAATTGGATTTAACTGTACCACCTTAACAATTGTACCATAAAATGTATATTCTCACCTGAGATTGAGCTTAACTGTCGTTGACATCCATTAGTCAAGGTCTCTATAGAAAATACACCAGTAATCAAACTGGAAGGTGTAAAACCATGTGCGCATGATTGGCTACTGAACTAACCTGACATGCAGTTTGTAGTAATTTAACCGCTAACACAGAGATCGAATGACAAACAATTAATAGAAGACTACCTGCTGTAGGTCTAGTCCCCATAAATAAGCCTACCGTTTGCTTAGTTCATGGTCACGTAACCTCTACGTACGGCTGAGTAAGCTTACACTGTTGTCAAAACAGCAGTTGAGGATGGGTGGGGGAGGAGAGAGGGTAACGATCGAAAAACCTGTAGCCGAATTCTTTCCACCTCACGTCCTGTTTGTGGTGGTTTCTACACTCTAGTACTGCATGCAGATTTATGTGTATAGATATATCTAGTCTATTTTTTAATGCCTGCATGATCAGTACACGTGCTTCGACAGCAACATATGTCACCATTGTAAATAGACATTCCAATAAATAAATAAATAAATATAAATATGGACGGAGTGGGGTGGGTCGAGATAGAGTCAGTGGTCTATCAGTACAACTTATGTTAATCTGATGAATAAAATTTGATACAACAGAGATAAAAACATGACAATCGCTTCATTGGAAAAGAAATATATCAATCCATCATGTAATTAAACAAATTTTCACCGAAGAATCAGACTTTCTTTAAATCTAAAAGTAAAGGAGAATAATTCGTTGTTCAACTTTCACCTTATCCCTCGATCCTTAGTCGATCATCCATGGATAGGCCTAAATCTTTTGTTTGTTAATTCTCCCCTTGAAATACCGGGAACGACATACACGTAGCCTTGACCTTTATCATGTGCAGTTGTCTTCTCTTCCGCGCGAAATTTCAAAATGGCGTCAAGTGTGAAACAGTGTATTACTTTAAAAGGATCTACGGAAATTGTTGCAGAATTTTTCCGTGAGTAATGTAATTCTTAATTCATGGTTAGGAGTCATTAAAGCTGCCGTTTAAATGCAGTTTGCTTGATTTTGCATTTGTAAGATGTACATCATATTGTTAGATTTCAGATTCCCTCTGATTCTGACTCTGTCACTGAGTCAGTCAGTGGTCAGTGGATCATGGATGCATCATGCAGTATTAAAGTCTATCACCAATTTAGTTTTCACGAAATAATACGTTTTGATGATCCAATTTAAAATGTTTCTGTATAAAGGTTTGAATGTATGATGTATTATCGAAAAGCTCTAAAAGATAAAATCTATCGTTCTATGTTTTTGATGTGATCTTGCGTCATGATGCGGTCACACTAGACTAGTTATCCGGTCTTAGTCTCAATGTGGCACTGTCGGTGTGTGTAGAAAGTACATACATGTATGCATGTCTCGTGTTGAATACAAATTGTGTACATGTATTTTACTTTCATTTTGATTTTTGACCTGTATTATTACTTTTTGTTTATAGATTATGGGATAAACAGCATATTGTACCAGAGAGGAATCTATCCACCAGAACATTTCACCCATCAGCAACAGTACGGACTCACGCTGCTGGTCACAACAAACAATGAACTTCTAGCATACCTCAAAACAGTGATTGAACAAGTGAAGAGTAAGTATCTGGATCTGGATAATTGAGTTGTGTTTACTAACTGGCATTGATGTAACTGTAGAGGTAAAATGCTGCAGTATCACACTATTTATCAAAAATTTAAAAACCTGTGATGCAAGGATGAAAAATATGATTTATTCTGTTATTTTTCATTTCTTGACTCCTGTTGAAGAAAAGGTAGACAAGGGTCGTTGGTGTAGTTGTTGTTTTAAGGTCATGCATGCTACATTTGTGTTTGTAAACTGTGTGAGTGTATTACCTTATTTGTCAAGGACTGTTTGGTATTTTTTTTATCTCGTTGTTATAGTTGCTTATGATGTGTTCTGTGTGGACGAGTGCACGGCTGCAGTGATGAGTGGGCAAATGTAGTGCGTGAGTGTGTTGTAACTGCGCGAGGCTTTTATGACTGAAATAATAGTGCCTATTCTTTAGTCCTACTTCTTACCTGTAATATTTTTACCTGCAAGAGGCGTTCGCTCAATCAATGCATAGTTAAATTATGTACGGATGATGTGCGTATGGATTCTATGCTTTCTGAACCTCTTATATTAGTCTGTGTCTTATTATTGTTCATTATAAGTTAACTGTCTTGATGTGTGGAGCCATTATATAACATAATGTGATGAGACTTGTACAATATTTCCATTCCTGTGGTAATAAAGATGTGTTGAATTGAATTGAATTGAATTTTACTGCACATTTTATTTTCCAGATAATGTAAGAATTATTGTAACATATTGGTTGCACTCAGACTAAAGTCAGACAAAATACTTTAAAAAATGGTCTTGATAAAGTCTTATTTAGTAAAATGTTCTCCACTTGCTGGTATTGGGATTCCCTCACCCCCACCTCTCTTGGTAGGCAAAATTAACAGACAGCTATGCCTTAAAGCCAATCAAACTGGTGGTTTTAACTTCTAAGTATCATATTTATCTAGAGGGTCGCGAGTGTCAGCCTATGATGCCAACACTACTATGCTATACTATACTATACTATACCATACTATACCATACTATACTATACTATACTATACTATACTATACTATACTGTACTAACTAGGAAAATAAAATATTGTACATTGATTCGTTCTAATGGCCAGTCAGTGTATTATTATTCAATTATTATTAACAGGGGTGTCGGATAGCGCAGTGGTTGCAGCACTCGCTACTGTGTAGCAAGTTAAGCACAGTCCCGTGCGGTTAGCACTTGGATGGGTGACCGCAAAACGTGTTCAAAGCGACAAATAACAACGCCCCCAGTTGACTCAACTGTGACTGAGTATCTACTCTCTTAAGGGTGGGGAAGGTAAAGCAGCGAGGGAGAGAGATGGGCATCACCCTCATTACGCTGGCCCAAGATAAGTGTGATCTCCAACATCACGTTCCCCTACGGCCACAAGGCTATGGGACTACCTTTACCTTTTTACCTTTTATTATTAACAAGAGTTGCTGTTATACTTGTTTCCCCCAGTGCCATTTTCATAGTGATACAGTGTTTTTGTTTTGTAGCATACAATACTTTTTTTTTATTTATTATAAGCATTCTTTGATATTTGTTCTTTTTTCTCCAACAGCCTGGCTACAGGAGTTGACAGTACAGAAATTGGTGATAGTGATAATGCGAGTGGACACCAATGAAGTTGTTGAACGGTGGCAATTTGACATTGTCTGCGACAAAACTACTGACGCGAAAACGTAAGTTTGATTTCTTTTCTTAATACGATCCAGTAAACTCAAGTATTTTTTATTTTATTTTATTATTATTATTATTATTATTATTAAATTAAGTTTGAAACTTGTTTTTGTTTGTTTGGGATTGTTCTTTTTTTTATTTCGAGGGGTGCGGATTAAGGTATTGGTGGCATTCTATCAAGTTCTTTTCTCCTTCTGTAGACTTGCAATAGCAACTAAGCAAGCAATTTGCTCACATTTTTTCTGTGAACTTATAAATTTTTACTAAGTTGTCAACACATTTTTTTTATAATGCTATAGAATTGGATTTTTAAAAAAAAGTATTTAATTATTTTTCAGCAAACGTGACAAGTCAGAAAAGGAAGTAAAAGAAGAAATCAAGTCCATCATTCGTCAGATCACCGCCACTGTTACCTTCCTACCTTTGCTGGAACATACTTGTGAGTACACACTTTATTGGCAAGCATTCTGTAAGCATTTGCTTTTTTTAAAATAAGGACCATAGATATAGAATATACACATAAATCAACAATGGGCAACTATTCGAAAGATAATGGCTGATCAACCTCTTCATTGTCACTTGTGGATATTTCCCCACCTACCATGTTACATGGATCAATTTGTTCTGTGTTCACTCAGCCCGGTGCCAACAAAGTTGAAGAGGCCGATAATTGTGACACTCCATTTTCAACCCACCTAAGAGATCTTGACCTATTGTTGATATATGTGTTGTATTTTGACACTTAGGATTGCATACACTACAGATAGTGCTTTATTTTTAATCGTTTGGTTTTTTGTTTTGTTTATTTGTATGTTGTTGTTTTTTGTTTGTTTGGGTTTTTTTTGTTTTGTTTTTTTTTTGGGGGGGGGGAGGGGGGAGCTAGGGAAGGGGGGGAGGAGGTGAGAGTGGGAAATGGGGAGGGGACATAAGGGAGGTAACCACTATTGTGCCAATGTTTCTTGTAGTTCATGATATATGCTGTTTTCAGACCACCTGAAAATGTGTATGTGAAATGTTCTTTACTCAATTTGTATGTTCTTTGTTGTTTAGAATAATAATTACGATATATTTGTGGTATGATTGATGGTTTATTTTCTATGCTTATCCAGTTTATTTTGTTTTCAGGCTCATTTCAGGTGCTTATCTACACCGACAAAAACGTAGACATCCCAACCAACTGGGATGAATCAGGTCCCCATATCATTTCTAACTCAGAAGAAGTGCGTCTCCGATCCTTCACAACCACCATTCATAAAGTAGAGGGCATGGTGGCTTTCAAGAAAACGGACTGAGCTGTGAGAGAAGCAAGGCAGTTTTGAGTTTATTAGTTATTTTCACAATGTGGTTTGACATTTAGTTTAACAGTCCTTAGCTCTCATGTTATATCTCAATGAGGGTCACAGCCCCAGCCTTTATGTGTTTGTTGCTGGGGTTTCAAGATTCATCCCTTTTTTGAAAAGCATTTATGAGTGCTATTTCAGTGAGGTTGTATATATGTACTAATGTGGTGAGTAGATAAATCTGTACATTTGAATAGAAGTGCCCTTTTTAAAAATGCAAAATCATAGACTAAACCAATTTATAAAATGTGAGGTGTGCTTCCTTTTGTGGACATTTTTTGTGGAAATGTACTTTTCCTTATTATACAAATTGCAACATTTTCATTCATTTTGAAGAAGAAAATGCATGATACTGATTGTATACCCGAGTGTTCATGATACGGTCAACTATATTTGAGTTGTTTTACTTTCGTTCCTTTTCTTTTATTGGTAATAAAATTATGACTCATGACTATAAAAGATGCATGCTTATGTTATGTGATGGTTCACTTGGTTGCGTACCGCAATTATTGTTTTCATTCAACCAAATCTTTTTTCATTTAGATAGGCCAAAAGTATTTCTGAGTAAGGTATTATACTAGAGATTTTATGAAAATTATACACATCCAAATAGGATCTTTCACGATTGCAAGGAAAGCTTTGTCCTTCAGCAAGTTCCAGTTATGACAGCAATGTTGGACAGAAACGTTGGTGATAGAGGAGCCATGCAATGGTGACAAAGAGAGAAAGTATTATGTTTGCTTATTGTTTGTGTTCAGCTGACAGCATTTTTGGGGTTTTGACTCTTTTTTTGTGTATGTGTGTTGTGATTTGTTACTTTCGTTTTTCTCATTTAGCTGGAAATTTATTTTCTTTTAATACTAGTTTCGATTTGCTGGTCATGGAGTCTGTGATGCTCTTTTGTTCCCCACTGTGTATTTTTTCACTCTGAAATATGGACTGTGTGTGTATGGCTGTTCATAATTGGCAATTCTTTAAATGCATTTTGTCAGATTTCACAAAACTATAATTTTTAATTAGTTCATGATGAACATAAATATATATTTTGTTTTATATATTTTGTTTCTTTGTCAAAACATTTTTGCTAGCACTAAGGTGTTTTTAGTTAATAACGGTAAATGTAGCTTACATGGGAAAACTTAAAAGAATTGGTGTAAATGAAATGTGTGGAAGAGGGGTGGGAGGGAGAGGGAGAGGGAGGGCAGGGGGATTAAAGGATTTAAGAACATATGAAGAAAGAGTAGTTGTAATAGTGTCTGATAAATTCATTCAACACTTGAAATTATTACTATTATTGTAATTATTATTTTATATTATATAAAAACAATTTCTTTTATTTGTGCTTTGCTGTAAAATATGGTTGTGCTTATCAAGCTATTTTCCACTGTGGTGAACCATTTTTTAAATATTTTCTCCTTCTTTCCTACTCTTTACTTGACTACTTGAACAAAAATTTATTTGTAATTTTACATGCTGAACTGAACAAACGTGTATCGCAATTAAGAATACATGTAACTATGAACAAGGAACATAATAATGTGTGCAAATATTTGATTGTTTGTGCGAGTAGTGTTGCGTGTAGTTTTTGTGTTTGTCCGTTCTTTTTGTCTTTCTAATGGTAAAGGTAGTCTGAGGTCATTATTTTCACACTTTTACACTACTCTGGATAGTATGATTATAGAAGAGTTTATTGATCCAATTTATTGAGGGGAAAGCTCTCAAATAAGCATGCATGCAGCTTAAAGTTAAGGACATTCGGTCCCTTTATAACATCACCTAGGGTTGTTTCAACAGATATTTTATGCAGAGCAGGGGTGTGTCCTCTTTTAACCGAGTTGTGCGCTGTTAAAGATAGTATATATCTTACTGGATAAGTTATGGTTGCGGTCCAACTACGACTTAAAGATTCACTGGAACCTATAAACAAGAAATAAATATCATCACCTCGTGAGCGTCCTACTATACTATACAATCGTTTTGCGTCAACCAATATAAAAGGCCGAGAACCAGTCACATAAAAACCACAGCAAAGCCCTACAAGTACAACTCATGCTGATAGCAGCGAGTCCTGACTGGTAGCGCCATGGTTTTCGGCCGGTATAGTTATTCTAAGGGAGATGGTTAGCTAGTGTCGATAGCAGAGCGGTGACCTTATGAATAGTCAAACATGAAGTTTAAATTCCACATTTGCAAACTACTAGACACAAAACGTATGACTCCATGCAAACAATCATCTCTTAGTGTGAATGAAATATTTTTTGAAGTTTTTGCTCAAGACTTTAGACGCACTTTTTTATTTTTTTTAAATTTCAGTGACTGTTAACATGAGAATGCATCCACCTCATCCTGTCATTATAGTCTTTCCACAATCCTGCGTGAGATTTTTCCCCCTCTTTTTTTTAATTTATTAAATAGCATAATAGTATGCACTTTAAATTTAATTTTCTCTTTCAGTGTCTCTTGCTAGAGAATTTGTCTTGCATCCACTCCAACCTGCCATTCTAGTCTTTCCACAATCCCCCACATGAGATTTGTTCCCACTTTTTTTTTTTAAAACTAAAAAATTAGATAGTATACAGCCTAGCATCTCTTTCTTGAGCTGTCTCTCCTGCTTCCCAAACTGCACGTTTTACATTCGCTCCTTCCTGCAATAATTATTACTCCCTGCTGGAAAACCCCACTTCAGCCTCGGTTCGGTTAGCACAGAAGAAATTCCATTTCTTCTACCTCGGTTTGACTGCCAGCAAAAACAACACAGCGTTGACATTTCTACGACTATTCTAGATCACGAGTCGAGTCTTATCTTTTTGTAGACAGTTTCTGCGATGGGTATTACGTAATAACACAATTGAAAACGCAAGCTCTGAATCCGACATAGTCATTTGTGATGATATGAAGGTGTGTCGTTGCATTGACAGTGGAATCCTGAGGAAATAAACATTGGTGTGTGTTGTCTTTTGTTCGGAGATGACTAACTTCACCAAGTGCGTCTAAATCGTCTGTCACAGCTTCCACTGGAATAAATTGCAGCGGCTTTGAGAAGACAACAGTAGTCTGGAAGTTCGTATTGTCTTCATAAGCCGCTGCAATTTATCAAGCACACTAATTCATATTGAAAGTAGAATCTAGTCAGCTATAGCAGATCTATATTTCTTTAATTTTGTGATATTTCCAGAAGAAAAAAGAAATTCTTGTAATTTTATCTTTGGAAAGTAAAAGAAGCACTGTTTATTATTCTGCACTTGTTTCGTAAGTTTTAACTTTTTAACAGTCTATATATAGTATATAAGCAGCTTTCTTCACAGACCATGCAGTCTATATGACTATGAGGGCTGCCAAGACTTGCAATAAATTAAATTTGAAAAGATTTGTTTGTTTTGCAGAATATGTGGAACATTAGACGTTTGGCAGGTGTCATTTTAGAGGATACTGTAATCTGTATTTTTTTTTAAAATTACTTTAGCAGCATCAGCAAACAGCTAGGATCATCTAATCTGTTGGGAGGCACAGAGACTTGCAGTTGCAGTTTTCCCAGTCACTCAAAAAAGGGGCTTTTGTAACTGGACTGCAGAAACATTCTTAGATTTGAAGCTGACAGTTGCATGACAATTGCAGAAAAAAGATCTTTTACAAGAATGTGAGAAATCTATGCATAATTCTTGATCCCAGCTTGCATCTATTTAAACGTTTGTTCTTCGTCCCACCTGTGCAAAGCACACAATTTTTTTTTTGTCACCATGCCAGGTGTAATGGCACCCGTCAATGCAAAGTTGGCACAAGTGCCAACAGTGCAGATAGATGATAAGGGGACGTTTAAGTACATCCTCTGCAAAATCTACGAAGGGAACAACTTGAACGAGTCCAAACTCATTGTCAGAGGTACAGCAGAAGCTCTGTTTCATGGTAAGACCTCATTGTAGGTGAAATGCTTTTTGTTTTTGAATTGATCATCCTACAAGGGAGACAGTTTGTTGCTTTTCCCATTTCTGCACATTTGGTGGTTTATGATTATATCTTAATAATACGTAAAAAATAAAAGATGTTAATCACCTGATGCCAGGCAGCGATGTGCAATTCGTTTGAAATTCCAATCTTGAAGTTTGCTTATTAACATTGGCAATCTTTTTTTGATCAGGGCAAAAAATCAACTGCAGCTATTTAAGTAATATTTGAATGTAAGTAGAATTAAATTTGAAATTTGCTTTTAATATTGCCACTGTAGTTTGGCCATAAATGTTTGTAAATGTATTCACTGCCTCCGTGTGTGCACAGATTCTTATTCACGTTTATTTATAAAATATTTGGTCATATTTTTAGCGGACATCTATGATTACTTGGATGCCAACTTGGAAACAGACGGAATAAGCTGTGAGTGTGTTGGTGGCGGTCAAATCACCCATAACCCTGATAAAAAGTCTATAGAGATTTTTGGCAGATCACAGGTAGGTGTAAACTAAATTGTTATCAATAAGGCGTAGTACATATTTCAGGGGCCACAATCACATTACAATATGTTCATATTTTTGTAAATATTTTTATTTCTATTTTATAAATTTAGATATCGGTTTTATTTTTTTAAATTTCATTTATCCATTATTTTTCTTCTGGATAATAGCATTGTCTGTGACAGAGCAGAGCTATTAACACAGTTGCTTCCCTTGGTCTGATTTCTTAGCGCCTTCGGCACATTTCTTTCAGGAGCTTTTAATTTCTATTTTCTGTTTTATTGCTTTTTATTTTAAATAATTGATTTTTAAAAAAAAAGAAATTATTGTTTTTATTTTATATAATTCATCTGGATAATTTGAGGTGTAGTTTATTGACATCGTAAAAGCACATGTTCATAATCATAATTTCCATGCTGATATTGTGCAACTGTAATGTAACGTGCTGCCTGTTTCATGTCCTTCAAAATTGATATGCTCATGGCATTAGTAAAAGCTGGCTGGATCACTTAAAATGTTGAGCTCTTCATACGGATTTGTAAAGTGATGCACTCCCATATTTTTTGTTACAGGCGTACGGAAGAGCAAACCATGCAACAACTGCCATCTTGTTGGAGGAATTGTATTCAACCTACAGCATCACCTGGTCTAATTAGCAGATTTTTTTTATCCTTCATGGTGAACGAAGAAGAGAAGGTGGAGAAAAAAAAATGAAAGAGAACTTAGATAGAGATATGTTTCATTATATTAGATTGAAATTGGGTATTTTGGTAATTTAAAATGTTTTGCTAGGTGAGAAATATTTGTATGTCTAAAGCCACAGGTCATATATGCAAATTTATCTGGGTGCATGTTGTTAAGCCGGAATTCTGACTTTTTGATTTGTGTTCCGTCAGGCACTAAGCTGGTGCTGGAAGAAAAAAACAGGTCTGCTGCAGAGATTAGAAGCGGACAACTGATACACTACAAACACACACAAATGACAGCTACGCGTTTTGGGCCCCACTTGCACCCATGAATTTAATGTTTATCAAATCCTTGTAAGTTTAGGTGTTAGATATTACTTAGCAAATTTTATCCTTCATTCATATAAGCTGAGGAATACATATTTTACTGATTTACTATGGGGTTTGGTATACTCTACAGGGAATTATTATGGAAAAAAATATGTAGTTTGTCTTTAAGATTCCTTGTGGTATTCGCATGAGATGTAGATGACATTTTACAATTATTGTTTATCTTTTTCAATTTTAATTTAAAATTTTTTTATTTTTTTTAGGTGTCGATGATTGCTTTCTTTTTCAAAATGTTATTTATATTAGGTACTCCAACCTTTTTTGTGATTTTCTTTAACTCAGTTTGGAAACTAAAGTATTTACATAGATTTTTTTATTCTGAACACAGTGGTATATATTTTTCTCCCATAAGACAAATAGGTAAAAAGTTATTAATGTTTGAAAATGCCGAATGTTGGTGGTTTTTTTGGCAACGTTTTGGAATTGAAGAAATTGACAACTGTGGAGTCTCAAAGTGAAGCCAATATTGATACCAGAAAGCTGATTTTTGACAGGTAACCCCTTCATATGTTATACTCCAAGCCCAATTTTCTTCAGGCCTATCCCATGTAATGTTCAGCTGTTTTGGTGCTTCAAAGTTGGGAAATCATCAAATTCGCAGTGCGTGCCGGCAAATTATAGGCCTACTAGTGTGCTACTACGCTCAGCACTCGTGTCGCTGAATAGGCCTACAAGTTCGCCATGGCCGCAAGAAAACCCGAACACCGTTTGGGTACACTTTTCTACGGCAAAGCGCACCGCGATAGAGTAATGCACAAATTAATAAATACCCTAGTTTTATAAAGGAAAGTTTGCTCTTTATTTCTTGCTAATTTTTAAACTTCTAGTTAAAATCAAACTTACATCAAAACCGCTTTAACCACTTTGTTCGGCTCGTAACAACACTTTCACACATCAGAGCCCACCATATTTGATATGTAAATGAAGCTAAGTATGTGAACTTCTCATTGGTCCTTATTTTTAGGCCATCCAATGAAATATCTTAAAGCACTTAGAGTTTGAAACGAGCCACCTCGCAACAGACGCGCTGACATTTTGTTTCGCAGCGGCATTCAGCGCTCGGATAGAAGCGTATTCAAAAGCTGTTTTCTCTGAATCTTTCGCATAAACATGCATTAAAAACCACACAGATGTAAAGATAAAGCTTTCAATTTTTATTTGAATACAGCCACTGTTCGTTTTGATGCAGTTTTACATTAATAAGAAGTGTTGAAAGTGAAGTCAAAACTGAGTCAAAACTGCCAAGCGGACAAGTGCCAATGAAGGCGTTGGAGTACCTATTTATATATTCATTTTATTGTGTTCTTCTTCATAAATTTATTTTTTTTATCTATTTATTATCTTTTTTTTTTCATTGTGTTATTGATTTTTGTTTGTATCATCCCTAATCTCTTTCTTACCATATTGTTACCAAGGCAGAAGTGTTATGTGCATTAATAAATACTTTTTGTTTTAAAAATCTTTGTCCCTAAAATATGATAAATTATATTTAATTCATTGCAGCAATTAACTGTTATGCATATTGTGAATTTCTTACACACATTTTGTATCAAGTCACTTTAAATCAATGACAGCAAAATTGAATTATTATTATTAATAATATTATTATTATTTTTTCATTATTATTAATACAGAGGTGCCAACCAGTACGGATTGACTGTATTTAATTCCGGCGAAGTGAATTAAATACGGAAATACGGAAGCTTTTATAAAAATACAGAGGAGAAGTTACCGATCGTTTATCTCTGCCAGCGGTGCTTCTGTACCAGTTTCTGGTCTCATAATAGTACTCATGCACTCACTGAACGTCGCTGTGTTCAACAAGCTGACTTTCATGGTGATTTTAGAGTAAAACAAGTGTGGTGTTCAACAAACTGATTTTCATGGTGACTTTAGAGGACTGAAAATAGCCTGCTGTTTCAGAGGGAAGCCTGTCGTTACTTTATAGTGTCATAGGCTGGGTTTTGTGAGAAAGAAAATACAGACAAGTTTTCTAAAATACTGACAAACGCGTCCGGAAATACTGACAAGAAGATTAGGGGGTTGGCACCTCTGTTAATATTATTATTATTATTGTTATTATTTATTTATTTATTATTATT
The DNA here is from genome assembly GCA_036898135.1 of Oncomelania hupensis. Classification (NCBI taxonomy): domain Eukaryota; kingdom Metazoa; phylum Mollusca; class Gastropoda; order Littorinimorpha; family Pomatiopsidae; genus Oncomelania; species Oncomelania hupensis. The sequence goes on from CM072512.1 coordinate 112,427,121, forward strand.
ATTATTATTATTATTATTATTATTATTATTATTATTATTATTAACCCTAAACCAGCAACATGCGTGGTTTGTAGGATGTGTTGTTTATGATTTTGTGTGATTCTTCGGTTGAGGTCTTCCTGGGGTTGAGGGTGGTAAAGGTAGAGTGGGCAGGGGTGTAATCATTTAGGCATTTTGTAGTCTTATAATGTTGGCCCTTTTTTGCATCGCATGGAACTTTCTCACTAAAATTCGTATGCACTTGATCGTTAAACACGATAAACACCTTCGCTTTAATTGTACCAGTTTAAACAATATTTCATTATTTGTTCACTTTGAATAGAGGTAGGAAATTGTTGTGCTGGTGCTACACAAATAATGATGTGTGTATTTTACACTGAGTTAGTTTCATTATGTTTCTCTTTATTTCTCTCAAACACCCCCGTTGGGGTGCCGGGGGTTTCAGTATAAATAGTATCCCCACTTTCTGGAAATTAGTGCTTTAAATTCCCACTGTCGCTGTCTTTCTCATTTGCTCTTTCTCATTCCTGCTCTGTTCTATCAATCTGCTATACTATCGTCTTCTTCGCTAGCCCAGTCTCCTACCTTTTTTCTTGAAAACTCTTCCGGGACAAGACTCCTTGTTTGTGTCTGAGGTCTGTTGGATCAGCTTGGGAATGTTGGACACTTTCTGCCAGGTGGTCACTAGGGCTTCCTATGATGTTATTATTTAGCAATGTAGGCATTTTATATGTATGTGTTTAGTTGATAATTTATAATGATGTTTGTATACTATTTTGTTTTTGTAAACGGGGGTTCGATAAGTTGGGGTGAAGCCTCAGCCGTCCCCTGCGTGGGATGTCTTTATTGTAAAGTGACTGGCTGGTGGAGGGCGTTCAGTTTTCCCACTAGGGTTGTTTCAGCAGATCTTTTATGCGGATAGGGGGTTGTCCGGTCCTGATTTGGCTCGGAGGAGTCCGCTGGACCTAAAGCAACAATTATGTAATGCAATGTAATTTCTCTCAAACTTTCGGAGATAAGGGTGAGATACGTGGCATTGAAAGGAAATCTGAAATATGTTACAGTTTATTAAAGAATCTGGTTGTTTATAGGGTTTTGCTATTTTGTAAAAAAGCGTTTCATTGGTTTTTGTTTTATTTTGATTGCATCATTTTTTATATTTTACATTAAAAAATTTATAAAGTATTTTACATTTATTATTTATTTTATTTGAATTCTAATTTGATAAAACTATGATTTATGTTGTATTTTACTTTTATAATTTATTTTACATTGGTAATTATAATATTAGGTTAAATTACTTTAGTGGTCTAAAAACATTGGGATAAAACAACCCTAAAGTGTGTTTTGTGCACTGTTTATATATTCCTGAAAAATATGTTAATGAGCCAAAAAACTCCACCTTCGGGGAAGACAATCCGATAGAGTGCGCCTAGGGTAGCGTACTTCCGATAGTAAAGAGGCCTACGTGATCGAGCCCCTTGTAATAACTGTACACCGTGTTGCGTCACGCCATGTGAGGCCGGGTAGCTCAGTTGGTAAGAGCGTCTTGCTAGTAACCGAAAGGTCGCTGGTTCGAATCCCGGATTGGTCAACGTGTGATCATATTATTTTCCCCTTTACCAACAACTGGCCCGCTGGTGTCAGTATAAATCGGTCCAGTAGTCACCTATATGCGAAAGTGTCGCGTGACTATAATCTACAAACAACAACAACGTCACGCCATCTGCTGGAGTACCGAACTCTATAAAAAATTGTTATTATTAATATATATTATATGACTAGACTATTAAAAAAAATATTATGTATGATTTCAGACTTCAGTCGTATGATCGAAATGACAACTTTGGCAAAGGAGACATAGCAACACCGGAGTTCAAAATGGAGTTACCACCTATCACTAACTACAAAGACTTGCATGAAAACTGGTCTTATGTACAAAGTTGACATTTCTTTGACAGAAAAAGGAACAGTTTTGGAATGTCAGTGGGAATGTGATGCAGGCATGGGGCCTTCTGCACACTGTAAGCATGTAAGATGTGTCTTGCTCGGCCTGACAGATTTTTCACAAAATAAATCGTTTGTAGTACTGACAACATGTACATAATCACTCCAAACATTTCACCAAGCAAAAAATACCATTTGGGGTCGCCTATGAAAGCTGAAGATGTATACCGACATCAAAAAAGACTTAAAACTGTAGATTTTGATCCATGACCTGAACATGGAAGTACGCGACTATTGGCGCACCTATCTGCTGAACATTTGCATATTCAAGGGAAATAATTTTAATATTTTGGCCCATTGTGCCTTGCTGTTTTTGTCATTTTGCAAGTTTTTTGACTCATATGCTTGCAGCAATGTGAGCCTATTTATTCACCCCAAATATTTTTTTAGATTTTAACAAGTGTGTGCGAGATGATTTCTGAATAGTCCAAAAATGATGTTTAAACAAAATGTCCTTCCATCTGTCCGTTCGTCTGTATGTGTAAACCCCTTGGGGTCATGAGCAATCTTGCCACTGTAGATTTTTCTAACCTATAAATGGAACAGTGAAAGCCCCAGTTGAAAACCTGTCTTGCCTTTGTAGGCATGACAGATTCACTGCGGCAACAGTACCCCCGTTGGAGTGCCGGGGGTTTCAGTATAAATAGTATCCCCACTTTATGGAAATTTAGTGCTTTAAATTCCCACTGTTGCTATCTTCCTCACATACTCTTTCCCCTTCCTGCTCTGTCCTATCACTCTGCTATACTATCTTCTTCTTCGCTAGATCAATTACCTACCTTTTTTCTTGAAAACTCTTCCTGGACAAGACTCCTTGTTTGTGTATGAGGTCTGTTGGATCAGCTTGGGAGTGTTGGACGCTTTCTGCTGGGTGGTCACTAGGGCTTCCTATGATGTTAGTATTTAGCAATATAGGCATTTTATATGTATATGTTTCGTTGATTATTTGTAATGATGGTTGTATTCTATTTTGTTTTTGTAACCGGGGGTTCGCGTAGTTGAGGTAAACCCTCAGCCGTCCCCCGCGTGGGATGTCTTTATTGTAAAGTGACTGGCCGGTGGAGGGCGTTCAATTTTCCCACTAGGGATATTTCAGCAGATCTTTTATGCGGATCGGGGGTTGTCCGGTCCTGATTTGGCTCGGAGGAGTCCGCTGGACCTAAAGCAACAATAAATCAATCAATCAGTCTGTATGTGTAAGAAAACTTAACGTTGGAAATTACTCTTAACTTATTGAAGCTATTCAAACCAAACTTGGTATGATGGTGTATCACTATGAGAGCTCAGAAGCTGTCCATCATTGAATGACTTCACTTCAAGGTCAAGGTCACAGAGTCAAGATCATTTAGTAAAAAAAAAAAGAACATTTTTTTTTAAATTTCAATTTTTGATTCGCATACACAAAAGTGTAAGTCTATGTACTCACCCCTCCTCTTCCCCCCCCCTCCCTGTCACCCCCCTCTCCAACCACCCCTTTCCCAAGTTTTCCAGATTTGTGCAAATCTGTGCAAGATGACTCCTAAAGAGTCCAAAAATGACACAGAAAAAAAATGTCCGTCCATCTGTCCTCTGTCCACCGTCTTGTTTTTGAATAGTTTTTTGTGATCCTGATTCAGCTCTTAGCAGTCCGCTGGACCCTATAAACATTGAATATCTTGCCTAATCTGTCTACTGTCTGTCTGTGCAAAACTTTGAAGTGGCAGTATTCAGAACTATTTCCACTATCACAACCAAACTTGGTAAGATGGTGTATGCCCATGAGACCTCATAAATAAATGACTTCACTTCAAGGTCAAGATCACGAGATCATCAAATGTTAGTTAAAAAATGACAACTTTTCACTTTTTGTCTAAGTTATTAATATTGAACTTATGATTCTTTGATGCATGATATATATATAAGTGAGAAACACATACTATACAAATTTGGTCAGTCTCATTCCAAGGTCAAGGTCACTGGAGCTGTCCAAAGTTGGTTAGTATAGGTACTTAGAAATGACCTTAACCCTAAACTATGTAAGATATAAAGTCCAATTTGTTGTATGTAGAGATGATAGATTGATCTTTCATATGTGTTCCGCTTTTGCGTTGATCTCAAAGTTCTCAGTCATTTTAGGCCTTGCAAAAAACATTTTGTAAAAAAAGTAATTGTACAGTGGAATGGCTGTTTATTTAATCCATACTATGCAGTAACATTGGGTTATTTGATCAGAAATGCATGAGAGGTCATGTGAGGGTCATGGTCATCTTAAGGTCAAGGTCACTGAATGTCAAGATCATCCCAAGGCCACCAGATTTTTGGCATAATACAACTTTTGCTGTAGTTTATTTGATAGTACTTGAGTGTACTTGGAGCCGGAGGTCAATTTTATCTGGAGATCAAGAGCATAGAAAGATCCAAGTCTGTATTGCTGTCCATTTTAATGCCATTGTTTCTTTTTCTTTTTTTCTGGGCACTCATTGTCATGTTAAATATTGCAAGTTCCATAAGGAGCATGTGAGTCATATGGACATTTTGCTTCAACGTTACTGGTCATGGACTTTAGATTGTTTGATAAATATTGTATATATTATAGACACATCTGCCATGAGTGCTTGGTCAAACTCGCTTAAAGGTCAAGGTCACTATAGAGCCATCCAAAGTTGGTTTATATGGGTACTTCCCATTGTTGACCCTAAACTATAAGAGATAAAGATTCCGAACTTGTATTTATATACCATAATATTATACCATCCTATGTTTCATTTTTTTTTGTTTTCATAATGTAAATAGATTCTCTAAGCAGCTTGTGAGTAGTTGGCCTTTCTAGTTTTGTTATGGATCTGTTGATCTTTTTCTTTTAGATTTGGAATAGTACAAATAATAGTTAATTTAAGAACAGATAATTATGTATATTTGTTTAAAGATGGTTAATTATTTATTGTAGAAGTAAAAAAAAAAGAAGTTTTAATGGCATTTGTCATTTCATTGTTTTTATGAACATTGTCCTTTTTTATCATGTGATGATATTCATCACACAAATCGGATTGTTCAATCAAAATTGAAGCGTATGAAAAAAAAAAAAAAAGAAGAAAAAAAAAGAAATTGAAGATGTCATATTTATTTGCATTTATATTTGCTTTACACATTTTCATTAGAAATATTATTTTAAAATAATGTTTTAAAATTATTTGTTCATTTAAAGGAATGAAATCTTAAGCAAAAATATGCAGCTCCAATGATTTTTTATGTAAGAAATACATAAGATTTATGTTTATACCACAAACTGATTTATAGTTATAACTTGTAGTTTTTAGCACTTTAATATTTGTCTTTTCTGATGTGGGTAAATAATGTTTTTAATCTCATATGTATTTGTGTTTCTTTTTTAGGTGTTTTTGTTTGTTTGTTGTTATTGTTTTTTTGTCAGTGGGCATTGAGATTAATATACTTGTCCCCTGTGGTGGTGCCAGGGGTTTCAGTATAAATAGAATCCCCACTTTCTGGAAATTTAGTGCTCATTCCTACTCTGTTCTATCAATCTATAATACTATCTTCTTCTTCGCTCGACCAGTCACCAACCTTTTCTTTTTTAAAACTCTTCCGGGACAAAACTCCTCATTTGTGTGTGAGGTCTGTTGGATCAGCTTGGGAATAGTGGATGCTTTCTTCCAGGTGGTCACTATGATGTTATTATTTGGCAATATAGGCATTTTATATGTATGTATTTTATTGATATTTTATAATGATGTTTGTATTCTATTTTGTTTTTGTAAACCGGGATTCAATAAATTAGAGTCAATATAAATAGTATCCCCACTTTCTGGAAATTTAGTGCTTTAAATTCCCACTGTCGCTGTCTTTCTCATTTGCTCTTTCGCATTCCTGCTCTGTTCTATCAATCTGCTATACTATCGTCTTCTTCGCTAGCCCAGTCTGCTACCTTTTTTCTTGAAAACTCTTCCGGGACAAGACTCCTTATTTGTGTATGAGGTCTGTTGGATCAGCTTGGGAAAATTGGACGCCTTCTGCCAGTGGTCACTAGGGCTTCCTATGATGTTATTATTTAGCAATGTAGGCATTTTATATGTATGTGTTTTGTTGATAATTTATAATGATGTTTGTATTCTATTTTGGTTTTGTAAACGGGGGTTCGATAAGTTGGGGTGAAGCCTCAGCCGTCCCCTGCTTGGGATGTCTTTATTGTAAAGTGACTGGCTGGTGGAGAGTATTCAGTTTTACCACTAGGGTTGTTTCAGCAGATCTTTTATGCGGATCGGGGGTTGTCCGGTCCTGATTTGGCTCGGAAGAGTCCGCTGAACCTAAAACAATAATCATGTAATGTAATGTAATAAATTAGAGTATAGCCTCAGCATCCCCTGCGTGGGATGTCTTTATTTTAAAGTGACCGGCTGGTGGAGTGCGTTCAGTGTTACCACTAGGGTTGTTTCAGCAGATCTTTTATGCGGATTAAGGACGAGTCCTCTTTCAGCGAAGTTGTGGTCTTGATTTTGTGGTCCTGATTCGGCTATTTGCAGTCCGCTGGACCCTGTAAGCAATGAATAACTAACTAACTAATAATATATTTTTCATTGAATCTTTTTAGTTGTTTTTATTTCAATTTTTATATTTTGAAAAAAGTCTTGCCGGTTGGTAGAACTGTATTGAGACAAACTGTTAGTTTGTTCTTGGTTGTTGGTGAGTATTTCAGACTGTGATATTGTGTACAGTTTAGTGATGTTGCACAATGAGACTGAATATGGGAGATATTTTAGGCTTGTTTTAGAGCTCTGGTATATCCTGTGCACGCTGAGAACTCTGAAAGTGGTTTTAGTAACATTTGTTATGCCACATTTCGTTTGGACTGAATGATTTTGTAAAGAACAGATCTTGATGCAGATTTCTGGGTGGGAAAGTATATATCACAAGTGCGGATTGCTAGAGGTTCTTTGTGACAGGAAGAGCAGCATTACACTATGATTGACATGTAGAATCGCACTATATTAAATAATATATTGCACTACTGTTCAATGACTTTTCTTGTCTGAGTAGCGGAGTTTGTGTTTACTTATTTGTGAACATTTATCTATAGGAAAGGGTTAAGGAATGGAGTTCCACCCACCTCCCCCTCCCCCCTGCACTTGATTGTTTAGAATGGAGTTTTTCTCCCTTTTGAATGTACAGGCTACAAATTTTGATGTGCTTTCATTGATAATAATGTTGTCAGAAGGTGGTACAAAATTAATGATGATGATGTCGTTGTAGTTGTGTTTGTTGTTGTTAATGATAGAGAGGAGTTCTTCTTTTGATGAATGATGATGATGATATCCCGGTGGTGTTAATTATTTCAGCATTGATGATGATGATGATGATGCCGATGATCAGTTGTTTGTGTATATTTAAATTTTTTCCTACCCTCATTAGTTAATCGTTTGGTACATGTAAAATTTTCATCTAATTTGTCAAAATCTATTATTAGAATGATCCACAACTGTTTCATTTCTCCTTAAATGAATTATTATGCTGTGGAGCTCCCACATTGCATTGAGTACGATTCAAATGGACATTGATTTGATCAGAAGGATTTGCCCATAATAGGCATATCTAGTTATCCTGACCTGTGAAATCAGGTTAGATCAATTGGGAAAAAAATGAAGAATATTGCCCAGTTATTAAATTAAATCTATTACCAGAATAACATAAACTTGTGGAGTTTTTTTTTTTAAAATAACATGTATTGTTTCCCTAATCTTTCATATGGCAAATGGTCAGATCAGTTGAAAATTATGGAGATCAGAATGACGTAACATAAACCTAATAAGGAAATTTCATAGTATTCTCAGTACTATGCATTAAGAGTTTTGCCTATTGAAACTTGCAAGAAGACCTCTTTACATCTTTTATACTTAGATTCTTTGTTTATGTGAGTAGACTTGTGTTCTTTTTTAGTACACAAATATAATAAAGAATAATATAAACTTTGGAACAACCACATATTCAGCTAGAACATTTGTTCCCAGAAACGTTGCAACAGTTTGCAATCCCATAAAATTATTTATAGATTTTTTTTTAATGGAAATATAACTTACAAGTAATTGTCCTGGTAGGAACGATGTTCAGTATCGGAAACATTAGGTTTTAATATTTCTGCTTGAAAATCCTTTGGGAGATAAAGTCTCAAATTTTATATGGATATTTTTTTTTTAGAGACTTTTTTTTTTAATTCGATGTTTACATACATTTTTTCTGAATGAGTCGGGGTACTTAACATACAAATGCTGTATACAAATCGTCGCATATATTGGCTGTTAACGATATTAAAAGCAAGCTTTTGAGTTGGGGTACAGGAAGTCTATACAATATACAACCTATTTGATTGTATCTTCGAATATATTACAGTCCACTAAAAGTTCACTGGACCCTATATTAAAAGCCATCTATACAATATTAAAAACAAGCTTTTGAGTTGAGGTACAGGAAGTCTATATACAATATACAACCTATTTGATTGTACCTTCGAATATATTACAGTCCACTAAAAGTTCACTGGACCCTATAAACAATAAATCAGATAAAATCAATTTGATAAAAGTAAACCATTTAAGTTTATTCACACTGCGTAGTTGAGACCAGGAGACTAGCCAAGGCTTACGTCAGGTACTCGCTTGTGAGGAGGCACTATGCGTGTCTCTGCTACGTTGTGTGACGTTTTGCTTTGTGGTTGGTTTATGCTTGATTATGTTGTTGCATAGTTTTATTGCCTTTTTTGCGTTTTGGATTGCCTGTACATATAGTGCATGTGGCAAGTTAAAAGATCTGCTCAAATCTCTAACCGTGGATATCCAGCATGCACTAAACTGTTAAGGTCTGGATCCAACACAGGTCATGCAAGACGCACTCGCTTGTAATCTTACGTATTGTGCTTGCAACGCCCTGGACTTCAGCCCGCCATTTAATGATGTTGTTGTGTTTGGGTTTTTTATTTGTCGCTTTTTAGTTTTAATTTATTTATTTTATTATTGTATTTCTTTGTTTTTATTTTTACTGTTTTCTCACTCACTGTAATTTTAGCTTTTGTGGGAGATCCTTTTTTTTTAGTTTTTTTTTTCTAATTCCTAAGTCTGTGATTGTTATATTATTTGAAGCCGTTACATGTTGAATAAATAAAAGTATTTAATAGATATTGACTATGTGTCTCGTTTTAAAACATCTGGAAATTAAATCTGTTATATGCTTTCTCCCTTCAATAATGGTATTGCATGCAGTCAATCTGAACTTTTCAAAAATAAAAATTGATTTCTGTTGTGACTTCTGTGATAGCAATCTTTTTAGAAGAAAAAGCACGTGATAGCATCCCTTCTTCTTCTTCTTCTTCTTCTTCTTCTTCTTCTTCTTCTTCTTCTTCTTCTTCTTCTTCTTCTTACTTCTTCTTCTTACTTCTTCTTCTTCTCTCTCTCTCTCTCTCTCTCTCTCTCTCTCTCTCTCTCTCTCTCTCTCTCTCTCTCTCTCTCTCTACCCCTTGGGGTCATGAGCAATCTTGCCACTGTAGATTGTTCAAACCTATAAAGGGAACAGTGAAAGCCACAGTTGAAAACCTGTCTTTCCTTTATAGGCAAGACGCTTCACTGCGGCAACAGTACCCCCGTTGGAGTGCCGGGGGTTTTCAGTATAAATAGTATCCCCACTTTATGGAAATTTAGTGCTTTAAATTCCCACTGTCGCTGTCTTCCTCATTTACTCTTTCCTATTCTTGCTCTGTCCTTCACTCTGCTATACTATCTTCTTCTTCGCTAGATCAATGACCTACCTTTTTTCTTGAAAACTCTTCCTGGACAAGACTCCTTGTTTGTGTATGAGGTCTGTTGGATCAGCTTGGGAGTGTTGGACGCTTTCTGCCGGGTGGTCACTAGGGCTTCCTATGAATGTACTATTTAGCACTATAGGCATTTTATATGTATGTGTTTGGTTGATGATTTATAATGATGTTTGTATTCTATTTTGTTTTTGTAACCGGGGTGTTCGCGTAGTTGAGGTCAACCCTCAGCCGTCCCCCGCGTGGGATGTCTTTATTGTAAAGTGACTGGCCGGTGGAGGGCATTCAATTTTCCCACTGGGGTTGTTTCAGCAGATCTTTTATGCGGATCGGGGGTTGTCCGGTCCTGATTTGGCTCGGAAGAGTCCGCTGGACCTAAAGCAACAATAAATCAATCAATCAATTCTCTCTCTCTCTCTCTCTCTCTCTCTCTCTCTCTCTCTCTCTCTCTCTCTCTCTCTCTCTCTCTCTCTCTCTCTGCCCCTCGTGGAGATGCCGGGGTTTTCTGTATATTATTATCCCCACTTTCTAGGAATTTAATGCTTTAAATTCCCACTGCCGCTGTCTTTCTCGTTCCTATTTTGTTCTATAAATTTACTGTACCATCTTCGTTTCGCTAGACCAGTCACCTACCTTTTTTCTTCAAAAACTCTTTCGGGACAAAACTCCTCGAGCACTAAATAATCTCACACACGGTTGTTTCGAAAGTAAATTTACTCTTCTCCCGCTTTGCTTATATTATTTTTCTTAATAGTAGCCTAGATGACAAGATCAATGCGACTGCACCAGGTATTCTGTGTATATTACTGAATAAGATATTTGTTTCTTGCTATCATTCCGTCTGATGTGTTTTTCCCTCCCATGCACACCCTTCCCAAAGGCTGTAGTTTATATTAGCAATGCCTACTCTTAAGTGTTCGCTAAAACTAATATTTGCCAAACATGCATACGTCCATATGACAGAATATGTAAATCGATAATTTTGACTCTAGCCTATATCAAATGACACGTTTTGGAACTAATAAGTTGAAAACGTTCTGGATCGACTAGAATGAATGTAGGCTTACTGAAGGAATTTTTCAATTGTTTGTTGAACGTGTAATAATTTTACTGGGATTTTGACATTCGAACGTAGAGTTGACTGTGCTTTTCTTTTTTAAGTCGTGTACACTTTTTTGTTGCGTCAACTCAGCGTCGTATCCATGTCAACACTTTTCAGTTAACATTATCATTACTAATCCCATTCATTTCATTCTAAATGTCCGCTTGTATGGTGCACAGCTCGATGTCGCAGTGACATGCTCTAGGCGCAAGGAGAAAATGCCATCAAAACCACACCATTATCAAAATCGTCATAGTCGTCGTCGTCATCATCATTATCATCATCATCCCTACCACCATCGTCGTGGTCGTTGAATCACATTTATTCGTTTTTCAGTTATAATTTATTATGCTTATAGGATCTCTGCATCTCCAACGTAAATGGTTGCACTGTCTGACTCACTTCTGACTCACTCGTATTCATTTTGCATCTCTAGAAGACATTTTCCTTAGAGGCAACACAACGCAACAACAATCAGTGATACTGTTGTTAGAAACGTAATAACTGCACTAAACACAGGATTCCCAATCGTCCTAGGTTCCCCCCCCCCTCCCCTCCCTCCCGTGGGTGTGCAGGGGGTTTCAGTATAAATAGAATCCCCACTTTCTGGAAATTTAGTGCTTTAAGTCCCCACTGTCGCTGTCTTTCTCCTTTGTTCTTTCTCATTCCTACTCTGTTCTATCAATCTACTATAGGCCCTACTATCTTCTTCTTCGCCAGACCAGTCACCTAGGCCTACATTTTTTCTTGAAAACTCTTCGGGAACAAAACTCCTCATTTGTATGTGAGGTCTGTTGGATCAGCTTGGGAATATTGGACGCTTTCTGCCAGGTGGTCACTGGGGCTTCCTATGATGTTATTATTTAGCAATGGAGGCATTTTCTATGTATGCGTTTTGTTGATATTTTATAATGATGTTTGTATTCTATTTTGTTTTTGTGAACGGGGGTTCGATAAATTAGAGTATAGCCTCAGCGTCCCCTGCGTGGATGTCTTTATTGTAAAGTGACCGGCTGGTGGAGAGCTTTCAGTTTTACCACTAGGGTTGTTTCGGCAGATCTTTTAATGTATGCGGATCAGGGATGAGTCCTCTTTCAGCGAAGTTGTGGTCTTGATTTTTTTTTGGTCCTGATTTGGCTCGTAAGAGTCCGCCGGACCTAAAGCAATAACCATGTAATGTAATGTAGCTAATCGTCCTAGGATGAATGAGAATTATAATTTTACTCTTCCTTTTTCCCCCAGTGTTGACTGGAATATCTAATTCACCATATGTATGAGAATTCCAACAAACATTACCACTATTTCGAAGCATATTATTATAGATTCCCATTCTTCCAGAGATAGATAAATTAAATTAAATGTAAGTCATGCTCTTCAGAACAGTCGTAACAGTAATTAGGCCTACGTACAAGGCATTCACTTCTACCACCACCTCCTCCATATTAACATTAGGTGTTGTACACACTTTCGTGGTACATTTTTATTCCATTTGATACCCCTTGGGGTCATGAGCAATCTTGCCACTGTAGATTGTTCTAACCTATAAAGGGAAAAGTGAAAGCCCCAGTTGAAAACCTGTCTTGCCTTTGTAGGCATGACTGATTCACTGCGGCAACAGTACCCCCGTTGGAGTGCCGGGGGTTTCAGTATAAATAGTATCCCCACTTTCTGGAAATTTAGTGCTTTAAATTCCCACTGTCGCTGTCTTCCTCATTTGCTCTTTCCCATTCCTGATCTGTCCTATCACTCTGCTATACTATCTTCTTCTTTGCTAGATCAATGACCTACCTTTTTTCTTGAAAACTCTTCCTGGACAAGACTCCTTGTTTGTGTATGAGGTCTGTTGGATCAGCTTGGGAGTGTTGGACGCTTTCTGCCGGGTGGTCACTAGGGCTTCCTATGATGTTATTATTTAGCACTATAGGCATTTTATATGTATGTGTTTTGTTGATGATTTATAATGATGTTTGTATTCTATTTTGTTTTTGTAACCGGGGGTTCGAGTAGTTGGGATAAAGCCTCAGCCGTCCCCTGCGTGGGATGTCTTTATTGTAAACTGACTGGCCAGTGGAGGGCATTCAATTTTCCCACTAGGGTTGTTTCGGCAGATCTTTTATGCGGATCGGGGGTTGTCCGGTCCTGATTTGGCTCGGAAGAGTCCGCTGGACCTAAAGCAACAATCAATCAATCAATCAATCAATCAATCAATTCCATTTGATTTTTCAACCTGTTATTTGAGATAAAGATATATAGCCTACACGCAATATGCTCTTCCCTTGAGCAATGAAATCGTAATGACACCCTGCGCAAACTTCTTATCAAGACAAAAAGCCGTTATGGACACCTTTGTACAAAGCTGCATTCGATTTCGAACCTCATAGATCAGAGATAACGCTACGAACGCAACATGTAATGGAGATACAGCTAAATCTGTGCAATACGTAATGGAGACGAAGAGATTTAAGGGTAGAGATTAAGGTGTGTGTAAGTCTACTCAACATGTAATAGAGACGAAATCATACATTATACAATTGGCAAAATGGCTTATAATTATGGTATTAGCACAACAGTTTTTGACTAGTAGACCTAAATAAAACCTATAGATTTGAAGCCTAGAGGCAGGTCTTTGTATGTAATAATAATAATAATAATAATAATAATAATAATAATAATAATAATAACAATAATACACTAATGGAGTGTGTGGTACAATTATTCTTTTTCAGTACCCGGTACGCTTCATTGATTATAGATAATTAGGCCTTTGCCAGGATACATAATTATAATGAATAATAAGGGTTATAAGCTTACTTGCAGAAATAATAGGCTACACGTGTTCTTTTATTACACGAAACTGTGCATGTTATGCCTCATGGATCAAATATAAGTAGTCTATAGCCTTTACAGATAACGTGTTTTTTTTTTTTAAATCGCCCCATGCTTATGGAGTTTGGTACAACCGTCCTTTATTAGTGAACGTGCTCGTCACGCTTCCTTGATTGGAGATCAATCTATACAACAACAAAGTAATACTGCAGAGCAACTTAATTAGTGCAACTGTTCTTGGATAGTTCTCGTAACTTTGCAGTTGCAAATTTAGAGAAAACGTTCAAACGCTTGCTCCAAACCAATTGTTCCCAATTCACTAACATATGTAGTTCATCATCTTTTATTAAAACAATCGCGATCAGAGACATTAAACTAAGAGTAACCTAGCTAGCGGAACGGTTATGTAATAATAATAATAATAATAATAATAATAATAATAATAATAATAATAATAATAATAATAATAGTAATAATAATAATAATAATAATAATAATAATAATAATAATAATAATAATAATAATAATAATAATAATAATAATAATAATAATAATAATAAAGAGGATTTACGTAGAGGAGTTCAGTACTCGAAAACTAACAACTACGACTGGCACTCGTGTTCGTTCCATACTTAGTTAGGCCTGTAGCACTTAATATTATTAATATTAATATTATTATTAATATTATTATTATTATTATTATTATTATTATTAGGCTGGTAAATGCGCTGTTTAAGCACATTCCATTGAAAGTTCGTAATCCTGATTTCACATTAACAAGTGGTCATACTGGATGTCAAACATCGACCCCTGCATGACTGTATCAGCCCTAATCTGGAATCGGCTAGAACAAGGATGTCTCTATACCTATGGTTTGAACAACACTCGGGTACTACGTAAATACATGTAGAACTATTGAAAGCATTCATCCTGCATGTCTTTACGTTAGTTATTCTCGTGAGTTGTTTTATGATCGTGCTTTGGGTTACGATAGAAGCACAAGGTGACCTAGAATCAGGTCATTGATGATTGCATAATTGATTTAACCACGGAATTAGATCTAATTCCGTGATTTAACCTTTTATAATTGATTTGAACTTTTCATAATTGTAATTCATAAGTTTTATGCTTGATGGTTGTTTTTTGTTTATTTATTTATTTTTTAATTGTGTTCTATTTTATTGAATGAATTTATTTATTTATTTCGTAATTTAATGTATTTATTTAGTTTAGTTCATTTTATTATTTTTTTTGTTTGTTTATTTAATAGTCTAAATCCCATAATTTGTGAACCTATTTAAAATAAATTACTTGAATTGTTGTTGGTTGGTTGTTTTAATTCATACTTTGTGGTTGTATAATAAAAAATTTAAAAATCACACTTCTAGGTGCAGATGACGTTACACAAGGATGCTCTTTGTGACGTTTGATTATTCCCCGTGGTTGAAGGCATTACGTTTGTTGTTTCCACTAACAGGAGCGCTTCTTTGGGACCTGCACGTGTTAGCCATTCGGTAAGTTCCCTCAAAATAATGAACATAATTATAGTACCCACGAATTTGAAAAAACGAAAAGTTACAGATTTTCTCATTACTGGATTATTTTAATAGGAAAGATGTAGTTTCATACATCTCTTTTCTCGGGGTACATTTGTTTTCTTTACTTTTTTGTATTTTATTTATTTACATTTTTTAAATTAATTGTGTGTGTGTGTGCGTGTGTGTGTGTGTGTGTGTGTGAAATTACGCCCATGTTTTCGAAAAACACTTGTAATACAACACCATTCATTTAAATTACTGCCTCTTTAGTCCGAGCCTAGAAATTGCACCTACTCCGTAAATTATAGTACATTATTGCGTTACATTGTGCTATGGCGCAATGTCCGTTGTCACAAAACAAGGAGTCAAAACATTTTCGGTTTCTATTTACTAAACAGGAAAAAAAAAAAAAAAAAAAAAAAAAACAGGACGTCAGCGCGTAATACCTGTTTTTCGGTATACAATACAAGACCCGCATTCCTAAATATAACATTCTTTTATTTTCGAGTAATCCCTCCACTTCCACCTCTTGGGTAGGCCCGTATGCACGGACTTGCTGGGCATGGTGCTGGGTGGCAACATTACTAAGCCAGCGTTATTGGTTAGAGCGCTATAGTCCACATCATTGTCAAAGGTTTGTGGCACAGGCGCTTGTATCTGGACACGCGAGCGCCTATGCCTGTGACGCGTCTCCCTTTATCTGGACACGCGAGCGCCTATGCCTGTGACGCGTCTCCCTTACCAAAGGGAGACGCGTCACAGTCATAGGCGCTCGCGCGTCCTAATACAAGCGCCCGTGGTTTGTGGGTTCTCCGTCTCCGGGACGACCGAACTATTTTATTGAGGTATGAGACTTATACTAATTCACCGAGGGTTTTCTCCGGTTACTCCAGTTTCCTCTCTCCCATAATGATGGTGCTGGATGCAGAAAATCTAAATTTCGAAAATAAATGTGGGTATTTTTTTTCTTCTATCGTAGCGATTTTCTTAGTTCGTTACGTTGTTGAGCTTGACCGAGGAAACACTGTCTATAACACCTGTTCACCATCTGTCATCGTAAGCTTTTTGATTGAAATTAAGCTGCAGCACACTTTAAATCAAAGTCCAAGGTCAATTCCTCAACACGGTGCATAGCTTCAAATATTTAGGAGCCATTGTATCAGACAATGGGTCCCGACAGGAAGTCCTCTCCAGAATCGCACAAACAACTGCTGCCGCGCCCTGGTGAGGTGGAAGCCAATTTGGAAAGACAGGACCATCAGCCTACATTCCAAGGTAAGACTGCTGCGCTCCCTTGTCATCTCCATCTTCCTATACGCTTGCGAAACATGGATCATGGACCCTCACAGCAGATCTACAACGAAGAATACAAAGCATGGAGATGAGGTGCTACAGAAGACTTCTGGGCATTTCCTATACCCAGCACATCACCAACGACGAGGTCCGACAGACCATCACACAAGCCATTGAAAAACACAATGATCTGCTCACAGTGGTGAAAAAACGGAAACTCCAATGGTATGGCCACGTCACCAGATTATCAGGTCTTGCAAAGACCATCCTGCAAGGCACTGTGCAAGGAGGTAGAAGAAGAGGGAGACCTAAAATGAGGTGGGAGGACAACATTCGAGAATGGACTGGTTTGACACTGAGCGAAACCATCAGGGTTGCTGAGGACAGGGAAAGGTGGAGTACGCTGGTTAAACGATCATCTGTAGTGCCCCTACGACCTCCGAGTTACGGGATAGGATAGGATAGGACACTATAAATATAAGCTTGAATTAATTCATCTTGTTCACGCTGGTTTTTATTTCCAAATCTAACTTTCAAAACTAAACTTTGATCTGTTCCTTAGCAATCTTCAGTGGGCCTCTCTGGCGGCTGGGGTTAGCGCCTGTATCGGCCAACATCTTCGACCGCTCTTGACCTGGAAAATCGCTATATAAGCAATATAAGGACGATTAAATAACCATCGGCACACCGGTGACCCAGGTTCGAATCCCGTGGTGGGCAATATAAAATGTGGCCATTTTTCACTGTCCATTTTAGCAGTATGATTGCTCTGGTGGTTCAGTGTAGATTCAGGTCCCTACCCCTCTTTTCCTGGGATGGTTATCCCCGTCTGCCATATCGCCAATGGTTGGTGTAGACGTTAAACCTCAATGTTCATTCATTCATTCATTCATCGTTTTACCTCGCTGTGCGTGTTTACAATTTTCTTCTCCCTATTTATATTGTAATATTTTCCGTGTCTTGTGTTTCCGTCAACATGTAGCTTATAGTGTATGTTATTATGTGTATAATATGTTCTGAGCTGTATGTGGGTATTCTGCCCTTGTGTGTATATGTGTAAAGGTTGTTTAGCGGTGAGCCTGCCCGTTGTGTGTGTGTGTGTGTGTGTGTGTGTGTGTGTGGTTGTGTGTGTGTGTTTGTGGGTGTGTGGGTGTGTGTGTGTGGGCACACTTACACGGTGTTATCTGGACAAACCAGTGAACATCTACATAACTTGTTTTGACAGACCTACTTGTTTTGACTTCAGAACAATGATCCTTTAGGGTTAGACTTGGGTTAGGGTTAAGGTTAGGGTTAGTGTTCGAACACTTAAAAGTACCTAAAAATGGGGACGAAATATGACCCCTTTGACAGCACAACGTATGTGGCGTTTCAGGAAAGTCATAATAATACTGTGTACTTTCGGCTGTGTGTGTGTGTATGGGTGTGGGTGTGGGTGTGTGTGTGTGTGTGTGTGTGTGTGTGTGAGCATGTGATTATTGCATATTGTAAGCGACACGCCAAATTTTCACAGTATTTGTTTTGGTAAATAAAGATTTCTTGACTTTACTTGACTTAACCTCGTGATGCCTAATGCCTTCACAATTAACTTAATCTATTAGTGCATGCATGCAGGGTCTCCCTGAAGGCACTTCGGAATTAATCAACCATACAATCATAGTCTTTATACTCACACTCGCCCTGTATTGTTTTTTTTTCCTTCGCAGAAAAAGGACATCGTTGGTAAAATTCTTGAGCGTTAAGACCCGTGGGATTAGACTACTGCAGCGATGTTTCTCCGTGGTATAAGCCATTTCATTACAGCTTATGGTGCCTTGCCTAAAGCTCTGATCCCTCCTGTTGGAAATAGCGCCACACCCACAAACCTCTTCCTCCCTCTTTCCCACCCCCGGCTTCTCTCTCTCTCTCTCTCTCTCTCTGTCTCTCTCTCTCTCTCTCTGTCTCTCTCTCTCTCTGTCTCTCTCTCTCTCTCTGTCTCTCTGTCTGTCTGTCTCTCTCTCTCTCTCTCTCTCTCTCTCTCTCTCTCTCTCTCACCGGGTTTATACTCTTTTTGAAATTATTATATGCATTGAAATCATTACATGGGTCCTTATAGTAGCTCCCTACTCCCGCCCCTTTTTTTTGACTCACATGAATAGCAGTGTGTCTATGTACAACAAAAAACGAAAAAAAAAGAAATATTTTTTAAAAAATCTTGGTTTTCACAAATCTGTGCGAGATGAGTCCTAGATCCTAAACAGTCCAAAAATGATATCGAAAAAAGTCTGTCCGTCCGTCCGTCTGTCTGTCCGCCGTCCACCGTCCGTCGTCTGTCTGTGCAAAATTTTAAAGTGGCTAAGTGCTTAGAGCTTATTTCAACTATCGCAACCACACTTGGTAAGATGGTGTATACCCAAGAGACCTAAAAAAAATGATCAGTGAATGAATGACTTCACTTCAAGGTCAAAGGCTATCAAATGTTAGAAGAAAAAAAAGACATTGTTTAACAAAATTTCAATTTTTTAAATAGGTTATTAATATTGAAGTTATGATTCTTTGATGCATGATAGATATCAATGAGACACACATGCTTTACAAATTTGGTCAACCTCATTCCAAGGTCAAGATCACTGGAGCTGTCCAAAGACAGTTTGGATAGGTACTTTGAAGTGACATTGACCATAAACTATGGGAGATATAAATTCCAACTTGTTGCATTTAGAGATGATAGATTGATCTTTGATATACGTTCCGTTTTTGGGTTGATCTTGAAGCTCAAGATGATTTTAGGCGTCGCAAAAATATACAAACAAATAAATAGGTCATCGTACAGTGGAATGGCTGTTTATTTAACACATAGTATGCAACATTAGGTTATTTGATCAGACATGCTTGACAAATCACGTGAGGTTAAAGGTCATACCAAGGTTAAGGTCACTAAAGGTCAAGGTCGTCCTAAAGTCACCGTTTTTGTTTGTTTTTTTGTTTGTTTTTTTGTTTGTTTTGTTGTTGTTGTTGTTTTTGTTTTTTTTGGGGGGGGGCATAATATAACGTTTGCTGTACTTTATTTGATAGTACATAAGTGTATTTGGAGCCAGATGTCAATGTCATCAGAAGGTCAAAAGCATAGAAAGATGAACCACCATTTCATTTTCTTCTTCTATTGGGCACTCATAAGGAGCATGCGAGTCATATGGGCTGTGCCCTTCTAGTTGGAGTATATCTTGTTATTTTTCCCTCGATAGATTTTTTTCCACCCTGGATTTTCTTGATTATTTCCTCACCCCCTCTTCAACTCCCCTAACCCTTCTCTTACACACACACACCCCCTTCACCCTCCCACCACCACCGCCCTACCATGCTCCCCGGTAAAACCATTATTTTCGTATGGTCGTACGGTAATTGATTACACCCACCGCCTGAAACCCGCACTCCATTCCAAGATCACACCCCCTTTGAAGTGCCATGCATTATTCCGGTATACAGTCCGCCCCCCCCCCACCCCCCCTCCACCGCCCTCCCTCGCCCCTCCCTCCCACCATTTCCCCCCTCCCTGTTATTAATAGTGGATTTCTTTCAGAAAACCCACGTCATTACTGCGTATTCTACACCTATCCAATCCTATCCTGTCCGGTAACTCGGAGGTCGTAGGGGCACCACAGATGATCGTTTAACCAGCGTACTACATCTTTCCCTGTCATCAGCATGTTACTTATTCCCGGTTTGGAACATCTAATATTTATATTTTCTCTTTTCTTACCGTGGGGGACTCTTTGGTGGGATTATGTGTTTCCTCTAAGTAAGGCAGTTGCTGTTTATTGTAGCTATCGAACTCCCAATTTGGCATACCTTATACATATTCAAATTGGTATGCCAAATTAAACCTCCCCTGTGTGAAGCGTAGTGACTTGCGTATAATTCATTTTGAGGGCTTCTTCCATCTTTTAGCATGTTTTCCTTGGGGATCGTTCGTGTATGTGGTGACATCTTTCCCTCTTCAAGTAGGCCTACTTTCTTGCTGCATTTAATACGTTTTGTTGGCTTCGAATTCCTTATTATGAGCAATAGTCTATATTGTGGGCTGATCAGCAAGAACAACGCGCCTGAGATTATGGAAAACCGTACAGGTCCTTGAGGTTTGCCGATACACGTCACAGAACTATAGTATCCTACATTTGAGGATCGTGTTAGAGACTTTGGTTAGAGGTTGGTAGGCTATAGGATGCGGTGGTTAGGGGCGAGAGGGGGGTGGTGGTGGTGTGGTGAAGAGAGAGTGCCAGTACATAAAATGACATTATTTTCCCAGTTTGATTCAAACACCGTTTTACTAAAGCTTTATCCCCTTGCTTCGAAAAAGAACATCTGGGTTATATTCCCCAATATTCTGTCTTCTGGTGCCAGGGTAAATCACAGGCTGTGAAGTCTCGTAGACCTCAATTAGTAGTATGTAATTGGGGCCTACGAGACTTCACAGCCTGTGGGTAAATAAGCGTGAAATGTTCCACTCCAAGAAACCTGTAGCTGATATAGGAATTCGAAAGATTTTTTTAAAAGAAAAGTACCAATTTCTTGTTTGTGTTTTGCATATTTCGCAAAAATGAATCTAGGTACATGTAGTATACTATCCTTGTGTTTATTACTTCCTAGTTTTCACCCACAGGCATTGAATTTGCAATGACTTTAAACATACAAACATTAAAATGTGCATGATTTATCCCGGCGAGAGTGTCGTGAATTTCTCAGTTATGAGATCTTCCTTTACTTCTCTTGTCGCTGTTTCTGTTAGTCCACGACACCTAACAGGATAACAGGAATTTATTTCGCCAATTGACATGTAATAGATACAACAATCGGAATATTATTTGGTGTTGGACAATGGCAGAATGTTTTATATTTAACAATATCTTTCTTTCTCTCTCTCTCTCTCTCTCTCTCTCTCTCTCTCTCTCTCTCTCTCTCTCTCTCTCTTACACACACGCACGCATACACACACACCTACATACGCAAATACAATATACCAGTAGATATCAAGTTTTGATGATGATGATGATGATGATGATAATGATGATGATGATGATGATGATGATGATGATGATGATGATGATGATGATGATGATGATGATGACGACGACTATGATGATGACGATGATGATGATTTGGGCACACCGCCGTAGATCAGTGGTAGAGCGCTCGCCTGGCACATAAATGAACCAGGTTCGAATCCCGTGGTGGGCAAAATAAAAGTGGCCATTTTCCACTGTTCATTTTAACTGTATGATTGCTCTGGTTGTTCAGTGTTGATTTAGGTCTTAGGGGTGGTTATCCCGTCTGCCGTATCGCCAATAGTGAGTGTGGACAAACTGCAATGTTAATTGGATGATGATGATGATGACGCTGATGATGATGCTGACGCTGATGATGAGGATGACGCGGATGATGATGGCGAGTATGATGAGGATGGTGGTGGCGGTGATGGTGGTGGCAGTCATTGTTTTCGCTTACTGGTGGGCTCCTTTGCACCGTACCACAAGCTTTGCAGTAGCAAGAGTAGGCGTACAGTATATATCTGGCTGAGCGGCATGTGTTCAACCCTGGCCGTTAAGCTTATTCTACAAGCTAGATCTCCCATCGAACTGAGCAGCTCTCTGAGCAGGAAAAGTGCGCCATTTGTTTTTAAATTTTGAATGAAACCGTTACCGATTTCCTATTTTAGAACTGTTGTACAGGATGTCCAAAAAATTCCATATTTAAACACTATGCACAGCATTACTTACCATTTTAATACCATTTTAATAAATTCCGTGAGGCAGAATTCAAAACCTGTGCAGGGTAATGACTAGTATCTAGAATATCCACAGAAGTGAAACAGGTGTATGTCAACAACTTGATCACAAGGTTGGCAGTGGCACACATTCGAGTGGACATAAACAACAGGACATAAACATCTTGTGGGTTGTGCCGGTTTTTAGTATTTCTAATTTAGCGGTCAAGTAGTATTTTCCGACCCCAAGAATCCCGTGAAGTTCTTCATAACCTGCCTTGTCCATAATAATGTTAGGCCGCCGGTCAGTCTGAGGAGTGGACTGGATATACCTGAGTAACGAAACATGAGTCACGCCCCTCTTGACAATAATTCGTGGCGCAACCCACCGCTTGTACTTTCTCTCTAGGTTTAATCTCTGTTATTTGTAAAAGAAAGAGATTTCTCTTATATAGCGCACTTACAAGCTCAGAGAGCTTCTCAAAGCGCTGGCCCGTAATATCCAGCAATCACACAACCGTTTGCTGAAGTCAGGATTCGAACCCACGTCGCCCAAGACGCACTCGCACAAGTCGTGCGCTCCGACCCTGCCGCCAACGAAATTCTTTTATTATTTATTTATTTATTTATTTGGTTGTTTTATTAAAGTCTTTTTTCACCAAGATGAATAAATTTGTTTATTTATTTACTCGTTGTTACATAGCGCTTTCTTCAGCTTAAGAGCTGCTCAAGGCGTTGGCCGATGTATGATCTAATTCAAGCCACCCGAGGCGCCCCCATGCAACCTTTGGGCGGGCGCGCATTGTCTAATGCCCAGACAACTGAGCACAATCTTGAGCGACCGGTGTCACGTCGTCAAAGTTCCGGGTGTCTTACTTTAGCCGGGCGCCTTTGCGCATGTGCCAGGTGAAGTCTGGCCGGCTTTTTCACGATATTCCTAAGCGTCGTAACCCTAACTCTAACCCTAACACCAACCCTAATCCTTAATAAGACTACGATAGCACTGTGCGCATGCGTCGAATTTTGTAATGCGTCGACCAATCAGAATGCTCCCAGCCCAAATAAGATACTAGAAACTTTGACGATGTCACAGCGGGGATGGTGAGAAGGGACGTGCTGGGTGTTTTTATGTAGCGGCCTCTCCCCTGTCTAGAGTTTAGATCTTTAAAGTCCATGCGATGGAATGCGTGCATGCACAGAAGACTAGGCTCGGTTTATACTCCCATCTAAAGTTGTAAGGTGGTGGAGATGGATTAGCACTCAGCCCTTCTCCCTACTACCCACCCACACCTTCCCCACCCACTCTTTACCCTTACTTCCTCTCTCTTTCTCCCTCCCTCTCTATCTATCTATGTGAGTTGTAGACTAATGATAATAATAAGCATAGATTGAAAGCTGACGAACGTATAATTTTTGTCTCCCGGGAGGGAGAGTAGAACTGTTTGCCCAATCACATATTATTGTTGCGGGAAATAGGTAAGCAACCTAAGCTCATTTGCATTCATAGTAAATATATGTAAACGACTAGCTGCAAAATGAGTGAGCTTACTATAACCCAAGTAAGTCCAATCAAGTCAAATATTTATGTCTAAAACGTCCACTTGGGGCCCAGATGGCGGGGCTCCCTTTTGACCACGCTTCATAGGTCGGATCATAGATACTCTCGAGAGTATCTATGGTCGGATTCGTTGTTCATACGTCTCTAGATGATGCAGAGGACGGTGCCATCTAGTGTCATCTATCCTATCTATCCTATCCTGTCCCGTAACTCGAAGGTCGTTGGGGCACCACAGATGATCGTTTAACCAACGTACTCCATCTTTCTCTGTCCGCAGCAATCCGCGTTCAGTGTCAAGCCAGTTTATTCTCGAATGTTGTCCTCCCATCTCTTTTTCTATCACCCTCTTCTTCTGACTCCTTGCACTGTGCCTTGCAGGATGGTCTTTGCAAGGCCCGATGCTCTGTGACGTGGCCACACCATCCGAGTTTCCGTTTCTTCCCCACTGTAAGCATGTCATAATATTGTCCGATGGCTGGCTTGTGTGATGCTCTGTCGGACTTCTTTCATTAACACTATTATATCGAATCAGACAACGGTAAGCTTGCAGCATTAAGCGTTTCTGTGTTGAATTTCCAGACCTGCCCACTCCCCACCCCCCCCCCCACCCCCCACACCCCAAAAACAAAATTACACAGAAGGCCTCCGTACACGGACTGCATTGGTCATTCTATTGTCAAAATTTAAAACAAAAGTTAGGTTAGGTTAGGTAGGTAGATTAACGTCCCCGGACAAACAAAAGTTGACAAAGTTACTCGAATATATTGTCCACCCGCATTCGTCTTATCATAACTGTAATCTTAATCTACTAGTGGTCGGTATAATCTCTTATATATATATATGGTTGACTGGTGGTTCGCTTTACAGACTTTTGAGTAAAAATTGATTCTTTTCCTTTGACCTACACCTTTTGTGTCTGATTGTAATCGTTGGGCTCGTGCGAGGTGTAGGATACTCTGGGCATAACTCGCCATTATTTTAAACGTTTCATTGATTTTATGTAGTATCTATCAACATTTTCCATTTGATTTTGACATTCTTCGTCTTTTTGTTGTTGTTTTTGTTGTTTTTATTGTTGTTATTGTTGTTATTGTTCTTCTTCTTGCGCTATATTAACGTAGATGTGGGGATTTGAGAGAGAGCTGCACGATTGAAACAATGGGGAAGAAATATTTCAGCTGGCTGACTACTCGTGTTTTAATTTTACACTTAAGAACTGTATATTGACATATTGGGGAACAGTTAAAACCTCAGAAGGGTTGTTAAGTCTACACGTACGTAGGCCTAAGGGTGTTTGGTAAGTTGAGGGTTTAATTAATTCACCAATTACTTATGGTTTCTTGTAACTCGTACAAGCTCAGAATTACAGACCATACAAAATTATCTGGATACAGTCAGGAAGTTTGCTCGCACAAAGCAAAAAACTTGACCTGAGACACCTTCATCAAATAATTACTCAGGAACCACTGCTGTTGAAGTCCCGCGTAGAACACATAGAAATAAATCGAAGAAATCGTTAGTCATAGCGTAGCAGTAGCCAAAAATTCCAGCTGCACCCAAAACTGCCAGGCTTGATTACTGCCGTATACAGATCCTACCGGTCTAATTAAGTAACTTACCTTTTAACCATATTATTGCACCAGTACAGTGTGTGCATAGTTGTATGTGTGTGTCTGTGGAGAGAGAGAGAGAGAGAGAGAGAGAGAGAGAGAGAGAGAGAGAGAGAGCAAGTAATGTCTCAGGTAGAAAATAGTGTAATTGTAAGAATGGGTGACAGTTTAATTCTCATTATCATTGTTGTTAATATTACTACTGTGATGTTTACTCTTTGTTGATTGTTTGTATTTGTACACCACAATGTAATTTCTTGTAAAAGATAATAAAGTTGTCTTATTTTATCTTATTTTATCTCATCTTATCTTATTTTATCTTATCTTAGTCAGCATGGATTTACGTATTCTTAACCAGCATTGAGACTAATTTTTCGCGAATTTAAGAGACAACATGTACTGTTCTTCTATCCTTAGGTCTAATTATACTTTCCTATCAACTATTAACTTTTTGAAAGGCCTGGGAAGTTTTTGACATGCCTCACATATACATAGAAGGGCATAAGGTAGAGACGTTCGTGTTCAAGAGCTGAAGAACAAGCAGGATTAATGGGCAGGGCGAAGTACCACTGAACAGATTTTCAACCTCAGAATAATCTCCGAGAAATACCTACAGCACCAACAGCATCTATATCATGTGTTTGTAGACTTCAAGAAAGCGTTTGACCGAGTCTGGCATGCAGCTCTGTGGGAAATCATGAGAGTGTACAACATCAGCCCTAAAATTATTGAAGTCATCAAAAGCCTTTATGATAAGGCTACCAGTGCAGACCGTCCTCCACAACAGCGCCATCGGGAACTGGTTCAGAGCACAATCGGTGTGCGTCAAGGATGCATACTCTCTCCAAAACTCTTTAACATCTTCTTAGAGCGCATAAAGTCAGATGCCCTTGCAGATCACGAAGGCGCATTCAGCATTGGTGGTAGGGCAATCTCCAACCTCCGTTTTGCGAATGACATTGATGGAGTGGTTGGAGAGGAACAAGAACTTGAACAGCTGGTACAGAGGCTTGACACAACCTCCAGAGCCTATGGAATGGAATTAATGCAGGGAAGATCAAAATGATGACCTTAAACTCCAATGGCATCAACATGGTCATCAAAGTCCAAGGCCAATCCCTCAACACAGTGCATAGCTTCAAATATTTAGGAGCCATTATATCAGACAATGGGTCTCGACAGGAAGTCATCCCCAGGATCGCACAAACAACTGCTGCCCTAACAAGTTGAAGTTCATTTGGAAGGACAGGACCATCAGTCTACATTCCAAGGTAAGGCTGTTGCGCTCCCTCGTCATCTCTATCTTTCTAAACGCTTGCCAAACATGGACCCTCACAGAAGATCTACAACGAAGAATACAAAGCATAGAAATTAGGTGCTACAGAAGACTTCTGGGCATTTACTATACCCAGCACATCACCAAAGAAGTTCGACAAACAATCACACAAGCCATTGGACAACATGATGACATGCTCACAGTGATGAAGAAACGGCAACTCCGATGGTATGGCCACGTCACTAGAGCATCAGGCCTTGCAAAGACCATCCTGCAAGGCACAGTGCAAGGAGGCCAAAGAAGAGGAAGACAGAAAAAGAAGTGGGAAGACAGCATTCGAGAATGGACTGGTTTGACCCTGAGCAAAGCCATGCGGGTTGCTGAGGCCAGAGACTTATGGAGTACGCTGGTTCATCTGTGATGCCCCAACGACCTTCGAGTTACGGGATAGGATAGGATATGACCTTGTCTCCACAGCCGTTCCACACTAGCTGCCATATGGTTCACAAATATTGATTGAGAGCATTTTGCCCCAGTTTCGCCAGTCATGCGAAAACGTCTGTTGTCAAGCCTGCCAGCAAAACAAGCACCAGGTCATGCAGTTGTTCGTAGTCTGTTGCTTCAATCCCAGTTAATCCATTCTCTCTTTATTTGATTAATTTTTTTAAACTCAATCCTCCCTTCCTACCTACCAGCTATAATTCCTTCGGTATGTCTTTAAAATCAAACGAATAGACGTCAATCTTTAAACTTATAGCACCTATAGCTGCTTCCTGGTTCCCTTTAATTCTCTCACGCTTACTTTTCTCTCGTTCTTCCATTCTTTCTTTCTGTGTTACAATTCTCTCATTCTCCCTTTTAACTTAATTACTCTCCTGTTTTATTGGACACTATTTTATGTTTGGTTATTCTGTCTAATTCCTCTTGCAAGTTGCCCCAGCAAACAGTTTGGCTTTCGCTTTGTTGAAAATCAGTTTTCTATGACTAATTGCTGGGAAACTATTTCTGCTGGCTTTGTCCACCCATTGTATCTGACTTTGTATAGTTTTTTTGTTATTCTTTGTTAAAATTTGACCTTTTATTGACTGTGCAGTGTTTCTTGTAGTTAATTCCGCTTTCGTTTCGTGAAAAAAAAGTTATCTCTCATGATTATTTTCTTTCTTCTGTTTATTTGTTATTTCATTTGATCGAAAATGCATTTCCGTTGATTTATTCATTTGCTGTTGCTGTTGATGGTTTTGTTGTTGCTTTGTTAAAACCAAAAATCGATTGTATAGGGACTTTGCTATACATTACTCAGTTAAATGTATAGTTCATTATGCTATTTAAACATTTATTTATATGTTTGTACCATTCTTTCTCTTCGTTATTTCTTGTTTCAGTTTAATAATAATTTATTTTCTTTTGACTAACCTGTCGTGTCGTCTATAGGCGTGTGCTTTGTTTGAAGTTTTCATTTATTGCAATCATGAGAAAGGTCATGTAACTGGTAGGGAAAACTTTCGCGCCGTGTTTTTTTCGAATCGTTTGCTAAATTACAAATCTTAAACAATAAAATAAGCAAACTTTAATCAACAAGAATAAACTCACAAATAGAAAAGTGACAGGCAGTGAAGCAAACACAGTCAACGAAAACATACATAATATATAAACAGAATATGCAATGACACAATAAGCACAAGCAATGAATACTGATCAATAGCTAAGTAAATAAATAAATATATAAATAAATAGAAAAATCACAGATGGTAAGAACTTCAAACGACACTGCAGGACCGACTTCTATCTGTTCCCCTCTCTTCCCCATCCCTCTCGGCAAACAGGGTGCAGACCAAACTTAATGACGATGCCGTAAGCGTTTCCACCCTTCCAGCATTCTGAATCAGCTAAGGATCAACTAGAAACCACTAGTTGACTTTCAGACCTTGAACGGAGTTTTACAACTTTTAATAACGCTAACTGGTTCAGCCAGTTAAGTTTGAATCATTCTAAAGTTGAGGCCGGCCATGCTGTTACGATTGAGACGCGCTCGATAGATCCGATCATTTTGTTTTGCAAAGCATGCAATAGTAGAGTGTATTTACGTTTGAGTTGATTTTGCTTAGTTCCTGGAGGAAGCTTTGTATGATGTTGTTAATTTTCGTCGATATTGTTGATAATTTTCTGGATTTACTTGTTTATTACTTGTTTATTATCGACCGAAGCTTCGAGATAGATCTGGTAAAAGCTAAGCGAATCTCCTAATCTAATGACGTAAAACAGTGCATAGTTCCGGTGACGAGTTTTATTTTGATTGGGTGTCGTTGCATCATGCTGGAATGTTTTAACTTTTTCTCGATTACAGAGAGCCTATATAAGCAACGCACTGTCTGCTTGTAAAAGAGGGGCCGGGTAGCTCAGTTCGTAAGAGCGTCTTGCTAGTAACCGAAAGGTCGCTGGTTCGAATCCCGGATTGGTCAATGTGTGATCATATTATTTTCCCCTTTACCAACAACTGGCCCGCTGGTGTCAGTATAAATCGGTCCAGTAGTCACCTATATGCGAAAGTGTCGTGTGACTATAATCTACAAAACAACAACAGCTTGTAAAATAAAATAAAAACATCCGTCCCCTATACGCTTTATGTGTCCGGGGACGTTAATCTATTTTAACTAACTAACTAACTTGTAGTAAAATATTATATATATAACCCGATCATCCCCCCTTCCCAGTCCCCTATTCGCTCATGTGACGTGGGACTTTAATCTACCTACCTACCTACCTTGTAGTAAAGTCCCCTATATGCTTTTAGTGTCCGGGGACGTTAATCTATCCACTGAACTTGTAGGAGGAAAGAGAGATTGATGATGATTTTTGATGATGATGTTTGAAGTGATTTTGGGAAAGCGATCTTGTATGCAGTTGTTGATGTTTGCTGACTAAAATTGGAAAACTTTATACGACGACTCCTGCCTTGCCTTCTGTTGCTGAGTGAACAGGCTGCGTGGATAAACGAATTCGAGTTACACATATAAAGATTGAAGCTTCCGGGCTGAATCAACCATTGATAAATAAACCGTCAATTAACACATGCGCACCCTAAACTTGTGGAGTATCCACAGCATCGTGGATGAGAAAAAGATCAAGAAGATGAGATCAATACCAATGAAAAAGCAGAAACCATTCAAATCAATATAACTACTATTATGGGTAAAGGGGGAACTCACAATTACTTATCAGTGTGCTCTAAAGAGATAGTGAGAGTAACTGTTGGGATGGTGACTACGGTAAGAATTTCATTGGCCCTAGTAATGTCTTGTTGGCTTACTTGGAGTTGTGGCAAGTTGCCATTGAACTGAATGGATTGGAACCACAACATTTCAAGTTTGCTCTCTCTCTCTCTCTCTCTCTCTCTCTCTCTCTCTCTCTCTCTCTCTCTCTCTCTCTCTCTCTGGATTATTGGGAATGGAAGAAAGGGATTCATTCCAAACAGACTGTAATATGTGATCCTTTCTTTCCCCTCAAGAACAGCTAGGTGTCTCCAAGTTTGAGTTCTGTCCGTCCGAAATTTTTGCGCACTTGTCTCTAAAAGTAATAAAAGCATTTTGATAAATTTATTTTTTAACGTTTGCTCACTAATGCTGATATAGACTACAAGCACATGCACATACACATGAACAAATACACGGACAATTCTCTATATAAATTATTATTATTACAGTATTTAAATTCTTAGGTCAGTACTTAAGATAAGGATAAATATAAACCAGTAGTTTGGAAGAAAATAGGATTCGAAAAAAAAATGACGTCACCATGAGGAAGTCACCTAATATGCATATTTTTTATGTCGTCTGGTAGGGATCAGTATTTCCTAACTAAATACCAAATTCCAAAGAAATCCTTCCATTAGTTTCAGAGAAATGTGCGCAAATGTTAACTCCGGACGAGCGGACTTAATACGAACCCCCGGACAGAAAACGCCCAAAAAACAGTAGTTCATGAGCTTACAGCTCGGGAACTCATAAACAAATAGTTCTACATTTAGGTTTCTACTATCAAGCTAATACGTGAATCGTCATTTGTAATAGTAATCCACTACATACGGTCCAAATGAATTCATTAGGCTAATGAAATAATTAATAATTCAAAATATGCGCAGTCTCATCGATCACATTGATCGTTCCCAAAGAAGTTTTATCGCATCATAAAGCGAAAATTAAATACATAAATGCTACCCCATTCTACTCGACCTCCTGCCAGTACTTTATTTATGGGTGTTGCAAGCATTTATGACCTTTTTACGGGTTCTTCAGCAAACATTCCTGACGCAGTGAAAATCAGAGGTTTAGCACAATTCGGTGACAGAGGCATTGCATGACTGACACTAGTTTTGTTGTTGCTGTTGTTGTTGTTGTTGTTGTTGTTGTTGTTGTTGTTGTTTTAAGCTGGCTTTCAGCAATAATTACTAATTGCAAAGAAAACAATAAGTTTAGCACCTGTCGCTGACAGAAGGTGCTGCAGCTGTAGTAATGTCAAACTTAAGACTTCAATACGAGATTATGTCAATGACGACTGCAACTGCCGCTGTTTCCGCTGATGATGAAGTAGATGCTAATGACTACAACAAGGACGGTGTTAATGACGACTGTGGGGATCAGGATGATGATGACGCTCTTGATAATGATTGACGATGATGGTGATGATGATGGCGACTTTTGGTGATGACGATGATGATGATGAAGATGACGTCGATGCTGCTGCGGCTTCTGATTATCATAATGATGAAGATGCTGCTGCTAATGAAGAAGAATAAGAAGAAGGTGATGATGATGACGTTGACGATGATGATTGACGCTGCACTAACTATGAGCCCGTCTCTGAAACCAATGACGTTTACAACTGCCATTTCGTTACCGTCTAAATCTGCTTACACCCTCTCAGCGATGCACCGTTAATTATTGTTTCACTGCTCTATGAAATATTCAGACTGCATTTTGTGTGCAAGCGCTTGCCAGATATAATCCCACACTGACGGCTTTCTTGTCAAACATACTAGTGCAATTTTGTTTTATCGAGCAGACCAACGCACATTGTTTTCTTTGGCATGTTTATAACCAAAGACACACACACACACACACACACACACACACACACACACACACGCACACACACACACACACACCCACACACACACACCCCACAAACTATTGATTGTATTGACAAATATTGATTATGATTGATGCATACCTGCTTGTCTTTCTATTTGTGCCTCAACGTAAGTTTTCTTTGTGCATGGTATTCAGGTCACTTGGCAATACATACTCTGTTTATCTTGTTATCCTTGATTAGTTTTATTATGGAGCTATTTCTGGCACTTTAAGAACTGTCTTCATTCATTCGAAGGTGCGTGGAGGTTCACAAACTTTTTTATTTTCGAGTTTCTCAGATTCCGATCCTAGATTCATGAACCTGTTAGTTGTTGTTGTTGTTGTTGTTGTTGTTGTTGATGATGTTGTCTATGTTGTTGTTGGAGTTGTGGTTGTCCAAAAGTTTTACAAATCTAGGTTCGTGGTCTGAGAACCTGCGAAAAAAAGGTTCGTGAACGTCCACGAACCTTCCAGTTAAGACATACCTTTAATATGACTCATCTATGCTCTCTCTCTCTCTCTCTCTCTCTCTCTCTCTCTCTCTCTCTCTCTCTCTCTCTCTCTCTCTCTGTATCTCCATATCTTTGTCTTACTCCTCACTCACGCGCGCGCGCACACATACACACACACGGTTTCAGGCGGTGGGTGTAACCAATTACCGTACGACCGTAAGAAAATAATGGTTTTACCGGGGAGCATGGTAGGGCGGATTTACGACTCGCTCATAGGCCCCTTTCCTTGTCCCTGTAGCACTCTCCCTTGCCCCTATATTTTTTCGATGTCAAGGGACATAAGTTTAAAACTCTACCTTGTTGCTACGTAAGCTATATGTTGTAAAAGCTATGGCCAACAGTTGGATTTCGAGCAGTTTGGAGAGTGAGAGAGAAGATTGTTTGCTATAGTTCGCAGTTTTAGTAGCAGATGAGGCAGAAACTTCTGTCGATGGGGGGTAGGGCCATAGATCGGGAGGAGGGAGACATTCGGGGCTTCTTCTGCTCTTTGATCCGATAACAATCTTTGTGTCGTGGTGTCGGCCATTCTCTTCAGTCGCAATGTCGAGGACGCCACAGCACGTTACGTAGGTACCTACGTAACGTGCTGTGGTGTCCTTGACATTGCGACGTTCTGATTGGTCCGGAGTTATGATTTCATCGCAGGAATTATAACATGTTCTGTTCAATTATTTGAATGTTCCCCTTTACGTTTACGTGTCCGGAGACTATAATGTACTTCTCTGAATCTACGATGGGTTCGCTTGAGATTTTATCGTAAACTTGTTGTACAACTTATTGCGTCATGTGACCGAGTAAATCTTATGAGAATCGGTAGGTCTGACCGGGGCTTTAGGCGACTATATATGGTAAATCTTATGAGAATCGGTCGGTCTATATGTACGGAACGCTCAGAGCTACGTTGAAATGGTATTGTTTGGTTAAATATCATTATCAACCCCTACGTTGAGTGGGCTATTCCAAATTTGCAACATACTGTTTATGTTAATGTGGATCCTGTGTATTGATTACTTAAGGAACCCGGATACCTTAAGAACTTCCTGAGAAGGAAAGATCTATGTTAAATCATTTCTTTAACATATGTACACTTAGTGATCTTAGACCAATAACAACAACAAAAACCACAACGGTAAAAATGGTTTGGGTGTGTGCGGGCGTGTGTGTGTGTGTGTGCGTGTTTTCTTATTGACTCACGGAGATAACCGGAAACAATATCCTGTATATTAATCACGATCTTTGATCAAAGCCGCTCCCTTCATGTTGTTTGATTTCAATGTCCTTTTCACCGAAATAATAGGACAAAAAAAATTGTAATTAAACATCAGTTATCAAAGATACTGACCAATTGGAGAACCAATAAACGTTTTCGCTATACTAATGCATACATCAAAACTAATATTGTCCAAAGCTGTCATATTGTTTGATAGACTATCACGCAATTGATTGCATTGAAATAAAACATGTTTCAAAGAAAACATTTAATTATACTACATACACATTTGATATTTTTACAATATTTAGTTCTTATAGACTTTAGATATATTCTATAAGCCATCGTCACTATACAGACCTGGGGATTCCCTTATGTTGCTCAAATAGGATATTAAAATGACATTTATTTTTCATTTCTTTTTAACTTCATTTTCAGTTAAACTTGTTATAACATAACTTCCCATTTACCAGTTTTAATAATAATAATAATAATTATTTTTATTATTGTTATTAACATTTGTACAGCGCCCTTCCCCATTAGCGCTCATAGCGCTTTACAGCAAGCACACACACAAACACACACGCACAAAAGCGCGCGCGCGCGGAACACCTACATA
Organism: Oncomelania hupensis; assembly: GCA_036898135.1. Classification (NCBI taxonomy): domain Eukaryota; kingdom Metazoa; phylum Mollusca; class Gastropoda; order Littorinimorpha; family Pomatiopsidae; genus Oncomelania; species Oncomelania hupensis. The sequence goes on from CM072512.1 coordinate 112,461,330, forward strand.
CGCGCGCACTTACACACAACAACAAGCACGATGCATTTAAACGAGGACCATCGCAGTTACACCGTCACAAATCATTAATAGACTAAAGACCTAGGTCTATACGTTTCTAAGGATTTTAGAATAAACCGAACAGATCTCATTATTATTATTATTATTATTATTATTATTATTATTATTATTATTATTATTATTATTATTATTATTATTTGTGCAGCGCCCATCCTCATTAGAGCCAATAGCGCTTTACTGCAAAGCACACACAAACACACACCCACACGCGCGCATCGCACATACATACGCGCGCACTTACACACCACAACAACAAACACGATGTATTTAAAAGAGGACAATATAGCAGTTACACCATTACAAATCATTGATAAACTAGACCTAGGCCTATACGTTTCTAAGGATTTTAGAATAAACCAAAAAGATCTAATCTTAGACCCTGCACGTGCTTTATCTTGCTGTATTGATTCCACTCTTGAGCCTGAAGATCTGTGGATTAAGTACTGGTGTTTACGAGCTCAAAGGCATTTGTTCTATTGACATAGGCAGGTTGCATTTATCTGGACGGGAGTAGAGTTACGCAAAATTATACGTTGATCGGATGGGTAGATTGTCTGTGATTACAGGGACGGACAGAGACAGACATAGGCACAGAGTCAAAGAGAGAAAGAGAAAGAGAGAGAGAGAGACAGACAGACAGAGAAAACAGCCAGAGAGAGGACAGAGAGAGAGACAGACAGACAGAGAGAAAACAGTCAGAGAGAGAGAAAACAGACCGACAAATACAACAAATACTTGACCTCTCGCACGTCAATAGTTATTTTAGACAGCGGAGGCATGATCGGTTAAGACGTACCTTGTCAGCTCTTTCCACCTCAGGTTCAGCTTGCAAATCAGCCTTTTAAAAGGGAATCGTGCAGAGGTCAGATTGCCAAACCAAGCTGACTTTCTCCTCTTCACGATAATACATTGCAATCAGTATAGTTCCTGGAGTACAGCAAATTGCATTAGTTTACCTGGGTAAGATACCAAGGGATAGGCGGTAAGCGGTCTCTGATCTCAGCGCACGTTCAGCAGTTACTCGAGACCGCGATGCAAGAAATCAATCTATATAGCATACTCCTCAGGTCACCATTTCTTTCCAGTTCTTCCTCAGGCGTCTGGCAAGGTGGTCTATGATAGAACAGATTCGCGCAGTCAGCTTGGAAACCAAGTCGACTTCCTTATCTTCACGGTATACCGCAAGCAGTCCTGTTGTTCAAGGGGTATAACAAGTGCGCTGTCTGATATCTTTATCAGATTTCAGGAGACATATCAAGGGGCAATGGCTTACACAGGTATGATATTCGGGGTGGCAGCAATGCAAGGTATTTACGACACCACACACGCCAACAGCTAATCGATACTACGGGATCTGGACCAGATCACAATACTCATAAATGCACCATTATTTCTGTCCAGGTCTTCCTTAGGTTCTTGCACGACAGTCAACATTGTACAGAGAAAGATTGCCAAACAAAGCCGACTTTCTCCACTTCATGATATGTTGCGTTGAAATGGTCGGTTTGGGAGAAAGTACAGCAAGTGCATTGTAACATCAGCCTCTTTGCGTACTGGAATCTTTATCAGATTTCCACAGCAAAGGGCATTGACAAACACAGTGCAAAATCCGGGGTGGCAGCGATACAAACTATACATGCGACCTCAGGCACGTCAACAGTTATTCGACCCAGACCAGAGCAAGAAACACCTTGCCATACGCGTCCAATAAATTTAGATCAGTTGGAAATAAGACTTAGTTAAGTCGTTCCTTTTCTCTAAAGGTTCCTGATAAGATCAGGACCCGACTGAGGTTGCCTACTGCACGTGCTGTATGTCTCGATACTACACAAATCCAAGCGCTGAATGGGTCATAGCGATCACAGGAGATGCATAATGAATTTCGCTCGCAAGGACAATGATAATTGTTCTTCTGTGTGCCCTAAACATTCTGTCAGCGTGCCTTGAGCAGCTCTTGAGCTGGAAAAGCGCTATATAAGATTGATTAAATAAATAAATACAAAAAATTGCCTTCATCACCATCATCGTCAGTATCATCATCATCATCATCATCATCGTCATCATCATCATCAAATTGCCTTCATCACCATCATCATCAGTATCATCATCATCATCATCATCATCATCATCATCATCATCATCATCATCATCATTATTATCATCATCGTTGTCGTCGTCGTCGTCCTCCTCCTCCTCATCACTGTCAGTACTTTATATTGCCTTTGTCCACACATTTTGGCACCAAGTAAGGCAGAGCATCAACTTTTAAAGGTGTGACACACAATGGCAGTAACTGAGAAACCGATATTCGCGGTATTCGACCTCTTCGCACGTCAACAGATATTCGAAACCACGGGGCCAGGACCCGATCGATGACTTCGTCACGACACAGCTACCTGTACTTTTTTCCCCTTTGCCCTACCGCAAAGGTTTATTAATAAAGTGTCCATCATTCCCGTTTGCTCATAAAATACGACATTTTTATTTTCGGGTTGTGCGGGGTGGGCTGTGTGGGGTGGAGAGTTGGGTACATAGGTGGGTGTGTGTGCGTGTGCATATGTGGTGTGTGTGTGTGTGTGTGTGTGTGGGGGTGTGTGTGCGTGTGTTTGTGTGTGTTTGTATGCATTAGTGTGTAAAATTAAATGTGACGGGAGGATTTGGGTGTGGGTGTCTTGGTGTTCATGAAACGTGTTCCGATTTACCCATCGAAGAGAATTATGAATTTGTATCCTCTCTGCTTGCTGCGTGCATGGATGTGTGTGCGATCCAGGTATAACAACATCGGGGCGCTTTAAAATTCATTGTGCATTGCTTGCAGTTGTCACTGGCATAAATTCTGCATTCATGGGTGGTATCTGCTACCAGGAAGCACGGGAGCACGGGCATCCGTGGTGCAACGCCAACTATGGTGTTTCCGACATTATGAGGCTGTTAACCCTTCTTGGACAGAATGAATGGAAGTTTGCAAAAGCTGTACAATATTGTCAACATTTTAGAAATAGGCCTACAATTATGTAGTAACCTATAGGAATGGTCCTCCGATCCGCAGCGTATGGGAATTAAACCTATAGTAACCTACCACATGCAAAAGAGACAACTTGAGGCCAGAGATCTAAGATGGAGTTGCGTTTCATTTTCCATAACAAAATGACTATTGAAGATAGAATGCCCACAAGTTCGAGTTTTGTTCTACAATCTTATTTTCTGGTGCCATAATCACATGGTTACTTTATACAAAACTCGTATCAAATATTATATAGGCCTAATCAGTGTGCTAACGTCTAAAGCTCAAAATTTGCAGCATCTACATTTCAGGACTATATATAATTATTTTGTCAACCGTTCGTTTTCGATCTGCACGATGGATCGTTTTGATCACTAGACTTTGCAGTCATTCTCTTTATGCTTTGGTGTTTCTGTGCTGCTTAGTCTGTTAAGGGTTATCGCCATTTTGTCATCGATTTGTATCGATCTGCTTGATCCCTGAATCCCTTGACTGTGCTGCAATTACTGCAGAAGTCCCTTATGCCATCAATATATTGTAATCATTGTCACTCAACCGTCGATAAAATTACAGGAGAGAAATTGTGGCAGCTTTACGGTCCTAACCTGTTCTAGCTTAAACTGTTATGTAAAAGGTGTCCTAAATATACAGACCTTGGCCTCAAGGAAAGTTAAAACTCTTAAACAGAGAACATAGTAGATGAATACAATCTTTGTTGGTGTTTCTCAGATTAAATCACTAAAGTCGTTGCACAGATACAGGACAGTGGCTAATTTGGATTGAGCTGCATGATTGAACTTCTAGTCCCTGCAGATCACTAAACTTAGCAATTAGCGCCAATTTTCTCAGACCGTCGACGTACTAGAATTATTGTCACCCAACCGTATCACATCGTTTCATCATTAAACAGTAACATAAATATACTGTATTTGTAAATTACGATAATTCGATGTTGATAATATATAAAATCGGTCTGCAGTTATTTTACCCGTTTATTCACCCACCAGTAAAAATCTGACAATAGGCCACCTGAACCTGTTTTGGGTATTGATTGCTTTGCTGATTGAGTGCCCACCGCCGTAGGTCAAGTGGTAGAGCGTTCGCTTGGCACACCGATGACCCAGGTTCGAATCCCGTTGTGAAAGAAATTTTAAAAAAGCATTTTTTCACTGCCAGTTTTAGCAGTATGATTGCTCTGGTGGTTCAGTATTGATTTCGGTCCCTAACCCTTGTTCCCTGGAATGATTATCCCGGTCTGCTATAACGGGGGTGTAAAACGTTCAACCAAAATGTTCAGTCATTCATGCTGTTTGTGAGAGAGAGAGAGAGAGAGAGAGAGAGAGAGAGAGAGAGAGAGAGAGAGAGAGAGAGAGAGAGAGAGAGAGAGACAGATAGACAGACAGACAACCAGATAGACAGAAACCAGCGAATGAAGGAAATTAAAGTTTAGCCTCTTCACTCACCGTTAACGGCGATACGGCAGACGGGGATAATCATTCCATGGAACAAAAGGATAGGGACAACAATGAACCACTCATAGAGCAATCATACTGATAAAATTGACAGTGAAAAATTGCTTTTTTTTTTTAACCATTTCTCTTCCCAGGGAAGAGATGTAGGGACCTAGTTCTACACAGGACCACCAGATCAATCGTACTGATGGGCAATAAAAAAATGGCCACTTTTTATTTAGCGTACCTGGGTCATTCGGGTTCCTGCCTATCGGATGTCGAATTCCACTGTGCTATGTTGGTGTGGATGGAGAGAGAGAGAGAGAGAGAGAGAGAGAGAGAGAGAGAGAGAGAGAGAGAGAGAGAGAGAGAGAGAGAGAGAGAGAGAGAGAGAGAGAGAGAGAGAGAGAGAGAGCATAGATGAGTCATATTAAAGGTCTGTCTTAATTGGAAGGTTCGAGGAGGTTCACGAACCTTTTTTTTTCCCAGGTTCTTAGACCATGAACCTAGATTTTTAAAACTTTTGGACCACAACTCCAACAACAACAAAGACAACATCAACTACAACAACAACCACACAACAACAACAACAGGTTCATGAATCAAGGATCAGAATCTGAGAAACTCGAAAATAAATAACAATTTTATTTAACCCGGGTAAAATAGTAAGCACTGGGTGTGCTTTTGTACGTATTGCCCTTGGGGCTTGTAACAATAACAATTAGTGTACCAAATTATTGATTTATATCGATAACATCATAATGCAATAATATCACCAACATCTACCCGCGCGCGCACGCGCGAACACACACACACATACATGTACACATACGCACTCTCACACTCACACACACACACACAACTTATTTAAAACCGTCTAATGAATGTTGTGGATGTAGAACATAAACTCAGTAGCTAATGAACTAATTGTTTTTGTGCTTTAAAATATATTTTCTAAAGGATTTGTAGGGCCTATTTAGTAATTGCATTGCGGAGTACTTCTGGAAATTTATTCCCTGACGTGGAACCTGCGAGAGAGAGAGAGAGAGAGAGAGAGAGAGAGAGAGAGAGGAGAGAGATGGGCGGATGAGGGTGAGGGGTGGGGGTGGGTGGGGAGTGAGGAGGGCCAGGGCTACATTGAAAGACTACGAAGAAAATAACCTGGCGAGATAGCAAGCTGCCAGGTTGCTTACACTATTATAAGTTGACCTTTCCTATCATTGAAATAAAAATCCAAAGACAATCTTTACGTGTGTGTGTGTAGGTGTGTGTGTGGGTGTGTGTGTGTGTGTGTGTGTGTGTGTGTGTGTGTGTAACGACATTCCTGTGAAAACCCACCACTGTCGGTCCAACTAATATCAAACCAATGAGAACTACATGTACAGTAATGTTTATTAAAGACTATATACACCTTAGAGCATGTTATTTTTCTTGTTCTCTCCCCCTGATCTTCTCCTTCTTCTTGATTAGATCTTGATTGTGTTCTAAGTCACGTTTACGACGGCAGTGATCCAGTATTGACCTATGATCGGCGGTGCGACAGGGTAGAGCACAAAATGGTCTCTGATATTATAAAAACAAAAACAACATTTTACTGTACCACGTGAAGAGACAGACATATCAGCTTACTGAAGCATTTTACATTGTGCAAATGAGTCATATTGATACATGTTGTTTATAGGTCTCGATATATTGTGTTTTGGAATAAGGCCGTGTGTGTGGGTGTGCGTGTGTAGGGGTGTGTGTGGCTGTGTGTGGGTGTGTTTGTGTGTGGAAAATGTCTTATCTGTGGAGATAGCTATCATTTACAAAACAACCCTTGTGTTCACAGAATTAAAACAAACACGCGCGCGCAATTACACACACACACACACACACACACACACACACACACACACAAACACACACACAAACACACACACGTGCACGCACGAACAAAAAGGATGAGGCAATATGGAAGAAACAGTTTGAAGACAGAACAGATCACGAGAAGAATTTCGAGAAGAAATGAGCTGTGAGGCTTGCTTTGAAGGTGTTGATATTCGGTATACTGCGGAGAGAAAGTGGTAATGAATTCCAGGCAGTTGGTCCAACGAACGAAAAAGATCTAGAACCAACAGAGGACAGTTTGGGGCGGAGTATCTTGAGAAGGAGTGTACCGGATGAAGAGCGCAAGTTGCAAGAATGAGTGTAGCGTTGGACATCATCGGAAAGGTATGAAGGAACGGAGAGTGACATGGATATGACGGCCTACTAGTGCCAAAACCGATAGTTACCATTATCACGAGATAATTGAAATTAACAAGTGTTCTGTGTAATTTACAGAGATGCCGGTAATGCACGGTGTTAATTAATGAATTGTCAGTATTTGCCACGCCTTCCTAGCACCAAAACCTGATAATTACAAATATCATGAGATAATTACACATATCATAGGATAATTACAATAATCAAGGGATAATTACAATTATCATTGAACAATTACAAATATCTTCACGCTATCATGTTTTGGCTCTAGCAATCTGTCTGGAAATGGATCAAAACCGAAAATTGTAATTTTCACTTGATAATTACAACTTTTACCTGTTAATTGTAAATATGTCGTTGATATTTATAATTATCACATAATATTTGTAATTATCAGTCTTCGGCGCTAGTATGCCGTCATAATGTGAGTTACACAGAACACGTGTTAATAGCTATTATCACTGATACCTGTAAATGCACGTTTTGGCGCTAGTAAGCCGCCTTAGTCAGAATTAAGCATGATCACATAAAAATTGTAATTCTTAACACCAATGTGAAATCATATAGGTACCATTCATTCCGCGCTCTTTTGAAGTCACCTTGAAGTCAAGTGTTTCATGTTTGTGCAGTCACAGACCAGCCCCTTTCTACATCAGTTCTGGTCGATTTTACGCATGATTTGGTTGAAAAGGTACCTCTACATCACAATGCACTTTGTTAATATTTTTGAATTTTACATCAGAAGACGTTCTACTATTGATAGTTCTTCAAAGTGAAAAATAAAAGAGAACTCCATTTGAAATTGACAAATCTAAAGAAACTTACATTGCATTTTGGCGAATCTTTTTTTCCCCAATCAAATGTAGTACGTAGTACGAAACCTTTATATCTTTGAAGTATATTAATAATGAATATGTTTTACTGCTTAACATACTGACACGAGAAGCGAATATTTTAAAGTGAGCCTGACGTTACATTACATAGGTATAGCTTTAGGTTCAGCGGACCTGAGCCTGACAACAAATGTTCAAACTTGTATACACTTGATAGTATAATTATGGAAGTGTCTTATAATTCAAATTATGGCGATGAAAGCTCTCCGATGGAAATGGGGCCGGGTAGCTCAGTTGGTAAGAGCGTCTTGCTAGTAACCGAAAGGTCGCTGGTTCGAATCCCGGATTGGTCAACTTGGGATCATATTATTTTCCCCTTTACCAACAACTGGCCCGCTGGTGTCAGTATAAATCGGTCCAGTAGTCACCTATATGCGAAAGTGTCGTGTGACTATAATCTACAAACAACAACAACTCCGATGGACGTGGAAGCAGTTTATTAAGATAAAATCACGGCGCGAGTCTAGCAATGTGGCCTACGATACAGCCACTAAGCGTCACTCTATACAACAGGCACATAACTAGTCGAACAGACAAAAGCCCTCCAGCACACCATGGTAGCGTGGTGTCACGCTCCGGCAACTCCATGTGTGAGCGCCTGAAATATATAGGTTTTGTAAGGGAGATAAATCATTTACTGCTTTAACAAACGACTCGAACGCTCGGACAGAGAGTTCACATTCAAATGTGTGATGATATCCTGGAGAAGATACGCTTATTTTACAAGGGGAGTAAGACTTGTAGATAGATGGGGCGTTAAGCTACCTCTATCAGACGTTCTTTTACCAAAATTCCAAAGCGTTGTGAGAGACTAATCACGGTGCTTGGTCACATAAAATTTATATTTGTTCTCGGGTTTTAAAGTATCGTTGGCTCACTTTAAGAAATGCTTTTTACTAATCAAAGGACTAGTTATTTGGTCTCAAGAGAAGAAGAGCTAGTGGACACACAACAATACAAATAGAATGACACCAGTCATAAATGTATGTGATTTTAACTGTTATATGTTCAGCACAAATTTAACATGACTTCAATTAAATGTAAATTAATATCTATAACTGTTCAATATGCTGGGCAATTTCTTTAGCAGTTCTTCTTCATCACTTGCTAAGCGTTCCTAATATTGTTCTGGTGGTCTAATATTGTTCTGGTGGTCTAATATTGTTCTGGTGGTCTAATATTGTTCCGAGTAGTTCTACGTCAGGTGCAGTTGAGAGGGACTTAGCTGCTCTGCGTCTGCGAGTGCTTGAGTCTGGTGCTCACCCTGAGGGAGTATGGTCGCTCTCAGGCTGATCGGGCGAGTCGGGTAGCTACGGGGTCGGACGTGGCGAGATGGAATCTAGATGATCTCCTTCTTTTCCACGGGAGCAAGCGTCATGCATTGACTCCACAAACCGTCCCAGAGCTGAACTGTAAAATCCAGAACTCTGGCTACAATATTCTATTCCGATATTGGCATGTAATGCCCTCTGCAAGAGTCTATAGCATCAGACACCTGCTGTCTTTCCCATATGCACACTCAATCCGAATCTTCAGGCTAAGATATATCGAGCAACATGCACAATGTGTCAGAAACAATAATCGGTTTCTGTAAATACATATAATATGAACATACTAATACATGTCAATCAATATAATATATAAACATACAAGTACTAGAAAACTACTAGTCTTAACTTACTTCTAGTCTCTGGGAATCGTGAAACCGTCTCTAGTCTATCACTTTCTTGGTGATGGCCGAGGATAATCATTCGCTTCAGTTTGCTCCTTTTTGACTCGTGTGGCTCCACACTTCGTATTCGAATGACTGGCTAACGCGCCGTATACAGGGATATGCAGGGGTCTCTACCTCATCTCCGACCAATCATTTAAATCTCGTGGCTAGTAATTTCGTTCTCGCGATCACATGCATCTTCTTTTGGAAATTTTGCTCTCCTGTCCTGGTTTTGAGCCCCTATCGGTTGCGTCTCAACCACGAGTGTCAGGGACGAAACGCAGAGTAGATCTAAAAGAGTCGCATGGCTACTTTAGCGGTCAAGAGACCCTGTCAGATGGTCGATTAAGCTAACTAACATTCTTGTTTAGCGATGTCTGCTTGATTGTCTCGGGAGTAAACGTCTCAAGGATGTTAATTTAACATGTGCGAACTTTCCTTAAGAGGGCTGGTAAATTAACGTCAGGTTTTATTCAATACTATCTGTTTATCTCTAAGCTGAGTTACCACATTTTTGTCGTCAACATTTCTGCTGTTAAAAAAACGTCGCAAATATTAGACATTAAAAACCACACGTAAAACATAACTTATAAGCAAACAGTTATCTCTTAGCATGTATTTGACTTTTGTTTTCTTCGGAAATTTGATCTCGACCTCAGGGGCTCTTTAAGACCTTTCATTCGCTATTCTTACGCCTTTTCATTTAGTCTGTCGGGGAAAGCTCGCATGCATAAGAAATGAAGTCTATGTTTTACCCATTACATTTTGCATAGATCTACTGACACAATAAATGTAAAGGTTTAGCTTTGTGGCTTTTGCTGTAACGCCTGACAGCTTGCTTTGAAGACTGACAGAGAAACGTGAACAGACAAGAACTGAAAATGAATAGATAATAAAAAGAATTTCCTCTTCTTCCCCACTTCCCAACTTCAAACCGATAATAAATCATCGCTTCTTGTTCTTTTTTCCCCCCTACTTCTCCTTCTTCTTCTTCTTCTTCTTCTTCTTCTTCTTCTTCTTTTCAGTTTTTTTCATTTTCTTCTTTTTCTTTTTCTTCTTCTTCTTCTTCTTCTTCTTCTTCTTCTTCTTCTTCTTCTTCTTCTTCTTCTTCTTCTCACTCTCCCCCTCCCATACTATTCCTCTTCTTCTTCTTCCTTCCTTCCTTCCTTCGTTCCTTTCTTTCTTTCTTTCTTTCTTTCTTTCGTTCGTTTTCTTTCTTTCTTCTTTAAAAGTGGTGATTGACTTGTCATGCACGCATGCTTATCCTTCGCCCAAAACGAGTGATCTTTATGCTCTCACACAATACAACCCTGCAGCGTTAGCTGTTTTCAAAACTTACAATGGAAAATATGAATAGTACCTTAAATTAATTCAAACGTTTCCTTCTTTCCGCCCTTCTTGTTAAAATGGGATCAACGTTTGATAGACTGTTCCTTTGTGAACTTGTCAGCGTAGATTTACTATTTCCACACAACAACCTTACATTTGCATATTCATTATCAAACAAATTTCACGGAGGATTTTTTTTTACAATTTATATATGAGTAATGCTACCGTTCTAATACTTTTTTTATTTTTTTTATTAAGGGGGGTCTTTCCCAGGACCTCAATGGTTTAAGACGTAAGAACTTGTTTCGTGACTGAGTTCGATCAACTTTTCTGGGGTAATTCTTTGCGGTGACGACCTTTTGGTGTTGTTTGACGACATTCTGGCGCTTGTGAGATTGTTTGGGGACAAAAAGAACCTTTACAACAGATTCACTTTCGGATTTCGTCTGTACGACTAGACTTTATGACGATTACAGGGCTAATAAAGCAAAAATGGTCAGTAACACAAAAACAAAAAGATTGTGTTTTATAAAACACTTTTTTTTAATAGTGTTACACTCGTTTGATGTTAGTGTTTTTCTATCAGTAGTTGATTCAGCCCCAATGCTGAAGTACTGATGAGTGTAGCCCAGATTCGTTTATCCACGCAACCCGTTCAATCATCAACAAGTCAGGAGTCGTCGTATGTAGTTTTCAATCTTTATTCAGCGTTCATCAACAACTGCATCCAATCGCCTTTTCACTCTCCTCTCTTCTCTCACACAGAGCATCGAATATATAGTTTTTCTCTACTCCAGAGAACGATCGAGTATGACGCAATTATAACCATCATGGATAAATTCGTCATCACTGTCTTACGTCATACAATTTCCTTTTCTGTCCAAGAATGTTCTCCAATATCGCGAAACTTCGATCGATAGTAAACAAGCAGATCTAGAGAATTCTCCAATAATATCGACTAACAAAAATTATCAACGTTATACAAAGCTTCTTCTAACAAAACGCAAACTCAAATCAAAGGTAAATACGCTCTATTATTGAATACTTTGCAAAGCGAAACGATTAGATCTATCGTGCGCGTTTCAGACATACTATCCTTCGCGTTTCAACGTAACAAATAGACAGTCAATATACTATTGATGGAGCGGAGTCGTTATAGTAGATATCCACTTCAGAAGTTGACTCCATTGGTGCGCTTGTTTTCTATTTTTGCGGGCTATGCCGCAGCGTTGCCGCTTTAAGCCGCCACGTGATCGGGCCATATCGATTGAGTGCGAAGTGGGTCATTAGAATGGACGATGTGTTCTTTCTACGAAGAAGTAAAATGTTACCCTCAGACAGCTGCTGAGTGGGTGCTCTTACCTCGACGCCATCTTTGTCCGCTTTAACCCGAACAGTTTGGCTCGAGACATTCGGGTTAGCCCGGTTCGTCATCATGGCAAAGCCCGAATTTACTTGAGTAGTTGTGCATCCACCGGGCTAGCCCGGGCCATAATCATGCAGGTAAAACAAGTGCACTGCCTGTGAACGGTTGGCAACAGTAGTTCGAGACTTAAGCTTACTAGCAGATCTTCTTGCTGCCCGATTCGCCTCGTTCAGCCTAAATAAAAATTGTGTCAAGAAGCCTGTGCTGAATGTTCGCTACTTTTTCGACTCTTTCTGATGTAGGCTAAAACTATGGAATGTAAATTAATGGTCTGCGATGACGAACGCCTAGCGGCTCGACAATGCATACCTTGGATTAGGCGCATACAACATTTTACATGTGTCTGCGTAATTTCTTCGTTGAACCAGGATAAGGATGACGCAATTTGGACTTCTACGCAAATTCGCCTGTTTGCGTAGTTTCGGTCACTGACATTGCTACCGAATGGCTGTATAAACTGTGAAAGGAGATCAATTCGTTTAACTTATTTCTGCTGTGTCATTAATACGTCCAAAGTACTGTCGTCCTCAAGTTCAGTTCAGTATTTAAATTTTACATCTGTTCACTCTAGGTGATATTAGACAACAAAATTAAAATAAAATAAAAATAAAATAACAACTATCTACCAACTGGGTGATTTTAAAATAACATAAACAATAGTAACAATGTCTGGATGAAACAAAATATCTTCCTTTGGTTGTCCGTATTTCTTGGTATAAATAATTATTGGGCAGTCAAACTGTCGTCCTCAAGTTTACAGGTGTATGGCCTATAAAAAGAATGGTGCCATTTATCGATTTTATTTATGACATTGCATTGAAATTGGAGATTACATGCAGATTTAATAGTATACTCGGTCTACAAGGAAGGCATTGAAGTTACCAAACAACTTAGAAAGCAATGCGGTTATAAAGAAACTGACAATATAAAACTCAGGAAATAGTTTTTCGTAAAACCCGAAATCATTGTACAACTCCAACAATGCAACACCAAAATTTAATGGGATTTGAGTTCTGAATAGGGAAAATCACAAATGCCATATTCCACTCTTTCTTCTGCTGATTTCTTAATACATCTATGCTTGAGCACTTAACACGGCATTCAAGCGGCGAAAGGTGCTTTGGACTCTTTTTAAGCATCCCGGTACCACCTGTATAAAACTCTACTCCTTCGGATGAGAGTATAGACCGAGGTCTAGTCTATGCACGCACGCATTCCATCCCGTGGACTTTAAAGATTCTGACGCTCATGTCCTAGACAGGTGAGTGCCGGTTACACAAATACACCCAGCACGCCATATTAGGTCCCTTCTCCCCATCACCGGTCATCCAGGACTGTGCTCAGTCGTCTGGGCGTCAGACTATGCGCCCAAAGCTTGCAAGTGGGCGCCTCGGGCAGCGTGAGTTAGATCCTTATCGGCCAGCGCCTTGAGCAGCTCTTGGGCTGGAAGAGCGCTATATAAGATCGGTGAAATAAATAAATAAATAAATAAACTGAATGAAAATACTTTGGTCTCCGGTAAGATTTTTTCTTCTCTTTTTACCCTTCCTTCTTTTCGGAAGACGGAATACAGAAGTTATTCCACCAAGTGACATTAGGTACACACTGGAATTTTCTCCTTCGGCCTTCTTCTTCTACTTCCAGCCATTTTTACTATTTCAGATAATTAAATAATTCTTCAAACGCTTGTGTAAACGCATCTTCGGCCTTTATACTCTGATGCATTCTTGCAACAATCAATATTTCCTATTATATATTAATATTAATCAGTACAACATATGTTAATCTGATGAATAAAAATTTATACAACAACAACAACAATATTTCCTATTGATGTCCCTATTGATTCTAAAAGTGGAGTAAGGCTTTATGATGAAAAAGCAACAACAACAACAACAATGAATGGAGTACTGTACACTGCCTTTTTTGCGGTTGTATTTTTCTCAGTCATAAAAGATTGTAAGTAATCTTTTGTCCCGTTAGTAGCATAAGTTATTTATTTGTTTTTTCACTATACACAAAATAATATCGGCTAATATATCCATACCAACTGAACAGAACCTTTTTGTAAATTGGTTTTTATTACATGTCTAATGAAGGAATGCCGGAGGGGGTAAGGAAAACGCAAACGGACTACTTTGAATGATCTAGCCAATCCCACTCAAAGACTAGTAGTAATATTATTTTCGTGATGTAGTTTTTTTTCTTATTTGTTTTGTTTACTGATACTAGCGACCAGGAAATGATCAGCAACACCAATATTACTATGGTGTTTTTTGTCCATTTATTAAGAAACTCTCCCAGGCAAAGTGTTATTTATAATAAAAATGTGAATGGGTCAAATGCTATTGAAAGGGAAGTCGATCTTATACATTTCTTTATAATAGTCAACAGAAAAGAAAAGTACCAACGGATATAATATGGTAATAAGAAAATCGTTAGTTTTTTTTTTCTCTCTCCCTGAATAAAACACGTCTTCAATGGTTCTTTTTTTTTTCTTTCTCTGCCTTCAATGAGTCCCTGTTCGGTATTCTGATGTTGTTCATTATTTTCATCATAACATGACTGTTGGTCCTTTCATGAGTTTTATTCTTCCTTAGTAGATAGAAATACTAAAGTAGGAGAGTCTTATTCCTTAGTACTAGTTAGTTTACTGTAGTGGTAGTTGTAATATCACTAAAAGAGAATTGTGATCAGAATAAAGCAACAAGAATTAGGTGGGTTTTTTTTTTAGTTGTTAGATATCCTTATATCCTATCCTATCCTATCCTGTCCCGTAACCCAGAGGTCGTAGGGGCATCACAGATGATGGTTTAACCAGCATACTCCATCTTTCTCTGTCCTCAACAGCCCTGATGGCTTCGCTCAGTGTCAAACCAGTCCATTCTCGAATGTTGTCCTCCCACCTCTTTTTCGGTCTCCCTCTTCTTCTACCTCCTAGCACTGTGTCACGTGGGGTTTATGGGCTCTGCACAATGGAATTATGGACCCTCACGTTTATTCGGTGGGAACTGCTAGTAAGTCACCCTATGAATTACTTTAATAAATTTATTTGTTTAGCTCGTTCTGTGTTAAGGTTGGGGTACAGAGATAGATAGATAAAATGGTAAAAGATTACTGTCACACTAGCTTTCACACGGCTATGAATCATATGTAGTCCAGCCACTTGATAACAGTTAAAATCACACATTTATTTCTTCTACTCTATACAAGATTCTCTAAGTACTAATCTAACTTTAAAAAGTCTCTTTCAATGCAAATAGTTCGATCGCTGATAGTCTAGGCAGCTGTTTTTCTTCCTCGGGCACTTGCTATTATATCTCATGTAGTTTTGGACTACTGTGGTCCGTTTTACAGTTTCTGAAGAGTTGGACTACTGTGGTCCTGCTATGATCAGTTTAAGTGCACCTTCGTTGATTACACTTAACTTTCTGATGGTGCGGTCGAAGTCCTTCTGTGAGGTAGCTTCTGGGACACCTTTGTCGTTGTGTAGTTGGGTTCCCTTGCCACGCTGTGGGGTCTGACAGGGTGTTTTTCAAGGTAGCTCTTTCCGACTTGTGCGGTAGAGGCTCCTCAACCAACGCGTCGTTTCTGTGGAGTGGGACGCACAGGATAGCTCGCCTGCTCGTCTGTAATATAAGAGACGAAATTCTGCACAACCCTGAATAATCGGTTTGTGCAGAGCGTCTCACTGAAAGCCAAAGTAGCCCTCAGTGATAGCTCCACATCTCTATACATAAGCGACGAACATTCTGCTACTTCCGGGGTCCACTGGAATCTCACTCTAAATTCCTATACATACATAAATATCAATCGTGTCTAACTATACACATACAGAATTAATAATATTACAAACATTCAGTGGTACAGCCACTGGTCTGCAAACATACATATAAGTTAAACAACAGTGGTTCCGTATGGTATGCAACATGGCGGCGCAACCGGTCGTGTTTCGCCACGTGTTCGGCGTTTCCACATGGTCACGCACATTCGGCTTAACAATTCACATTTATGCATAGCAAATTCTTCAAACATAATTTCAACAATAATACAAATATATCACGAGGAAACAGAAGGGTGTTCATTTACCTGTTTGACAAGTTCAGGCCCGTGATGGCTTGATAGAATTCTAAGATTCCTAAGTCCTGCTTCCTGGTCTATGAGTGAAGAGATTTCTCTAGCTGTGGAGATGTTGACTCTACCTCGTCTCACACACGACTGATTCAAACTGTCTTAGGTTTGACACAGTCAAAACTGCTCTACCCGCTAAGCTGAGCTCTCATTGGTTAAAACGGTCAAATTCAAAGCTCAAGTGCTGACTCACTGCGTGGTGTGTGGCTAGCTCGCTGTGTGTGGCCTTTAATTGCTGCTGTGTAATCTACTGACTCTCTACTGTTACAAAGACTACACATGGCTAAATATTCACTGAGCAGAGTTAAAACTAGCCAGTTCATGACAGGCTCCCTCAACTGAAAAAAGGCGATGACTACTGGATTCGACCTTTTTCTACTACAGAGCCTAGTTTAACACTGCACTATCCTAGGGTCCTATTTACAAACTAATTAAGTTGCTCTACCTGAGCTGCAATGCTATGCCAGGTAGCTATGGACACTAGTGACAGGGTATTACTGGGCGGGGACGAATTCTGGTGCTGTGGCCCTTAGTTGTGTTGGGTGGGCGACAGCTGCTGTGTCCTCCACGAGATGGCGACTGAGGTAGTCGGCTCCGTGGTTCTCTTTGCCGGGGATGTACTCGATTTGGAATGAGTACTCCTGAAGGGTGAGTGCCCATCTCATCAGGCGAGAGTTCAAAGACTTGGAGGCTGCCAGGAACGATAGTGGTTGGTGGTCCACCTGAACTGTGAAGTGGGTCCCATACAGGTAGAGTTGGAATTTCTGTATGGCCCAGACTAGTCCAAGACATTCTTTCTCCGACGTGGCGTAGTGGGTCTCGGCGGGTCTCAATTTTCTGCTGGCGTAGGCGACAGGGAATAGCGTCTCTGCATTCTTGGGGTCGCGCTGTAGCAGTACTGCTCCGAGGCCTAAGTCGCTTGCGTCGGTGCGAAGAACGAATGGCTGAGTCAAATCGGGTAGGTGGAGTACTGGCGCCGATGTCATTCTGTCCTTGAGTGTTTGGAATGCTGTCTCGCATTCGGCTGTCCATACTACTTTGTCCGGGGCGATTTTCCGGGTTCCATTTGTCAGTGGTACGGCGATGCTGTTGTAGTTGGGGATGAACTTCTGGTAGAAGCCGCAGAGTCCTAGAAATGACTGCACTTCCTTCTTTGTCTTGGGCCTAGGAGCGTCGAGTAGGCGTTTCACTGTCTTCTCTACCGGTCGCAGGCTTCCTTGACTGATGGTGTGTCCCAGAAATTCTAGCTCGGTGAATCCAATCTGACATTTGGTGGGTCTTGCCGTCAATCCCGTGTCTCTGAGGCGGGCGAGTAGTTGTTGTAGGAGCGTGACATGTTCCTCCCACGTAGGCGTAGCGATGAGGATGTCGTCCATAAACGAGTGTAGGTGCTCGCTGCTCAGGGGTGCCAGGAGTTTTCGCATCATGGCGCTGAAGATGCTGGGTGCGTTGTGGAGTCCGAATGGAAGCACGTTGAACTCGAAGTGTCCTTCCATAGTGCTAAACGCTAGGTACTTTCGGACTTGCGGTTGCACTGGTATCTGGTAGTATCCTTTGCTGAGGTCGATGCGTGAGAAGTACTTCGCTCGCTGTAGCTTGGCAAATAGGTCTGTCTGGTCAGGGAGTGGCTCTGGCTGGAACTGCGTTACGGCATTCAGCAGTCTGAAGTCGATGCACAGTCGATGCTCTCCGTTGGGTTTTCGCAACAATACCGTGCCTGCGCTGTAGGGTGAAGTAGACTCTGAGATGATTCCGGCTGCCAGTAAGGTGTCTATCTTTTCTTTGATGGCTCGCTGCTGAGACAGTGGCATCGGGTAGAGCTTCTGGCGGACGGGTGTTGGGTCGGTCACCGTTAAGGTTACTTCGACGAGGTCTGTCCTCCCTGGTCGGTCTGTGAGCACAGTCTGATGTTGTCGAATGACCTGTAGTACTTGCTGTCGCTGGTTAGCGGCTAGGTCTCCGTTGAGTATCACGTCTTTGTAGGTTTCTTTGGAGTGCAGGGGATACTCTACTGCATTGGTCTCCATGCTTTCTCCTTCTTCCGCGATGGCGATGGCTAGCAAGTTGTGAGTGCTTGGGGTCGCTGGTCGGTCCGTATACTTCTTGAGGAGATTGATGTGGTGGTATCGGGCTCTCCCGTTCACCTCTACTTGGTAGACTGTCTTGGATTTCTTGGCAGTCACCCGGTACGGTCCTCTCCAAGCGATGTCCAGCTTGTTGGTTCCACTTGGAAGTAAGAGTAGCACTTGATCGCCGACTTGCAGTTCTCTGTCCTTCGCGTGGCGGTTGTAGTACTTCGCCTGACGGGCTCTTGCCTTCTTCAGTGCTTCACCAGCTTTCTTCCACGTTGCTTTGAGGGTTTCCTGCAGGTCTGCGACGTACTTGGTGGCACCTCTTGGTGTGTCGTCTATCTTGGCTTCCGTCCAACTTCTGCGTAGGGCTTCTAGCGGTCCTGCTAGAGGTCTGCCGAATAGCAATGTTGACGGGGTGTAGCCTGTGGCTGCATGGGGCGTTTCTCGGTATGCGAACAGTGCCGCATTCACGTAGGTGTCCCACGCTTCTGGATTGTCGTCGGCGACTTTCCTGAGTATGGTGAGAAGGGTTCCATTCAGTCTTTCTACTTGTCCGTTGCTGGCGGGGTGATATGGTGGTGTGCGAATGTGATGAACTTGTATCAACTCGAACACGTCTTGCATCAGGCGGCCGGTGAACTGAGATCCGTTGTCCGTTCTAATGCTGTCCGGGAATCCGACTCTGGTAAAGATGGCGATGAGTGCATCTGCAATCTTCTTGGTGTCGATCGCTGGCAACGGGACTGCTTCGCACCACATCGTACATGCGTCGACGAGTGTGAGTAGAAATCTGTTCCGCTTCTTGGTCATGGGCAGTGGTCCGACGATGTCTACTGAGACTTGCTGGAATGGCACGCCGACTACTACTGATGGTCCTAAGGTAACTGGTACGGTGTGATGTCGCGGGGAATATCGTTGACATTGGTGGCAAGATTTCACGTAGCGCTTGACATCCTCCGTGATTCCTGGCCAATAGTAGTGTGCGCTGATTCTCTGCACTGTGGCTCCAATTCCCATGTGTCCGCTGAGTGGCATGCTGTGGCCTAGTTCTAGTACTTGGGCTCGAAGGGTGGCTGGTAGTACTAGTTGGGTGTGATCTCCATCTCCTTGTCGATGTAGAACTCCCTCTTCCATGTAGAAGTCTCCCTTGTGCGGGGGTGTGTGCGCCTTGGGTAGCTTCTGGAAGCACTTCGCTATCGAGGTGTCTTCTTTCTGTGCTGTTTTGATCTCTTCGAGTCCTGGATTCGGAGCGAACTCGGGCTGGGGTGGTTGGGTTTTAGCTTGGGCCCTGGTTTGCACTGCAGCTATCTCTACAGTTTTGGGGGGCGTGCCTAAGAACACATACCTACAACCTAGCACTAGATCATACAGGGGTTTCTGTAAAACAGCTGCTTGGATTCGTCCTGTGACGTACCTACTCTCTACTTCGATCCATGCTATTGGGCAAGTAGTCGTCGGTTTCGTCAAGTCTGCTCCTTGTAAGTCGACTGTCTTGTCTGTCAAGTCCGCGCGCGATACAAGAGGTTCGCTAACTATCGCGTCGTATGATAGACCTGTGTCATACAGACAGTTCGCTTCTTTTCCGTTGACCTTGACCGTGTCTGTCACCGATGGGTGATCTCCGATTGTGTGTGGCTTGTTACCGCTACTTTGAGTTAGAACTCTGTGCGCTGGCCGGCTTTCGCGCTCTTCCCTACGTTGTGCGGCCAACTTGAAACATTCTGCGGTGGAGTGATTGTTTCTGTTGCAGAACGAACAATACCGTCTCTGTTCTGCAGGACCTCTTTTCCCGAATTCCGTGTTGGGTCCTTTATTTTGCCCAGGTCTGGGGTTATTCGGCTTATTCGCGGTGCGCTCCTCCCGGTTAGGGCTTCTTTTCTGTGCCTCTTTCCCGTTAGGCTTTAGGTCTCGCCTGAAGCTCTTGGCTTCTCCGTGTGCGGCCACGTACCTATCTGCGACCTTGACCAGATCTTCCAGTCTTTCCGCGCCCTGCTCTACTGAGAATGTTCTCAGCTCGGGGGTCATGGTTTCCCGTAGCTGTTCCCATACTAACAGTTCTGTCAGTCCATCATACGTCTTAGCCGTGGCTGACTGGCTAATCCACTTATCCAGCATTGTGGACAACCGATCCGCGAACTGCTCATAGCTCTCTCCTTTCACTCTCCGATTGGTGCGGAACTTTTGCCGGTAGCATTCTCCTGTCAGTTCGAATCCCGTTAGGAGTGCCTCTTTTACTTTGTGATAGTCAGTCACTCTGTCAGTCGGTAGCTTACTGTAGATGTCATAAGCCTTTCCTCTAAGCCCTTGACTAAGCTTAAAAGACCAATGAGTGGGATCTAGTTTATACTCTGTTGCTAGACGCTCAAACCTAGTCAGATAGAGATCTAGACCTTCCTCTCTCTCATTGAATGTTCCCAGTGGAAATGACATTCCTTGTACAGGGTTGGATGCTACCTCTAGCTGATCTGAGTGGGGAGGGGTTGAGGAAGAACTTGAAGCTCCTGATCCCAATCTTCTTAGCTCTAACTCATGCTGTCTTTCTTTTTCCTTTTCTTCCCTCTCTTTTTCTTTTTCTGCCCGCTCATACTCCCATCTCCTAACTTCTGCTTCTCTCTCTGCTGCTACCTTCTTCTGTTCTGCTTCTAGCTCTAATTTCCTCGTTTCTCTCTCTGCCTCTAATTTCTTCTGCTCTGCTTCTAGTTCTGCTTTCCTCTGTTCTGCTTCGAGTTTCTTCTGTTCTCTCTCTGCATTTATATACGCAATTAGGTCTGCCCCTGCTAAGTGTAAAGCTTCTCCCAATTCCTTGAAACGCAATCTCAAGGCCACTGGGTCCGACATTGCCAAACGTGTCTATGAACAACCTCTGAATCACGTGGAATACCAAAACACTAGCAATATTGCAATTCAATAAAAACAATGCAAAGACCATAAACTTCTCAATCAATAATAGAATAAACCAAGAGTCAAATGGCATGCAACAGTTATTTAAGCAAAACCTGCAAAAGAACAATGCAACATACAGGCACAAAAATATTTGAAGCAAAAAAGTTTTTAACTAAAGAATAGTGCACCCAACTGATCAGTCCTTGTTACCACTATTCTAAGTTATTCTACTACTCCTACTGTTATCTAATTTTATTGTACTTAGGTCCGGTTATACCCAATTCCTATTATACACAGATCCTGGCAGGCTCGCCAATTAAAGTGTCACGTGGGGTTTATGGGCTCTGCACAATGGAATTATGGACCCTCACGTTTATTCGGTGGGAACTGCTAGTAAGTCACCCTATGAATTACTTTAATAAATTTATTTGTTTAGCTCGTTCTGTGTTAAGGTTGGGGTACAGAGATAGATAGATAAAATGGTAAAAGATTACTGTCACACTAGCTTTCACACGGCTATGAATCATATGTAGTCCAGCCACTTGATAACAGTTAAAATCACACATTTATTTCTTCTACTCTATACAAGATTCTCTAAGTACTAATCTAACTTTAAAAAGTCTCTTTCAATGCAAATAGTTCGATCGCTGATAGTCTAGGCAGCTGTTTTTCTTCCTCGGGCACTTGCTATTATATCTCATGTAGTTTTGGACTACTGTGGTCCGTTTTACAGTTTCTGAAGAGTTGGACTACTGTGGTCCTGCTATGATCAGTTTAAGTGCACCTTCGTTGATTACACTTAACTTTCTGATGGTGCGGTCGAAGTACTTCTGTGAGGTAGCTTCTGGGACACCTTTGTCGTTGTGTAGTTGGGTTCCCTTGCCACGCTGTGGGGTCTGACAGGGTGTTTTTCAAGGTAGCTCTTTCCGACTTGTGCGGTAGAGGCTCCTCAACCAACGCGTCGTTTCTGTGGAGTGGGACGCACAGGATAGCTCGCCTGCTCGTCTGTAATATAAGAGACGAAATTCTGCACAACCCTGAATAATCGGTTTGTGCAGAGCGTCTCACTGAAAGCCAAAGTAGCCCTCAGTGATAGCTCCACATCTCTATACATAAACGACGAACATTCTGCTACTTCCGGGGTCCACTGGAATCTCACTCTAAATTCCTATACATACATAAATATCAATCGTGTCTAACTATACACATACAGAATTAATAATATTACAAACATTCAGTGGTACAGCCACTGGTCTGCAAACATACATATAAGTTAAACAACAGTGGTTCAGTATGGTATGCAACATGGCGGCGCAACCGGTCGTGTTTCGCCACGTGTTCGGCGTTTCCACATGGTCACGCACATTCGGCTTAACAATTCACATTTATGCATAGCAAATTCTTCAAACATAATTTCAACAATAATACAAATATATCACGAGGAAACAGAAGGGTGTTCATTTACCTGTTTGACAAGTTCAGGCCCGTGATGGCTTGATAGAATTCTAAGATTCCTAAGTCCTGCTTCCTGGTCTATGAGTGAAGAGATTTCTCTAGCTGTGGAGATGTTGACTCTACCTCGTCTCACACACGACTGATTCAAACTGTCTTAGGTTTGACACAGTCAAAACTGCTCTACCCGCTAAGCTGAGCTCTCATTGGTTAAAACGGTCAAATTCAAAGCTCAAGTGCTGACTCACTGCGTGGTGTGTGGCTAGCTCGCTGTGTGTGGCCTTTAATTGCTGCTGTGTAATCTACTGACTCTCTACTGTTACAAAGACTACACATGGCTAAATATTCACTGAGCAGAGTTAAAACTAGCCAGTTCATGACACACTGTGCCTTGCAGAATGGGCCTTGCAAGGCCTGATGATCTGGTGATGTAGCCATACCATCGGAGTTTCCGTTTCTTCACCACTGTGAGCAGGTCATCGTGTTGTCCAATGGCTTGTGTGATGGTCTGTCGGACTTCGTCGTTGGTGATGTGTTGGGTATAGGAAAGGCCCAGAAATCTTCTGTAACACCTCATCTCCATGCTTTGTATTCTTCGTTGTAGATCTGCTGTGAGGGTCCATGCTTCGCAAGCATATAGGAAGATGGAGATTACTGGGCTTCAACCTTGTCAAGGCAGCAGTTGTTTGTGCGATCCTGGAGATGACTTCCTGTCGGGACCATTGTCTGACACAATGGCTCCCAAATATTTGAAGCTATGCACTGTGTGGAGGAGATTGGCCTTGGACTTTGATGTCCGTGTTGATTCCATTGGTGTTGTAGGTCATCATTTTGGTCTTCTCTGCACTTGTTTCCATTCCATAAGCTCTGGAGGTGGTGTCAAGCCTCCGTACCATCTGTTCAAGTTTTTGTTCCTCTCCAGCCAATCCATCAATGTCATCCGCAAAACGATGATTGGAGATTGCTCTACCCCCTATGCTGACTGTGCCTTAGTGATCTGCAAGAGCATCTGACATGATGCGCTCTAGGAAGATGTTGAAGAGTGTTGGAGAGAGTAGGCATCCTTGACGCACACCGATTGTTGTTCTGAACCAGTTCCCGATGGCGCTGTTGTGGAGGACTGCACTGGTAGTCTTGTCATACAGGCTTTTGATGACTTCAATAATTTTAGGGCTGATGTTGTACACTTTCATTGTTGCCCATAGAGCTGCATGCCAGACTCGGTCAAACGCCTTCTTGAAGTCTATGAACACATGATGATCCTTATATAGTATCATAAATATCATTTTCTGGTTTGTTGCCACTGGAAAGTGACAGTAAAATTCAATAAATATTTTATTGCTCTGCTCTTGACTTGAGGGCCCTGTAAATGACAAGATT
The DNA here is from genome assembly GCA_036898135.1 of Oncomelania hupensis. Classification (NCBI taxonomy): domain Eukaryota; kingdom Metazoa; phylum Mollusca; class Gastropoda; order Littorinimorpha; family Pomatiopsidae; genus Oncomelania; species Oncomelania hupensis. The sequence goes on from CM072512.1 coordinate 112,485,381, forward strand.
ATTTATGCGTTCAAGTATCCTCTGTATACTTCGGCACAGATCATGAATACAGTGTTCAATGTATTATTGAAACTGTACCCCGTCCTTGAACAAATGTAAACTACGGTAACTGGAACATCGCTATTTATTTATTTTATTATTTTACCTTTTTAACAAACTTTAAAAAAAACTGTTTTATGCATATATTGCGAAAACAATGTATACAATGCATATTTGATTAATCAATTTGGTCATCAACTGTAACGCACAAAAAAGCTCCTTTATTAACCCTTTCTTATTTACAGATACAAATCAAATAGACAGAAATAAACGAATAAGGGAGGGACGGGCAGGCCTTTTTACGATTGGGACATATCTGCAGTTTTCCGATGACATAAATGGATTCAATAAAGCACGTTGGTATAAGGTGTACCTGGTTGATCTATGTTTGCTTTCTTATAAGTACTTGACAATTGATACTTGACGTTCACTCATGACGTAGCGCAGATAGGAAGGGAGACCCTTTAAGACAGAGTTATCATATTTTGTTTAAATAACAGTAATTGACAACAAAAACTGGTGGGTCTGGGTACGGCGTATTGTTTAAACACCCTTGTTGCTATTTTAAAAGTACTTAAAAAGACCTCTGTGCTGCTACGTTCGTTCGTGACCTGAAACAGTAATGAAGATATTATATACTACTTTAAGAATCATGGAAGCATATATGTAAATGTACTGTTTTTTGATAATAGCATTGACAGTCATTCCTGGCGGTTGGTTGAAGGTACATTTTTCAGTAGCATTATTACTATAATAATAATAATAATAATAATAATAATAATAATAATAATAATAATAATAATAATAAAAACAATGTTTTTATTATTATTATTATTATTATTCAGGATGATATCACGCACTTTTCTTCAATCAAAATTCAAAGCGCGGCGATCTGAAGATATTGCTATTACAAAAGTCGGAATAGAAATCAATTTTTTTGTAAATTTTAGATTGACTGCATCCAATTTTATTATTTAAGGGAGGGAGGAACCCGGAGCACCCGGAGAACACCCTCGGCGTCCTGAAAAGTCTCGTACCTAAGTCACATAAGTTCGTCCAACGTGGGATTCGAACCCGTGACCTTCGGCATATGAGACCAGCTCGCTATCAACTGAGCCACTAGACCACCCGGGTCCCCTGATTACTATCTTCCAAGTACTTGAAAACGAATGCCTGCGTTTATAATTACATTAAACAAACCCTTCGAATAATTATTGTAATAATTATGTCGGCAACTTTGGATGACAACAAATGACGTATCAGGAGAACCGGCTTGTTTCCTATTGCGTAAAATGTATACTTGTAGACTGCAAGCTTACGTTCAATCACAACATGAACAGTAAGAAGTGCTATACATGCACATTGCGGCAGTGTTTCGATGAGACAGTTATTAATATCAATACCTTCCATCAGGATGGTGGTTTGGGGGTACTTTGTTGACCCATCATATTTGCTATCATGTGAGTACTTGAAAACTCAGCTTATGTTTGATCACGGATACAACATAAAGTGGAAAAACACTTCAAGAATGATTAGAACCACTTAAAGAATGATTGACAATCTTTCAAAACGTGAATAATGATTGGCAAGGATTGGTCACTAGCTCAGATGGTGTGTTTTGATCAATGACTTCAATTTGTTTAAGTGGCTATTTGAGGATATCGCCTTAAAACAGATCCTGTTATACTTGATAGGCATGACTTATCATAATTGGTCCCTATACTGTTTTTGCATTTTCGAAAGAGATCAAACAACTGTTGTCCAGGACAATTCGGTTATCCTCGCTCCATGCATAAGACCAAGCATGTCTTATACTTTAATCAAGGCCTGATAGCCGTAAACCAAAACTAACAGTTTTATTGAGCATCAAAACCATTGAATATGCTTGTTTGATTGTGTCGTTGTTGTTGTTGTTGTTGTTGTTGTTATTGTTGCCGTCATTTTTAGTAGTTGATCTTGCTATTTATCAGTAATTAAATGCTATTTTGCAATGAAACATACATCAGGAACTTTCTTTTAAATAATTGGTTGCACTCTTAAGACTGGTCTAATTCACCATTTGAGAGGACTACAGCTTTGTCAGTTTGTGAAAGCTTTGCTGACTGGCAGGAACTCATCCCCTACCTCTCCTCCCCCTACCTCTCCTCCCCCTCACTCTCCTCCATCCTGTCTCCCCTTTCCTACCCCTACCCTACCCCATCCCGTACCTCGAAAGTCGTTGAGACACCACAGATGATCAACTAGCGTACTCCATCTTTCTCTGTCCTCAGCAACCCTCATGGCTTCGCTCTGTGTCAAGCCAGTTCATTCTCGAATGTTGTCCTCCCACCTTTTGTTCGGTCTCCCTCTTCTTCTACCTCTTTGCACCGCTCCCTTTGCCATCTTCAGAATAAAATCCTGGCACTAGTGGTCTATCACATGGGGGCCCTACCTAAAATCAGAACCATCATCAACAAGCAATTCAATCAGATTTATTGGATTTCCATAGTATGAAATAGTAACGGTACTAATGATTGAGTGTGATTTTGCACGGAACCTAGTGCTTCTAAAGAGTTTTCTAATTTTGGTACTACAAGTTGCCTCACCTCAGTCCACCATTTTCCCTAAACATAATAGTAATGGTAGTAATGGTTGGTTGCAGTTTTAAACGGAAAACGATATTAATATTTGTACGTTCTCTTTTCACACATATTTAATTGTTGTTATACAGAAATTATGTCATAAAATAGCAGCCAAAGAAAAATAGTAAAGTAAGGATATTAAATTCAACCGACAGCACGGTACAATAAACCCAGGTTTCTTGGATTTCTATGGTCTAAGCTAGAAGCAGCTAGAAGTCCTACCAATGACTGAATGCGTTTATACACGGAAGCCAGCATTTCTTGATAGTTTTTTTTTCCCATTACTTTTAATGCTTCAGGTTGACACCTCTCACTAACAAAAGCAACCCAAAACAAACGCAGTTTTATCGGTTTTTCATATTCTAAATAGTAGTAGTAGTACAAATGATTGAGTGTGATCTGGCACGGAAGAGAGTTCCTAAAGAGGGTTCTCTATTCATGCTGATTTTATTGTCATTTCATCAGAACCATTTCCCCAGAACCATTCTGAGTCAGACAGAAGAGCTACATTTATTAAAAGCAGAAATGGAAACAGCCCATTAAAGTGTGTCAGAGGTCACAATCAAAGTGAGAAAGAAAACCTTGTAAAATGTAGGGATGATTGTTTGCTTTTATAGAGGCATACATTTTGGTTGTGTCTGATATTTGCAAAATTTCATTCTAAATGTTGTGTCTATAGCCTGCAACACACGTTGTTTTGAAAGCATAGCCTTTGATACTTGCGCCACAGCCCCTGATGCTTCCTCAGCAGGACTGGTATTGTCGTGATGATAGCATTGACAGTGTTGCACCCCTCTAAATAAATGTGCTATAGAGAGCAGTCACTTTGGAAGTCTTGGTCAAGCCGTAACAGTATATATATTCTCTAACAAGCGCGAACTAAGCACTGCCCTTGTGCAAATCCCAATTTGACGTCATTACTGCGTCGGCTGTTTCTGGAGCGAGTAGCTCAATTGGTAGAGCGTTCGCCTGGCACACCGATGACCCAGGTTCGAATCCCGTGGTGGGCGATATAAAATCTGTTGCCATTTTTACTGTCCAGTTTAGCAGTATGATTGCTTTGGTGGTTCAGTGTTGATTCAGGTCACTACCCCTCTTTCCATGGGATGGTTATCCCCGTCTGCCATATCGCCAATGGTGGGTGTAGACGTTAAACCTCAATGTTCATTCATTTCTGGAGCGATTTCCGTACTTAACCTTAGAGTGTGGTCAGAAAGGCGCATCACTATTATTAGTTCATTGTTTTTTGCGATTAGGAGAAAAGCCCTCACTGCGATGATTTCGATTATTAGACCCTTCTATAATTAAACAATTTAATGTAAAAGTTTTAAAGTTTGACCTCAAACACACTTTAAATATCTGGCAGCCCGAGAACCAACATTTAACAGGAAACGTAAGCATTCTGAGTTTAAGAAATAGAAGTTAAGATGAAAGGGACAACTCTGGCTGTCCCTTAACTATTCCATTGGTGTTATAGAAAACGTTTGAATGACAACTGATCATTACTTTAATAGTAGAATAATATCCTATTAACTATTTTCGCCCCTTGGCGGACACTAATAGGTACAGGCTTACCGCATTATGTATGTGTGGATGCATTTCTATCTAGGTGATCTGTTACTGCTGCCTTTTTGAGGCTATAACTTTTCCCAAAGTGAATGGATGAACTATTGATTCTGTAGTATGCTCTAACAACTTTTCTATATATGGTTTCAAATAGTGAAGGGTCGTAAACAGCACATAGTAGTAGCAATTCCTTCTTATTGTTCTTGTATTTCACATCAGGCTTATACTATGTTATGGATGAGCGGATGATGTGTTACTGATATCATTCGCTTCATCAGCGGTACCAAAGACCACCATTATTTTCAGAAAGGGAAGGGATTTAAATGAATGGCAATAGCAAGCCCATCAGGTAAGGTTTATCATTTTATATAAACGAACAACCTTCTTTGGTCTATTAGTTTACTGCCATTAAGTCCGTTATCAGATATATTGAAGATTATAGGCAATAATAGGCAATTATTTTTAATTAAATAAATATTTCGTAATGCTGCACGACTGCTGTAGGTTTACAGCAATTTGTAGGGCTGAGTAGGCCTACACACTGCTGGGTATCTGTTACCTGCTGTTATACGCTCTACCAGCTTCTACTCAACTACGATCTCTATCATTGAAGGATTTGAAAACTGCACGGCAAACATCCATCACTTTCGCTCTGATGACTGATAACATTTTACGCTACGTTCACCACTATGCTCTCTTTTGTTGTTAACAGATTTATCATGCAAAACTGTTCCCAAAAGACAGCAAAATCACTCTACAGCACGTAAGAAGCGGTCGTGCCGTTAATTTTGGTGAACCGATTTCTAACAATAAATTCATTATTTTGAAGCTTCTGTCATTTCCACTTCCAAAAGTCATTTCTGTTTCACAGATTTCTAACAAAACATTTTGTATTTTTGACTTTTCTAAAATTAAAATGTCTAGTATAAAATGTTAATATGATGTCATTCCATGAAAACTTACAGTATTACAAATAAAATCCGAAAATAGTCTCTTTGTGTTATTTTAGGAACCGACAGTTAATAGGTCGTTTCGTGTATTGCCGTACTTATAAATGTTATACAATGTTTTGTTTTTGAAATAAAGGCGAATAATGCTTGTAATGATTAATGGCGTAAGAATAAGATCAGCTTTTTCTTTATGACTAAACACTCTGTGTACAGGTCTTGCACGGGAAATCAGTGAAATATCACGGGAACAATGACTGTGGGGTTGGGCACTAAATAGAATAGACCCAACGTTTCCCGGCATGTTGTAAGAGGCGACTAACAGGGGTGATGTCAGCACGGCATCACTGGGCGAACGTCTTCTACACAGAAGTCACCGGCCAGGGCGGAGGAACTTCACTTTACTATAGGTTCAACGACCACGTGCTCAGAGCCAAGGCGAGCAACACTGTACTCGTGGTTTTCGGCTGTGGACTACTAACAGCTAGAGAAGATTGGGCCCCGTCAGGTCCTTCTTGCCCAACACATACCGTATGATGAAAAAGAACAGCTTACTCCATACTGGCTCGGTCGTCGCCCTGGTCATCAAGGACCGCGTCTGTCGTTAGCTACCAGGATGGAGGTAATAAGTGGCTTACGAATGGACAACTTAGCAAGATCCGCACGAGAGACAATATCATAATAGGAACCTGGAATTTCAGGACCCTAACTGCGAAGGGGAAATTAGAAGGACTGGCCCACGAGCTGGACCAATATCGATGGGACATTTTAGGTATAAGCGTACTGCGTAGAAAGTCTTGGTAAAACAACGGCAGACAAAGGCCACAAGCTTTATTTCAGCGGGAGAAATGACAGGCACGGACATGGCATTGGATTCTTAATCCACAAAGATATTCTGACCACTGTCATGGGTTGACTCCCAGTCTCCAGCAGACTCATTGCCATCCGTCTAAAAGCAGCCCCTTCCAACATCATCATCATCATCAAGACAAACGCTCCAACATCAGACTTGTATTTGTATGAACAAATGCAGCCTTTCCTTGACCAAGTGCCAAGGAAGGACATAGTCATAGTGCAAGGCGACTTAAATGCCAAGGTTGGCCAAGATGCGTACCACAACTGGAAAAATACATGTGGACCCTACTACAACAATGAGACAAATGAAAGAGATCTGAGACTCTTGAGTTTGCCACATAAAATAATCTGATATTGGCAAACACGCTTGCTCACCAAAAACAATCCAGACGATGGATCTGGAACCAGCGAAGAGCATCACAACCAGATTGACTACATCATGGTCAAGAAACGCTTAAGAAAAAGCGTCAACATTGACAAGACACGATTTTTTCCAGGAGCTGATATCAGAAGTTACCCCGATCTTGTGATGATGTCTTTTCGGCTCCACTTGAAGAGAGTAAACAAAGCAAAGTGCGCCAGATTGAAGTTCGACCTGGACAAGCTGCAAGATCCGGAGGTGGCGGAATTATTCCAAGCCACAATTGGAGGAAAATTTGCACCATTGCTCATTTTGGGAGCTGGTGAAATAGATGTCAACACGAAGAAAAAACCATCTTCAACTCAGCAGTGATAGATGGAAAGCACTAAGAGAGATAAAACAGAAAAAGAACACCTCACAGGGAGCTCATGTCTACCGAAAAATCACCAGTGGCATCCGAAAAGGCATGCACACAGCAAAGGAGAACTGAATAGAAGATCAATGCCAGGAAATATAGAACCATCTGAACAAGAACAACAGCAAGAAGGCCTACCAGACTGTGAAGCGCCTGAAAGGGATTAAACAGCCCAAGGACTCCGGTACAGAAGAGCAAGAAGTCTTGGATAGATGGACAGAATACTGCTCTGGCTTTTACAACCACACTCCAAACGGAGACCCATCAGCTCTAGCATGTCTCCAGAACAGAGAAGAAGAAGAAATCCTCCCAATTCTCCGTGAACAACTTGAGGCAGTAGTGCAATTGCTGAAGAAGGGGAAGTCAGCGGGTGTGGATAACATACCCGCAGCAGGAGAGCAAACAATGATTGACGCTATCGCCATTATCTGTAACAAGCTCTGGCAGAGTGAGGACTGGCTAAACCATGGACCCAACAGCTTATTATCACTCTTTTCAAAAAGGGTAACATTCAGGAGTGTCAAAACTATCGCACCATGAGCCTCATCGGCCATCCCAGCAAAGTCCTCCAGAAAATAATACTGAACAGTTTGAAACCCCAAGCTAAACAAAACATAGCTGAAGAAAAAGCAGTTTTTAAGACAGGGCGAAGCACCACTGAGTAGATTTTCAACTTCAGAATACTCTGAGAAATACCTACAGCACCAACAACATCTATATCATGTGTTTGTTGACTTCAAGAAAGCCTTTGACCGAGCCTGGCATGCAGCTCTGTTATCAACCATAAGAGTGTACAACATAAGCCTTAACATTATTAAAGTCATCAAAAGCCTTTATGACAAGGCTACCAGTGCAGTCCTCCAAAGCAGCGACATCGGGATCTGGTTCAGAACAACAATCGGCGTGCGTCAAGGATACTTACTCTCCCCAACACTCTTCAACATCTTTTTGGAGCGCATCATGTCAGATGCCCTTGTAGATAATGAAGGCACAGTTAGCATAGGGGATAGAGCAATCTCCAACCTCCGCTTTGCGGATGACATTGATGGACTGATTGGAAAGGAACAGGAATTAGAACAGTTAGTGCAGAGGCGTGATACCAACTCCAGAGCATTTGGAATGGAATTAAGTGCAGAGAAGACAAAAACAATTATCAACAACACCAATGGCATCAATATGGACATCAAAGACCAAAGCCAATCTCTAAACACGGTGCACAGCTCCAAATATTTAGGAGCAAATGTATCAGACAATGGATCCAGACAGGAAGACCTTTCCAGGATAGCACAAACAACTACTGCCCTGACAAGGTTGAAGCCCATTTGGAAAGACAGGACCATCAGTCTACATTCCAAGGTAAGGTTGCTGCGCTCCCTTGTCATCCCCATTTTCCTATACTCTTGTGAAACATGGACCCTCACAGCAGACCTACAACGAAAACTACAAAGCATGGAGATGAGGTGCTACATAAGATTTATGTGCATTTCTTATACCCAGCACATCACCAACGACGATGTCCGACAGGCACAAGCCATTGTACAACCCGATGACATGCTCACAGTGGTAAAGAAACGAAAACTCCGATTATATGGCCACGTCACCAAAGCATCAGGCCTTGCAAAAACCATCCTGCAAGGCACGGTGCAAGGAGCCCGATGAAGAGGGAAACAAAAAAGAGGTGGGAAGACAACATTCGAAAATGGTCTTGCTTGACACTGAGCGAAGCCATGAGGGTCGCTGAAGACAGAGAAAGATGCAGTTGTACGCTGGTTAAACGATCAACTTTGGTGCCCTTGCGACTTTCGAGTTACGGGACAGGATAGGATAGAAGGTTAAATTGAAGTGGTGAAGTGAACGTACGAAGCGAATCATGCAAGGTCTACTAATCCCGTAATTCTCCGTGGAATTATGAATGTGATATATAATTATTCGTCTCGTCATTGAAACCCGTTTATTATTGAAAGTAGCGATAGGCTATGTAGTTTTATGTAAGCTAGTGCTCCACAGTTTTATTGTTTACGGTCTAAGCTAACGGTAGGGGGAAGAAGAGGAGAGGGGGGAATGTTACGTTGATTGATCGATGTTGTAAAAAACATGTTTCTATAGTATGGTAAATAATAGTATAATTGTGTTGTTTTAACGGGGGAAATTAACAAGTTTATGTTTAATGCTTGTAGGCTAGTCGTTCCTAAGAAGGGATGTAAGCCTAATATTGATTGATGGTGCATGTAATAATATCTGGGCTTTTGTTGTATATGAATTAACAGTTTTGTGGTGACGAGGCTTATGAATGGAAGCATTATAATATGTAACATAATATTTTGTGAAATGAGGGTCTGATGAAAGCTAAGCTTTTAGAGCCATTCTTTTTGCCTCCCACTAATCTCTGTGCTTTGTCATTGATAATGATTCATCTGATTAAATTTACATTGAAACCATTTGAGCTGCCATGCATTGAAAGAATGATTCATCTTTAATGGGTCTCAATAACTGCGTTGCTAAATCATAAATAAACAGTTCAGGTCAGGTGGACAACATGCCACCCACAAAACTTAAAAGAGTGGCACTCTGAAAGTTACGGGCTTGAATGCTGGTGTGCTGCTACAGATAATCTTCATCTTCATCTTCACACTATAACTGCTCTGTCCAAACTCTTATTAGTGGTTGGGATCTATCTGTTGACATTGAAATACCGGTTGTTATCATTTCACATTTATTTATTTATTTATTTATTTATTTATTTATTCGTTTTAGAAACTTAGTAAGGGCGTTATCTTTTGATTGTGTGCAATAGGCCAAAATTTGTTTTCTTCATCGTAGCAAGGCTTGCATGATATTTAGTTTCAAAATGATTATTACAAAGTCCCATTGACTGTGATTGTGTTTAGACCTGCCTAAATACACAATTTGAATTACAGACATGCGTCACAGACCCTGCTCTGTTTTATAGAACGTTGTCTGTTATGTCTGCTGCAACTCCTTTCGTTTGTTATGTATTATCATCGATCTTTAATGCCTAGAGATAAAATAATATAACTTAAGATAAGATATTATACAAGGTACACGATAATTTATTGTTCCCATTTACAAAATGAAATTTGAATTTGAAATAAGATAAGATGAAATATAAGATAAAATAGGATACCCAGACTTGAAAGCTCTATGGTAGTAATTATTTAGTTCCAAGATGGTGACTATAGTTAGTCATTATGACTGCACAATGCTTCGATAAATAAACAGTTCGAATTTTCAGAAATGTCATCACATTCTGTCTTACGTCAATAGGGTTTTTTGTTATATTGTGCATTTGCTTCTGTCGTTTTCTTTGGAGCGGAACCTTGTATCGAGAATGACACTGGGCTTACTAGACGTGAGGAGCAATTACGGTTTTGGTTTCTGCCGCGTGCACTCAGTAACTAGGCGACTGTATTGCGACAACAACAGTAAAAAGTGTAATGGAATAAATTCAATGTGTCAAAACAGTTATTTAGAGAATCAAAAAAAAAAAAATAATAATAATAATAATAATGGATGGTTTACGCGTTTTATTCCTAAATCTAACACAAAGCGCGGCGATCTGTAACCATCATACGCGCTCACATGTTACATACACAACGAACACACATTCATCACTCAAACATGTGGTGTGAAGTCAAATCGCTTTTAGAAGACGGAAAGGAAACCGAATTTTATTTGGAAATTTTAGACAGACTTCATCCAATACGATTATGGAAAGTAGGGGGGAAACCGGAGTACCCGGAGAAAACCCTCTGTGACCAGAAAATCTCGTACCTAAGGCACATAAGTTCGAACCCGCGACCTTCGGCACCGGACACCATCTCTCTAGCTAAGCCAGCCCACTATAACTAGATGTTTTCATGAAAGATTTCCCATCAAGGATTTAGTTCCTTTCCAGTGTTCAGTATTTCGTCAGTGGGGGAAAAAAAACCTTGGGGATTTGCAATACTACGTCGTAAACTGTGAATTTCCAGAGCCTATGGAATGGAAATAAGTGCAGAGAATACCAAAATGATGACCAACAACACCAATGGCATCAACACTGACATCAAAGTCCAAGGGCAATCACAGTACATAGCTTCAAATATTTAGGAGCAATTGTATCAAACTATGGGTCCCGACAGAAAGTCCTCTCCAGGATCGCACAAACAACTGCTGCCCTGGCAAGGTTGAAGCCCATTTGGAAAGACAAGACCATCAGTCTGCATTCCAAGGTAAGACTGCTGCGCTCCCTTGTTATCTCCATCTTCCTATACGCTTGCGAAACATGGACCCTCACAGCAGATCTACAACGAAGAATACAAAGCATGGAGATGAGGTGTTACAGAAGACTTCTGGGTATTTCCTATACCCAGCACATCACCAACGACGAAGTCCAACAGACCATCACACAAGCCATTGGACAACACGATGACCTGCTCACAGTGGTGAAGAAACTGAAACTCCTATGGTATGGCCACGTCACCAGATCATCAGGTCTTGCAAAGACCATCCTGCAAGGCACAGTGCAACGAGGTAGAAGAAGAGGGAGACCAAAAAAGAGGTGGGAGGACAACATTCGAGAATGGACTGGTCTGACACTGAGCGAAGCCATGAAAGTTGCAGAGGACAGAGAAAGATGGAGTACGCTGGTTAAATGATCATATGTGGTGGCCCTACGACCTCTGAGTTACGGGATAGGATAGGATAGGATAGGAAAGGAAAGGAATTTGCACATGATATGAAATGTCTTTTTGTGTTGCCATTCAATCTTGTTTCATGTATTTTCTCAACCCTCTTTTATAAAAGCTAAAAAGCCCCCTGGGTGTACAAACTTTGCTGTATAGATGCTTAAAACTATAAGTTATGAAACAAAAGGACAACGTTCCAAAGTTCAAAATTAACGTACACCTAACTACAGTTATTCGTGTTGTTGTAGTTGTTATTGTTAAAGACGATGGTGGTGGTGTTGGTTTTGGGGCGGTGCTGTTGTTGTTGCATTATTGTAATATTTAGTTTCAAGATTAGCCTTGGGCTTACTGGATCCGATGAGCCATGAACGCTTCGTTTCCTCCAAGTCTACACTATGTCAGGACTTTTATTGTGCTAATCGGAATTATTGCGCTGCCAATATTACACTTTTTTTTCCCTTCTAATTACATGTTATTTGTGGAGTTTGGGGCATTGAGCTTAGCATCTATAAGGGCCGCGAGTGACAAATATTTCAATCTGTAGCTGTAGACATTGGCATTTGCGCAGAGGCACTCTCAAATCACTTCCCTGGAGCCGAGTGAGGTGAAGTTGAAAGAACGTCTTTAAAGTGAAATTTACATAGACCACCTGTATGTAAATGTAAATGGAAATTTCTTGTGTTTTTTTGCGTGTAATCTTGCATCTCAGCCATACATTGATTATGGAAATCAGTCTCCGAATTGAAAATGTTTCAGTTCAAAGTCCTCATATGTAACTGAGTTGAGCAAAACATTCATGGCATAACTGTGGTCCGGACCCACCGCAAACAGAACAAGACGCTCTGTTTGACTGAAAAAGAGTTACATTCAAATGAGATCTGTCGTTGTTTTCTCTTTTGTCGAATCTCACCTTGATTTATTTGAATGGGTATCAGAGACTGTTTGGGGGGTAGGGGGGGTGGGCTGTGGGTGGGAAATGTTTGCTTGGGTGGTCTCTGAAATCACTGAGGTATTTACAGTCTTTTGAATCACGTGTTACGTGAATTTGCAAAGAAGTTTAGACATGCCAACCTCAACCTTCTCCTAAATATGTAGAAAATGCTCGAAACCTACGTTGGTCCTATGGGAAATCTACGAACTAACCAGCCTGAGATGTACGAAACTAACTGATTTGAGGGCACAATAGGAGGTACGGGCAATACCAAACTATAACCCTTTCAAACTTCCGAGCTGTCTCCGATATGGCGATATTGGCTCAGTTTGACTTGTGCAATAATCCATGTTTCTGTCACTCCATCCGGCTAGGCTTTTTATTTTCAGTATTTCTAAGGTTTACTGGCAACAACTGACCAGCACCTATGTACATGCTATCCATCACAGCCCGTAGGTGATTAATATTAATTCTGCATCAGATCATCCATGGCTGCTTCCGCTTCTGTCAACAGTTCCACAGTTCAGTGATCAAGATCGGTATTACCTATTGTTTTCAATTTCTGTGGTGGTAAAGTGTGAGGTATTTTGGCAGGCACATACATCACTCTCAGCAAGTCTTTTCATCGCTTCTATTTTAATTCGGAATAAGCTGTTGCCACATACATCATTAGCACAGGGTTCTATCCATCACGCTTCAGTTAAATCCTTTTAAAGAGTGTAGGCCATTCATCTAAGTTCTCTTCTGGTTCAACAGCCTTTTGACATAGTTGAAAGTAATTAAAACTAAATATATTCCCATGAATCATGGATTGTGAAACCGAGCTTTACCTCATTTTACCTCGTCGGCCCTTCTAAATCATGATTTTATTAGCATATTTTTATTGATCGACATTACAAGACAGAGCTAGTGGCGTGAAAGGGACAAGAACGCGCGCAAGCCCTCCAACAAACCCACGCGCACCCTCCATCTAACACGCACGTGTCTGATATAGCCTAATATGCATGCACGCATGTTCACACACAGAGATACACACACACACACACACAGAACACAGACAGAGATACAGACACGCACACAGAAAACATACAGATACACACACACATACACACACATAGCTACTTTCAAATCCAACTTGAAAACTCATCTCTTTCTTAAATGTTTCTGATCTTGCCTCCCATCATCATCGTCGTCATTCCTCCATTTGTTTTCTTTTGTTTTTTGTTTTGATTCAGACTACCGCCACCACCCACCCCATCAACCATCCTTAGCTCTCCCCTCCTCCCTCCCTCCCTCCCTCGTTTCTTATTCATTAGCAAGTGTCTGATTTTATTTTGTATGAAGCCGGATGTTTAGAATGAATGCGTGAGTACTGCGCTTTGAACTGATATTGTTCATTGGGAAAAAGCGCTATATAAATATTATTATTATTATTATTATTATTATTATTATTATTATTATTATTATTATTATTATTATTATTATTATTATTATTATTATTACGACACACACACTGATATGAGGCTTGGACTTATCTATAAAATGGATACTTGTACAGTACAACTGCTACAGATTAACCCTTTTACCGCCATCTGTCCTGAATCGCAGACATTGTTAGCGCATTATACACACATATTCACTAGTGTGTGTTTTCTTCCATGGGTAGTATTGTCGCAAAAATGCAACTTCGGCCCTACATAAAACTAAAGTCGCATTAGTGCGGATTTGACAGTGAAATGGTTAAATGATCCTTCATTCAAAACAGTATTTCTTAAGTCAGTATCAAGACGACAACATCTGTACAGACCGTAGTGTGAAAGCTGCCCTTCGTGTTTTCAGCACTGACCTGTCGTTGCCTGGAGACCATGCAGCTGGAATTTTGTAGGGAGAGTTTGCATTAGATTCTTAAATTTCAGCTTCGTCATAAGTTATTCGCGCTCTCGCGAGTGCCGGAAAGCAAACTAATTAATCAAATACAGTAGCTAATGATTTTTCCTCTCGTCACCACCATCGTGCTTTACAACCTTGCTCAAGTTGTATCATTCATAGTTTTTTTTTTTTTTTAAATATATATTCGGCACCACCCCGACACCATCATTCCCGGGTCCACCTCTCACCCTCACCCCTCACCTAGTCGACTTTACTGCGGTTCTATATTTGCTTGCCATTTTCCAGAGTACCCCTTGGGGTCATGAGCAATCTTGTCACTGTAGATTGTTCTAACCTATAAAGGGAACAGTGAAAGCCCCAGTTGAAAACCTGTCTTGCCTTTGTAGGCATGACGAATTCACTGCGGCAACAGTTTCCCCCGTTGGAGTGCCGGGGGTTTCAGTATAAATAGTATCCCCACTTTCTGGAAATTTAGTGCTTTAAATTCCCACTGTCGCTGTCTTCATCATTTGCTCTTTCCCATTCCTGATCTGTCCTATCACTCTGCTATACTTTCTTCTTCTTCGCTAGATCAATGACCTACCTTTTTTCTTGAAAACTCTTCCTGGACAAGACTCCTTGTTTGTGTATGAGGTCTGTTGGATCAGCTTGGGAGTGTTGGACGCTTTCTGCCGGGTGGTCACTAGGGCTTCCTATGATTGTATTATTTCGCACTATAGGCATTTTATATGTATGTGTTTTGTTGATGATTTATAATGATGGTTGTATTCTATTTTGTTTTTGTAACCGGGGTGTTCGCGTAGTTGAGGTCAACCCTCAGCCGTCCCCCGCGTGGGATGTCTTTATTGTAAAGTGACTGGCCGGTGGAGGGCATTCAATTTTCCCACTAGGGTTGTTTCGGCAGATCTTTTATGCGGATCGGGGGTTGTCCGGTCCTGATTTGGCTCGGAAGAGTCCGCTGGACCTAAAGCAACAATAAATCAATCAATCAATTTTCCAGAGTTGATTCACTGGTTTCTCTTAAATTCAGACCCAAATTAGTTTATTGACGGGCTTCAAATATATTATGACCAACAATACTTCACTAAATAATATCATTACCATATTCATTATCATAATTATTGACAAAGAAGGAGTGGGACATTAATCTGATATCATCTTCAAAAAAAATATTTGGGTAGTGGAGGATGACACGGACGCGGTAATACTACTTATAGGCACCGTTGCCTACACAGAGACCCTGCTGGCTTTCCGCTTGAGGTTACAACTTGACATTTTGAAGCGCTACCTTTAGTAGGGATATCTTCGTTTTGCCACACGAAGCGGCTTGTCACCCGCTTTTAAGAACCTGCAGTCAATGGTGAAGAAACGGAAACTCCGATGGAATAGCCACGTCAACAGAGCATCAGGCCTTGCCAAAACTATCCTGCAAGGCACGGTGCAAGGAGGCAAAAGAAGAGGGAGACAGAAAAAGAGGTGGGAGGATAACATTCGAGAATGGACTGGTTTGACACTGAACGAAGCCGTGAGGGTTGCTGAGAACAAAAAAAGATGGAGTACGCTGGTTAAACGATCGTCTGTAATGCCCCAACGACCCTTTAGTTAGGGGATATGATAGTGATAGGATAGGGATAGTCAGTTTTTCTTAGGTACGAGACTATTGAGGTCACCGAGGGTTTTCTCCGAGCACTCCGGTTTCCTCCCTCCCTTCAATAATGGTACTGGATGCAGTCAATACAATCCTATCCTATCCTGTCCCGTAACGAGGAGGTCGTAGGGGCACCACAGATGATCGTTTAACCAGCATACTAAATCTTTCTCTGTCCTCAGCAGCCCTGATGGCTTCGCTCAGTGTCAAACCAGTCCATTCTCGAATGTTGTCCTCCCACCTCTTTTTCGGTCTCCCTCTTCTTCTACCTCCTTGCACTGTGCCTTGTAGAATAATCTTTGCAAGGCCTGATGATCTGGTGACTTGGCCATACCATTGGAGTTACCGTTTATTCACCACTGTGAGCAGGTCATCGTGTTGTCCAATGGCTTGTGTGATGGTCTGTCGGACTTCGTCGTTGGTGATGTGTTGGGTATAGGAAATGCCCAGAAGTCTTCTGTAGCACCTCATCTCTTGTGCTCAATGCTTTGTATTCTTCGTTGGAGATCTTCGATACACAATTTTCACAAATAAAAAAAAAATTCGATTTTCTTTCCGTCTTCCAATAGCGATCTCCCTGCCTTTACACCACCTGTTTGAGTGATGGATGTGTATTTGTTGTGTGTGTGTGTGTGTGTGTGTGTGTGTGTGTGAGGGTGGATGAGACAGGTGAGCGTGTATGTTGGTACAGATCGCCGCGCTTTGAGCCTGATTGATTTGGGGAAAGGCGCGCACATAGCATCCTGTATTATTAATATATTTATAATTACCGAATGACCCTAAAAATAAACGACAAAGCATCATAGCCGATCCCATAATTTACCGGTTACTGTACACAATCGGATTGTCGCTACTCTGACATCACGGTGTCCTTGTACAAACATGGGATTTCTGCAGAATTAATTGAATCAACAAAACAAGTAGTATAGTTCAATGCCAAGACAAATAAAAGATAAGACCCCAATAATCAATCAATCAGTTAGTCAAACAAATCCAAGATGGGAAAGATAATACTTGCCATGTTACAGGGCACTGTGCTCTTTCTTTCTTTCTTTCTGTTTTCAAGTTATTCAGTATCCTTCTTGGCTTCTATTTAGTCAAGTCAAGAAATTTTTATTCACAAAATTCACATGGAAAATTTGACGTGCTAAAAACCAAACATAAAATAAAATATTCAGTTGGCAACACATACACACACACAATCACACACACACATACACACCCCTCCCCCCCCCCCCGTGGGGGTGCTGGGGGTTTCAGTATAAATAGTATCCCCACTTTCTGGAAATTTAGTGCTTTAAATTCCCACTGTCACTGTCTTTCTCATTTGTTTTCTCATTCCTACTCTGTTCTATCAATCTACTATACTATACCTTCTTCTTCGCTAGACCAGTCACCTATCTTTTTTCTTGAAAACTCTTCCGGGACAAATCTCCTCATTTGTGTGTGAGGTCTGTTGGATCAGCTTGGGAATATTGGGCGCTTTCTGCCAAATGGTCACTGGGGCTTCCTATGATGCTAATTATTTGGCAATGTAGGCCTAGGCATTTTATGTATGTGTGTTGTTGATATTTTATAATGATGTTTGTATTCGATTTTGTTTTTGTAAACGGGGGTTCGATAAATTAGAGTATAGCCTCAGCGTCTCCTGCGTGGGATGTCTTTATTGTAAAGTGACCGGCTGGTGGAGTGCCTTCAGTGTTACCACTAGGGTTGTTTCGGCAGATCTTTTATGCGGATCAGGGGTGGGTGCTCTTTCAGCGAAGTTGTGGTCTTGATTTTGTGGTCCTGATTCGGTTCTTTGCAGTCCGCTGGACCATGTAAGCAATGAATAAGCAACACACACACACACACACACACACACACACACACACACACACACACACACACACACTCGTGCCCATACACGTATCCCCTCTCCCACCCCTCGCTCACGCCCCACCCCACATACACACACGCACACACATTGCGCATGGACACGGCTAAATAGAAAATACACTCTCAAAGAACCAAGCTCAGAAAAACTTGAACAAGAATCCATAATTCATTATTTGCATGTTCTGATTTTTATTTTAATCTAGACTTGTAAGCTTAGATGTGTAGTCTATTTTTGTTTACTTCGCATTATTGTATCTGACCAACACGATTTGCCTATCATTCTCTTCCTCCTTTGACTATAAAGTTAGACTCATCGCACATCCCCTTGTGCAGGCCTAAATTTTAATATCACCGCTCAAAATAAAATGCAAAGCCTGTTATGCCAACCAAAACTATGGAATTTCAGATCTATCTTTTAATCTATACTACTTTTCAACAATGAGTCTGATAGATCTAGTAGGCCCTATGTTACTGTGAATGTTGTAGCTTTGAAGCATTATAGTTCAAGCCATTTGACAGTGTGTGGCGATGAATTAAACCAGACCTGTCTTCTTGCAGAGGTCTTCTTCTATTGTTAATAATGTGTTTATTGTGCAGCATAGTTGTAGCTGTCTGCCTGTGTACGGGCAGATCGAAGATTTCTTTGAAGTCCTATGGATGTCCTTGGTCGTCGTCTGTTAGAATGGAAACTGAACTGATAACGAGTTACTCTACCCAGCATGACACTGATATTTTATTCAATTAGCTTTGACCACGAAGACTTCTTATCTGTTCCAGAATATCATATTACTTAGTGAGTTATTCAGAGAGTGGGAAAGCACCATTTTGTTTGTACCTCCACTAAAGGTAAGCTTACTTTGACCAGGCCCCATCGAAATATCATTTTAACATTGACATTGAGTATTGCCAACCTGAAAAAAAAATATGCTGAACAAAAAAAAAAAAAAAAAAAAAAAACTTCCGAAAGTATAATTATTTTTTTATGAATAAATTATGTCAGTTTTGTGCCTATTAATAGCAACAACGGTTGGCTAGCCAGCCAACATACTGGTGCTAAAAATAGCAGCTCCAAAATCCGGTAGTAGACAGAACCCGTAAAAACAATTGCTCGTAAAGTTTTTCGTTTTAGGTTAATAAAAGAGACCCTACCTTACCCCAGACACCGAAAACGCATTTTTTAGACGCGTGCTTCACTCAGAAATAGGATCAGAGATCACACGGCTGTTTCATTAAAAACAGGAGATATAACTCCCTGCCAGAACCGAAATGGAAAATTCAACGAAAGGCCACTTTATCATTATTTAATGTAATAACAACGCGAATTTTGGGGTAAAACCGATATTGCGAACAGTTTTTTTTTAAAGCCTTCAAATTGTGGCCTGTTAAGCGTGCACTTTAGCCTACTTCCTGTTTGTGAATCGTAAGAATCAGAACTATAATTAAATTATTACCTGACTCCACCCATGAACCCAATTAAAAAAAGATGGCGAGACATTCAAATTTATTTATAGAAACTCGCACATAGCCACACACACAAAAAAGCATTTTCATATATACATACATACACAGGTATATACATAAGTAGTTCCTCTTTGAAGGCCCTATGCCTGTTGAGAGCCTTTGTTTTCAGACTCCTGTGTTTCTGGTTGTTCATCAGAACAGCTTGTTGTTAAAAGTTTTTTTTTTTTCAAAAGTGTTAATTTTCTTGGCGTTGTTGTGATTCTACTTGATCCGAACGAAACAAAAGATAAAACAGGGAAAATAGGCCACTGGTGAACTATCGCAAACAGAACACCGTCTTCAACTCGGTTAAGACAATTTTTAGATGCAGCACAACATTTGTATAGAAAATGAAGAAGAGCGGTGACCTTGACTTTTGAGTAAGTACAAATACGAATAATCTAAAAATACTTAGCATTCATTCAAGTATCTGCAAAGTAAACCCGGTGAATTTCGGTTCCATTATTGTTGAAATAAGGCAAAGAGTATGCTTTAAACAAAAAAAAACACGTAAAATTCAGAGCGACGGACAGACCCACTGACCGGTCACTGGACAACTACTAAAAGATGGCCCATGACTTGAAGTACCTGTACACCCAACCATCCACAAAATCGATTCAGCAGTTTTTGAGATATTGAGCAAAATGTGTTTAGCAACAAAATGGCGCCAGGCCAGTGAACTTGACCTTGGCGTTAGAGAAAGTGATGGCGCAGTAGACAGGCCACTAACCTAGATACTGTTCCCATGACGTTTGGTCAAAATCCGTACAATGGTTCTTGAGATAATGGCTTCCCACGGACAGACCAACAGACCGATTTTTGGCTCGTTCTGAATCCCCTACAATCAATACTATTTCAAAGTATTTCCAAATAAGTCTGGGAATAAACAAAACTATTGGTAAAACATTTATAGTTCAGTATCCTTCTTCCATTTATAACTCTCCTCTCCCGTTCCCCAATATACGACGCGTATAGCGTGATTTTTGTTTTTACAAAGACTTAAAGATTTGCACCGTGTCTGTTATACGCATTTAACGTGTAAATAAAGACATAGTATAATGCGTATGTACTAAAAGTCCTGCAAAAAAGATAATACCGCATTCTTTTGTGTCAGTCACGAATTCTCAATTCTCTATCGCTTTTTTGACAAGCCTTGGGAACTGTAAACTATCCCGCTAATAGGTAAAATAAAAAAAAAAAAAAAAAATTTAAGTCCTGCTGTTCAATTCGTTTTAGCTAGCTAAGGGTCCGGCCACACTTGTGTTAAGCACCCGGCCACACTTGTATTACGCTTATAAATTCTTTATGTATTTCCTTGCGTACTGGCTAAAGTAAAATTTCACAAGGATAGCGCATGTTTGATTTCTTCTGGAAAATTTCATAAGCTTACGAGGACCCATCAAAAGCGAGAGTGTGACGACACGAGTTTAGAGGTCACCTAAACTCCTCCCACAAGCATGATTACACGAAACAAAGATTGTCTGCTACACACGACTGGGGGCCGAAGCTAAGGCAGTTGAATTCACTTGTTGCGTGTTGATCTCAGTAAGATTGTTTCATATTATAGCCAAACCGTGAATCAAGAATCGTCATGAAAAAGTGCCTTGTTGTAATTAAATTACACAGCTACACACGTTAACAAATTCGAACTCATCCTATCCTATCCCGTAACTCGAAAGTCGTTGGGACACCACAGATTGATTGATTGATTTATTGTTGCTTTAGGTCCAGCGGACTCTTCCGAGCCAAATCAGGACCGGACAACCCCCGATCCGCATAAAAGATCTGTTGAAACAACCCCAGTGGGAAAATTGAATGCCCTCCACCGGCCAGTCACTTTACAATAAAGTCATCCCACGCGAGGGACGGCTGAGGGTTGACCTCAACTACGCGAACTCCCCGATTACAAAAACAAAATAGAATACAAACATCATTATAAATCATCAACAAAAAACATACATATAAAATGCCTATAGTGCGAAATAGTACATTCATAGGAAGCCCTAGTGACCACCCGGCAGAAAGCGTCCAACACTCCCAAGCTGATCCAACAGACCTCATACACAAACAAGGAGTCTTGTCCAAGAAGAGTTTTCAAGAAAAAAGGTCATTGATCTAGCGAAGAAGAAGATAGTATAGCAGAGTGTTAGGACAGATCGGGAATGGGAAAGAGCAAATGAGGAAGACAGCGACAGTGGGAATTTAAAGCACTAAATTTCCAGAAAGTGGGGATACTATTTATACTGAAACCCCCGGCACTCCAACGGGGGGAACTGTTGCCGCAGTTAATTTGTCATGCCTACAAAGGCAAGACAGGTTTCAACTGGGGCTTTCACTGTACCCTTTATAGGTTAGAACAATCTACAGTGGCAAGATTGCTCATGACCCCAAGGGGTACACCACAGATGATCGTTTGACCAGCATGCTACATATTTTTCTGTCCTCAGCAACCCTAATGGCTTCGAATTGTCAAGACAGTCCATTCTCGAATGTTGTCTTCCCACCTCTTTTTATGTCTCCCTCTTCATCTGCCTCCTTGCAGGACGGTCTTTGCAAGGCCTGATGCTCTGGTGACATGGCCATACCATCGGAGTTTCCGTTTCTTGACCAATGTGAGTATGTCATCGTGTTGTCCCAAGGCTTGTGTGATGGTCTAACGGACCGTCGTTGGTGATGTGTTGGGTATAGGAAATGCCCATAAGCCTTCTGAAGCACATCATCTCCATGCTTTGTATTCCTCGTTGAAGGTCTGCCGTGAGGGTCCATTTTTCGCAAGAATATAGGAAGATGGAGATGAAAATGGAGCGTAGCGGCCTTATCTTGGAGTGTAGACTGATGGCCATGTCTTACCAAATGGGTTTCAACCTAGTCAGGGCAGTAGATTTTTTGGTGCTATCCTGGAGAGGACTTCCTGTCTGGACCCATTTTTCTAATTCAATTGCTCCTAAATATTTGAAGCTGTGCACCGCGTTGAGTGATTGACCTTGGACTTTGATGTCCATGTTGATGCTGTTGATCTTGTTGATCATCATTTTTTTCTTCTTTGCACTTATTTCCATCCCAAGAATCTGGAGGTGGTGGCAAGCCTCTGTAACATCTGTTCAAGTTCTTGTGTCTCTTCAGCCAATTTTTCAATGTCATCCGCAAAACGGAGGTTGCAGATTGCTTTATCTCCTACACTGACTGTGCTTTCATGATCTGCATGGACATCTGACATGATGCGCTCCAGAAAGATGTTGAAGAGTGTTGTGGAGAGTAAGCATCCTTGACGCACGCCGATTGTTCTTCTGAACCAGTTCACGATGGCGCTGTTGCACTGGTAGCCTTGTCCTACAGGCTTTTGATGACTTCAATAATGTTAGGGCTGATGTTGTACATTCATGGTTGCCCACAGAGCTGCATGCAAGACTCGGTCAAACGCTTTCTTGAAGTCTACAAACACAGGACATTGATGTTGTTGATGTTATAGGTATTTCTAAGATTATTCTGAAGTTGAAAATCTGCTCAGTGGTACTTCGCCCTGCCCTGAATACTGCTTGTTCTTCAGCTATGATTTGTTTAGCTTGGGGTTTCAACCTGTTGAGTATTATTTTCAGGAGGACTTCGCTGGGATGGCCGATGAGGCTGATGGTGCGATAGTTTTGACACTCCTTTTTTGGAAGAATGATGACAAGCGACTGGGTCCATGGTGTAAGCCACTCCCCAAATCTTGTTACAGATAATGGTAAAGGGCGTCAATCATCGACTCTCCTCCTGCTTGAAGCAATTCTGCGGGTATGTTGTCCACTCCCGCTGACTTCCCCTTCTTCAGCGATTGCACTGCTGCCTCAACTTCTTCTCGGAGAATTGGAGAATTTCTTCCTCTTCTCTGTTCTGGGGAAATGCTAGAACTGATGGGTCTCCGTTTACTGTGTGTCTATAAAGGTAAGAACAGTACTCTGTCCATCTATCCAAGACTTCTTGTTCTTCTGAAGGCACATGCCAGACTTGCTTTGGATCATGGAGACCTTGGGCTGTTTAACACTTGTCAGCCGCTTCAAAGTCTGGTAGGCCTTCTTGCTGTTGTTCTTGTTCAGACTGTTCTCTATTTCCTGGCATTGATCTACTATCCAGTTCTCCTTTGCTGTGCGCATGCCTTTTTGGATGTCATTGTTGATTTTTCGGTAGGCATCAATACCCTGTGATGAGTTCTTTATCTTTTTCATCTCTGTTTGTTTGTCACATAGATCCAAAAGTTCATGTATGATCCACGGTTTCTTCCTTGGCCGGTGCTTGCCAAGGATCTCAGTGGCGGCATCTGTCACATCTGAGTTGAAGGTGGCGGTCATTGTGTTGACGTCTACTTCCCCAGCTTTCAAAATGAACAGAGGTGCAAATTTCCCACAAATTGTGGCTTGGAATATTTCTGCCAACTGTTGGTCTTGAAGTTTGTCAAAGTCGAATTTCAATCTGATGCACTTTGCTTTGTTTGCATCGCGAGATCGTGGTCATTTTCGATGTCTGCTACTAGAAAAATGCGTTTCCTGTCAATGTTGACGCTTGATCTGAAGCATTTCTTGACCATGATGTAGTCAATCTGATTGTGATGCTCCCCGCTGTGACTGTACCAGGTCCATCGTCTGGATTTTTTGTGGGGACCAAGTGTGCTTGCCAGTAAAAGACTGAGACTCTTAGAGTTTGCCAAATACAACAGTCTTTTACTGGCAAACATGCTTGGTCCCCACATAAAATCCAGACGATGGACCTGGTACAGTCCCAGCGGGGAGCATCACAATCAGATTTACTCAATCATGGTCAAGAAACGCTTCAGATCAGAGGTCTGATTCTGTCATTTGTCTCGTTGTTGCCGTGGGTCCACGTGTGTCTCCCCAATAATTGTGGTACTCATCTTGGCCACCCTTGGCTTTCCAGTCGCCTTGTACTATGACTATGTCCTTACTCGACACTTGGTCAAGGATAGCCTGCAGATGTTCATAGAAATCATCGACTTCGCTGTCGTCATAGTCTGATGTTGGGGCATAGACATGGATGATGGTGATGGTGATGTTAAAAGGGGCTGCTCTCGGATGGATGGTAATGCGTCTACTGGAGACTGGGCGGCAACCCATGACACTAGCTAGAGTGTCTTTTTTGGACCAAGAATCCAGCGCCGTGTTTGTGCCTGTCATCTCTCCCGCTAAAGTAAAGCTTGTGGCCTTTGTCGGTCATTGTTTCATGTAGGTCTTTCCAGTGCAGTTCCCTGATACCTAAAATGTTCTATCGATATTGGTCCAGCTCGTGGGCCAGCTCTTTTAATTTTCCATCCGCAGTTAGGGTCATGACATTCCAGGTTCCTATGGCGATGTTGTCTCCCGTGCGCATCTTTGCTCTGTCTTTGGTGACCCTGGCGACAGCCGATCCGTATGGACAACGTGTGATTAAAAAAAAAATTCAAACCGGACCTCGATAAACATGACGCCACTACCTCCGACCCAAAGGATAAGCCTTAAAACGTAAGCCATATGTGGCCACTAAACTCATAAGGTGTGGCCACTCGTCAAAATTCCGGCGATTTAAAAATCTCATAACCCAATGCATAAGCGTAGAACGTAAGCCAAATGTGGCCACTACTTTAGCAACCGTTCATGGTCACTCTCTCTCTCTCTTGTTGTATTTCTATCTATATAAAATATTCGTAATGATGGTTGAACACACTTGTTTCCTTTCTGGACGTCAATGCGGCATTGTTCACAGAATGAAGGCATTGGTATTTTTACAGCACAATATATGTATTGTAAACAGGATTAAAGTGATGTGAGCCCATTGTTAGTGGTGTCCTGCCGAGTATGTTAGCTTTGAGTGCCCTATTGGATGTTCCCAGGTTTTCAGCTCTGCCAGAAATGTTTGCTCATCTATTGAACCTATTGTTGGAAGGCCCACTGTGATAATCGGGCACGAGAAGACATGTTTACTTTAGGTGTCTATGTACTGATATGTTCTTTGTCACTCTTCATAGAGTTAACATTGATAGGTAAGAGCGTAGTCTACAGTGTTGGTTATCTTGACAGATACGACAAGGACGAGCAATAGCATCGAAGAATTATACAGATAGCCCATGCAAAACTTGGCATATAAAAAAAAAAAAAAAAAAAAAAAAAAGCTAGGCCCTTCGGTGAGAACCTATGCATGCAAGTTCTAAGTCTTTCCTACTGTGCTTGGAATATAACGATCGTTAAAAAACATATTTCGTAACAAAACATTTATTTCTTATCAGTTATCATAATTCCATCCCCTCTCCCCACCATCCCCTCTCCTGGCAACGGACCCCGTCGTTCTAATCACTGCTTACTTGTCGCAATTGTGTAATCAAAGATTACATTTGTATTTTTCTTATTCTCTTATCCAAACTGGTTTTTTTTCTCCATTTTTTTTAACTTCAGTACACCTATCATATTTCCTCCCCTTTTCCTCCCTCGTATTTCTAACCTTCCCCTTGTACACTTTCATAAGAGAAAGTCGAAGCTCGTTAAAGATTGTACAGGTAAGTTTATTCTTTTGAACTGGGAGGCCAACGCATTGTCTATAGATACATATAAACCTAGACCAGCGAGTCCACGAACAGGCCAAGTAAACATATCGATCGACTCATTCATTAATAAATCCCTACATCGATCTATCTAGTGCACAAGTGATGGACAAGTTACAATAACTGACCCACTGTCTCGGGTGTTAGACATTTTCTTTATAAGAGAAGATATGGTCAATAAAGTTGTGACTTGTGTGGTTTGGTATGATTTGCGGCCAAGAGGAGGAGTGGGATGGGGGTGGGGTGGGGATTAATCCTTGTACTAAAGCTTCTTTGATCTCTAAAAAGCAGAATGGAGTGGTGGGTGAGATTGGCGTTTGAGAACACACGCCTGCGTGAGCGTGTTATTTTATTTTTTTATTTTTTTTACGGAGATAGAAACAGATAGAGAGAGAGAGAGAGAGAGAGAGAGAGAGAGAGAGAGAGAGAGAGAGAGAGAGAGAGAAAGAAAGAGAGAGAGAGAGAGAGAGAGAAGTCGAAGTCGAAACCTTTAATAGGATAATAGCATTAGGTCCTATGGACCTGTCTTACAGCTAGTCCTTAATAACATTGTAAAATAACAGAAATCAAAAATTCAGAACAGAATAAATAACATAAAATTGATTTGAAACTAACACAAACCTTAACAATGGTAAGAATTAAAAAAAAAAACTAAGAAAATTAATGTACCAAAATACACGTACTCCCTCCCCCCATCCCCCTCCAATACCCCATCCCTACTACTACTCTCCCCTCCCCCCTCCCACCACCACAACCACACACATACACAAGCTAATTCACACCCCAACAAATTAAACTGACGCAAGATAGGAAGAACAAATGTATACAATCAACTTAAATATTAGAAGCAATGGAAAATAGAAATTTGTGGAGTCTAGTTTTAAACAATGTTAATGATTTACTTTCCTTGATCTCTGGTGGTAGAGAATTCCACATACTTGGACCAGAATATGACAGAGATGTTTTAAATATGTTTAATCGTGGCTGTGGCAATGTTAAATTATGTCTGAAAATTGAATATCGCGATGAAGGCTTGCTAAAAAGTACTTTTAAATAATCAGGAGCTCTATTGTTTAGTATTTTGTACATTAAAACGGCTTTATTGTAATTAAGATGTTTGTTAAGGGGAAGCATACCAGCTAGTTTTAATTTTGAATCAGTATTGATGGAAGTGTTGGAGATAAGTAATTTTGCAGCTCTATATAAAATAATATAATATTTATTTATTCATTTAAAAATCTCACAACAATTACAATAAATAAATAAATAAACAAATAAATTGTAATATAATATATAGTATTAATAAAATGTAGAAACTCTGATGGGATTTGAGAGAGAGAGAGAGAGAGAGAGAGAGAGAGAGAGAGAGAGAGAGAGAGAGAGAGAGAGAGAGAGAGAGAGAGAGAGAGAGATACTAGACTGGGATCAAAAGTCTTTCCCGGAAGTTTCACCTAAAAAAATTGTTAGCCTACAGATTAGGTCTACTGTTCTACCCATAGTTTACACTTTCTTGTTTCAGAAAAACAAGGAGTGTTCGACAGCACAACTGTACCTTAATTAGCATAACACTATTACACACTTGATACAGCTACTTTACATCTACGCAATAAATACAACAAGCGTATAATACTACCACCAGCGGATCAGTATAAAGTTTTTATAGTCAAACCCTGTCACAATGGCATGCAGTTCTCGACTGCTGTTTAGGCACTTTCACGCATGCCAAGAAAAATACAAAGGACTGATTCCGACCGTGAACTGCTTTGTATTGAGGGCTAGAGCTCTTTTGTGTAAAATGCTTAACCAGTCACAGCAAGCACTAGCCACGGCTATTTTCTGTGAAATATAATTAAGGTCATTGATTATAGCTACCGTTGTGAAAAGATTCGTAGTAGCTGAGGTACCAAATTATACAGGTCGGGAGAAACATGTTTTGTGTAAAGTGGCAAATCTGCCCCAATCAATTTACAGAAAGCGCTACCCAGGTGTTACACTATTTTCAGTACAATATGTAATTAAGAACAAGCAGGATTCAAGGCAGGACGAAGTACCATTGAACAGATTTTCAACCTCAGAATAATCTGCGAGAATAGGCTTACCTACAGCACCAACAACATCTATATCATGTTTTATAGACTTCAAGAAAGCGTTTGACCGAGCCTGGCCTGCAGTTCTGTGGACAACCATGAGAATGTACAACATCAGCCCTAAAATTATTGAAGTCATGAAAAGCCTTTATGATAAGGCTACCAGTACAGTCCTCCGCAACAGCACCATCGGAAACTGGTTCAGAACAACAATCGGTGAGCGTCAAAGATCAGACAATGGGTCCCGACAGGAAGTCCTCTCCAGGATCGCACTAACAACTGCTGCACTGACAAGGTTGAAGCCCATTTGGTAAGACAGGACCATCAGTCTACTTTCCAAGGTAAGGCTGTTGCGCTCCCTTGTCATCTCCATCTTCCTGTACGCTTGCGAAACATGGATCCTCACAGCAGATCTACAACGAAGAATACAAAGCATGGAGATGATGTGCTACAGAAGACTTCTGGGCATTTCCTGTTCTCGGCACATCACCAATGACGAAGTCCGACAGACCATCACACAAGGCATTGGACAACATGATGACATGCTCACAGTGGTGAAGAAACAAAAACTCTGATGGGATGACCACGTTACCAGAGCATCAGGCCTTGCAAAGACCACCCTGCAAGGCACGGCGCAAGGAGGCAGAAGAAGAAGGAGACAGAAAAAGAGGTGGGAGGACAACATTCGAGAATGGACTGGCTTGACACTGAGCGAAGCCATGAGGGTTGCTGAGGACAGACAGATGGAGTACGCTGGTTAAACGATCATCTGGGGTGCCCCAACGACCTTCGAGTTACGGGATAGGATAGGATAGGATGTAATTAAGACAGGTTTTTATGTTACCGTATGGCTGACGCAGCAGCGGAAGTATCAAAGCCTACAAAAATTTCACTATCAATAATAATAATAATAATAATAATAATAATAATAATAATAATAATAATAATAATAATAATAATAATAAGAATAATAATAATAATAATAATAAGGGTATTAATATAGTGCTTTTCCCTAATGACCTCAGTTCAAAGCTCAGTTCTCACGCGTGTATACTTAACGTTAACATCGAAATACATGTGAAAGGAAGTGAAGCAAAAACAAGACACTAATGAACTATGCAAGGACATAATACAAACATGAAGAAGAACATTTACAAGTAAAATAAAAGATGAGGGAGGTAGGGGGAGTAGGAGAGCAGCTAAAGAGTGAGGGGGCTGAGAGCGTGCGGTGTGACGGCGATGGTCTGTATCAGAAAAGAAGGAACGATGCCGGTGTTGGGAGACGAGATCAGACTTTTTTTTTTTTTTTTTTTTTTTTTAAAGAAAGAGATGAGTTTTTCAGTTGGACTTGAAAGTGGCTATTTTTGGGAAACTGCGAAAAGAGATAGAGAGAGAGAGAGAGAGAGAGAGAGAGAGAGAGAGAGAGAGAGAGAGAGAGAGAGAGAGCGTTCCAAGTTGAAGGACCAAGCACTAAGGATCGACAGTTTGCAGAGGAGAGTTTGTAGCTGGGTATTTGTAGCATGAGGGTATCAGAGGAAGAACGAAGATTTCTAGATGGCTTGTAGAAGTGAATGTTCTGGGTGAGGTAGGAAGGGGCTAATCCATGCACGTGTAACAGAAAGTACATATTTTGTAGGTAATCATCTGAGATACAGGAAGCTATTGGAGATAATGTAGGAGTGGTGTGATATGATCAGAATTTTTTTTTTTTTTTTTTTGAGAACCAGAGGAACAGTTGAGTTCTAAACACGTTGGGGCAGATGAACAGAAGAGGAAGGAAGTCAAGCCAGATCAGAGTCACAGTAGTCGAAGCATGACAAAACAAGAGAGGAAATAGGTTTGGCTGTAGCGTCAGTGGTCAGATGCTTGCAGACAAGACCTATTCTACAGAGCTGACAGTTGCATGTTTGACAGGTTTTGCGATTGAATTTTGATATGGAGAGGGTTTTGTCAAGGATGACACCAACGTTTTTGACAGAATATGACATAGGAATATTGGTTTGGCCAAGAGTGACAGTGTCTACAGTGGAAGAAGACAGGTTGTGTTTGGTCTCCGTGAGCATACCTTCAGTTGTGTTAGGATTGAGCTGGAGCTTGTGGCAGTCATCCAGTTAGAATGTTTTCAAAGCAGTCAAACGTTTTGGTCAGAATAGATGGAAGGTTTTGAGGAGTGTCACTGTTTTGAGCTGTATATCGTCTGCCTAGAAATAGTAGAAAGTTTCATGGCTTTGGATGATCTGAGACAGAGGAGATGTGTAAAGGGAGAATAGAACAGGGCCTAGAACTGACCCCTGAGAAACACCGAAGACAAGTCTAAAGGTGGTTGTTGATGCAGACAGATTGGAAACGATCAGAAAGGTATGAATGGAACCAGTTTAGGGCACGATCTTTTATTCCAAAAGAGTTCTCAAGGCGCTGAAGGAGGATTGAGTGGTCGATAGTGTCAAAAGCGGCTGAGAGATCAAGAATGGTCAACAAAGAGATTTTAACAGAGTCAGTGGCAGAGAGGAGGTCGTTCACAATGTAAAGAAAAGCTGATTCAGTACAGTAGTCTGGACGGTAGGCAGACTGGAATGGACAGAACAAGTTGTTGGAAGAGAGATGATGGTTGAGCTGTTTCAGGGCAACCTTCTCCAAGAGTTTGGATAGGAAAGGGAGATTAGAGACAGGGCGGTAGCTCTTCAATCTTCTTCAAGTCTTCTGGAACAAAGTTTGATTTGTTGAGTATACAAAGCTAAAGTCTATTGCGTCATATATAGCTCAGTGGTGTAGGCAGTGTACTCAAATGTCAGGCGATAACATTGAAAGGTTCAAACCCCGTAAACAGCCTAAACAAAACAAAACAAAAATAATTACCCTGAGACACTGCGCCCCTACTCCTTCAGGTGAGAGTAGGATATAAACCGAGATATAGTCTGCGCACGAACGCATTCCATCGCACTGACATTAAAGATCCTGACGCTCATGTCCTAAACTGGTGAGTACCGGCCACACAAGTACACCCAGCACGCACTACGTTACTGCTCCTTATCCCCGGTCGCCCAGGATTGTGCTCAGTCTTCTGGGCGTCAGACTATGCGTCCAAAGGCTGTAGGCCTATGTGGACGCCTAGGGCGGCTTGAGTTACATCCTGTATCGGCCTTGGGCAGCTCTTGAGCTGGAAATTCGCTATATAGCCTAAGAACAAATAAATAAATAATAATAAATAAATATTTAAGATTGTAAACACCAATTTCTATTGAACCAGTCAGGCATGATCCACCAACCATGCAAGCTTTATAGCCTACTGTGTTAAGTGTTCTAGAATTCACTTCCATTTGGAATGTCAAGTCAGGTACCTTTTATGGCATTGATCTCTGGATTGTGGTGGCTTCATGGCTCATTGGTCTATGGCCCATTCTACCTTTAAGCTTAGTATTCAAACATATAGAAGCTCTGGTACTCGTTGTGAACACGTAAAGTAGCAGCAAGTGTGCGTTCTGGACCGCACTGAATATTAGAGACTGCTGTGTCATACTGCTGGCTTCGTGCAATCTTTGTGAGTCCGTGTGCGTCCTGGATGGCTAGCGAGGTTTCCAACCAGACTCCAACAAATTTAGATCATGCTGGATGGCAGTAGCCAGCACCTTGAGCAGCTCTTTGGATTACAATGTGCACCGTTTAAGAACAATCCATGTTAGGCGTATATGACCATTATTTGTGGCCTTTCAAGCCTGAGCCTAGACCGACAGTCCTCTTTCAAGCTTGGTGGAGGTGAGGGTGGGGGAAGGGAACCCACCCCAACGAGACCCTAAAAAGGGGTGGGGATAGAAGGGAGAGGGGCGTAGATTATAAGCATGTTTCACAAAGGGGAAAATAAAAATCTCAAATTAAGAAAAAAAAATCTTGATCACGATTTATTGATCGATGCCAGCCAGAGTGGATGATCTCTTAATCATTTAGGCAGCAAATTCCAGGCAAATAGAACTTGACAGGTCATTTTAGATGACAATATGCCAACACCTTTACTTTTCCAATTGTCCCACAGTGATCAAACAGCGGATTACTATTTGAGACGGAACGTAGATGTTTACACAGTGCTGGGCAACGCGCGTACGTAACGCACGCGGCTCATGAATATGGAAGAGCTTTGCAGACTGACGCAGCAGTGTCCGTAGCTAGTGGTACGTAGCAGACGGCGCGGAACTTAAGATAGGCAGTAGAATCAGCGAGAGGCGTGAGAAGGGTGTGAGAAAAACGCTGATACTCCTTACGCAGTGAGGAAATTTGTGTTCCGTGTTGTAAAACTTTCGAAGAGGAGTACAAAGCACCGATTCTGACGGATTATTTGTGCGATTTTTCAGGATTTGGGTTATTATTTTCATGTGCGCTTGGATTGCAACCTGACTGACGCTGGAATAACCATTTCGTGTTCTTCAAGTTCTGGGGCAGCGGGGTTATCACCATTCGCCCCAATGCAGCCTCTAGTTTTGATTCCTCACGGATAGCTTAGTGGAGTAAATGGAGTACCGCAGACGTCTGGGTTTATTACTGCTAATAACGTTTTCGATCATCACTGTCTCTCATGGTAGTATTACTATTATCCAACCAGTTCTTTACGGACTTTCACTATCACAGTATCAGTGTATCACAAAAGACTAAATAAGTATTTGATGCTGTCTCAAAAGGTCAACCTAGGAATGTGACATTGCAGCAAAAAATTGAAAAGTGACTGAGACTTGCAGTTTTGATGTTAATGTGTGGTCTTAAGCTTAAATTTCATGAAAATAACATTTAAAAAAAAATGTCTTTTCTGTTTACAGAGATATGCTTGGTAATAGGGGTGAAGGTGGCATGTGTCGCATGTGACAGTGGACAAAAGAAAATGTTTAATAAATTAAAGAAAATAACATCTAATCAATTTCCAAACACAGCCCAAGTAAGCATATTACTATTGAAGAAAAAGTATTAATTTACTTTTAGTATTTCATTTATTTTGAAATGATAACTTTGTCCTGTCACACGCGACCAAACCATGAAGTTTATTTTTTCAAGAAAACAATCAAAACAACTTTAATAAATACCATCCATAGTTTATTTGCCAGTTTACATCTCAAGAAATAAGATATTTTACTATAAATTAATAA
This sequence comes from Oncomelania hupensis, assembly GCA_036898135.1. NCBI lineage: Eukaryota > Metazoa > Mollusca > Gastropoda > Littorinimorpha > Pomatiopsidae > Oncomelania > Oncomelania hupensis. Next base: position 112,518,498 of record CM072512.1, read on the forward strand.
GTTCTATTTTAATAAGCATGTACCATCCATATATTTATATATATTTTGTCTTTGTCACAACCGACACGTCACAACCAATGAACACTGAAATCATGAATTTACTTGTAAAAAGATGGTCATGGAAGAAAAAAGTAATTGCAGCATAAAAAAAGTAAACAAAAGAGGACAATGCTTTTAAAGAAAATGTATAAATTTATTTCAAGTACATCATTATCAGTATAAAAGGTTAAAGTGAAAATGTTGTCCTGTCGCACGCAACCAAACCATGAAGTATATTTTTTCAAGAAAACAATCAAAACAACTTTAATTTTTATACCATCCATAGTTTATTTGCCAGTTTACATCTCAAGAAATAAGATATTTTACTATAAATGAATAAGTTCTATTTTAATAAGCATTTACCATCCATATACTCTTTTTTGTCTAAAGACAAAGTTGTCACAACCGACATGTCACATCCAATGAACACTGAAATCATGATTAACTAGTAGAATTTTAAAAAAGTAAATTGAGTAGAACACAAAAAAAGGTGAATGGCATATTTACTCATTTGCATATAGCACAAGAAAGATTTAAATAAACTCTGCAAAACAAAGCAGTCAAGGAATCACTTCGTCTTTTATCACTAAAAGTAAAAAACGAAAGCAAATTTAAAAGCACGTGTTTTCATCAGTGCATCAAGTGCGAAAAATGTAAAATAGCATCTGTAATTTAATTTTTAACATAGAATAAACCAGTTTATGTTAAGATAAAAATATTTTCTTACAATATTGATAGACTGTTTGATTGGTCGTAACATGTGGTCGGTCGTGACAAGGAAAAAACAAAATCGATAGAGAAACACCAACCTGGTCTTTTCAAAGCATCCATCTTGGAATGAAAACTTTGGATCGGAAATCTCAAGAGACTTTCGCTGTAACTATTTCCGTGTGAAAAGGTACTAATCGTCATCAATTTGTTAAATTTTCGGATTGGAAATGATGGTTACCGAAAGACAAAGGAATTACTTACGTTCAATTTATGATAAATTTACTATGAAAGAATTATTATTTTCCTACAAAAAACATAAATTAGTGAGGATAAGTAATGTTTAATCTGTCAATGATTTTTTTTCTTATTTAATCAGCATGGATGTTTAGCTATCTAAGAAGAAAGGCAAGCAACGTTGAGACAAAGTACGTCACGACCGAACACGTCATTTTTACAAACCCCCTAAACATAAATAAAAATGTTTTGCAAAGCTGAAAGACATTTAATTTTAAAGTTAAAAATTAACATTAAAGCAACACATCAAACATAAAAAGTTCATTTGTTTCACTCAATTTTAATTATTGAAAAGGAGGTGGAGTTTTTTCAGGTCACACAGAATGTCACATTCGCGCCAACAAAATTTTGTCAATTTTTAGTGGAAAAATAGCAATAAAAAACTTCTTTCAACCTTTGTGTGTGTAATGTTGATATTAGTACCTAGTTATATTGCTTTTTTATAAATGCAAAGAAAAAGCTTTAATACATGACCGAAATATTTTTTTTTATGGTTCAAAGACTGCATGCTTCCTTTTGGTCACCTTTTGAGACAGCATCATTTATAAATGAATTTATTCGTGCACACGGTTTCTTCTATCACGGTTAAGTTTTGATTAGTACGAATACGAATTAATTGATACTTCTTCCCGCTTTCACCCTTACTTCCTTTTTGATGAAAATCTTTCTCGAAGAAGACTTTTTTTTTTTAAATCTGTTAATGTTTGTTACGATTACAACATAATTATGTTACAACCTCAAATAATAATTTTAAGCTTACAGCTTAAAATTCTTATAATTAGAAGAAGACGAAAATGATGACTATGAATATGATGATTATTATTATTAATTTTTGAGTTCTTATTTGGAACTGATAAAATTCTTGTTGGGAGTGTAGAGAAGCTGCAAGGCTGTGTAGTAGAAATCATAATGCCAGTATAATCAACAAGTATGATTGTGGGCGCCTACGGAAAGACAAGACAAACTATATGAAAGTGGATCCCTTATTGTTCAACTCTCTCTCCACCTCCCCACTTTACCAGCATTGCCACTACCACTTTAGTAATGACAAACGCCTTAGCAGTTGTCCTCTCTACTCTCCTCCACCTCCCTCATCAACCAACTTCTCCTTCCCCTTACCTTCACTCTTCTCTTGCTCCTTCACTGCTTCAGCTGTATAAATATAATCCAAAGCTTGTGAGGATCCTTGTAGAGGGAGGTGGAACGGATCGAGATCGTTGCTTAGCTAAATTTTCCTGTTTGCTTATTTATTTATTTTTAAATTGTATATTTTTGTTTAAATTATATAATATATTTTTTAATATTATTAAATAGTTTATTATTTATTTATTCATTACATTTATTTATTTAATTATATTTTTGTAACCTTTGTTTGTTTTTTAATTTGTTATTTTAAATAATTTAATAATAACATTTATTATTGTTAATATTATTGTTCTTTAATTATTATTTTGGGGGTGGGTGGGAAGTGTGGTATATATGGATAGGCCACTGGCTACACTAATGCACTGGCTGTGAAAATGATCAGTACTGCCAATACTGGTTTGTGCATTATTAATGTTTTATTGATTGATTTGTCATACTGCAACGTATATTAATATATATATAATAATGTTTTATTTTATGTAACACTTTCATAAAAAATAAGTAATCAAAATAATACACTGATGAGTGATGTTTTCTGTCTATCTGATCAAGTCATATATTGTTTTATGACCACTATTGTTATAATGTAAAGTTATGTGTGCAACTTATTATAGGTACTAACTACTATGGTACTGTTCACATATAGTAAGATATATATATTTCAATGAACCCTTCATGTTAACACATTGTTAGCACTATTATTTATTAACTAATATTATATTATTGTGCATCAGGTCAATGCAACTGTGCCACAGACTGTGCCACAAACTGCCCTGCTGGCCAATATTGGAATTCAGGCAGTTGTGCACAATGTCCCCAGGGATCATAGTAAGTTAACCATTACTTTTTTACAACCTTAGACTAGGAAAGCACTCTTTGTGATATGAATAGTTATTACATAAATGCCTTGCTTGGCCTTGGTAGTTATGGCAAAGTCATTAATTTTGTGTAAGTCAATGTCTTTCTTTCATAAGGAATTACAACTCATACTGGTATAGAGGTCATCTGTTTGCTGTTACATGATATACTCATAAAAAGTACATTATAAGCAATAGGTCCTGAGCAGAAAAAAAGGAAGAAAATCTTCAGAAAACAGAAGTCACAATTTTACAAATAAAGTTCTACAAATAAGCTTAAATTTCTTGTTATTTAGAGTTTTATTTATTATTATTTAGTTGTTATTTGTTTATGAATACTTTGTAATTTATTTACTTCTTTAATTTAAAATTATTTAATAAAGTTTAAACATATAAATTATTTAATTTTTATTTAGGTTGTGATTTTTTCTTACAATGACTCTTGAATTGATTGTTTTTTACAAAAAAATGGAGATGGTTTACTGTTGTTTAGTCCAAAGAAAGTTTTGACTTAATAATTAAAATTCACATATTTGTATTTCATTTATATACACATGAATTAAAATTCACATTATATGTATTTCATTTATTTATACATTTATTTATACATTTATTTATTTGTTTGTCATTATTTAATTATAAAAAAATGTATATTTGGTGGTGAAAATAAATTATGGATGAATAAATATGTAACTTATCTAATGTTGCACACTTTGTTGTGGTTTCTCAGTTGTCCAGGAGGCTCCAGCCCAAGCATAAAATGTGCAGCCGGAACAGCCAGCTCGGCATCAGGAGCAAGTAGCTCCACAACTTGTCAAGTAAGTTATGTACAGTTTGCCCATGAATTTATGAACTTTTTAGGAGACAGATTTATGTGACAATTAATCAAATGATATTATGTGTTTTGTTTTGAATTTCAATTAAGAATTTCACATTACATTTTCTAAGATATTTTATGAAGTATATATATAAATACTATTGAAGTTAGTAAACTGTAAAGTGTAAACATTTTGATTTTGAAACATTTGTGTTGTAGTTTTTTTTAATTTACTTATTTAGTTACTAACGTTTACTTTTTTTTTTCTTTTATGGTACTGGAATACTTTTTTTTAGTAATTTCCCAACTGGCAGATTTTGTATTGTTTTGGAAGTGTTTTGAATGATTGTTACTTTAGTCCAGCTTGTTATCATTTTATCTAATGTTACCATTATGTAAACATGAGTAGATATACATTTGTTAAAAAATATAATTGAACTGAGAAGTTATTTTCTTGCATTTATTATTTTTCATAGTCTGCAAGGTTTGTATAAAATAAACAAAAATTAAAAGTCCCCTGTGTAAGTGTGTTGTTAATACATTTTTGTCATTGTCTACGAAGATGAATTAGTTCTACAGAAAATATTGGTATATTACGTCAATTGTAATACATTCGACAAGTAAAACGTTTTTAAAACCTTTTGTGGTGGTAAAGAAAATCCTCGATAAACGATTGCACTCCAGCATTCCTGCCATAGACTTTCTTCAGGGAGTAAATGAGAAATAGAAATTTGTATGGAGTAATAATAAGGGAGCTGAGTAGAAATCACAAATTCTGCAAGGTGGTAGAGAAGTGGGTGAACGATATATTCTAAGAACAACATTTATGCCAAGTTAGAAAAGAGGCCATCACAAGAAAATAATTACTAAGTTAGTAGATTCATCATCAACATTACCATGCACCAACTTCTGGGCATTTCATATACCCAGCACATCACCAACGACGAAGTCTGACAGACCCTCACACAAGCCATTGGACAACATGATGACCTGCTCATAGTAGTGAAAAAAACGTAAACTCTGATGGTATGGCCACGTCACCAGATCATCAGGTTTTGCAAAGACCATCATGCAAGGCACAATGCAAGGAGGTAGAAGAAGAGGGAGACCGAAAAAGAGGTGGTGCCCCTACGACCTTCGAGTTACCGCATAGAATAGGATAGAATAGGAAGTTAGTAGATATTCACAATGAAAAGAAAATGATGTAAATAAAATAAAAATAAAGAACATAAAATAAACATAAGAATATATTATAAAAAATAATTATACTGTATAGATAAAATAATTATTAAATAAAGATAGAAAAATGCTTAACAAAAATAACCATTATATATTGTGAGGTTGGGGTGATAAGGATTAAGTTGGTTGTTTTATTAACGTCTTTTTTCACCAAGATTGTACAGACCATACACATGTTCAAAATCATGCATTTAAACAGGCACACATGTACATATACACATAAACACATACATACACATAAACACATGTACTATCCCCATCGCTCTCACATACACTCAAACTTAATTTATAATCGCATTAAAACACAAGTAAGAACGTCAGTTAAAAAAATGAGCGACTGGAGAATTAATGAAAGCTGCGCCAATCCCCCGATTAAATCATTGTTAATGTTTTTAAATGAAATAATATTTACTTCAAGGGGCAACAGGAGTTTAATGTGAATTACTGAAGTTTCTTTACAATATTGTTTTTAGTATTGTTTTGAAATTCTTTAGAAGACAGATTTATTTTAAGTATTTAACTGACAGAAAATTAATATTTACAACACTTAATTTTGCAGCACGATCATTATATCATCATTATATGAAAATCCACAATGTGATAGAATGCAGCAAAATGTTGCTTCACTTCTTTTCAGTGCCACTAATTATTAAACCATGAATAACGTTCTTAATCTAAAACATTATCTAATTCGTTCACAGTTAATATTAGATTTTAGTGCATCTAAATTATATATAGAGAGAGAACTGAGGATCTAAGCATAGAACTATACTAAATATATCCTATCCTATCCAATCCTATCCTATCCCGTAACTCGAAAGTCGTTGGGGCACCACAGATGATCATTTAACCAGAATACTCCATCTTTCTCTGTCCTCACAAGTCCTCATTACTTTACTCGGTGTCAGGCCAGTCCATTCTCGAATGTTGACTTCCCACCTATTTTTCTGTTTCCCTCTTCCTCTGCCTCCTTGCACTGTGCCTTGCAGGATACGGCCATACCATCGGAGTTTCTGTTTTTCATCACTGTGAGCAAGTCATTGTGTTGTCCATTGGCTCAGTACAACTTATGTTAATCTGATGAATACAAATTGATACAACAACAACCATTGGCTCATGTGATGGTCTGTCGGACTTCATTGTTGGTGATGTTCTGGGTATAGGAAATGCCCAGAAGTCTTCTGAAGCATCTCATCTCCATGCTTTGTATTCTTCATTATTAGTTTACTGTGAAGGTCAATGTTTCGCAAGAGTATAGGATGATTGAGATGACAAGGAAGATGGAGAGGACAAGGGAGCTGAAGCTCATCAACCTTACCTTGGAGTGTAGACTGATGGTCCTGTCTTTCCAAATTGGCTTCAAACTTGTCAGGGCAGGGCAGCAGTATTGATGCCATTGGTATTGTTGGTTATAATTTTAGTCTTCCCTGCATTATTTCTATTCTAGAGGTTCTGGAGGTGGTGTCAAGCCTCTGCACCAGCTGTTCCTGTTCCTCTCCAGTCCATCCATCAATGTCATCCGCAGAAACAGAGATTGGAGATTGCTCTCCCCCCATAGACTAGCTGTACCTTCATGATCTGCAAGGGCAGCCAACATGATGATGTTCGCTAGAAAGATTTTGAAGAGTGTTGGAAAGAGCATATATTCAGACATAAAATATACATTAAATTCAAATTCAAATTATACACTGACGGATCCGATTTTGAAACAGGAGAAACAGGAGCTGCTTTTGTTATAGCAGGTTTGAAATTATCAGATATAGGGAAAGATTATTTGATTTTTACTGCAGAATTAATTGCTATAGTAATGGCTTTAAATAAAGTTTATAGTTAATGATAAAGATTAATAATAATAATAATAATAATAATAATAATACCATAAAATAAAAATAAGAAAATATATAATAAAAATCAATAAGAGAATCAATTAATGCATTATGATTTGGACAATGTGCTTTATGATGGGTTGTGGCAGGGAGGATGGCAGGAATGAGATTGGAAGGGGTTGGGAAGGGAGGTTGAAAGAGAAAGGGGTAGGAATGGATGGGGGAAGAAGCAGTGGAGATGTAGGCAGCAGCAGCTTTCACTCCTATGTTTTGAGGTCAGCTGGGCAAAGGGTGCTGAGTTAGGCAATGCATATGTATGGACTCCATAAATTTCCTGTATGTTGCCGTAGGGGTTCTGCCAGACTGTCGCAACTCCTTTGTGGATGAAGCTGTGATGTTGGCTGCTAAAGTGCTGACCAATGGGGTCATCATAAGCTAGTCTTATAAACCTGAGATGCTCAGTGAAGCGTTCGTCCAGTGTTCTGTACATCTCTCCCATGCAGAGTAATTTAATACTTTTTATTTTTTTAGAACTGTCCTGCTGGTCAGTACAGTGGCACAGATGGCTCCACCAACTGCTCTCCTTGTCCAGCTGGTCATGCGTGCACAGCTGGTACCAGCCACCCAGTTGCATGTTCCTCAGGGACTTACTCCACAGGAGGAGCATCATCATGCACTTCTTGTCCCATAGGGTCATTCTGTACATCACCAAATTTAAGCCCTACTAAATGTGCTGATGGCTACTATACTTCAACCACAGGTAGTAAAATTAGTTCAGTTTCATTTATAGCGCACTTTTGCTGAACATGAAGATTGGCAAAAATAGTAAACATTAAAATAAATACATTGATACGTTGATGCCTAAACTAGCGAGTGTTGTGGCCGCGTGGTCGTAGGCGGGACTAACTTGCCTTATCTACAGGCTAGGAACCAATAGCACCTGACAGGGGTTGGATCGATTCCGCATCTGGGCATTATGTTTCACCGAATATTATTAACTTTCGACTCGGAAAACATCTTGGGGTGTTCTCCGGCTACTCCGGTTTGCTCCCCCAGCAAAATAAAAAAAAACACAACTAATATTAGGTAGGTTGGATTTGGGCGCGCCACAGGCTGCAACTACGCCTTGCCCAGGAGAGGCTGCCCAGAATTTCCCTATATAAAGAGACAATAAAGAGTCAAAAATCAAAATTGCAAAAAAAAAAAAAAATTTAAAAAAATCAAGAGACTTTCTCATACATTTTTGACTCACATGCATAGCAATGTGAGTCTAAGAAATAACTCCCCAAATTTTGTTTCCGGGTTTTCGCAAATTTGTGCAAGATAAGACCTAAATAGTCCAAAAATGATACATAGAAAAAAAAATGCCAGTCTGTCCACAGTCTGTGCACAAACATTAAAGTGGATATATAAGTGCTCAGAGCCTATTTCAGCTATCACAACCAAACTTGGTCTGATAGTGTATACCCATGAGACATCGAAAATGATCAATGAATGAATGACTTTACTTCAAGGTCAAGGTCACAGGGTCATCATATGTTAGTCAAAAATGAAAAATGAACATTTTTCAAAACATTTTACTTTTTTCTAGGTTATTAATATTGAACTTATGATTTTTTGATACATGATACTTTGATAGATATCAATGAGACACACATAATATGGTCAAGTTCCCAGGAGCTGTCCAAAGTTGGTTAATATAGGTATTTTGAGGGGACCTTGACCCCAAAATATGAGAGATATTAAGTATTTAGAGATGATAGATTGATCGTTCATATATGTTTCGTTTTTTGCGTTGATCTTGAAGGTCAAGGTCATTTTAGGCCTTGCAAAAACATAAAAAAATAGGTCATCGTACAGTGGAATAGCTGTTTATTTAACCCATAGTATGCAACACCGTTGTTATTTGATCAGACATGCATGAGAGATAACATGAGGGTCAAGGTCATCCCACAGTCAAGGTGTGTTTGATGCTTTTATTCTTTTATGTTTCTTGAGTATTTATTTATGGCTGGCTGTAACTGCGCTTTGAGCTTCTCCTGAGGGAAAGGCGTAGAATTTTAAATGAAATAAATTATTATTATTATTATTAAGGTCACTGAATGTCACAATCATCCTGAGGTCACAGTTTTTTGTTGTTGTCGTAATACAACTTTTGCTGTACTTTGGAGGTCAATATTATCTCGAGGTCAAGAGCATGGAAAGATCAAAGTCAATATTTCTTTGCATTTAATCAATTAATGACAACTTTTTTTTTTCTGGGCAATAATTTTCATGTCAAATATTGCAAGTTTTATAAGGAGCATGTGTTTCAAATGGGCTTTGCCCTCCTAGTTTTAGTCCAGCTGCAGTCGACATGCAGTTTTGAAAAAAAAGTTTGATAATAATACAATATTCAATTTTTAGTGCAGAATGTGAAAAAAATCAAAAACAAGGAGTTTACAAATTGAAAAACATGGAAGGTAAAACACATTGAGCAGGCCAAGCCACACAAAAATCAAAAACAAGGAGTTTACAAATTGAAAAACATGGAAGGTAAAACACATTGAGCAGTCCAGGCCACACAAAAATCAAAAACAAGGAGTTTACAAATTGAAAAACATGGAAGGTAAAACACATTGAGCAGTCCAGGCCACACAAAAATCAAAAACAAGGAGTTTACAAATTGAAAAACATGGAAGGTAAAACACATTGAGCAGTCCAGGCCACACAAAAATCAAAAACAAGGAGTTTACAAATTGAAAAACATGGAAGGTAAAACACATTGAGCAGGCCAGGCCACACAAAAGTCAAAAACAAGGAGTTTACAAATTGAAAAACATGGAAGGTAAAACACATTGAGTTGAGCAGTCCAGTCCACACAAAAATCAAAAACAAGGAGTTTACAAATTGAAAAACATGGAAGGTAAAACACATTGAGCAGTCCAGGCCACACAAAAATCAAAAACAAGGAGTTTACAAATTGAAAAACATGGAAGTTAAAACACATTGAGCTGGCCAGGCCACACAAAAATCAAAAACAAGAGTTTACAAATTGAAAAACATATGGAAGGTAAAACACATTGAGCAGTCCAGGCCACACAAAAATCAAAAACAAGGAGTTTTACAAATTGAAAAACATGGAAGGTAAAACACATTGAGCAGGCCAGGCCACAAAAAAAAAAAAGAATGAATGAACATTGAAGTTTAACGTCTTCACCCACCATTGGCCATAGGGCAGATGGGAGAACCCTCTCAGGAAAGAGAGGGCAGGGACCTAAATCAACACTTAAGCAGAATAGCAATCATACTGCAAATACGGACAGTGAAAATGGCCACTTTTATCTTGTCCACCACAGGATGTGAACCTGGAACATCCGTGTGCTAGTCAAACCCTCTACCACTTGAGCTACGACAACAAAAGGATTTTTTTTAATGAAAGAAAAGAAGCAGGCATGAGGGACAAAACAAAAAAGAAGAAGAGGGGGAAAATACTTCCATCTGAAATCACTTTACTTGTAATGAAAGGCCTGATGAAAACAATTTTGAAAGTTGTTTTTCTAGATTTAGAATATGTTGCTGAAGCTGAAATGCTAAATGAATGCAATGTGCAAATTTTGATAAACCATATTTTTTGTAATTTTTTATTTCATGTAAATTTTTTTGTTTTTTACTAATTAAATATTCATTAAAAAAATTTAAAAAAAAAATCACATCCAAATATTTGCATGTTTTATTTTAGGGCAGACTGCCTGTTCCCAGTGTCCTGCAGGGTCTGGATGCCCAAATCATGGCGCACCAGTTTCGTGTTTGGCCGGCTACTACAGTACGCTCGGCCTTGGCTACTGTCTTTCCTGTCCACCTGGCCAATACTCATCTAGCTCAGGTGAGAACTAGACAAGAACTATTCAAAGAATTTTGTGTTTTTTTTTCCTAGATTTTTTTTTCTATCACTATGATCCCTTCATCTTATTTTTTCAACCTTATAGAGCATATTGAGCTCTGTGGGGAACTGCACTATACAAAAGGCTTTTATCACTTTTATCAGTATTTATTATTACATTTCTTTCTTTTGTTTGTCATAAATGGTTCTTCCTTTGTCAGCTCTTTTCCCAAACAGATTGATTTCATCCTTGGCTCAGTCCGACTTCTTGTTTTAGTCTGATATTGTTCATCGTGTTGGCATAATAATATAAATCGTTTTAGCAGTATCTTTCCACTAGTGATATTATCCCGTATCATCTGCCTGGTTCAGGTTATTTAGGAAAACAAATTATGCTACTTTTTCATGTCTTCCTATTTCTATACAGTACCTGAGTAAGTAGTGCCTGTCCTATCCTATCCTTTCCTATCCTATCCTATCCTATCCCTTCCTATCCTGTAATTCGAAAGTCATTAGGGCACCATAGATGATTGTTTAACCAGCATACTCCATGTTTCTCTGTACTCAGCAGACCTCAAGGCTTCACTCAGTGTCAAGCCAGCACGTTCTTGAATGTTGTATTCCCACCTCTTTTTCTGTCTCCCTTTTCTTCTGCGTCCTTGCACTATGCCTTGCAAGGTGGTCTTTTCAAGGCCTGATGATCTGGTAAGAGTTTCGGTTTCCTCACCACTGTGAGCAAGACATCGTGCTGTCCAAAGGCTTGTGTGATGGTCTGTTGGACTTCGTTGTTGGTTATGTGCTGGGAATTGGAAATGCCCAGAAGTCTTCTGAAGCACCTCATCTCCATGCTTTGTATTCTTCATTATAGATCGGCTGTGGGGATCCATGCAAGAGTATAGGAAGATGGAGATGACAAGAAGCGGAGCAACCTTACCTCGTAGTGTAGACTGATGGTCCCGTTTTCCAAATAAGCTTTAAGCTTGTCAGGGTGGCAGTTTTTTGTATTATCCTGGGGAGGACTTCCTGTCGGGACCCATTGTCTGATACAATTGCTATGAACTATTTTAAGCTGTGCACCATGTGGAGTGATTGGCCTTGGACTTTGATGTCCATGTTGATGCCATTGGTGTTGTTGGTCATCATTTTGGTTTTCTCGGCACTTATTTTTATTCCAAAGGCTCTGGAGGTGGTGTCAAGCCTCTACCTCTGCACCAGCTGTTAAAATTCCTCGTCAAGCAATCCATCAATGTCATCTGCAAAACAGAGGTTTCAAATTGCTCTACCTCCTATACTGACTGTGCCTTCATGATCTGCAAGGGCATCTGACATTATGTGCTCCAGAAAGATGTTGAAGAGTGTTAGATAGAGTAGGCATCCTTGATGCATGCCGATTGTTGTTCTGAATCAGTTCCCAATGGTGCTGTTGTGGAGGATTGCACTGGTAGCCTTGTCATACAGGCTTTTGATGACTTCAATAATGTTAGGGCTGATGTTGTACACTCATGGTTGCCCACAGAGCTGCATGCCAGACTTGGTCAGACACTTTCTGAAAGTCTACTACACATGATATAGATGTTGTTGGTGTTGTAGGTATTTCTCGCAGATTATTCTGAGGTTGAAAATCTGTTCAGTGGTACTTTGCTCTGCCCTAAATCCTGCTTATTGTTCAGCTATGATTTGTTTAGTTTGAGGTTTCAACCAGCTGAGTATTATTTTCAGGAGGACTTTACCGGGATGGCTGAGGAGGCTGATGGTGCGGTAGTTTTGACTCTCCTGAAGGTTACCCCTTTTGGGACTGGGTCCATGGTGTAGGCCACTCCTTACTCTGCCAGATCTTGTTACAGATAAGGGCGAGTACGTGAATCATAGCTTCACTCCTGTCTGAAGCAATTCTGCAGGAATGTTGTCCATTCCCGCTGATTTTCCCTTCTTCAGTGGTTGCACTGCTTCCTCAACTTCTTCTCTGAGAATTGGGAGGATTTATTTTTCTTCTGTGTTCAGGGGACATGCTAGAAGTGATGGGTCTTCATTTGGTGTGTGGTTGTAAAGGTCAGAGCAGTATTCTGTCCATCTATCCTAGACATCTTGTTCTTCTGTAAGGCACAAGCCAGATTTGCCTTGGACTGTGGATACCTTGCGCTGTTTAACTCTTGTCAGCGGTCACTTCTTGCTGTTGTTCTTGTTCACACTGTTCTCTATTTTCTGGCATTGATCTTCTATCCAGTTCTCCTTTGCTGTGTGCATGCCTTTTTGGATGTCATTGTTGATTTTTGTTAGGCATCAGCTCCCTGTGAGGTGTTCTTTTTCCATTTTATCTCTCTTCGTTTGTCACACGGGTCCAAAAGTTAAGGTTTGATCCACGGTTTTTTCTTTGGGCGTTGCTTGTCAAGGATCTCAGTGGCAGCATATGTCACTGCTGAGTTGAAGGTGGTGGTCATGGTGTTGACGCTCAGTCTCCAGTTGACTCATTATCATCCGCCTGAGAGCAGCTCCTTTCAACATTACCATTATCCAGGCCTACACCCCAACATCAGACTATGATGACAATAAAGTCGAGGATTTATATGAACATCTGCAGACTGTCCTTGGCCAAATACCGAGGAAGGACATAGTCATAGTGCAAGCCGACTGGAATGCCAATGTTGGCCAAGATGCGTACAACAATTGTGGACCCCATTGGAACAACGAGACAAATGACAGAGGTCTGAGACTCTTGGAGTTTGCCACATACAACAATCTGATATTGGCAAACACTCTTAGTCCCCAAAACTAGAAGGTGGACCTGGCACAGACCTAGCGGGTAGCATCACAACCAGATCGACTACATCATGGTCGGATCAAGTGTCAACATTTGCAAGACTCGCAGTTTTCCATGAGCAGACATCGGAAGTGACCACGATCTTGTGATGATGTCTTTCCGTCTCCACTTGAAGAGAGTAAACAAAGCAAAGTGCACCAGGCTGAAGTTCAACCTGGATAATGTGCAAGACCCGGAGGTAGCAGAAATATTGAAAGCCATAAATGGAGAGAAATGTGCACCACTGCTTATTTTGGGAGCTGGTAAAGCAGTCCACATCATGACCACCACCTTCAACTCATCAGTGACAGATACCACCACTGAGATCATTGGCAAGCACTGCCCAAAGTAATGCCACTAATTTTTTAAATTTAATATTTCTCCTTGTCACCCATGATCCATTTGGACTACACTGTTTCTTATTCACAGATCATCTTAAACTGTATATCTGATTTATTTGCATAGTCTGATTGTATTTAACCATTTAATTGTTTGTATGTGGGTGTGTGTGCGTGTGTGTGTGTGTGTGTGTGTGTGTGTTTGTGTGCATGCAGGATCCAGTTCATGCTCTCCCTGTACAGCAGGCCACTACTGTGGAAATGCAACATCCACACCATCCGCTTGCAGTGCTGGTTACGTAGCCGCCCAAGGCAGCGATACCTGCACCATCTGTGCTGCCAGTAAGTAATGTCAGTGTAACTAGTTACAATTTCAGTTCCTGGTTCAGATCCAAATTCAAGATTTTACTTCATGTAGTTCACTTGTTTGATAATTTCAGATTATAGGTATATGTGTGCATTTCCATGCAGTTTTCATTCTTGTTCAAATTCAATATATTTTGCAATGACTTTTTTGTAGTTTGATAATTTCTCATGAATTGTGTGGGATTTCTGCTTTTTTCAGATAAAGTTCCTGATGCTAATCAAGAGCTGTGTGAAGACTGCCCTGCAGGTCACGAGTGCACAAACCCAACGTTAGTATGACTATGATAAACGCTTTCATTTAGTTTCATGAAGGAAGAAGTAGTCTATTCAGATGTATTACAGATGCATTAGGATGCATTAAGTGCCATTTGGCAGTCGAGTGCATGATAAAAAAAATAATTTATTATTGTTTTACCAATAGCTTTAATATGCATAACTTCTGTGAGCTTAGTGCACTCAATGAGTATTGGGGTGCAATACCTTACCACAAAGCATCTGCAATAGTCACCCTACAAGTGCTCTCTGGCATTTAGGCAGTGAAATTGCTACAGTGTATCTTGAAAGAAGTCCATAATACATTTCAGTCACTTACAAAACTTGTTTAGTGTACATGTATCAACATTGCAGTATGATTATGATGCTGATGTCCGTTTTTCGCACATGCATGTCTAGTCTCCATCCATCCATAAAATCACCAGGTTTCATCTGAATCATAAGGTTTCATACAATATTTCAGCCATGTTTCAATTTATCTGTTTTTATGACATAAATTATACATATATTTGGGAAGCGTAATACTGACAGTGATTTTAATTACAAATACTCACTCACTGTGTGGGATTATCATTAATAATTTTATTTTGCAGGAGCTCACCCACAGCCTGCGGGTCAGGCTATTATGCTTTGTTGGGAGATGCAATCTGCACAAAGTGTCCTGCTGGGTCTTTTTGTGCTGATACTGTTAGTGCAGCACAGCTTTGCACATCCAGTAAGAAAACATTCTTGCAATATGATGAATAGAATTGATCCTATTAAAAGCTAAGAAGAAATGTAACTTAAAATACCTGTTTCATATTGAAAAGTTTACAGCAATTAATCTTCCTCCTCTTCCTCTTCCTCTTCCTCCTCCTCCTCCTACTACCACTACTACTGCATGATATTGATAAGAGGATTTCAAGCTGAAGGCACCCCTTAAAGAAAAAGACAAAACCATATAAGCCTTTGATCCATATATTTCAGTAATCATGACGCAAAGAAAAGATAATGCAGAGTAATTACTTTGAAACTTGGATTAATTTGTTATAGAATTTTGTACTCTTGTTTTAAGGGATGTGTTCTCTTGTTTTAAAGTGCACTAGATGAAAACATGTTGTAACAGTTTCTTTCTTACTTAAATCTTGGTATGGCATTTTTCTATTTATAATTTTTCAGACACATACTCAGAAGCTGGGTGGACGACATGCCAACAATGTCCAGCAGGGTACGGTTGTGCTAGCGCCTCTGTTGCACCAGTCAAGTGCCCTGTGGGAACTTACAGTGCTTTGGGATGTATGTATTTTTGTGTTTTTTAAAAATCATATTTTAAAGTGGAATTTTAAGCAGCATAGTGTGTTGGCTTGCGTGTGTGCCTCCAATCAGATTTTTTATTGCAAAAGTTGGAATATGACAGATAATGAATTCAAAAGTAAAATCTGATCCATATTAGAATTAAAAGAAACAAAAACAACAAAACAAATTATGTTCCCAACCCTTAATCTTTAATAAAAATGTTAATCTGTACTCAAATAATTTGTTTCCAATATTGGTTTTGTGTTGGTAATTAAGTTGGAAGTTAATCATATTTATCTACTTTGTCTCTCATCTTTCATTTTGTAGCAATGTCATGCACCACCTGCTCAGCGGGCAACTACTGCCCTGAAGGCTCAGACCAGGAGACCACCTGTTCATCTGGATTCTTCTCAGCAGCTGGAGCTGGTGTGTGTACCGGATGTGCAGCTGGAAAGTACTGCACAGCAACCACTGAGGTGGCGTGTGCAGCAGGAACATACTCGCTTGGCTATGCTACAACATGTTCTACCTGTCCTGCTGGTATGAGGATTCACTATACATCTTTCTAAAAATTCTTATCCCTGAAATGTTGCTTGGTTTCTAATTTTGAATTTTGATCAGCTGACCACACTGCCCCTCATATTTGTTCTTTTTGTAAAGATCCAAGCTCAACTGACTTTATCCAGATAGTTACGCAGTATTACTGGTGCTTGTTTTGTGCTGAGCTGAAGCTTTTTAAATGTCAGTGTTTCAGTGGTCCCTGTCATCATCCCCAGTTGTATTGTTCGTTACAAAACTTTAGTGCCAGTAGTAAGAATGATTAGTGTTTTCAGAATAATTAGTATACCCGTATATTTTCGGAGTAGTGTTTTTAGGAAACTTGAGTATTATGTTTTTAAAGTTTATTTTACACTATTATTTTATTTATTTATTTATTTTTTTAATTTGTTTATTTGTTTGTCTTTTTATTTTTATTTTTTAATTTTAATATAATAATTTTGTTATTTCACTAGTTGTTTTTTTTCTAATTGAAATAATTTTGTTTCTTAGGTTTTGACTGCACCAACCAGGCAGCAACTCCAGTGGCTTGCAATCCTGGAGAGTACAGCTTGACAGCATCCACAGCGGGCTGTAAACCGTGTACTGCTGGATCCTACTGTAGCTCCACTGACACCTCTCCCACGCCATGCGCTACAGGTATGGTTCATCAGTGCATGATCACATTGAACAGTTCAGTATGAATGAAGTGTTTTTGGCAGTGTTTAGTTTCTCAAATGTTAATAAATTTCGCTGATGCAGTTCCTGAAATGAATTAAACAGCTTTCTGGGATTTTCACAAGTGGAACTGTAGATAAGTCTGCTTTGGGTGATCTTAGGCATTTTTCATGAGTTCAGATGTTTTTGTAACAGCAGGTGCAATAATTTATAAAGTATTTTTTTGTTTTGTAAAAATTTTCAAAAAAGAACATTAGTGAATGTTGTTATTTGACTCTCATGCATAGCAATAAGCCTAGGGACTCATCCTCCCACAAAAACTTTTTTTTCAAGATTTTGGCAAATCTGTGCGAGATGAAACCAGTAGTCAAAAAATAATATTGCCCCCCAAAAAAGGCCGTCTGTCCACCCTCTTTCTCCGCCTCTGCCGTGTGTACAAAAACTTTAAAGTGGATAAGTACTTGGAGCCTATTTCAACTGTCACAACCAAACTTAGTAAGATGGTGTACACCCATGAGACCTCGAAATTGATCAGTGGATGAATGACTTCACTTCAAGGTCAAGGTACCAAATTTCACTTTTTTTCTAGGTTATTAATATTGAACTTATGATTCTTTGATTCATGATAGATAGCAACGAGGCACATACTGTGCAAATTTGGTCAATCTCGCTCCCAAGGTCAAGCCAAGGTCACAGGAGCTGTCCAAAGTCGGTTTGTATAGGTACTTGGAAGTGACCTTGACCCTAAACTATGAGAGATATAAAGTCCAAACTTGTTGTATTTAGAGATAATAGATTTCATATATATGTTCTGTTGTTGCGTTGATCTTGGTCAAGGTCATTTTAGGCCTTGCAAAAAGGCCTTGCAAAAGCATAAAACAAAATAGGTAATCATACAGTGCAATGGCTGTTTATTTAACCCATAGTATGCAACATTGGGTTAGTTGATCAGAAGTGCATGAGAGATCACATGAGGGTCAATGTCATCCCAAGGTCACTGAAGGTCAAGATCATTTCAAGGTCATAGGTGTTTTTTTGGCATAATACAACTTTTGTTGTACTTTGTTTGATAGTACATGAGTGTATTTAGAGCCAGAATTCAATGTCATCTCAAGGTCAAGAGCATAGAAAGATCAAAGTCGGTATTTGCATCTTAATGGCAGCATTTCTTTTTTTTCCTGGGCACTTATTTTCATTTTGAATATTGCGAGTTCCATAAGAAGCATGGGAGTCATATGGGCTTTGCCCTTCTAGTTCATTGTTGACACCTTTCTTTCCTTGTAATGACAAAAGAATCCAACAACATAAAATATAGAAACAGTACGGAAAATGAAATGTGTTTCGTCAGTATTGTGAATCAATATTTTCTGTTTGAAGAGCTAATAATTCTGATGGAGGTTTGTTGCTTGCAGGCTACCAAAGTGCTGCTGGTCAGACCTTATGCACAGAATGTCCTCGTGGCTATCAGTGCCCATCTTCCTCTGATCCAACACAAAACAGAGCTTGTGTAGCAGGAACATACTCCATCGCTGGCCAAACAACATGCACAACCTGCCCTGCTGGCAAATACTGTCCTGACACAAGGTGAGTTGACGGGTTTGACCCAAGCAATATAATTACAGTTGTGTTTAGCAATATTGTTGTTTGCAATATCTTTTTATGGACTTTGCTGTACGTGTATACAAACTTAGGAATACAATGTTGATGCTTAGTATGCAACAAACTGGAGATCTGGACAACCCTGCTTAACCAAGTACATGTTTTATGTATTTTGTTTGGATGCACATGTAGACATTTATATCTGGCTTTTATGAAATGTCAGGCAAATGAATGAATCTCCCAATTCAGATCTGCAGCTACGATTTAGTTTGGCAGTGACATAAACAATTTTTGAGGGTCAGAACATATTCACTTTATGCTAGCTGATCGGCAAGCAGGGAATTCAGTGTGTAGAACTCCATTGGGGATGCAATATTGGATGCACACTTACCAACGGCATTAAAGTAAATATAATTTTTTTTAAACAGTGCTGCCCTGGAATACAGCTGCACAGCAGGCTACTACTCTATCGCTGGAGCATCCTCCTGTACCATCTGCCCTGCTGGTGAGGCCTGCCCGAACAGAGATGGCTCCGGCAAAGCCACTTGCGCCTCTGGGTCCTACTCCCTGGCTGGATCTACTGCATGTACCAACTGCCCGCCTGGCTATGCCTGTCCTTACACCAACAGTAATCAAAAGATCGCCTGTGCTCCAGGGTCTTACTCCATTGGGCAGCAGAGTTCCTGCACTACCTGTCCTGCTGGAAGGTAAACAGATTTAAAAAAAAATTTGTTTTTCCATTCACTATAGTGATTAGTACATCTTTGTTTTATTTCACTAATTAGTGCATTTTCCTAGAAAATTGCAAGAATGTGTGAATATTACCC
Source organism: Oncomelania hupensis (assembly GCA_036898135.1). Taxonomy (NCBI): domain Eukaryota; kingdom Metazoa; phylum Mollusca; class Gastropoda; order Littorinimorpha; family Pomatiopsidae; genus Oncomelania; species Oncomelania hupensis. The sequence goes on from CM072512.1 coordinate 112,537,979, forward strand.
TTGATGCTGAAAGGTGAGCAACATTGATTGCATGTATGTGTGGTATGTGTCTGTGTGCATGTGAGTGCCTTATGTCTTTTTTGGGAGCATGAGTTTATGTGTATGTATAATGTCTTTTTTTCCGAGCAGGTGTATGTGAGACTTTGTGTGTAATACAGTAACATCACTCTCCTACACCTGCACATTTCCATTGTTCTTTATTGAATGTTGCCTGCATACATGAAAAGAAAAGGAAGTTCACACCGCAGCAAATAACTGTATGAGTCATACTTATACCTTTTCTTTTTGCAAATAAATGTAATACATCTTTACACTGAGAACACTTTCGAATGCAGTTAATTCAGTGCTATGAATATTTGCAAATACTTTTTATGTACTATGATCTACAAAACAGCATAAACCACAGACCACTTCCAAAAAATAAAACACACACACACACACTATCTCACTTACACCTGTTCGAAAAAAAAAGACACTATACAAAATTTTTAATATTTTATCTTTTTAGCCTAGTTATTTATTAGTCCTTGTTGTTTGCTTTCAGAGGCTTGCTTGCATGATCAATTGATTGATTTACATTAGTCTCTCATGCCGACTCGAACTCTTAATAAAAGCAATATTTTAAGGACTAATAAATAATTAGGCTAAATAGATAAGCTAGATAATTATAAACAAGATGAAGATGGTACTGTGATACTTAAATTAATGACAAATACTTTGCATTAGTTTCTGAAAGAGTCAATTTTTACAAAATGATCAAATTAATGATTAAATATTAAGTTTTACTTTTATGAAAATTAAACTTATTTACAATGAAACTTTTCAAACCGATTCCAATTTACTCCATTCTTTAAATTTATAAAGAAATGATTAGTTTAGAAAAATTATCTTAAACAATAATATTAAACGATAAGAAAAATAAAGCTTTACATCAATAATCAGGCTAGGCCACAAGTATATCAACTAGTTGATATACTTGTGGGCTAGGCATAATATAAATAGTTTCAGGACATACAGACATCAATGTGACTCCGGGCGAAAGTAGTTCATTTTGTAATAAAATAATAATGAAAGGCTAAAATTCTATACTGAACTTCTTAGTAATTAAAAGTAAGACTAACAAAGATGTTTCCTCATTAGGTGCGGCAGAAGGAATGATCAAAATATATTCCTAACATGAACTAGAAATTTATAAAACATTTCACTACATCACTTCCAACAGGCGCAGATAATTCAAAAGCGTAAAACAGATAAAAATCTAAATTATTAACTTCTATTATGCCAAGTGGTTATAATTACTACTGGTATCTTTTATTAATAAAATATTACTTGAATAGGTTTGATGCATGCTTTTCTACACAATTAGATTGTGTTCACAATTTAATAATTAGATACCCTAGAACTAATTGGATTACATTAATGGTTTGAGAAAACATGAATAAACATAATAATAACAAAGGATGTTTACTTAAAAACAATGAAATGTAATATACTACAAAAAACAATACAATAACACCACTCTCTTATACATGAAAAACATGTTTAAGATTTTGCCAACTGTTTGTGCAAATCTGGAAATTTTCGTTGGCATTTTAAATAAGTTTCTTTTATTTTTTATTTGTGTGTGTGTGTGTGTGTGTTGCAAACATAAACCTGAAAATTAATTAGTTTGAGATGAAAGTACTTCCTATTTGCAACGATACGCTGATAAGCCATAGGATTTTCTTCTCTTCAAGCCTCAGTCTTCCTCCCTCTCTTCCCTTCCCATTACCATCTCCCTTACCTCCCTTCCTCTCCCATGCTCCCCCCTCACCCCTTCCCCCCAATTCTTTTTCTACATGCCTAAAACAATCGTGTAGATAAACAGCTTGTAAATCTCAAATCTTAATGACCTGCACTTGAAAAATGTGCAACACACACTCAGACCCCACACCAAAAGAAAGATTTAGATAAGAAAAGGTCTGTCTTTAACGCATATGTAATACTAGATAAGAATTGATCTGCCTATGACGGTTGCACATTCTTATCTTGTGTTGAAGACATCCTGGATACATATTAAACCGCCTGGTATGCGGTAGCTGTTATCAGCTATTTCACACTAGGCTTTGTTGGCTTTGGCATCTTGCTGCGTTTGTTAAAAATAATGTAGGAGTTTAATCATCATGTTTGCCTGTCACCCCCACAGAGATGAACTTTGTATACTTTTGCAGCTTGGTTTCGGGTAGAAAACCAAAACAAACATGCATGCACACTCATACACAGAAAAATAGAAAGTACGCACACAAACATACACATACACATACACACACACACAAACACACACACATAATGTCAAATCTGTTACCTCCCACTTTGTCCCAATAAGGCTTTTTCTTTCAATTACATTATTTTTTGTGCTTTTGAATTGTAAAAAATTAATTAATATACCCTATCATCATTATTTTCAAACAATGTTAAACCACAGTCCTATTCTTTCCTATTTTTGCTAATATCCATTATCGACTAGTGTGTACATTCTATATCCTCTGGGATATACAATAGGAATGGTGAATGAAAATCTAATTGCAATTCTTTATCTACATTCTGTAAACAGCATAGGGCATTGAACTATCAAATAATTTTTTGATGATGATGTAGTCTTGTGGAATGTTGAATTGCCTGTGTATGCTCACTGCTCTACATTTCATCCTTTTTTTTCTTTTTAAGCAGGTCTAATGGTTGTTAATTACTTTTTATTTATTTATTTTTTCAGCTCATGCCCATCTACAACTTCAGCTACTCAAGTGACCTGTGGCACAGGGTATTATGCTCAAGCCAATTCCACCTCCTGTACGCAATGTCCAGCTGGCTTTGAGTGCCCAGATCTCAACTCTGCCACCGTGTAAGCCTCTCTTAGCTTTGTTTTGGAAACAATCCTATTTTACCACTCTGTGTTGTAGATAGAATCTTTTCTGAAATTCATGCTTGGATTTTGTTTTGGTAGTTTATTATCCTTTTGGTTAAATATTGGTCATATGTTTTCTTGGTCATACATTTGTCACAATGTCAGTCCAGCTGGAGAGAGGAAGAATGTAGTGGTTTTCAAGCCTTCTTTGCAGATGTATACTGGTCAAACTTGAGGTGGTTGCTGTTGTTGTTATAATTTTTGAGTGAAAATATTTTCTATCTTTATTGAGTATTAGGTGACATGTCTTATTACCGAGAGTTGTTAGCGATCTCTATTAGAAGACTACCTCATGTGACCAGAATAGGGCTGCAGAAATACAAAGTAAACGTGAGCTGCGCAAGTCAAGGGCCATCTCCATTTCCTCCATACTAGCAGTCCACTTGTGCCCGACCTGCGGCCAAGCCTACCAGACGTATAAGCTACAGTCGTATGCTCCGCGTCCAGTCTTCATCTTCCAAGTGATGTCCTTGATTATTGTCAACAGCCACAGCTGAACAATATTAAAAGTCAGTAGCTGACATTTGGATTAGATATGATAATAGAGAAAGAGACAGGAGAAGAAAGAAAGATACTGTTGTGCATTATAATAGTATAAGTTACAGTGTTTTCTGAAGGACTGAAGTAAAGAATCCATCTTCTTTTATTTCAGGAATCCATGTGGTGCAGGATACTACTCTTTAGGAGGAGCGCTGGCCTGCACCCCATGCCCGGAAGGCTATTACTGCCCACACACAGACAAGGGCCCTCAGCTCTGCCCCACAGGCTTCTACAGCACAGCCCTGACCACTAACTGCACAGCCTGTGAGGCTGGTTACCAGTGCCCTAATACCCTAGGTAAGGGGTTTATCCATCATCGTGCAAGTGTACATATGCTAGTGACGCTTACTGATGTAAATTCTCTATGAGATAAATAGACATAAAATATTTGTATTCGGATACTGGTAATATTCGAAATCCATACAGTGAAGATCATGCCATTTCAAACTGTTGCATGATATTCTTTCAAAGTAATAATAATAATAACAGGCAATTTATACAGCGCTTTCCAAAATCACAAAGCGTCTCACACAAACAAATGTAAACACAACAAACGTGCACTGGTCAGTAATACGCAACCACACACACATCCCTACACCCAAAAACACTCACTCAGGGCGCCAAAGAAAATGCCTTTCTAAAAAGATGCATCTTCAAGTTGATTTTAAAAGACGCTAGTGAAGGACTGTGACGGACGGACCGAGGTAGCGAGTTCCAGGCTGTGGTATCTCTTGGTACCCGGAACATCCTTTCATCTGCAGAGCGGAGAGAGTGAGAAGGCACATAGATGGTCAAAAGTAAAAGTTTAAATAAGAATCAATTTATGTCTTTTGCAGCTGCCAGTAAAGTGGCATGTCCAGCTGGCTACTACTCCACTGGTGTAGCACTGAACTGCAAGCCGTGTGATGCAGGCTTTACATGCGCAATGGGTGCAACTTCTGCTGGCCCTGCAGCAGACTCTTGCCAGAAAGGAGGTTGGTGCGATGGCAAACTGTTCCACGCTTGTCCAGCTGGCACTTACAATCCACTGAATGGATCAAGAAGCGTGGATGACTGTCAAATTTGCCCTGCCGGTAGGATTTTATCTGTGTAATTTTGGGTGTATGTCTGTGTACTTACATGACTGTGTGTGGTTATGCATGTTTTTTTTTTTGTCCACCTTGTGATGTTTTGAATTCACTCATGTACCTTTCATTTCACCAATGTGTATACTGTTTTAAGGTACACATCGTTTTGCACATTCATAATTATATCCAAGTGTTCATCATGTTGCAGTTATTAAAAGTTTCTCCATCCTGTCTAAGTCTAAAGAAATCTTTTTGAATGCATCGAATCATTGTACAAAACATTCTTTCGGGAGGTATTTATCAATATCTGTGTACATATCAACACAAAAACTCACGATTATGACATGCCAAAATTGGAGTTCATGATTGTAAATAGGCCTATGTGAAGCAGTCATGAATGATCGCTGACTTTCAGATCTAAATTCTCTACCCAGACAAATACAATGAATTAAATCTTTTATGATGTTATTAAGCAAAGCGTGCCTATACATTATGACATCATGTTGATGATGAAATTACTTGAGCTTCTCACAAAAAAAATTGTGATAGTAATCTAGCAGCGGGCAAGAAAAAAGTGAAGAAGAAATTCTTAGTTGGAAGCAAATCATCATCTTATTCTTATCTTTTTTGAATTATTGTTGGTGCACATATGCTAAGAGTTCTAAAATGAAATTGTTCAGCTCTGTGATCTGACAGCATTTGTTTCTGAAGAAACACAGCATGAAAAGTGCCAAAATAGATTCTATGTCTTGTGTTTTCCATGACAGTCCCGATCAGTGCAAATGATGATATAAAAATACAAGAACTGCCTCATTATTTTACTCGTTTCTTCCCGGATGATGTTAAACAATCAATTGTAAGTTGATTCCTGTTGTTAGTATCAGAATTTTGCCGTTGTTGACATATGTTCATTTAAATCTAGGTACCTGCATGACGAATGTTGTTTCCATTTCACCTCAAAAGAAATTGAACTGTATAAATAATCACAGTGTTCGGACCAGAGATGAATATAAATATATAGATGTGGTGGGAAATCTCTCATTAATAGGTCAAGTAATTTCTTTGTGCGGAACAGCTTTTAAAAAAAATTTCAGCCTGCAAGGGATGACATCAGATATACGCTGACGATGTATCAAAATGCCAAGCTCTGTATGCTCATTCACTGGGTGGATCTAGATATTATCATATTTATGTATGTGAATTAACATATATAATTACCAGATATTATTACTATGGAAAGAGCATGAAGGAAAACACGAAGCAGAAATAGCAAGAAGGAAAACATGAATGTATCAACAATAACATGTGCATTTAAGCATGAGGTTGATATAGATTGCCACGTTTTGAGTCTGTCACTCCCATTTTCGGTGGTCACTGACCTAGTATCTTGCACATTGGTTTCCCAACCTTCAATTCCATCACTCAATAAACAGATATATAACCTTGATTTTGGCGCTGTATTTCAGCCGCATCCCTTCATGTTAATTTTTGTGTGTGAATAACAATAAAAAGAAAAAGAAAGAAAATGATAATAATGATTGTGCCTGCAAAGTTTGAGGCAGTTCTATCTACTATTTCATGATTTATTTAGTATTAAAAGGCGTTACTGTCTCACTGGAATTTAATTTTCAATCACAAGAATGTTCAAAATGTACTAACGAGGCATACTTCTACCTTTCTGGTGGTTGTCATGCTCAAATCTTTATTTTCTTTCCATCTGTGCAGCTGTTTACTATTATACTACTTTTCTCTCAAGTTTGCCACCCTTCAATTCAGAAATTATGCTTTAACTTGAATATTAGAACGACATGATATACTTTTTTTTTGCATGTTATGCAATCTCAGGATGTTTGTTTTAAAATAAACTTCATTTTAGGAAATTCTATCCACTTTGATTTCAACCTACATACCCGACTGCATTAAATAAGATATGTTCTAAATCATTAATTGTATTGAATGCAGTCTACCTACCTGACATTTCCTAAACAAAATATGATTTCAATTGCCATCTTCTAATAGTGATTTGCCTCTTACACCACATGTTTGCATGATGAATATGTGTTTGTTGTGTATGTATCAAGCTACACTCCAGGTAAGGTTGCTGCCCTCCTTTGTCTCCATCTCCCTATACTCTTGCAATCATGGATTCTCACAGCAGACCTCCAATGAAGAATACAAGCATGGAGATGAGGTGCTACAGAAAACTTCTGGGCATTTCCTATACCCAACATGCTCATCACCAACGAAGAAGTCCGGCAGACCATCACACCAATCATTGCACAACACAGTGACATGCTCACAGTGGTAAAGAAACAGAAACTCTCATGATATTGCCACGTCATCAGAGTTTCAGGCTTTGCAAAGTCCATCCTGCAAGGCACAGTGCAAGGAGCTAGAAGAAGAGGGAGACATAAAAAGAGGTGGGAGGACAACATTCGAGAATGGACTGGCTTGACACTAAACGATGCTATGAGGAATGCTGAGAACAGAGAAATATGGAGTACGCTGATTAAACGATCATCTGTGGTGCCCCAACCACTTTTGAGTTACTGGATAAGATTGGATAGTGTATGTAGGAGAGTCTGTAACTTGTGAGCATGTTATGTTGGTTACAGATCGCCACACTTTGAGCTTGATTTAGGAATAATTAAGGCACATATATCATCCATTATTATTATTATTATTATTATTATTATTATTATTATTATTATTATTATTATTATTATGCATGGAGATGAGGTGCTACAGAAGACTTCTAGGCATTTCCTATACCCAGCACATCACCAATGACAAAGTCTGACAGACCATAACACAAGCCATTGGACAACACGATGACCTGCTCACAGTGGTGAAAAAACTGAAACTCCGATGGTATGGCCACGTCACCAGATCATCAGGTCTTGCAAAGACCATCATGCAAGGCACGGTGCAAGGAGGTAGAAGAAGAGGGAGACCGAAAAAGAGGTGGGAGGACAACATTCGAGAATGGACTGGTTTGACACTGAGCGAAACAATCAGTGTTGCTGAGGACAGGAAAAGATAGAGTATGCTGGTTAAATGATCATCTGTGGTGCCCCTATGACCGCCGAGTTACGGGATAGGATAGGATAGGATTATTATTATTATTATTATTATTATTATTATTATTATTATTATTATTATTATTATTATTATTATTATTAAATCAGGTCTGAGTTTGCCACTGCCTGACTTTGTTCTCAATTGTCTAAAAACACACCCAGTATGAGAATCACTTGCTACAAAACTGTTGATGAACATTGTAATGTGTGTCTGAATTGCATACATGGGTTGATTAACTGTGCGTTCAGGGACCACTTTGCTTTGCGGAAACTCAACAAGAATTGAGAAATGTCTGATCATGGCATATCAAGGCTAGAATAATATGATCTGTTGATGTTTGACTGAAGTTTTGTAATGGCAGACTCAAGTTTTATTCACTTCAATAGAAGATTACATTTTGCACTGTAAGACATAAAATGGGGTGAAATAAAACGCACATACAAACTGACTGCAGATAATTTTGGTTATAACAAAAGCATTCTTTCATAATAGTAAAAGTTAATTTCAATACAAAATTATCACACTCACACACACACACACACCCAAACATACACACACACACTCACACAAAATACTCGCTCACAGACATGTGCTCACATGTATACAAGGTATGAGGTGAAGGGGCAGAGACTGTAAGTAAGGGAGAAGAGGTGGGAGATGGGATGAAGGATTAATATGACAGTAGCCTGTAGAGGTGGGTAATTATGTCTATAATTGGTGGGATTTCTCGTGACTGAGCTGAAAATGATGATTCATTGGCACACGTTCTTTTCTATTCGTTTCTTTGATTGTCATTACTTAGCAGTGAGATGTTGTGGCTGGTGGAGCAATGAAGAGTGGACACATAGGATTTTGTTTATGCGGTGGAAGTTTTTGTTTTTATTTGTTGTGTTTTAAACCAGTTTTGTTGGTTTGTTGTCAGGTTCTTACTGTGTGGGCCCAGGAGAAATAGACTACAGCAAATACCTTTGTCCTGCCGGCCATTATTGTTTGCAAGGAACCACTCAGAGTACATACTACCCTTGCCCAGGTTGATATTTAAATAACACCATTATTAATAATACCGTGAGCTTCATCCAACTTCATGTAAAAAATGTCAGTTTGATCCTATGAGCGCATGATTTAACCATCTGCTCCTTGAATCAATGTAGCGAGAAATATATGTATTTTAAATCAGTGACAATCAGCCCTGAAAATGAAAAAAAGGTCCCACTAGTCTTTGGCTAGTAACTTAAAAATTTTACTAGCCAAACTAAAAACTTTACTAGCCAAACTAAAAAAAAGTTCATTTTAGCGCACTCGCATTTGGCGACTAAAGTTTTTTTTTTCAGTCGCCAATTTTTTTTTCTCACTAGCCATGGCGACTAAATTAGTCGCCATTTTCAGGCCTGACAATGATTTTATTTCTATACATAGATGGATGCGAAATTGGAAATATAATTGGACAAGTTCTCCTTTATAATTCTGCATGCCCTGCACCTGCCTAACTTGCTTCTGTGGAAAAAGCTTGTGCTTTAAATTTTGTTCACGGAATGGTTTTAAACACTCTTCCAATCAAAATTCATTTTTGTTGTTATGGAAAAGATGGAAGAGTCTTATTTGTTGAATTTTTTATATTGAGTACCCTTGTCGGAAATAAATAATTCATTTTAATATTTCAGATAAAATGAACCTTCAGATAGGTTGTGAATATAATAAAGTGGCTTAACACTGAAGTTCATAGATAGAATATTTTTTAATCTGAAGAGAAAAACTCTATCATTATAATACTCTTTGTCTTTAGGTGGAACATACCTCACCACCACCAATGCTTCTAGTGACACAGAATGTCTTCCTTGTCCCATTGGCAAGTTCTGCGGACAAGGATCAGCTGTTGCTGGACAAGACTGCCCAAGAGGTTTCTACTGCGTTGGTAGCCAGGCTTCAGGATACATGAATCCTTGTCCGCTGGGCACTTATGGACCAGACTTAGGCTTTCACAGTAAGTGAAATTATATGATTGCATTCTTTAATGCTAGTGATTTGGTTTGGAGTTTACATGTTTTTCCTTCTTTCTTCATGCATTGTTTGCTTTCTTAGATTTTCATTCTTCCATTTTGTCATATCTTTATTTTCTCACTCTCAACTACTGTTATTTTCATCACTCTTTCCTTTCATTCATACCTGTATCAGTGCGCTTCTTTCAAGAGGGCATTCTGTTTTCAAAATTGTATATACAAATTTCATTTTATTCTTCAATGTCTTTCTTTCCAAACTCCTTAGTTTGTCGTTAAAGGCTCCAAGGAAGTTTACTCTCAAATATTTCGTATAACTGACATTGTGCATTATTATTTCCTATTTTTCAGACGCCACACAGTGTCTTGTTTGCCCTTCTGGAAACTACTGTCCATTTGGCACCAACAGCAACCCTACAACTGCCCCTTTGCCTTGCCCAGCTGGCACCTACAATCCTCTGAACAAAACTGGCCACATCATCAACTGCCACAAGTGTCCACCTGGCTGGGCCTGTCCTTTACCAGGGCAGTCTGACTACACAGTGCCTTGCAAAGAAGGTCAGAAGAAAAGAAAAAAAAACACAAATTTAAAAGAGGACAATTACATTGTTATTTTTGCATATATTTCAAACCTACATTGTATGAAGAAGATTGTAATAGAAAGTCTATCAGGCAGTATGATAATTTAAACATCTGTTTACACAGTGGTGACTTTAGACAAATAGTATATATTTAGAAATGCTCATGTTGTTCTGTTAATTTGGTAGTCTGGGGAATTGTTGGTGTATTCCAGTGTGACAACAATAATATCACTTTCTAAATCTTGGAAAAGAAAGACTTTGTAGAATAAATAGCTTGAACTACTGCAATAATCAGCAAGCTACACAAAAAAGCATGCCTCGATGCAAAGATTGTGTTTTATTTTGAGCCTTTATTATAAAATTCGGTTCAGTTTAAGGTGTTCCAGATTTCAGCTACATAAAATGTTTGATTCTTGGTAATTCTTTGCTTTTTATATACGTTGTCTGAATTCTTTGATTTCATATTTTGTCTCATGTTTGTTTTGTTGTGCTCTTAAACATCGTCCGTCTCTCTCTTTCCCGTTAGTGTGTTGTTTCTAATTGTTTGCTGTTATGTTTAGTTTCTTATACTTTTTGTATTTTCTGCAGGTCACTATTGCCCAGAGGGGACCATCACAGATGACCAATTTCCTTGCCTGCCAGGAACATACACTGGGAAAACCAACCTTACTAGAGCAGATGAGTGTGATGCTTGCCCAGAAGGCTTCTACTGCACCTGGGGTACTGGAGTGACCATCTCCCCTCCCCAACCTTGTGGATTAGGTATTCATGTTGTCTTAAAGTTGGTAGTCAGCTGTTGATACTAAGTTTGTAGGATTTGGTGGGGGGGGAGGGGTGGGGGGAAGGAGGGGTAGGGGTAAATTTGGGTTTGATGCACACCTAATACCCATAAAAGGGTTGCATCTGCTACATACTGGCACAGAGAGAGCAATTGACCTCCCCAACATTGAACTAATATCTCTTCTTATCGAAAATATAACATTTCAGATAATTAATACATTAAATTATATGGTGCTCATGAATGTTTTGGGTGCAGGTCACTACTGCCCACTGCAGACACCATCGCCAGATCGCTTCCCTTGCCCAGCTGGAACGTACACTAACCTCTCTGACCTGTACCACTCTTCTCAATGTACCATCTGCCCCAAAGGACATTATTGTAATGGTGAGTATGGAGTAGTCAACAGTAGTATGTTTTGAATTGTTAGTCTTAAATTGTACTTGCGTTTTGAAATAGAAAAGTGTTCAATGTGCAGTAGGGTATGACATCTGCAAGTTTGAGACAGTCTTACGGATAGGGAGCTGTTGGCTGTGGATGAGTTTGTAAAGTGCTAATAGTACACTAGAAGTGATCATGTATGTGCTCAATTCTTGAAAGAAGCATAGTATCAGAAGACGAGATGCAAGAAGAAAAGGAGATAAAATGCAGCAGACTAAAATATGTTTCGATACATGTATTTCACTAAAATGCTGATTCAGGAGTTAAAAGTCAGCTCATAGTATAGATTGTAATAGAAATCATTCCAGGTATTTTTAAAAATGTGATTCTTTGATTCAGATGGATTCGCTTTCTTTGGTGTAAATCTGCACAGACTGAGTAAATGATCAAAAGTGTCATTTTGCATTCATTGAATACATGCTCGTATAGCTCTGTATAGAATTGAGTTTTATTATGTAAAACGCTGTATTTAATTTTGTTTGTCATCAGTAGCATAAGCCAATGGTGAACATAACGTAAATAATTTAAAAAATGACTATTCATGTCTATTGTTATTGATGCTGCACAGGTGGGGAATCGGCACCCACAGACCTGTGTCCCCCAGGTTATTACTGCCCCTTGGGCACACAGTTCTGGTCACAGTATGGATGTCCCAATGGCACCTACAACCCAGATTATGGAAAGTGGGAAGTTTACCAGTGTCAGAACTGCACACAAGGTAAGTTGGTTCTTCGTTTGTTTGTTAGTTTTGGGTCTAACATTTTTGTTGTGCTGATAAATGGAAAGGACTAATGATAGGGCATGCTATAAGTTCTCATCATGTGTGTGCTTGAAAACAAACTGCTTCATGAAGGGTCTTGAAGCCAGAAGAAGGCAGCCTGCATATTTTAACTTGCACTGATTTTTAGCAAGTTAAAATTTGGACTATTTCATTATTTACATAGATTAATTGTTTAATTTATGAAAATATGAATGTTTTGACTACTGTACTATACATATATTTTTATGAAAAGGAATGTTCTTTTTGTCTTTTCAGGCCATTATTGTGAATTTGCTGTGACAGTACCAGAAAAATGTCCGCAAGGAACTTACATGCCTTACGGCATTGATGGCAGTGGCAACTTCATTGGAGAAGGTAATGTATACATTCTTTTATTTATTTATTTAGTTGTGTATTTGTTTATTTATATTCCAACTCCCTTTTTTTCAAAGATTAATAGATGTTGTTATTGTTCTGAAAAGTCTGCTGTGTGTTTAATGCATTTCTTTTACCATTATGCAAGGTATCAGTGTTGCTTTCACTAGGGAAAATATTCTGATTTGTTGATCTTTATTGCAGTCCATGTATAGTTTAGCTGAAAGCTATGTAAATAGTTGAGGAATTGTCTGTTCTTTCTTAGTTTGAGTTTTTGTTCTCTCTGTTTAGGATTGGTATTGGGTGCAGTAAGTTTAAATTAAAATGTCAAAAATTATAATTGAATTTCTATTCCAACTTCTGTAATAGCGATCTCTTCAGATCACCGTGCTTTGAGTTCCATTGAAGAAAAAGCGCATGATAGCATCGTTTATTATTATTATTATTATTATTATTATTATTATTATTATTATTATTATTATTATTATTATTATTATTATTATTAGGATTGCAAGCCAAGCGCGAGAACGACTGCATTGACTGCCCAGGAGGTTTCTACTGTGTAGCTGCAACTATAACACCGCCAGCATGCGGTTTAGGAAAATATTCTGAAGTTGGACAATTCACCTGTTTAAACTGTGAACCAGGGTAATGCATTTATTTATTTATTTATTTATTCATTCATTAATTTATTCATTTATTCATGTATTCATTTATTTATATTTTTGAAACATACTCATTGCTCATTGCTCGACTGACTGAGCTTTGCTTCAATCTCGCTTAAGAATGTTCCTTAGAATTTTTTGCAGCTTACACAAGTATTGGTGTTACTTTATTTATTTCTACATTTGTGTTTGTACTATTTGCCTGATTTTTAGATTGATGAAAACGTTAAAATGTAAAATTTTGTGAAGATTTGTCTATTCCTGCTGTTTGATGATTTGACTGTGTCTGTTCAGGTACTACTGTGACAATGCTTCAACATCGGAGACAGACATGCTGAACAACAAGAAGTGTCCTGCTGGAAAGTACTGTGCTGGAGGTCTCTCTGACGTCTCACAAGCTACAGACTGCAGTGTTGGCAAATATTGTCCTGAAGGTTTGTTATGTTCGATAATGTTCGATAATGTTGACAATGATTGTGATGATATTGCTGATAGTGGAGAAGAAGGATTATTAATCTAAATAATCTTGAAAAATTTTATTATATTGATTGATTTGATTATTGGATTTTTTCCGCAGTCCGCAAGATTCATTTCATTGATTTGATTATTGGATTTTTTTCCCCCACAGCTACACCAGTGGAAGTCAACTGCCCAGTGGGAACAATTCGTAAGACAGTGGCAGCTGCTGCGGTGACTGATTGTGCACCTTGCGATGCTGGTTACTATTGCTTGGAAGGGTCTTCGGTGATGTCAGGTGTTTGTTCACCTGGGTTTTACTGCCCCACAGCCTTTACCAATATTTTCACACCTTTCGAGCCACCCACCATTGGATCTTACGGTCATGAACAGGCAAGTTTGGGGTAGAAGCTGCTTTGAATTGTGTGTATTATTATTTTCAGAATGCCTTCTTGAAGTTGCATTTAGAAAGCAAAGTACCATACTGTCATCATTATATATCTTTCACTATCTCACCATTTCTATACTTATATTTTGCAGGAACCTTGCCCAGCCGGGACTTACACCAATGTGACTAAGACACCGGACTTGGCCAGCTGCTTGACTTGCCCAGAAGGATTTTACTGTCCTCAGGCCTCTGCTAACCCTAAAGACTGTCCTCAGGGCTATTATTGTGGCCTGGGCGTTGGGAAACCAGAACCATGCCCAACTGGGAGATATGGCAATAACACGAGTAAGTTGTCTAAGAAAAAAGTCAGTAACAATACTGTAACATTATTGTGTCCTTAGTTTATTGGGGCAGACATGAGTGCTACAGAGCACAGCTGGTTAATAAAAAGGAAAAGATAGAAGCATTTAGTGTCATGACAGGGTTTCTTCATTGCACCTTGTGCTTTTATTCTCAATAGCATTTCAGTCACAAATATTTCTATGTTTAAGTCTTCTTCATACTTGATAAAATGCACAGACTGCTCACTGTTTCGACTCAAATGGTTAGTGTGAGCTCACACCATGTCTTGGAATCCTGATTTATCTGATTTATTTATTTATTTATTTATTCATTCATTCATTCATGACTCTCATAATTACCTGCCTTTACACCACATGTTTGAGCGATAGATGTGTATTTGTTGTGTATGTGAAAGTGAGTGAAACCGTGAGCGTGTATGTTGGTACAGATTGCCACACTTTGAACCTGATTGGTGATATGGGGAAAAGCATGCATATAGCATCCATTACTATTATTATTATTATTATTATTATTATTATTATTATTATTATTGTTATTCTATAGAAATAATTGCCTAATATTAATAAACGAATAAATTTTCTTCTGTTGTTTTCAGACTTGGTTCGATATACGGACTGCCCGCTTTGTGACCCAGGCAATTATTGCGATGCTCCAGGCTTGCTGCAAGCCCGAGGCCCTTGTGACCCTGGATACCTGTGTTACTCAGGTGCCACCTCCTCTGCTCCAACTGACGGTGTAACTGGTGAACTCTGCCCTGCTGGAGGATATTGTACACTAGGTAGGACTTTTCTACTTTGTTGGAGGTGATCATTTTGGTGATCCTTAACCATCAGCTCTAATCCCTGCAGCTCAAAGAGGGAAGCACTCAGACCCAGCAATCATTCAGGCCCGCTGCTACTTAATTTATGTTTAATATGGTACATTTGAGATTCTGGTTTACATTCATTTTAGTTACAGATTTATAAAAACCAAACCAAAACACTGTGCGGGCAACTCAGTCATATTGGGTGTTAACTTTTTCAGGTTCCTCTGTGGCCAAACCTTGTCCAGCAGGCACATACAGCAATGCAACGGGCGCTGTAAACAACTATGACTGTTTCGATTGCGACCCTGGCTACTACTGTTCCTCCATTGCTGGCGGTGAACCAACAGGCATGTGTTGGGGTGGTTACTACTGCACAGGGGGTGCCAAGACCCCACGGCAGTACATTACAAACCCAGGTAAATTATGGATCGATTTGTTATGTTTATTTTTTTATTTGTTTTGTATCACTAGGTGATTTATAACTTTCTTTTAGGTTGAAGTCTCTCTGTTCTTACTGTGTTGTGTAATTCATGTTGAGATATACATTATAGACAGATGATAGAAATTATTTTATTTCATTTATAATGCTGGTACGGACAGTTTTTTTTCTCAGTACGACCATTGCTTGCATTGTTTTGAAGCCATAGCTTATTGGCTGCAGGCTGATGTGGATAATTATGATGATGGAGGATTCTTATTATTGTTGTTCACAAATTGTGCTCAGGTTGACGTTTAAAAAAAACCGTCTCCATTTAGCTCTCCCAGTTTTCTGTTTTTTCTCTGTTGAATGATTTACCGATTCATCAACTGACATTTTGATTATGTTTTTTTTCCCTTCAGGTTACTATGCCACTAATGGGTCAACGGCGCAGACAGAATGCGAGATAGGGACATACATGCCTTACTTTGGAGCCTCAGAGTGCTTGGTGTGTGAACCAGGCTACTATTGTCCTCATAAGGCCATGAACGAAACCATCCCCTGTCCTCTTGGTTCCTACTGTCTCAACGGGTCTGTCATTGACTTGAAGTGTCCTCCTGGTACCTTTAACAACCAGTGAGTTACTGTAAACAATTTTGGAATAGTGATAAATTAGATATTGTAGTGCTTTTCTTCTTTGTTGATCGATGCTCAAGAAGCTGTTCATGAGTCATAATTTGAGTAGTTTTATATAAGGCTCTTATCTTTTGTAACAAATGTATGCTTTAAACAAATTAAAACAGTTATTTGTTATCCTTTTACTGTATTCTTTATTAAACAAACAGATAAAGGATGTATCATATCATTTCCTCGTTCATTTCAGTCATGTTCCTAGTAACTTTTTCAAGTTGTTAACATCGACAGGCGCACAAAAACAGAGAATGGGTGCCCGATCATTTGAATGTGCAGCACCACAGCTATGGAACAGACTACCACAATCACTGCAAGAGTTTGCCTCCAAGAAAGCATTCAAGAAGCAGCTAAAAACCTCTTTGACCAGCTGATACTAGCAATCCCCCCACTCTCTCCTCTTCCCCTCTCCCCGCACCCTCACTCCCCCCCCCCTCATCCTCTCCTTATTTTTTGTTGTTTTTTTGTTGTTGTTTGTTTTGTCATTATTTTTCCTGAATGCACTGAGCATGTTACCATGGCATGAAGAAAACATGCTATACATGTATTCAACATTAACATCAACATATCATATCCAGTCCTGATTTGGCTCGGAAGAGTCCACTGGACCTAAAGCAATAATCGTGTAATGTAATGTAACATATCATGTCAGACATGTTGAAAGGTGTATATTTATATATATATATATATATGTACAGAAGTCCAATTTTTTTAAACTTTTGTGACGTTATTCACCATTTCCTAATGTATCGATTTCTAAAAGTGTCATATTTTCATTGGTCAAGTAGAGTGTGCCTAAAATTGATATCGCATGGTAATTGACCATCACAAATGGCAATGTTTATATCAAAGCTTGGAATATGAAAGTCGTATGAATAGAGTGCCTTCAGTGTTACCACTGTGGTTGTTGCAGCAATTTTTTTTATATGGATCAGGGGCGAGTCCTCTTTGATCAAAGTTGTGGTCCTGATTTTGTGGTCCTGATTCGTCTCTTTGCAGTCCGCTGGACCCTGTAAGCAATGAATAACTAACTTACCTACATGGATTACTTACGACTGTTGTCCACGTAATAGAGAAGAAAACAAATTGTCGATCCTCTATGTGTTGAAGACAAGCTTATAGATTCTAGACTACCAGCACGATGAGACCATTTATGTAGGCACTTTTTAAATTCCTGACAAGGCTTACTAGAAGGCGCTAATAATAGCACATAAAAATGTAACAATTATCTGTTTTGTCGTCGAACGAAAGAAAAAGATCATGACTATACATTGTTTAAACCCCATGTCATGCCTTCGAGTCAGTTCATAAATCGCTGGTTAGTGCAGAGGACAGAACTGTCTTGTTGCTGCTATTTACATCAGGTATTGCGAACGTAACTATAAAACAGACGGAATGTCAAAATTTTTACTTCTGTGCTGGATGCTAACAGAAACATTCTCCATAAGTGCTGCCATTTTTTTTTATAGAGGCATAGGCAACATCATCAATTTCCAGTCAGTAGGACACTATAGGCCTACTATCACTTGACCTGTAATGCTGCTTTTCGTCAAATTGATTGCATTTGCCAAGAATATTTCAGTGTTTGTATTATGTGAAGGGGCAAAACTTGAAAATGTGTTGAGAATTCAAATGTGCTGCAAACATGTCCAATGGGTGAACTACTTTGTTATGGTGCATTCTTTGGAAGGTGTTGTGTGAAGTGGTCTTTGACATAGGACTTTTATGTATTTATTGTTTTGGTAAATTTTCCGTTTTATATTTTGATTTGATCAAATCGATACATAAATGTTATCAGCATGTTGGCATGGAATATGAGATATGTCCAACTCGATCAATTCAATGCTTTACTCGCCTTCAGCTCGTGGAAACATTGAAAAGATCTCGTTGGACATATCTCATATTCCACGCCATCATGCCGATAACGTATAATGTTGTAATTTTTTTTTTTTTAAGTAATGAAAGTAATAGACTCTCAAAGACTTAAATTCTTTTTCATTCTATGAACGGCTTTTCTTATTTGCCTTGCAGAACTTAAGAAATAGTGCTATTTTGCCTACAGAACTCACATGGAATCTATTGACAACTGCACAGCGTGTCCAGCAGGCTACTACTGCCAAGACCGCGGCTTGTTTCAGCCTACAGGAGTGTGTTTGGCAGGTCACATCTGCTACGGTAGTGCTTTGGCTGATGATCCAGTGTACAACAATGACACCTATGGCAACAAGACTGTCCTCCTGTGGGGCGACACCTGTCACGAAGGTCAATTCTTTTCAAATAGAAAATGCTACTTTAAATTGATTGTATGTATGCCATTTGTGAAGATAGGTTCCATGCACATTCACTCTCAAGCATCCTGACTTGCACGTAGTCATACACAGAGTTAGAGAAGGAGAAGATCGAGAAAAAAGTCCTCCCAAACAGTATTCACTTTTGGATTTGGACTACACACTAAAACAGAAATAGATGCTTTGATTTTCAAACATACTTCTAATTTTACATGAAGAATTTTTTATTTTGTCTGTGTCATAATTGCTTTGACATGAAATTTTCTCAGCTTTGTGGAAATATATTGTTTCCATAAGGGGGGTTGCAATGTTGCATAAAGAGTACTGCCACTGAATGATTAACAAAAATGTACTATTTAACAAGAATTAAATTGTCTTTTTTAGGTTATTACTGCCCAGCTGGTACTGCTCTCATGATCCCTTGCCCTTCAGGAACGTACAATGCATACCGCAGTGGCAAATCAGAGGCAGATTGTAAACCTTGCAATGCTGGCAAATACTGCAATGGCACGGCACTCATCAAACCCTCTGGCACTTGTTCTCCTGGATATTACTGCACAGGCAAGTAGCTTTTCATGCAATATAATATTATTCTTGAAATTTTGTTCTCTTTAATTTTAAGATTGACTTCCTTATTTTGTGGCTGGCAACCCATTCAGCTCACAGAGTTCGGAGTAAAACATTAGATGTAAGAAAAGGTTTGTTGCCGAACACTGGATAATAATGTGGATAAATGAACTTACATAACCTCCAATGAAGATGTCTCATCAAAATTGACAGTATCACACTCCATCCCTATACTTTGATAGTAATGTGATTGTCTTTCTGGAATACTCTCCTCCACTCTATGTAGGACCACTGTTGGTTGAGAACAAAAATATGTTGCAGCTGTTTCAATCTTTGCAGGTTATTATCAGACACATGCTTGGTAACTCTGCTGAAACATCTGAGGATGATCTTCAAAGGTCAAAACAACTGCCCCACAGTTTGCATTTAACAAACAGTGGTCCAATTATCTCATTAAAATTGTATCTTATTCTTATATTTTTGTCTTTTCTTACAGGCAATGCTACAGTGCCAGATCCCATAGATGGTATAACTGGAAACATCTGCCCCTTGTACCACTACTGCCAGGGCGATCAGGATGTTCCTCAGCTCTGCCAGATTGGCATGTATGCCAATAACACAGGGATGTCAGCGTGCTTGTACTGTCTAGCTGGACACCTCTGCTACGTCGGGGAAGCCCCTAGAATTTGCCCACAAGGTGAGAACAGAAGTTTATTTACTAATGCCGAGTGTTTTGCATATGAAGGATAGAAATTGTTTTGCAAAAACATATCACTGTTGTATTGCAGATTGTTTCAACAAGAATGTAACATTTGCTGCTGTTTTCCAGGTTCATATTGCATTGCCAGCACAGTGAACATTCTTATTACTCAACCAACACCTTGTCCGATTGGAACTTATGGTGATCGTCCAGGGCTTACTGCAGAAGCTGAATGTTCTGACTGTCTAGCAGGGCACTACTGTGAAACTCAAGGTTGGTTTCTATCATTTGTTTTGCTACATTACTATTCCTTTATTTGGAGTGTGAGAGGCACTGTATGAACATTATCACCGTTTTCACACCTTTATTGTTTTTGTCCATGTTTGTGATTTCTACAGCTGAATGATAAATGGAAATCCTGACCTTTTTGCCCTTATGATTAGTGGTTGTGATTATGGAAGGATAACATTTTGGAACAAAAAAAAACAAACAACTTAATTGTTTGTATGGTCTCAAAATCTGGCTGCTTTTTATTTAGAACTAATGTACCCAAGGCTTCAATGTAAACAGTTTACTGATTCCCTCTGCACACAAAGACTGGGTCATTAGACTATAGTTGATGCTGTTAGTTCACCAGCTCAAACAGACAATTCTTATATTTGGAAATGCAGACTTAATAGGTTGGTATTGCTGAGAGTAGAACTCACTGTTTCGTTTCAGTACTTAAAAACCAGCTAAACGTTTCCAATGGTATTAAAGCTGAACATTTGTCCTAATTCTCTCTGCAGGACTGACCAATGTGACTGGAATAATCAAAGCTGGTCACTGGGCACTGCAGAGTGCGAGAGAAGCTACTCCACCTGAGACGGACAGTCTTTACTTTGGAATCTGCCCTCAAGGAAACTACTGTCCAGAGGGTAGTACCTACCCGACACCCTGTTCTGCTGGAACGTTTGGGTAAGGCACAAGTTTTGGTAACTCTTTGATGGGTGGTTCAGCTTGCTCAGCAGTGTGTGGTGTTATACAATGCACAAACTTGCTGCATGCACGATTCAGTGATTAAGTGGGTTTGACCCTGACTTCAGAGTTCTCTTTTATGTGTGTTAGAGTTGGATGACTAGCATTTTGAGCATCTTTTGATGTTGTTGTCATTGTTAAGAAATATATTTAGATATACATATAATTTATATATGTTAATATTTTGTTATTAAGAAAATCTTCTGCAATAACATTTCAGCTACTCACGGGGACTGACCAGCATAGCTGAGTGCACTCAATGCTCAGTTGGAAAGTACTGTCCTTATTCCAACATGACGCTGCCAGGGAACAGCTGTAGTGCTGGATACTTCTGCAAAGGAGGATCGCCCATCTCTAACCCGGTCAACCAGACTTATGGCGATGAGTGCCCATGGGGTAAGACCTGTGTAAAAGCATGATATTGTTTTCTTATTTATCTGTCTCCATGCAAGCATCAGGGTATGGTTGCATGGAGATCGATATTCCGAATATGAGACCATAAGTATTGGATAGATAGATTCTTGATAAATTGATTGAAGGCCAAAACAAGATGGACAAACAGACAGATGAGACATATATTTTACAGGTTTGTCTGGATTTGCAAACCTGATATTTAGCTTTTTGAGTTACTTGTCTGTGATACTTTCTTTTTAATTATTTTCTTACTCTCCGTCTCCCTCCACTCCTTTTTTCTTCCTCTTTCCCTCCCTCCCTATCTTCCATAGCTTCTAATCCATATAATTTCTCAACCATCAACATAATAAGATTATTAATTATTGTTTCCTCCATCCATTCCAGGCTATTACTGCCCCGCAGGCTCCGCTGCCCCAGTGGCCTGCCCAGCTGGGAAATACACCAACACGACACGAAGCACGGCCTGTTTTGACTGCCCTGAAGGACACTACTGCCCCGGTGGCAGTAACCCCATTCCCTGCCCTGCTGGTCATTGGTGTGGAGCCAGGCAGTCACTGGCGTACCAATATCCCTGCCCCAGAGGCACCTTCCTCAACAGAACTGGAGCCAACAATCAGGCTGCCTGCTTGGCGTGTTCTCCTGGGTGAGTGAATTGAGAAACAAAAATGTTTGTGAAGAATAAAATGACTTGAGTTTTGAGGTACAGGTGTATAATTTGTTATTTCAATGAAGAAATCATGCTGTGGTAACATAAAGAAACTGCAATGCAAATTGTAAACAGCAAACAAATGTGTTTTGCTTCAATAATTTCATTGGAATGCTCTATATTTTGGGGGTTAATTACCTTTTCAGTTCGTTGAACACTGTATAACACAGTTTCTCTGTGTTATTGTAGCATGCTCATAATTGCTCTAAGGAACTCTGTTGTATGGAATTCAATTGTTTATTATTGCAATTGATGCGCAGGTACTACTGTGGGGCAGAAGGGTTGTCAGAACCTACAGGCCTGTGCGATGGTGGGTGGTTTTGCTTGGACGGTGCAATATCAGCCAGACCGACAGACCCAGCCCAGGGTGGCATGTGCAAGCCAGGCTACTTCTGTCCCAATGGCAGTGCTGCTATGCTTCCATGTACCCCTGGGACGTACTGTATGGATGCAGGTTAGTAACAAATTGGAGTAAAAATATGAACATGAAATAACAATATTTTGATTGCAGCAAACCAGGGGGTGGTGATGATGTTGTAGAGGACAAGGGGGAGGAATGCAAGTTCCTTGTAGATGAGTTTAATAGGCCAAGTTCTGACCTTGAGGTTAGCTGAGTGTCAGAGATGTATCAAGCATAGGTTGTGTGTAAGCATATGCGCCCAGCACCTTTGGACACTCACACTTGGGGCCAGAGTTGCTTTCGAGCAGACTGCTTCTAAAACCGACTGCGGCAAAATGTCTATTCAGGCATCTTCAGTCCAAACTTTCCGGTGGATGCTTTTTCTTATTTGTGTTATTTAAAGAGAACGGCTGTGGTGTTAACTCATTCTACACGAGTTGCTTCCCATTTTATCATACAATACTGGCTGATTTGTATGATTACTAAAATAAATATTTAAAAAACAATAAATGTAGTAGAGATTTGAAAGTTTAGGTCCATAAAGAAATTAGAATGGACTAACAAATAGCCAGGTTTGATAGAATTATCTTTGCTATTGACCGACTTATTGACTCACATGCATAGCAATGTGAGTCTGCGTACTCAACCCACCCAACCACCACCCACCACTACCACCACCCCATCCCCCCCCAAAAAAAACCAAGTAAATAAAAGTCAAGATTTGTGCAAATCTGTACAAGACGAGTCATAAATAGTAAACAAAAAAATGACATTAAAAAAAAAATTATCTCCGTTCGTTGGTCTATATGTCCATCCATCATCCATCAATCGTCTGACTATGGAAAATGTGCAAATGGATTAATATCTCAGAACCTATTTCAACTATCACAACCAAACTTGGTAAGATGGTGTATACCCGTGAGTTCATAAATGATCAGTTAATGAACGAGACTTCCCTTCAAGGTCAGGGTCACAGGGTCAACAAATGTAAAACCAAAAATTACAAATTTTCACAAAATTTCACTTTTTTTATTGAACTTTTGATTTTTTTAATGCTCCCCCAAAATTGCACATCGGATTCTCACAAAATAAGCTACAAGCAGTGTAAGGGAGGCAAAAGTTCATTAATAGACCTTTCCCTGATGTGTGACGGTGTTACCTCCCTCTAATTGTGGCTCATACCTACAGCGCTGGATTTAGTATCGCCTTCATCACTTTCTTCTTCACCACTTTGTACACTCGTATATCACTTTTAGTGTACCCTTCCATGTTAGAAGCCTGCTCTCTTTGAAACAACAGTAGTCAATGCCAGATGAACGTTGCTAGTATAAATCAAAAAGGAAAATATAAAGAGTTTTTTTCCACCTTAGTTTCGTATATTATGTTGAGTCAACACACTGCGACTTTTGAAAGTTGAGGCACGCATATTAATATGTCAGTATGAAAGCATTGTGCACTGGCACTACGCAATAGTGTAGCAAAGTATAGAAAGATTAAAGAGATCCCCCTGTGCCCTTAGGCCCTGAAACAAGAAGGCGAGCGAGCGTTGTGGCCAAGTGGGCTGAGGCGGGACTAACTTGCCTATCCACAAGCCAGAAACCAATGGCACCGACAGGTGTGGGTTCGATCCGGCATCTGGGCGTTATGTTTCACCGAATATTATTTACTTTCGACTCTGGCAACGTCTCGGGGGTTTTCTCCGGGTACGCCGGTTTGCTTCCTTAGCACTATTTCAAAAATCACAAATAATGTTAGGTTGGTTGGGTTTGGGCGCGCCACTGGCTGCGACTACGCCTTCCACAGGGGAGGCGGACCAGAGTTTCCCGATAAAAAGGGATAATAAACTGTAGTAGTAAGTAGTAGTAAAAAAGAAGGGGAGTGAATGTGTGCGATGTTTAGACCAAATTCCCAGTGTGCTAAGTGAGCTGGGTCGGTGAATTTTATTTCAACTTCCATAGCTAGTTATTCATGATGATGGTAGTGACCAAGTCTAGTTAGTTACCTTTAAAGGAATTACAAATTGTTGATGTTGATGTTCAACATTTAGGTGATTGTGTACCGAATGTAATAATTGTTGTTATTATTTGTTTTCAGAGTTGTCTGCACCGAGTGGAAATTGCAGTGCTGGCCATTACTGCCTTTCTGGATCTAATACTACCACTCCAGTGGGTTCTTCCACAGGTTATGGTAAGCATTGGCTTTATATGTGTCATGGAATGCTTGTAATAGTTGTGGCAGCAGCAACAACAGCAGCAGAAGTATTAGGGAAAAAGAGCGATTGAGTTTTTGTATAGGTTGTATATTGTGTGGTGAGTGTATTATTATTTGTATATTTCTTAAAGGTTTCTGTCAGTGATCAGTATGTAGGGTTATTGATCAAATACTCTGAACAGCTCGTATGCTTTATTTGGAAAATAATGCATCATGTAGCTCACGAACTAAAAAAAGATTGTTTTGTTTTCAGGTGATGTGTGCCCAGCTGGCCAGTACTGCCCTGCTGGTAGCTCAAGTGGTATCTACTGCCCACCTGGGACATACCTGGACACCACAGCTGCTCAACAAAAGAGCGACTGTTTGGCGTGCACACAGGGGATGTATTGTGATGGATATGGTAATGACCTACCCACTGGACCTTGTGACGCAGGGTATTACTGTCCTGCTGGCATGAACACCTCATCGCCTGCTGAATACACTTGTCCAGAAGGTAGGATGTTTTTTCATTGTTGTTTTTACTCACGTGTGTGTCAGCAAATTTTGAGTCTGGGTTAGTCTCGATTTTTATTG
The DNA here is from genome assembly GCA_036898135.1 of Oncomelania hupensis. Classification (NCBI taxonomy): domain Eukaryota; kingdom Metazoa; phylum Mollusca; class Gastropoda; order Littorinimorpha; family Pomatiopsidae; genus Oncomelania; species Oncomelania hupensis. The sequence continues at coordinate 112,563,201 of CM072512.1, forward strand.
TTGTGCAGTCTTATAAGTATAAGGCTGCTGTGCTCCCTTGTCATCTCCATCTTCCTACACACTAATTGCTAAACATGGACCCTCACAGCAGACCTACAACGAAGAATACAAAGCATGGAGACGAGGTGCTACAGAAGACTTTTGGGCATTTCCTATACCCAGCACATCACCAATGACCAAGTCTGACAGACCATCACACAAGCCATTGGACAACAGGATGACATGTTCACAGTGGTGAAGAGACGGAAACTCTGATGGTATAGCCATGTCACCAGAGCATCAGCCTTGCAAAGACCATTCTGCAAGGCACAGTGCAAGGTGGCAGAAGAAGAGGGAGACAGAAAGAGAGGTGGGAGGACAACGTTCGAGAATGGACTGGCTTGACACTGAGCGAAGCCATGAGGGTTGCTGAGGACAGAGAAAGATGGAGTACATTGGTTAAACGATCATCTGTGGTGCCCCAACGATTTTCAAGTTACAGGATAGGATAATCTTATAAGATAATTATAGAAACACTACACCTACTGTTTGGAACTTGATTCCAATGGAACTGAAAACTCCCAGCATTTTTTTAACAGCAGGAACTGTTTCTGAGGACCCCAGATCTGTCTGAATTCACATGGTTATCTGCATTGCAAGTGAATACTGGGCAGTTCCTTTAAATGGACTGTAACAAATATTTTTGAATGCTAATGCAATAGCTATTGCTTAGTGTATAAGACTGCAATTCACCATTAGAAGCATGCAATATTGTTCTATTTGGATACACTTTGAATTACATGTGTTCCATATCATAACATATTATTGAAAGTTTATCTTGCTCTCTGCTGTTAGGTCACTACTGTAGTTCAGCTGGCGCTCACCAGCCCGTGCGTTGCAATAATGGCACCTACCAAGACCAGACTGGTCAGGGCTCATGCAAGACATGCCCAAGTGGCTACTTCTGTGACAACACTTTTACACCTGTTGTCCTGTTCAACAACTCGATTTGCCCAGAAGGTAAGAAACAGATTTTGTGGGAATCATGGAATAGATGACTGAATAATTATTATGTTGAATCCTTATAATTTATAAAGATGTTAGCAGTTATTGAGTTGCTTGATAATTCCCAGACATTATATAGGCATTCTATCATATATTTAATAAGCATAGAAACATTGATTGCTTGCTATTTTGCTATGTGGGTATGATCATCTGAAGCTAAACCTAAACATTCACACAGACACACAATACCCACACCCACCAACAGTTGGAAATGGCATGATCTCTTCCCAGGATGGAGCAATGTATCGAGTTACTGCCCTGTTTGTTCTTTCTGGACACTTCGAGCTACTGCCCAGTTGGCGCACATCAGGCCAAATAGCATCCATTAAGCGTAAGATGGGGCTAACTTTCAGCAGTATCACAGATGTAATTTTGGACTCTTTTGTTTTCAGGCTACTACTGCCCAGCAAGCACACGCTATGCCACAGAACACCCGTGTCCCAGAGGTTCTTTCAGCAATCTCACGGGACTACAAGCCAGCACCGATTGCACACCTTGCCCTGGTGGTTATTACTGTGACCAGCAGGCACAGACTGGCTATTCCAAGATCTGTAATGCTGGGTAAATACCTAATAATTGAATTTGCAGCTTTTGTCGTAGCAGTGAAATCAGTATTATTTCTGTTGGTGTTTATATACATTGTATTTTGCTAAAGGGTGAAGAGTCATGCAGGTAATATTTGAGAGGTGGGTTTGTTGCAGGATTTGATGAGCTTTAATTTTATGTAATACTTTGCAGCAAATGATTTGGCAAGCAGCCCTATAGCAGTAGAATGTACTAAATAACTAAGATACACACGCATCACAACAGCATGAGGCATCCACCTGTACATTCTGCTTAAATCTATGCGAAAGTGTATGGACCTAACAGTCCTTGTTTGGATCTAACGGTTGTCTTCACCTGATTATTCTTTCTGCTCACTGATTGTTTTTTTTTCTTGTTCAGGTTTTACTGTCGCCAAGGAGCAGAGAGTGGAACTCCCACTCAGAATGCTGATGCAAATGAATGTCCACCAGGCCACTACTGCCCACCACAGACCTCAGAGCCACACAAATGCCCTATTGGAACATACAGTAATCAGACTCGCTTGACAGACATTTCACAGTGCCTGAACTGCACTGCTGGTAAGAACAAACTTAAAGGTCATGTACAGTGGAATGGCTGTTTATTTAAACCAATAGTATGCAACAACGTTGGATTATTTGATCAGACGTGCATGAGAGGTCACATGAGGGTCAAGGTCATCCCAAAGTCAAGGTCACTGATGGTCAAGATCATCCCAAGGTCACAGTTTCTTTTTCTTTCTTTTTTTTTTTTTTTTTTGCACAATACATTTTTGTTGTATTTTATTTGATAGTACATGAGTGTATTTGGAACCAGAGGTCAAGGTCATCTCAAGGTCAAGTGCATGTAAAGATCAAAGTCGGTATTACTTTGCATTTTAATGCCACCGTTTCCTTTTTTCTTTCTCTTCACTCATTTTCATGTTAAATATTGCAAGTTCCATAAGGAGCATGGAAGTCATATGGGCTTTACCCCTCTAGTTGTTTGTGTTTTGTGTGTTTTGTCAGTATTAGCTGTTGTCACTACTACATACATTTTGTTTGCTCAATAGTGTTTTATCCATCAAAGTATGGCATTGCAGAGTTATAGCAGATGTGATTGTTCTTAATAAACAGAACTTAAAAAACAAAAAAATGAAATGTTGCAAATGTTTTTTTTTTTTTTAATCTTTGAGAGTAATTGTTTATTGTTGCATAGTTTTATTTAATTTTTCAGTAGACCTGACCCTGTGACTGGGTGTAGAATTTAAAATGAATGAGATGACATCCTGTGTTATTTGCTAATACAGTACTCCCTCCCACAAGCGACCATGCAAAATGTGTCCTAAAAGTGGTCTTAAAAGAGAGGTGGTCTTACATGGGAGGTGGGTGAGGATGGGGTCACTTTTTGAAAAATGAGGTGATTGATGCCTGATGAGGCTTGGATGCTTTTTTCATGAAATGTTCCTTCTCAAGCATTGTCTCTAAGTTTGATGCTGTGCTAAAGACAGTATCCATGCCATTTGCCAGAGCAAAATGAGAAAGTTCTTTGGCATATTTCATGGCAGTATGGAAGTCAATAGTAGGCTTGGGCTTGGGTTCCTCCTCCTCTTCCTCCTCCTCTGCGTCTGGACTGGCGTCTGCCCCTGTGGTGGTGCTGTCTCCGCTGGTGGAGGGCTGGGGCTGTGTGCTGTCCTCTTCAGCAGAGACCTGCAGGTCCTGGTCAATGGTGGAGAACTCCTCCATGGTCATGCCGTTCAGCAGCTCTGCAGCTCTCTCCATGGGCTCCTCATCAGTTTGGACCTCAGTGCTTTGGACATCTGAAAGTGGTGTAACATGCACCTTACTTTTCATATGGGGAGAGACACAGGGAACACACACACACAAACAGAGAGAGAGAGAGAGAGAGAGAGAGAGAGAGAGAGAGAGAGAGAAATGCTCTAACCTCCAACGGTCTGGAATCCACAGTGTTGAAAACACTTGGTGATGGTGCTGGCTTGGAGCTGGTTCCAGGCCTTCTGCAGCCACAGCACAGCATCCAGCAGGTCGACAGCCTTGACCAGCTCAGGCCCTGTGGCTGTGGGGTCCTTCTCCATCTCCAGCAGCACATGACGCACAAGGGATTTGCGATAGTTTAGCTTTACTGCTTGGATTATCCCTGCGTCACAGGGTTGTAGGCGTGAAGTGGTGTTGGGAGGGAGCATGACAAACTTCACGTTGGACAGTTGAATTGGAGGATGGGCAGAGCAGTTGTCAATGAAGATGAGGATTTTGCGACTCTGAATCCTCATCCTGTTGTTCAGTTTCATGGCCCACTCTGTGAAGATTGCAGCAGTCATCCATGCTTTCTTGTTAGAGTGGTAATCTACCTTCAGTGTGCTGAAGTGTAGGCCCTGGAAGCACCTTGGCTTAGCACTTCTTCCTACAATCACAGGGTTTAGCTTCTCTCCTGTGACACTAGCAGCTAAAAGCACAGTGAATCTGTCCTTTGAAGTTTTGATGCCACCATTGTCTTTTCCTTTCACTGTCATGGATTTCTGGGGAAGAGCTCTATAAAACAATCCCGTTTCATCTGCATTAAAAATGTCCTCTGGGGAATAACCTTCGCACAAGGATGGCAACCTCTGCGCCCAGTCATCTACAACGTTCATGTCAACCGACGCCCGGTCACCACTCAAACACGATGACGCTACATTGTGTCTCTTTAGCCACTTTTCCAGCCACCCATTTGACGCGGTGAAGTCTTCATGCCCCATCTCGATGGAGGAAATGATGGCCTTCTCTTGAATCATTTTACCACTGACTGGAATATTCCGCCTCCTTGCATCGCAAAACCAGTCCCACACTTGCTGATTCAACTCTTCGTACGTACATTTTCGCGATTTGGCATACTTACTGGTCGCCGACGCGCCAGCTTCCCATCTATCTTTTAACAACGCCTTCTCACGAATAATAGACTGAATCTGAGTTTTCCCTACTCCGATTGACTCAGCGATCGATCGACAGCTTTCTCCCTTTTCGTTGCGCTGTACAACCTTAATTCTTTCCTCCAGAGTCAGAATTTTCCTTTTCCGTGAGGCCATTGTTGATCGTGAAGCAAATTTGAAAACAGGCTGTTAACTGTTGGTTTGCGCATGCGCAGTGAGGCAGGGGAAGTAACTCGGCAATATTGTTTGGCGGCCTGTACAGTCACCAGAAGGCGTGCCTCTCTCGGAATTCTTCCCATTGATCTTCGGATCCGAAGAAACTGCCATCCAATCCAATTGTTTGGCTGTTGAACTTCGAACGAAAAGGTTAATTGTACAAGTGACAAATTTGATGTCTGAACTTCACTTTTCCGTGCTTTTTCACATATTCAGTAGTGTTGGTTTTCGTCTCATGGTCGTAGAAACTTGAAAGCAATCGGTCGTTAGTCGGGTATTGGAGGTGGTCGCTGATGAGAAGGTGCTTATTTAGTCACACTGATCGGTCAAAATTAATTGAGTCGGAAACTAGAGGTGGTCGCTGGTGGGAAGGTCGTATTAGGGAGGGAGTACTGTAGTCTTTAATGATCAGTTAAAAGACTTTACACACACACACACACGCACCCACACCCCCCCACGCACACACACAACACACAAAACTAAATTTATTTTTGTTGCAGGTTATTACTGTGGTCAGATGGGCCTCATTGAGCCAAGTGGACCTTGTCAAGCTGGGTATTACTGTCCAGAATCTTCTACAATTGCCACTCAGTTCAGCTGTCCACAGGGTTACTACTGCAATGGCACCAATGATGTCCCTGATCCGTGTCCAAAAGGTTAGCATTCTGCATTCTGTTTTACCAATAAGGTAGATGCTAATCGGATAGAGCTGTACATAGTCTGAGCATGGATATTTGAGATATATATAAAACCTTATGTATCATAAGCATGTCAGCTGTCGTTTGCTTTCTTTTATTCCGCCTTTAAGAAAATGGCCTAGCATTGCTTTGTATGTTGTAATTGGACTGAATAACAGTACTAGAAGCACTTGCAAGCTTGAACTTGAACTTTGTTGTATGCGTATTTGTTTGCCATTTCATTTCCAAATTGGTTTAGGATTCTATAGAGCTGGTGGAAAGTTACTTCCTCGGAATTACAGGGTAATAAAATCTTGAACATTCTAAAATGTTACTTTGTATTGCATTTTTCTATGTCCTGTTTAGCAATACACAGTGGTTTTGTTGCTAATTCTGCAGGAACCTACTCCAACCAGACAAACCTTATAGCAGTGACAGACTGTGACCTATGCCCAGGGGGTTACTACTGTGAAACAGATGGCCTCACGACACCTACTGGTCTTTGTGGTGAAGGTATGTGATTTGTCTCTTATGGATGTGTGTGAATTAAGCAGTTTAAAAAAACAAAAAAAAACAATTATAGTAATAATAATGAATATTTATAAATTGTCCAACAATAGTTTTAATTAAAATTGAATTAATTAAAATTAATTAACCTCATTAATATTCCACACATGTGCTGTCTTGTTGCAGTGTGACAAAACATTTTTTACATTTGTATTTACCTTTTATCTGGCAGGCTACTTCTGCCCTGATGGGTCCGTTTACAAGGAACCTGCAGCCAACTTCTGCCCAATCGGTCACTTCTGTCCCACTGGGGTATCTCAGGCCCTGCCATGCCGCAACAATACGCATGTGAGATTCCTTTAAGCTTTGAGAATTAGTTTGTTTTCTAAATTTTGCGCAGTGTTTTGTTTTGTTTTGAGGGAGGCGGTTGTGGGGCATTTTAATATTCTGATCTGTTTACTTGCACGGTTGCAACAAAGGAGTACTTCTGTTGTTGTTTCGTATTTGTTGTGATAACAGAAGTTGAAATAATTTTACTGTATGAATGAATAAGTTGCAAGTTCTTTGTCGTTTCTGTCACAGGCGAATCACACTCATGCTATTCAGTGCTACAGCTGTCCAGCAGGCTACTACTGTGAGATTGCAGGCATGAGCACCCTGTGTCCGGCTGGCTATTACTGTCCAGAGGGCACAGGACTGGACTGGAAAGCCTGTCCTCGAGGCACTTACAGCACCTCTCTGGGCTTGTACCAAGAGAGTCAGTGCTCTCCTTGTGATGCAGGCAAATACTGTGGTGGGGAACATCTTACAGCTGTGACTGGTATGTTTGACAGATTTCATTTAAACTGATATTGTGTTGTTGTTTTTTCCGGTTATAACTTTACACACAAGCAATAGAAGGGCTGGGAAACGTTTCTGAACAGGCATAGAGTGTTTTATGTTCAAAGCAATGCATAACTAAAATACAGCAAAATTCTACACTGACCTATAACAGGAAGACAAAATCTCAATAAGTGTGTTAAAATGCGGTTCTTGTGCCATGTGAGTTATCTTGTCATGCACTCTTTAAACATCTACACAGATTTGTCCTTGTTGAGAGCTGTAATGAATGTACTAAGCAGGGCAAAGTGGCGTGAATGTAGTAACCTTGTAATAGTGGCCAGTCAGTCAACACACGGTAGGGGAAAGGTGAAATTAATAAGTGAAGAGCATCTGTTCTTCCTGACTTGCTGTATGCCCTTTCTCTTTCAGGCGACTGCTCTTCTGGACACTGGTGCCTGTCGGGAGTGGATCGATCATACCCAGGCCTGGACAACCACACCATCCCATACAACAACAGCTGCTACGACAACCACATGGTGGGATCAGGTGGTGTGTGTCCGGTTGGACACTACTGCCCTGGTGGCATCGCCAGCTACCTGCCTGTTCCTTGTGGCAATGGAACCTATGCTGATGTGGAGGGCTTGGACGTGTGCAAGACCTGCCCTGCAGGTAAGAGGGTGACAGGGAGAAACATTGGAGTGTTTAGGATTATAATAAGGCTTAATTATTTGCAATGCATTGATAATGTTTGCAAGCTACTGTAGAGTGTTTGGAATGAAAGAAAGTTGTATGACAATGTTATCAAGAATGCTTGCACTGCATTGGGAAAGTACAGTTTGGAAATAATGGTAATTTAAATTACACATTTGAAAGTTTGAATAGTATTATAGGCATTCCAATCAAAATTGACATTGCTTTGAGACTAGGATGAACTTTGTTGCGTGATCACAGAAAGATGTTAAGTTAACTTGTATTTTAATATTGTGAATATTTTTTATCAGGCTACTACTGCCCAGTGGGAACAGCCAACTTCACCCACTACATGTGTCCATCCGGTCATTACTGTCTTCTTGGCACTGGCTGGTGGTCCGACTTCCCTTGTGGTGCTGGCACCTACAATAACCTCACGGAGCGTACCTCGTCTGTTGACTGCCTTGCATGCCCTGGTGAGATATTTATTTTTTGCAGGGTGCCATGTAACTTGATTGTTTATGGCTGTAGTGTTGAAGGAACTGTTTTTAGCCGTTATATGAGTTTGGCTGATGTGTGTGTTTGTAGATTCATTAAAACAGCGGCTTTGGTCTGGATACAAATGAACTGGCAGCTCAGTTGGTAGATTGCTGATGGGTTCGAACCCCACAGGGGATGTACTTATATGGACTTAAGTACAAGACCTTTCATGTTACTAAGGATTCTCTCTCTCTTGAGGTATGGTATTGGATGCAGTCAAAAACCTTATAACAGTTTAACAAATTTCTCTGTCCTTTTCAGGTGGCAAGTACTGTGGTCAGACAGGTCTTACAGAACCTTCAGGAGACTGCAACGCTGGTTACTACTGCAGCAGCAACTCCTATTCAGCCATGCCCACTGGTGTTGGTGGCAACCAATGCCAACCTGGCTACTACTGTCCAGCTGGGTCCTACCAGCCGACCCTATGTGAACCAGGAAGTTACTGCACTGGGGCTGGCCTCAGCAGTGCTTCAGGGTTGTGCTTTGCTGGCTACTACTGCATTGGTGGTGCTTACGTCCCTAATCCCACTGACAACGTCACAGGTAAATACTTGCAGTATTTTGTAGTTGTTGTCGCAGTTTTATACTGGTATAAGCTTTCCTTATGTATGGTTGAAAAGGAAGTAATGGATGTGTAACCGAGTGATGGGTTATGAAGATTTTACACTGGGATTTCTTATATTAAAATAAACAATATTAACATAACCATAAACTAATAAAATATCTTGTGTTTTCTATTCTATTTCTATTCCTATCTTTACTTTCTGTGTCCTCAAAAATACCACAATACATTAATAATCCAACCAAATTAAGCCAACACTAAGACTAAACCCCAAAATGAAACTTAACTAAACTTAACTACTTACAAACAAAAACACCTAACAAAACTAAACCAAAAACAATCCAAAGCTAACAAAAACCCACTCCTTAGGCAAAACCTGTAAATGCAACCAAAATCTAGCATCAGTTACAATACATGATGAAACTTCTAGATTCTGAACACAGCACATGGTCTGTTATCAACATTTTCAACATCAAATTATGCAGAAATACAGTCAAATACACAATCACAGTCTTTCCAGCTCCACTTGAAGAGAGTAAATACAGCAAAGTGCACTAGACTGAAGTTCGACCTGGACAAACTGCAAGACCCGGAGGTGGCAGAACTATTTCAGGCCACAATTGGAGGGAAATTTGCACCACTGCTCATTTTGGGGGCTGGTGAAGTAGATGTCAACACCATGACCACCACCTTCAACTCAGCTGTGACAGATGCCGCCACTGAGATCCTTGGCAAGCACCGACCAAAGAAGAAGCCGTGGATCACACCTGAACTTTTGGATCTGTGTGATAAACGAAGAGAGATTAAAAAAAAAAAACACCTCACAGGGAGCTGATGTCTACCTAAAAATCAACAATGACTTCCGAAAAGGCATGCGCACAGCAAAGGAGAACTGGATAGAAGATCAATGCCATGCAAAAATAGAGAACAGTCTGAACAAGAACAACAGCAAGAAGGCCTACCAGACTGTGAAGAGGATGACAAGTGTCCAAAGTCTCCACGATCCAAAGCAAGTCAGGCATATGCCTTACAGAAGAACAAGAAGTCTTGGACAGATGGACAGAGTACTGCTCTGATCTTTACAACCATACACCAAATGGAGACCCATCAGTTCTAGCATGTCCCGAGAACAGAGAAGAAGAAGAAATCCTCCCAATTATCCGGGAAGAAGTTGAGGCAGCAGTGCAATCGCTAAAGAAAGGGAAGTCAGCGGGAGTGGACAACATACCCGCGGAATTGCTACAAGCAGGAGGAGAAGCAATGATTGATGCCCTCACAATTATCTGTAACAAGATCTGGCAGAGTGGGGAGTGGCCTATACCATGGACCCAGTCGCTTGTCATCACTCTTCCCAAAAAAGGTAACCTTCATTAGTGTGAAAATTACCGCACCATCAGCCTCATCAGCCATCCCAGCAAGGTCCTCCTGAAAATAATAATCCACAGGTTGAAACCCCAAGCTGAACAAATCATAGTTGAAGAACAAGCAGGATTCAGGGCAGGGCGAAGTACCACTGAACAGATTTTCAACCACAGAATAATCTGTGAGAAATACCTACAGCACCAACAACATCTATATCATGTGTTCATAGACTTCAAGAAGGCGTTTGACCGAGTCTGACATGCAGCTCTATGGGCAACAATGAAAGTGTACAACATCAGCCCTAAAATTATTGAAGTCATCAAAAGCCTGTATGACAAGGCTACCAGTGCAGTCCTCCACAACAGCGCCATCGGGAACTGGTTCAGAACAACAATCGGTGTGCGTCAAGGATGCCTACTCTCTCCAACACTCTTCAACATCTTCCTAGAGCGCATCATGTCAGAAGCTCTTGCAGATCATGAAGGCACAGTCAGCATAGGGGGTAGAGCAGTCTCCAATCTTCGTTTTGCGGATGACATTGATGGATTGGCTGGAGAGGAACAAGAACTTGGAACAGCTGGTACAGAGGCTTGACACCACCTCCAGAGCTTATGGAATGGAAATAAGTGCAGAGAAGACCAAAATGATGACCAATGGCATCAACACGGACATCAAAGTCCAAGGCCAATCCCACAACACAGTGCATAGCTTCAAATATTTAGGAGCCATTGTATCAGACAATGGGTCCTGACAGGAAGTCCTCTCCAGGATCGCACAAACAACTGCTGCCCTGACAAGGTTGAAGTCCATTTGGAAAGACAGGACCATCAGTCTATACCCAGCTAACCACAATTTCGGGGCCCGATGGGACCCGCATCGGGCAGCCCGATGGGGCCCGGATCGGGCTACCGATCGGGGCCCGATCGGGCAAATGGAAATTGGAACCGACTCGGGCCCGATTCGGGTAAAGATCGGGCGATCGTCGGGCTACCCGAAACTTACCCGATCGTAACCCCACGTTCGCCAAACAGTAGCCCGACTTTCGATAAAGATTGGGCGATCGTCGGGGTACCCAAAACTTACCCGACCGTAACCCAACCTTTGCCGAACGGTAACCCGATTCCGGCAAAGATCAGGCATACGTCAGGATACCCAACACCAACCCTATTGTAACCCAACTTAAACCAGAAACAACCCCGATAATGCCCCATCCCTGGCCAATGCTGATTTACCCTAAAATCATATCCCACATATTGTTTATGATATGTGATTGCATGAAGAAAGAATTGAGATGTCTGGTGTTAATAGGGACTGTCGGCACAGGCGTTTTTGTTTTCGGAAGTCCTTGGTGTGTCCCCACTTAAGTATTTACACACCATTTCGATAACGATATAGCCTATATTAACGTGATCTTCGTTGCTATCGAAATCATGTGTAAATACATAAACGAAAGGCAAAGCACCCAAAAAACAACCACAGTGAAAATAGAAATAGGTTTTCGCAGGCAAACACAATATCCGAGCACATGCAACTGTAGAACTTAGAAGAAAACTGTAGAAAATTGGCGCCTAAGTACAACCGGAAAAGACCAGCAGTAATGGGCACGGAAATTTACCCTTGACTTATAATGTATAAATAAATACAATAGTTAAAAGAAACACTGTAACAATATTTTACATATTGTATGATAAAAATTAAGAATTATAAGCACAATTAAATAATTATATCTTGCTGAATTGATTTTGTATAAATATTTTTCACATACATACGCCGCAGCATATGTGAAGCAGACGAAACATTCCAGACAGTTTAGCCAATTAGAAGCGAGAGTAGGCCTATGTTAGCGTGTGCGCAGTGTGGCTTTGTGGTGGGGCAGAATCGGGCTGCAGACGGGAGGGCGAATCGTTACATTTCTAGACTCCGCTACACATCGGGTTTTTGTAGGGCTATGTGGGTCCCTACTAAAACCCGACAAAAGTCGGGATGCCCTATGCGGCCCCAGTGGGGCCCCGATCGGGCTGGTTTGCTGGGTACATTCCAAAGTAAGACTGCTGCGCTCCCTTGTCATCTCCATCTTCCTATATGCTTGCGAAGCATGGACCCTCACAGCAGATCTCCAACGAAGAATACAAAGCATGGAGATGAGGTGCTTCAGAAGACTTCTGGGCATTTCCTATACCCAACACATCACCAACGACGAAGTCCGAAAGACCATCACACAAGCCATTGGACAACACGATGACCTGCTCACAGTGGTGAAGAAACGGAAACTCCGATAGTATGGCCACATCACCAGATCATCAGGCCTTCCAAAGACTATTCTGCAAGGCACAGTGCAAGGAGGTAGAAGAAGATGGAGACCGAAAAAGAGGTGGGAGGACAACATGGAAAATGGACTGGTTTGACACTGAGCGAAGCCATCAGGGCTGCTGAGGACAGAGAAAGATGGAGTATGCTGGTTAAACAATCATCTGTGGTGCCCCTACGACCTCCGGGTTACGGGACAGGATAGGATAGGATAGGACACAATCAAAACTGTTATTTTTGTATATCTGGTACCTTCAACTATAAAATGCAATAATTATACAGCATGTCTCAATAAAAAATAACACAAAAATTACCTATTTGTGAGCAGGGACGGAACTGCAAATTATGTTACATTCGCCATCAAGCAGAGAAAAGGAAGTCTCTAAATCGTGCCCAAAATGTTGACAAAACAATAATAAAAACAACTGTTATTATAATTAACATACCGCAACATTTCTAATCTTAAAAAATAACAAATATTTTCATCTAAGCAATATAAAAATAACTATTTTATTGTCGCTAAAACTAAAATTATAGAGAGAGATAGTAATATCCAAGAAACATAACTCTTGCAAACTATAAAATAAGAAAGGCTGCAGTTAACTCCCATATACATTTTCATTTTGGTAGATACTAGGTCATCTACCACAGATGTTTTACACACTGATTTTTATTATTATCAAGCATTATTTCCGTTCACCTCAAACGTATTTGCTTCCTCCTTCAAATTTTATGTTACATTACATATTCACTGCTTGAGGAAATAGTAATATACAGAGAATCATTTGAAGTGTTCTTGGAGATGCAACTCTGAAATTACTTGAGCATACTATGTAATATGGAATGATCTGTGCTATACAAGTGTTTAACATATATCTCCTGCCCTGTCAGAATTCCTGACACAGTTATTATGATTTATTTGTTATTATTCAATGCCTAATTCAAATCATCTGATCTCAACTACTGCTCTTTTATCTTTACAGGTAACATTTGCCCACCAGGAGCCTACTGCCTGCAAGGCAGCCCAGCACCTCTCCTCTGTCCGTCCGGTACTTTCTTGAACAGCACTGGCAATGACGACCCCACTGATTGTATTGCCTGCACACCTGGGTTGTACTGCGACGGAAGTGCCAATATCTTGCCTGATGGCCCATGCTCAGCTGGTTACTACTGCCCAGGTGGTCAAGATTCACCATCACCTGTTGGCCTCAACTGTACACAAGGGCATTACTGTCCTGAAGGAAGCAACTATCCTAAAAGGTACAAAAGGGGACAATAGAGTTGCTTTCTCAGTTAGCCAGATTCCTTCTATGACTGACTGATGGCTGTTTGCATTCAATGTTGGTTTTTATCATCAGTTGTTTTATTTTAACGTCTATTTATTTCATATAACGATTTTAAGCATTCACTCATACTGATACACACACCCTTACAAAAATATACACACTATTCTATTGAAATTTTTTTAAAAGTTTGTCATATTGATTTGCACTGTTTTAAAGATTCAAACTCTGAATTTTGGAAAAGCCTGCTATGGTTTTTGCAAAATGAGGATACAGTGTTTGAAAGTATTGTAGTGACAGATCAACCACACAAACTGTAATGGATGAGAATGTCTTGAATAGATCTACCCAAGTTAAAACAGTATCACATATTTTGTACTGAATTTGATTGACGGAAACATTATGTACATGTTATTGTTTTGTACAGTCTTGCTTGATTGCAATATATCTACAGAATTTTGCTTTCTGGATATAAGGGGAAGATTTTATATGCAGCTATGTTTTTCAGGTGTCCATCAGGCACATTCCAAGATGAGTTTGGACAGGCAAACTGTAAGGGATGTCCAGCTGGCTACTTCTGTGACGACACTGTAGACCCTGTTGGACTGTATACTAATTCCACTTGCCCGCCTGGATACTTCTGCCCTGCGAACACCACTAGAAGCAATGAGTTCCCTTGTCCTCCTGGTAAGTTGTAATTTTTTTAAAATTGTGTGTTTGTGTAATAAATCGTTTCTACAAATACATTTTGTTATTTGCTGGGTAGTTTGCAGCAGGTGTTTTTAAAACTGAAGCATTATTTTACTGTATAAAATATGATTGTTGTATATTTTGAAATGTTTTATATGTTATTATTTTTTCCTCTCAGGAACATACACAAACCTGACTCATCGTACATCACTATCAGACTGCGAGCTGTGCCCTGGAGGGCAGTATTGTGATCGAGCTGGTCTCGACATGCCCACTGGCATCTGCAGTGCTGGCTACTTCTGTACCCAGGGGGCTAACAGCTCCACGCCATCACAGTTCCCTGATGCTGACATATGTCCTCATGGTAAGGATAGCCAAGCTTTTTCTAATTGATATTTTTTGAAGTTTTTTTCATTTAAAAAAAAATAAATCTTATGAATGCTTTGATGAATGGTTATTTTGATTCAACCCACTGTTCTTGTTAAACTGTTAAACTTCTTTTTTAGTATACTCACACTATCAGTAACAACTAAGCATGGGATGTACATGGAAATAGCTAATGAAATCATCGCTAAAGCGCATATATACTTGCAAATCTAGCAAAGCGCAAGTCCAGCCAAACAATTTTATTGCTAACTGCAGTCAACTCGGAAAGGACCTGTTTTACCATTCAGTTTATCACTGATGTAAAAGTGTACGGATGTCAAAACATTATGCGTTAAAAACCAAAGTGATGTATTCTGTAGAATTCAATTTGTTCAAGTGAACTCAAAAATAAAATCAGCCAGGATGGGTGCCGGTGCTGGCCGGAGTGGATAGAATCATCTAGTCCAGGCTGATTACTTTATTTGTTTTGGCAGGTTTCTACTGCCCTGAAGGATCAGCAGCACCACAGTCATGCCCTCCAGGCACATACAACTCCTTCACTGGACGACAGAATGTGAGTGAATGTGCAGCCTGCTCTGCAGGCAAGTACTGCCCTTACTACAACATGACCTCTCCTGGGCCTAAATGTCAACCTGGTAAGTTTTCCCTTTTTTTTTTTCTTTTTTTTTTTGTCACTCAGATTTTCTTTTCTTTGGTCATGTTTGTTGAATAATGATAATTATAATAATGAATTTAATTTATTTAGAACATATCTGCTATTAAGCTAGCTTTCAACAGCTGATTGGCAGTCCAAAGTACTAATTAAGATTTCTAAAATTACAAAGTACCTATAATGGTACCTGTACCATAATGAAAACCAGCGATAGGGAAAGCAAGACATGCATTCAGTTTCTTTTCCTTTTGTGTCTAGGCTACTACTGCCCAGGAGGAGCAGACATTTCTAACTATGTGCTGTGTACTGGGGGCAACTACTGCCCCGAGGGTAGCGACCTTCCATCACCTTGCCCTCCCGGAACATTCTCGAACAGTACAGGTCTTGAAGCGGAAAACCAGTGCACAAATTGCACAGGAGGATTCTACTGCCCGGCATACGGACAGACTGAGGCAACCTTGCTGTGCTGGGGAGGTTATTACTGCCCAGATGGTCTTTCCGTGCCCAACCCGATGCGGTATCTGTGCCCACAGGGTCTCCACTGCCCCAACGGCAGTGAGATTTATAAGGTGCGCTTCAGTTTTTTATTATTTTTTAATCAGTATGCAGTTTATTGCATTGCATACGCTTCCCAGTACAATACGAACTTAAACATTTGTATGTATATATACCTAGAATTGTTTATATAGTTGCTCTGGAAGAAATTGACAAATTACTTTTTAGCATATTTATGTTCTGTCATATTGTGCTGGAAGATTCACTTTTGAACATTTCAGGAGTGTTCTGATGGGACCTACACCAGTACCACAGGAAAAGCTAGCTGTGAAATCTGCCCTCAAGGCTCCTACTGTCTCCCAGTCAATCCTAGCAATGCCTCTCTGAATATACAGTCCTGCCCTGCTGGTTACTACTGTCCTGCTGGTACGATTCAAACTTCTGTTGGGGTTTGAGAGGCTGGGAAATCATGTATCCAAGATAATTGTGTGTAGTAAATAGGAAGCTACTGGTAATTTAATTTATTTTGGATATATAGAGAATTATATGGTTGTGAACTGCAAAAAGTGAAGCTGGTTTCTGTATGTCCAGGTTGTATATAATAAAGGGTGGTTAAGTTTTGACAAGTTTGGGCAAAATAATTAGTGAAACAATATTGGCCGAAATAATTGGTGTATATAATATATAGCTCTCCTATGTATTTGCACTCTCTCTCAACAGTTCGCCCTGTCTGTTTCTATATTTCCCTCTCAGCAGTATTCATATGAACTCACTTTTTGTATATTAAACCATTCACTTTTCAGTACTGTCATAATTATTCTACATAGGCACAGGCAGTGACTGGCAAGCATGTCCCAGTGGGACGTACAGCAACACATCAGGTCTGTATGATGTTTCACAGTGTCTGCCTTGTGATGCTGGCAAGTACTGTCATGGAGAGCATCTCACTGCTGTGACTGCAAATTGTGCCAAAGGTAGATTTTCAACATTGCTTATTCATAGAGTTGTTATTTGAGTTCATATTCATGAACATCGCACGAAATTGAATGAACAGGATGAGATTACTTACTGATTCACATGCTTCAACAGTTTGAATCTCTGTACTAAAAAAAAAACCAACAAAAATATTTTTGAAGGGGTTGGTTGGTTGATTTCATCATTACATCCACATTCTGAGAGAAAATGAATTGAAGCTTAGTCAAGTTAGTGTGTTTTGCAGCTAACATGAATTTTTCTTTGTACATGTTCCTCTAATTTTGATTATAGTGTGTGCACAGACTTTAAACTGCCTGGGTAGAGACTTTTGACTGTTTGTGTGTGTGTAAAATATACATATTAACAAATATTTATCAAATGTAATATTTCCTTTTCTTGATAACAGTGATGTCTAAAATCATGTTAGAAGGGATAGAAGCCCTCCCAGTCTCATGTACTCAACTTCATCCCTCCATTAACTCTTTCTATACTTAGCTAACCTATAGCCAGTAGTGCCAGTTCACAACACTTTCATACTGACATACGCCAACGCATACGTCTACTTCTGGAAGTTGCAATGTGTAGACTCAACATAGTATACGAACCTAAGGTGGAGAAAACCTCTTATATTTTCATTTTAGTGTACACTTGCAACATTCGTCTGGCATTGACTACTGTTGTTTCAAAGAGAGTGGGCTCCTAACATGGGAGTAAATGCTAAAAGTGTTATTAGTGGACAAAAAGTGCCAAAGTGATCAACACGATTGATTGTTGGCGTATACAGCAAGACAAGATGAAGATGATGAGTACTTTCAGCGCTGTAGGTACATGCTACAATTAGAGGGAGGTAACGCTGTTTTCCACAACAATCAAAGAAAGGTCTATTATTGAATTGTTGCCTCCCTTACACTACTTCTAGCTTTTTCTGTGGGAATCTGATGTGCAATTTGAGGGAGAATATGGGAAGTGTATTTATTAATTTTTTTTTAAAAATTGGTAAATAGCAAATATAATTCAACTTGGCTATTAGTTAGTCCATTCTAATTTCCTTACGGAGCTACACTTTCAAGTCTCTAATACAGTTCTAGTTTAAATTTATGTGTGTGTGTGTTTTGTTAACTCATACAAATCGGTCAGTATTGAACGATTAAAGGGGATGCAACCCATGGGGGTGTCGGATAGCGCAGTGGTTGGAGCACTCGCTACTGTGTCGCAAGTTAAGCACCGTCCAGTGCGGTTAGCACTTGAATGGGTGACCGCAAAACATGAAGCGACAAATAACAACGCCCCCAGTTGACTCAACTGTGACTGAGTACCTACTCTCTTAAGGGTGGGGAAGGTAAAGCAGTGAGGGAGAGAGATAGGCATCACCCTCATTACGCTGGCCCAAGATAAGTGTGATCTCCAACATCACGTTCCCCTATGGCCACAAGGCTATGGGACCACCTTTACCTTTACTTTTTAACTCACCTCAGTATAGAATGAGTTAATCTTGACAATTTCTTACTACAGGCTTTTACTGCACATCGGGTGTCGACCGCCCCATGCCTGGTGCTGCCAATGACACTGCCGGTATCAACTGCTCCTGCCCTGGCCAGTCATTCTACACCGGTATTGGCGGTGTTTGCCCACTGGGTCATTTCTGTGTGGCCGGTTCAGACCTCCCAGCAGCATGTGCAGCAGGGTCATATTCAGATCAGGAGGGTCTCTCAGCATGTCTGACTTGTCCCAAGGGTTACTACTGCCTGGCTGGTGCAACAGGGTTTATCAACTTCTCATGTCCTGTTGGTGAGGGTTCTTTTATATGTATTTTTTGTGTGGTAATCTTTGATTTTTATGGAAAATTTACATATTCCTATTACAGTGCTGCCAGTTTTTTCATCAGTATAGCATCTCTAGAATCTTCTTGAAAACAGCATAAATGGATGTATTGCGAGCAGTTATCATCATCTTCATCATTGTTGCCGTTTCCATGATGTCTTTGTAGCATGAGATTTGCTCATTATTTAAAAAAAATAAGCTTGAAATCCAAGAATGAATAATGATAATGACGACGTGTGACACACACAAATTCATGTTGGAAGCATTCTCTTGGTGCATTTTAATTTTATTAAACTTTTGTCTTGGGCCTTACTTTTGAAGGTGTGATCCTCCTCTCTATAAATTACCCCACTTCTTCTCTTGCAGGCCACTACTGTCCTAACGGCACAGAATACAGCACCCAGCACCGCTGCCCAGCTGGAACGTACAACCCTGTCGTAGGAGGCACAAGCCTTGCAGACTGCTTGACCTGTCCCTCTGGTCAGTACTGTGCTGGGCAGGCCAACAGTGCCCCAACAGGTAACTGCAGTGCAGGCTGGTACTGCACTGGTGGGGCAGAGACAAACAATGACACAGTCCATGGTGGAAAGTGTCAGCCTGGATACTATTGTCCTGAAGGTTAGTATTTTTTTTACTTGTTACCATAGGTAATAGATAAGTTTATGTTGTGTCTTTAGTATTGTCACTGTCATATGATTAGTGTACAGTTTTTCCCCATAACTTGAGTACTCCTTTGTTGTTGCATGTGTATGTTTATATAATCTATTCATTCTTGCTCAGGCTCAAGGGCACAACAGGCATGCCCAGGTGGCATGTACTGCCAGACAGAGGGACTGGATGCACCAACCGGCAACTGTTCAGCTGGCTACTACTGCATCCTTATGGCTTCCACACTCACACCAACTGGCGGCATAACCGGCGATGGGTGTCCAGCAGGTTTCTACTGCCCTGAGGGTTCCCTTGCTCCAGTTCCATGCAACCCTGGCACCTACAGTCCTTCCTCACTCAATACACAGGTAAGTTGTGGGGCTATTGTAACAAATTAAATCTCTCAGCACTGTTGTAATGGGTCTATATTCATACACATATATACATACACATGCTCTAAAATATTCATAACATATATATTCATAAGATATTCATAAAATAAGATAAGAAAGATAAGTAAGATAAAATAAGAAATCTTGATTATTTGTATATATAGGATACTACTGTGACAATAGGTATGGTGTGGTGGTCATCAACGACACTATCACCTGCCCTGTTGGTCATTACTGCCCACAAGGTTTGTTGGCAAATTTCAAAGCAATATAAATACTAAGGTTTGATCTTTGCTTGCGTTTTGTGATTGGGATTTATTGAGAATTATTTAGGAAGTGTGTATGTATATATACTTTATGTGTAATGAAGCTATATTCTTCAAGTAAATCCATGGGCGTTATTTACACTCTGATAATTAAGTTGTTTGTGAAGCGCAGGTATAGATGAAGGGTATCCGAAATGGAATTAGACTGTTGAGGGACTGTATTGTTATGACAGACCTTTTTTATTTTCGCTTAGTTAATGTATAGTTGAAAGAAGTTTATGTTGCGTACGGATTTAATTTTATGAGACTTTGGGCTCTTCTTTTACAATCTTCGTTTGTTTTCAGCTGTGTTAAAATAGTTTGTAGTTTTTAAGTTTTGTGTTTCTAAAATTGTGATTCCTAGACTGATATTCATAAAATAAGATTAGAAAGATAAGTAAGATAAAATAAGAAATCTGGATTATCTCAAAGCATGGAAAATGTACATATGGTGCATAAAATAAAACGTAAAACATGCATTTCTTTATCTAAATGTAATTGTTATAATGCATCAGTTATCTATTTTCCTTTATGTTCTGCACTACAGCCTTCAGACTGCTTTCCTTGCACCGGAGGAGAGTACTGCGGCAGTTACAACATGACAACCACATCTGGAAACTGCACTGCTGGCTACTACTGTCCAGTCGGAGGGTCCGCCCCCACCATTTATGAATGCTCTGTTGGACATTACTGCCCAGTGGGCACAACAGCCCCTGTACTATGCCCCAGTGGATTCTATCAGGATCGCGTTCGACAATCAACATGCCAGTTGTGTTTGGCAGGATACTATTGTGACAATAGGTATGGTGTGGTGGTCATCAACGACACTATCACCTGCCCTGTTGGTCATTACTGCCCACAAGGTTTGTTGGCAAATTTCAAAGCAATATAAATACTAAGGTGTGATCTTTGCTTGCGTTTTGTGATTGGGATTTATTGAGAATTATTTAGGAAGTGTGTATGTCTCCTTTGGGTTTGCTATGCTCTGAAATAGTTACTTCTGTGAAAGATTAATGTTGAATTGAGAAGGAATGAACTCTCAAGGATGAAGTAAATGATTCATTTGTCTCGGAAATTTAAAAAAAGGCTGTTGCATGTCTGAATCTCCCAAGAAAATCGTCTACGTTGAGTTGGATTGTGAAAAGTTATTAAGGAAACTACACTTAGAAATCTCAGCATCCCCTGCATGGGATGTCTTTATTGTAAAGTGACCGGCTGGTGTTGTGCCTTCAGTATTACCATTAGGGTTGTTTCAGCAGATCTTTTATACTAATCGTGGGTGAGTCCTCTTTCAACCAAGTTGTTGTCCTTATTCGGCTCTTTGCAGTCCACTGGACTCTACAAACAATGAGTAACTAATCTCATTGCATTTGTGCATTTCGTATTCTTACAGGCACACAGAGAGCAGACCAGTACCCCTGCCCAGCAGGAACGTTTAACAGTCATACTGGCCTCAACCTGAGTGCTCACTGCACACCCTGCTCCGGTGGACGTTTCTGTGATCAAGTAGGTCTGGACACACCTGCTGGCCTCTGTCTGCCTGGCTACTACTGCAAGCAATACGCTGTCTCGTCTACACCTAATCAGACTGGCGATGCTGATGTTTGTCCGCAAGGTTTGCAATTTTTTTTTTCCTGGTATATTCGTTCACTCTTCTTCTTCAAGATCTGGCAGAGTGGGGAGTGGCCTACACCATAGACCCTGTTGCATGTCATCACTCTTCACAAAGAGGGCAATCTTTAGGAGTGTGAAAATAACCGCACCATCAGCCTCATCAGCCATCCCAGCAAGGTCCTCCTGGAAATAATATTCAACAGATTGAAGCCCCAAGCTGAACAAATCATAGCTGAAGAACAAGCAGGATTCAGGCTAGGACGAAGTACCAGTGAACAGATTTTTAACCTCAAAATAATCTGCGAGAAATACCTATAGCACAAACATCATCTATATCATATGTAGACTTCAAGAGCATCAGGCCTTGCAAAGACCATATTTCAAGGCACGCTGCAAGGAGGCAGAAGAAGAGGGAACAGAAAAAGAGGTGGGAGGACAACATTCCAGAATGGACTGGCTTGACGCTGAGCACAGCCAAGAGGGTTGCCGAGGACAGAGAAAGATGGAGTACGCTGGTTAAACAATCATCTGTGGTGCCCCAACGACCGAGTTACGGGATATAGGATAGAATAGGATTTAATGCACAGAAGGTCGAGGTGATGAAAGCAGTGGTCCATTTGTCAAATGCGAAAAAATTATTGCGTGGAGTATCTACATTTATAAAGCATGTAACCAACTTACTCAACAAGTAATGTTTTCTGGTCATTCATTTTAATTTTAGAGAATTGTTTTCATGATCAATCTGGCAGTCTACTGACTTTGGCAGGATCACTATTCTGGTGAGCAAGTCAGAAATTCTTCCAGCATACCAGGAAAGCATATTCTAATTTTGTTGCTTTTATTGCAGGTTTCTATTGTGAAGAAGGCACAGCAGATCCCACAGCCTGTCCTTCAGGGACTTTCGGAGCTACTGCAGGCTTGCGCAATGTGACAGAATGTACTGCATGTACCCCTGGATTTTACTGTCAAACCCCTGGACTTATGGCTGTGGAAGGTTTGATGGGTGTATTTGAATTCCTTATTGTGCTGCATTGGTTTAAAAAAAAAAAAAAAGTGGTATGTCGGCTGTTTGTTGTATTTTTTCCCATTCTCATTGCGGTGTCTATATTAATTCAGGTTTTGTTCTTCAAAACTGCATCTGTTTTGCGTCTGTGTATTAAGCAAATTTGCTGTCATGGTAATTGTCACGACCCACACTCAGTTTGAACTTTATATTGTTGTTTGTAGATAGGTGGTCTTCTCGCAAGTGCCTATGAATCATCGTTTTGTGTGCCTTTGAATAAGCCGGGACAAAAGTAAATGGAAAGTGTGACGTAACTTATTGTCGTAGAAAAGAGGAAATGACGAAAGAGAAAGAAGACAGGTATTTGGTCGTTACATGGAGGTCCCAGGAACAGTGAATCTAGGAGCAGTGTGTTGAATCGTTTTTCGTCCCTGCTAATCCTTTATCCGTCAACTGTACGCTTAAGGAAATACGTACGTGATATCCTCACGTAGCGGTGCCCTACGACAAGAACTTGAGTTTTCACCAGAAGTCGTTTGAGAACGATGAGGGAGAAAGAGTTCGACCTTGAAACTGGTGCAAGTTCGACTGTTTGTTTTAGTCAATGAAGATCGAGACGACTAGTAGACCTGACCGTTGACCTACCTGTACCAAAAGGAATGCTGCGGATGAAGAGACGTATCCGACCTTAGCCGCATCACCGTATCCACGGGTAGTTGAGTAAGTGTGGACTTGGGTGTTTTCACTGGCTAGTCGGGTGTCTCTTTGTTGTCATTTATTTCTGTGGTCCGTATTTTGTCGTGTCATTGTTGGTTATCATTATGTTGTGGGGCTAAAATATTATGGGGAAGTATTATACTCGAATAAGTGATACCATATTTATTTCAATCATTATTCTTCCAAGCATACAACACATTCAAGGTTGCAGTCATTCATTCATACATGCGTTAGATTTACATTTGTGATTGTTACAATACAAGAGTTAGCGATTATTATTATTAAGGAAAATGGTTGAGTTTTCAATTGCATGTATAAATTGTTACTCAAATTCTTAGAAGATTGTGTATGGGTTATGTTGCAGTGTACCCTTTCGCTTTTTGCCTTTGGTTTCATCTTCAACTTCGATTTTACCTTCAACTTCAACTTTAACTTCGACTTTGTTTTTGGGTTTACCATCACTTTTCACCGATTGTATTATAATAGACTTTTTGCCAGTGAACTTTTTGCCTTCGCTTCTTCACCACAGACTTTGAAATATTGGATGACCACGGCGGATGCATCTAATCGTAGCAGCTACAGTCCCAGTGACATTCGAGGTGTATGCACTTATCGATTACATCTAGTGCATTGACAATTTTTAGTTTATTTGCCTACTGTGCTCCCGGGACATATATACATTTCACTCCTGCGTTGAGCGAGTTCATGCTCTAGTGTCTTCGGGACGTTTTTGTTATTATGCAATTTCGTATTGCAAAGGTTTGATCGCAGGAGTGTGATATGTATTTGTAAAACGGGACTTGTGAACTGAAATCGTTATAACAGTAGTAGCAACAAATTTGTAAACAGTGCATAGGTTGTGTGCGAACAATGAGTGAACAGTAGAAAAGGAAAACAAAGAGACTGAACGAGAATACTGTGTAGAACCATTTAATTTATTTAAAAAACAAAGAACATTTCATTCTGTCGTTTGATTTTATCACCTTTATAAATTTTAGTTATTCATTTACGACTCCATGTTATGTTCATGTGAATAAATTGTTGTTTTATTTTGCCAACGTAATACTTGTCTCTATCTATTCATCCGTTGTTCACGTATGGTTGCATACACTGCTCAGAGTTCCCCTTTATGGTAAGAGAAACGAAGGACCGTAAGGGGGGGCTTTGACATATTTGGTGGCAGCGGTGGGATCGAACGGATGAATGGAGGAGATAGAATTACGTTGACATTGTTGTGTTATACCATACAATCAGAGTAAGTGACGTGGGTGGTTGGCGGGTGCTGGAGCGTTTTGAATCGCGTGGGCGCACTTAGAGCACCCGACAGTAATAAGGTAGGCAACCAAGCCCACACTTTACTATAATACAACTTAGTGTCATCTGAGCCAAACCGTGGTATAACTGTTGAGCTATTTGAACTCTGAGATATATAGTTGGTAAATAGATTTGTTGTTTACCAATTATACAAGAAAAGGTGGTCGGCTAGCAAAATGTCCGCCACCCGGAAAGGTACAAAACGTGCTGGAGCCAAGAAAACGATTGGTGGGGAAGGGACATCGATCACCCCTAGCAGCGACTCAGCCGATATTGTACTGGGAGCATCGGGAGAAGCGACCATGTCCAGTTTGACGAGAGAAGAGACTCTGAGTACGTCTGTCTTAGGTTTCCCTCGCATGGCGGTAGCCGTAGAACCGTCAAGGAACCAAGAGACGTCCGAAGTGATTGACGTATCCGTGAAGTATAGAGAATTAGGTATGAGCCTAGGCCTGCGAGAAGAGGCGCTAGCGAGATTTGTCGTGGATGGCATCCAAAAGGAAGAAGAACGAAGAGAGCGAGAAGAAGACAGACGTCTAATGGAGAGGAAAATGGAAGAAGAGCGAAAGGAAAAAGAAGAAGAACGTCGCCGACGCGAAGAGGAAAAAGAAGAAGAACGTCGCCGACGCGAAGAGGAAAAAGAAGAAGAACGTCGCCGACGCGAAGAAGAAAAAGAAGAAGAACGTCGCCGACGAGAAGAAGAAAAGGAAGACAGACGTCTAATGGAGAGAAAAATGGAAGAAGAACGTCGCCGACGAGAAGAGGAAAGAGAAGAAGACAGACGTCTGATGGAGAGGAAAATGGAAGAAGAACGTCGCCGACGAGAGGAAGAGAAAGAAGAAGAACGTCGCCGACGCGAGGAAGACAAAGAAGAAGAACGAAGATCATTAGAAATCAGAATGGAGGCAGAGAAAGAACGGATGAAAATGCAGATGGAGGTGATCAGAGAAGAACGCGAAGTTTTCGCTGACCGTTCAACTCGTAGAGAACATCATGATGGTTACCGACTGAAAATTCACCCTTTCGATGGTAGAGAAGACATCGAAGCTTATCTGCGTCATTTTGAACTCATAGCTGAATCACAAGGATGGAATAGAGATTGCTGGGCAGCAAGGTTGTCTCCACTATTGTCAGGAGAAGCGCGCGATACGTATTTGCGTCTGACACCCGAACAGGCTCAAGATTTTGAAGAAGTACGCAACGCGCTGTTACGTCGTTTTCGCCGCGATGCGGAATGGTATCGCCGACAGTTCCGAGAGACCAAGAAAGAACAAAATGAAACTTTTCCGCAATTTCTCATCCGGTTGCAGACATCTGTAGAAAGATGGTTTTCCTTGGCAGACAAAGACATCGATGACGCGAAGTCTGTGTTAGACATGTTTTTGGCTGAACAGATATATTCAGTAATGAATCCTGAGCTCGAGATGTTCGTGCGTGAACGATTGCCGACAGACGCCGCACAAGCAGCCGAATATGCTCAACTGCATTTGGACGTAAAACGAGCCGTATCCCGAGGACCTGTTTTCCAAAGAGCGAGTCCACGAACACCGAGCAGTCAACCCGAGCGTAGACCGAACGAGTCACAAACGAGATTGAGGGAACCTATTAGGAGACCAGTTGTCGGTAGAGATGAAAGAGACAGGAGGAATTCAGACGAGTGCTATAAGTGTGGGGGTAAGGGGCACTTCGCCAGGCAATGCATGAAAACGCATGCAGTCAGTCAGGTTACAATTGCGACCGACACCCTACCGATCTATACTCCGCCAATAGACGTCCGATCTATTAAACCCTATAACCCGTGGAGTGAGGGTCGGATCAACGAAAATACAGTACGCATCATGCGTGATACTGGAGCAGAGATGGGAGCAGTTGCTTCAAAATGGGTCAAACCTGAAGATTATACAGGGAGGAGTGTTGAAGTGTACTTAGCAGACCAGACAAAAACAGGAAAGTACCCTACAGCATGGGTGAAACTTGAATCAGGCTTTGTGACAGGGACTGTTGAACTGTTCGTCCTTGACCACATGGGACCTGACATTCTTCTGGGTAACTGGATTACATTTTCATCTGGTTACCGAAGCCCAGTTACCATTGATGGTAGTGAATGTGCCGTGGCAGCAGCAGTCGAAACAAGAGGACAAATAGGACGTGAAAAACGAGCGACAGTACCTTTGCAGGTATCGAAAACTCTAGGAGTGGAAGTCACACCGACAGAGTTGGCTGCATTGCAAGAAGAAGACGATAGTCTTAAAAAAGTTCGAGCGTTGGCTGATGCCCAGAGCGAACTGAAGTCAGGAAATGCTACAGTAAAATTCACGCGAAAGAAAGGGTTACTATACAGGTTGCATCAGTTGCGAGGAGTGGAGACATCGCAGCTAGTAGTTCCCAAGAAACTACGAAAAGAAGTCATGAGGCTAGCTCATGATCCTCCCATGGCAGGACACCTAGGGGGAAAACGAACTCGCGAACGTATATGGAATACGTTTTTCTGGCCAGGTATGTGCGCAGACGTTCGCAGGTACTGTGCATCATGCATTGAATGCCAGAGAGTGACACCAAGGGGTCGAGTCAGCAAGGTACCCCTACAAAAGATGCCTTTGATGGACGAACCATTCCAAAGAGTGGCTATCGACATTGTAGGTCCGATTGCACCAAAGTCGGAACAAGGTAACCAATACATTTTGGTAGTTGTCGACTACGCTACACGATACCCAGAAGCAGTTCCGTTGAAAAGAATTGACACTGAAAAAGTAGCAGAGGCTATGTGGACCATATGGTCGAGGGTAGGCATCCCTCGTGAAATACTAACCGACAGGGGGACGCAGTTCATGTCAGCAGTCATGGATGAAATGAACAGATTGTTGGCCATCCATGGAAAAGCCACCACACCCTACCACCCTCAGTGTAACGGGCTGGTTGAGCGGTTTAACGGCACTCTGATGACCATGCTGAGAAAACTGACTACTGAACAGCCACGGATGTGGGACCGGTACATACCAGCTCTTCTTTTCGCCTACCGAGAGGTACCTCAAGAGGCTACTGGATTTTCACCGTTTGAGCTACTATACGGAAAAACAGTCAGAGGACCGATGGCCGTGTTGAGAGAGCTATGGTCGAAGGAGATTGCTGCTGAAGAAGTGAAAGTAAGCAGTGAATACGTAGTCGATCTACGCAATCGCATCGAGGAGACGTGCCAGATAGCAAAAGAACATATGAAAGGTGTTGCAGAGCGCCAGAAACACTACTTTGACCGAAAAGCGAAACCCAGGGTCTTCAAAGCAGGCGACAGAGTGTTGCTGTTGCTACCCACTAAACATAATAAACTCCAAATGGCTTGGCAAGGACCCTATGAAGTCATAGAAAAAGTTGGCGAATGCGATTATCGCATATCAGTAGGACGGAAAACTAAACTCTTCCACGTCAATCTGCTGAAAGAATGCAGAGAAAGAGTGACAGTCGATGCAGTAGTGACAGAAGACGATCAATGGAAAGAAGAACAAGTGGGCAACGACATTCCAACGTGTCCGTTAGTGGCGACCGAGGGTCCGAAAGATGTACACGTTGACCCAGAATGTCCAGAAATTCATGAGGACATCCTAAACATAGTGTCAGACTATGCAGACATTTTCACTGATTTCCCTTTACGATGCACCTTGGATACGTGCGAGATAAAGATGATCAATGAAGAGCCAGTCCGTACAAGACAATACCCTTTACCTCATTCGCAAATGCAGGTGGTGAAGGATGAAGTAGAAACGATGATGAAATTACGGGTCATTGAGAGAGCAACGTCACCGTATAGCTCACCGATTGTGCTAGTGAAAAAAAAAGATGGACAAATACGATTTTGCGTTGATTTTCGCAAAATGAATCGTAACATCGTCTTCGACGCTGAGCCTCTACCTGATATCGATTTTTTGTTCGCGAAGCTCGCAAAAGCGAAATACCTGAGCAAAATAGATTTGTCAAAAGGGTATTGGCAAATCCCAATGAAAAAAGAGGACAAAGAAAAGACAGCGTTCACCACTCCTGAAGGTCAGTTCCAGTGGTGCGTGATGCCTTTTGGATTGAAGACTGCCGGAGCTATATTTTCCCGAATGATGCGGAAGTTATTGGCACCCCTTCACATGCCTGAAATAGACAACTTCATGGATGATTTGATGATAGCTACTCAAACAAAAGAAAGGCATTTGGAATGTCTAAGAGCGTTGTGTCAGAGACTCCGCGAAGTGCAGTTAGCTGCAAGACCGTCAAAATGTTTCCTAGGATTTCAGAGTTTGGAGTATCTGGGACACATGGTAGGGCGAGGTAAGATTCAACCAGACCGTCAGAAAATGGATCGCATCGGAGAAACGTCACAACCAACTACAAAGAAACAAGTGAGGTCGTTTTTGGGGTTAGCGAGCTACTACAGGAGGTTTGTACCAAACTTTGCAGCCATAGCCGCACCTCTATCCGATCTGACGAAGGGAGGAAAAACAGGACCAGTCGCATGGACGGAAGCATGCGAAAGAGCTTTCAACACTTTGAAAAAAAGGTTGTGCTCTAGTCCTGTATGTTGTCTGCCAGATGGCGAAAAACCGTTTGTTTTGCAAACAGACGCGTCAGACACAGGTATTGGAGCAGTACTATGCCAAGATCAGGGTCACGGACTCCAACCAGTGGCTTGTGTCAGCCGGAAGTTAGTTGCCGCAGAAAAGAACTACTCAACGATTGAGAAGGAATGTTTAGCGTTGATTTGGGGACTTCAACGATTTCAGCAATATGTGTACGATCGGACAGTCATCGTACAAACTGATCACCAACCGCTGAAATACCTTCAGAAATCGAAAAATACCAGCAGCAGGTTGATGAGATGGGCGCTGTTGATGCAGTCGTTTCCACTGGTTATTGAAAGTATTCCTGGAAAGGAAAACGTCACTGCAGACTTTTTGAGCAGAAACGTGTAAGTCGTGAACTTTGAGTTTGAACAAAACCAAGGTTTTGTCTTGAGGGGGGGGTATGTCACGACCCACACTCAGTTTGAACTTTATATTGTTGTTTGTAGATAGGTGGTCTTCTCGCAAGTGCCTATGAATCATCGTTTTGTGTGCCTTTGAATAAGCCGGGACAAAAGTAAATGGAAAGTGTGACGTAACTTATTGTCGTAGAAAAGAGGAAATGACGAAAGAGAAAGAAGACAGGTATTTGGTCGTTACATGGAGGTCCCAGGAACAGTGAATCTAGGAGCAGTGTGTTGAATCGTTTTTCGTCCCTGCTAATCCTTTATCCGTCAACTGTACGCTTAAGGAAATACGTACGTGATATCCTCACGTAGCGGTGCCCTACGACAAGAACTTGAGTTTTCACCAGAAGTCGTTTGAGAACGATGAGGGAGAAAGAGTTCGACCTTGAAACTGGTGCAAGTTCGACTGTTTGTTTTAGTCAATGAAGATCGAGACGACTAGTAGACCTGACCGTTGACCTACCTGTACCAAAAGGAATGCTGCGGATGAAGAGACGTATCCGACCTTAGCCGCATCACCGTATCCACGGGTAGTTGAGTAAGTGTGGACTTGGGTGTTTTCACTGGCTAGTCGGGTGTCTCTTTGTTGTCATTTATTTCTGTGGTCCGTATTTTGTCGTGTCATTGTTGGTTATCATTATGTTGTGGGGCTAAAATATTATGGGGAAGTATTATACTCGAATAAGTGATACCATATTTATTTCAATCATTATTCTTCCAAGCATACAACACATTCAAGGTTGCAGTCATTCATTCATACATGCGTTAGATTTACATTTGTGATTGTTACAATACAAGAGTTAGCGATTATTATTATTAAGGAAAATGGTTGAGTTTTCAATTGCATGTATAAATTGTTACTCAAATTCTTAGAAGATTGTGTATGGGTTATGTTGCAGTGTACCCTTTCGCTTTTTGCCTTTGGTTTCATCTTCAACTTCGATTTTACCTTCAACTTCAACTTTAACTTCGACTTTGTTTTTGGGTTTACCATCACTTTTCACCGATTGTATTATAATAGACTTTTTGCCAGTGAACTTTTTGCCTTCGCTTCTTCACCACAGACTTTGAAATATTGGATGACCACGGCGGATGCATCTAATCGTAGCAGCTACAGTCCCAGTGACATTCGAGGTGTATGCACTTATCGATTACATCTAGTGCATTGACAATTTTTAGTTTATTTGCCTACTGTGCTCCCGGGACATATATACATTTCACTCCTGCGTTGAGCGAGTTCATGCTCTAGTGTCTTCGGGACGTTTTTGTTATTATGCAATTTCGTATTGCAAAGGTTTGATCGCAGGAGTGTGATATGTATTTGTAAAACGGGACTTGTGAACTGAAATCGTTATAACAGTAGTAGCAACAAATTTGTAAACAGTGCATAGGTTGTGTGCGAACAATGAGTGAACAGTAGAAAAGGAAAACAAAGAGACTGAACGAGAATACTGTGTAGAACCATTTAATTTATTTAAAAAACAAAGAACATTTCATTCTGTCGTTTGATTTTATCACCTTTATAAATTTTAGTTATTCATTTACGACTCCATGTTATGTTCATGTGAATAAATTGTTGTTTTATTTTGCCAACGTAATACTTGTCTCTATCTATTCATCCGTTGTTCACGTATGGTTGCATACACTGCTCAGAGTTCCCCTTTATGGTAAGAGAAACGAAGGACCGTAAGGGGGGGCTTTGACAGTAATGTCATCATGTTTATCTTAGCTTGTTGCATAAAATTATTATAAACGATTTCTTGCTGTTTTAGGACTGTGTGATGCCGGCTACTTCTGCCTTGAGGGGTCAAGTTCAGCCACCAGAGAGCTTTGTCCTACCGGTCATTTCTGTCCACAGGGCACTGCTGTTCCAGAGAGATGTCCAGAGGTACGAATTATGCTTTTAATTAGAAGGCACATCCTGCACAAAAATAATTTGCAGGAAACTAGAGACGAAATTTGAGAACACTTTTTATGATTTCTGTAATATATATGTTTATTGTTTCTTTGAATTTTTATTTTTTGCTCATAGGGTACATTCAACCCTTACCTAGGCCTGAATGCCACAGAATTTTGCACACTCTGTACTGCTGGCCAGTACTGCGATGTTGAAGGTTTGAACATCACTTCAGGACCTTGCGAGCCAGGTTTCTACTGCCCAGGCGGACAAAACTCTTCACGCCCAGGTGGTCTGGAGTGCCCCGTCTCCCACTATTGTCCCCTCAACTCTACTCAGCCTCTGCCTTGTGCTAATGGAACATACATGAACCACACCATAGGAGACCAATGCTACACTTGCCCTGATGGATGGTATGACTCAGTGGATTTTCTTCCTGTATATTAGAAGTTTTGTTAGCCTGTTCACACACCAACAAAAAAATGTAATTGTAAATTAAATATTTATGCTTTTGACTCATTAACTTATTCTGGTGGATTGGAATTGCATAGCCTGGGGCCAAGGTAGTTTGTAGAGAACTCACCCTTTTGGTGACCTTCTAACATACAAACTGTCCAAACCCAGAAACCAAGCATTGATGTAATGTTGTTTCACTCACTCGTTTGCTTAACATATACCAACACTATTACACACACGCACACACACAGTCAAAACAGCAAAGAAAATAATGTACATTTAAATGGAGAATTTCATAATTGCACTGAAAACTTAATTTACCTTATAATTGATGTATTATTTTGTCTTGTTTTAGGTACTGCCTAGGAGGGGACCTGGTTGCCAAATGCCCTGAAGGTTACTACTGCCCGGCTGGAACGGGTGTAGATTGGAAACCGTGTCCTGTGGGAACTTTCAACAACCACACAGGCCTTTTCTTAGAACTTCAGTGTCTGCCTTGCGATGGTGGCCAATATTGCGGTCAGCTGGCTCTGACTGCCCCCACTGGACCTTGCGACAGTGGCTACTACTGCGAGTATGGAATGGACAGACCTAGACCTGCTGGCAACAGGACTACTTTTTCGTCCAATGGTTCTTGTGTTTTACCTGGTAATGGTGCTTTATTTTTTTCTATTTAGTGTGTTTACTGACAGTTTTCTGGTATTTTTGAAATAACGCAGTGTTGTGTTCGGTGGAAAATACCGTGCTATGTTGACTTTTTAGAATTTGCAGAAAATGTTTTGCAGTTGAAAAGCAAAGATTTGCAGTGAATGAATATTCCTAGCGTTATAGTTGCATTTAGCTGCAGATCTGTTTGATCATGTATGAATGAATTAATTAAAAAGCAGTTTGAGAAGTGATGTCATCAGTTTTATAAAGGCTAAAAATTTTACATTTTACCTAGTTTCTTTACCCCTTTGTTTTACTTTGTGGACAGTGTTTTTTTCTAATGGTTGCTATAGGTGGAGAGACTGGTGTTGGAGGAGTGTGTCCTGTTGGTTTCTACTGTCCCCAAGGCACCACCTATCCCATTCTTTGTGGCGCTGGTAGCTACAGTAACGTCTCTGGCCTTAATGCGTGTCTGCCTTGTCCTGCCGGTTACTACTGCCTGCAAGGTAATTTCTTCATTTTCACTTGGAGTTCTAGCGTGGTATACACTATTTCATGTATTCTGTGTATGACAAGAACATCAGCAGAAAGCGTTTTATGAATAACACATTTTGTGACAAAATGGCTTAAGCCATAGTACGAAGGAACAGCCAGCAATATATTCTTTATCAAGCTGCTAAGTCAATGGAAACAGGAAAGTATTTAATACAGCAGCTGAAAGGCTTCACTTGAAAGCTAACAAATACAGAGCTTCACTGTTACATGAAACAACATATAACTGGTAATGTTCAAAATTGGGTTTAAAAGGAAAAATAGCACGCAACACCAATTGATTATAAAATATTTCAGAGATATTAATAATCCCCTTCTTCAGTTTTTGCCAGGAGAAGTTGACTTTGGGTTTTAAAGAAGGTTTCTTATTTCCTCAGGTACAGAGACATATCTGTCCACCCCTTGTCCGTCTGGTCACTACTGCCCACAAGGAACGACATTGGCCACTCAGTACCCATGTCCAGCCAAGACCTACTTCAACCTGACCATGGGGCGGGATGTCATGGATTGTCTACCTTGCCCTGGCGGCGAGTACTGTGCTACTGATGGACTGACGGTACCCACTGGATTATGCTCTGCAGGTGGGTTTATGGCTTTGATGACTTTCAAAAATAATATGGAGATAACAAACAAACTTGTCTATGAGTTCAGCTTGCAGTTTATCAAATTTATTATACTTTTATAAAAAAACCAACAACAACTGCTTCAAGACTTTAAAATATTTGTTTAACAAAGTTCAGAATTTAAGTTATGAATTAAATTATGAGTAATTTGCTCAGCATAAAAATACACTATATTGAACGAACATGAATTGGAACGAACGTGTTTTATAATGTATGTTATATTTGTAATAATAATGTAGTGGTGTTGGTGTTGTTTTGGAGAGAAAAGACGAAGTGATGATGATGGAGGTTATGGTGAAGAATTTTCACTCACACATTCTCTCTCTCTCTCCCCAACGCCAGTTGACCGTTAAAAAGTTTTATTTCGAAGTGCATCGTACTAAGAGAGAGCAACAGGCAATGCTCGTGGAGCTAACAGCTACATTCTGCCCTCTCTGTGTGTTTGACTCGTTCTCCTAGTGTCTGCCGTGAGTCTCCCGAAATATTTGCACGTTCGTACTTTTATGTGTGAGCGCAGACCGTACTGAAACCGAGGCTTAACGCGTGCTGCGCGCCACAAAATGTTCGGCTCTTTCGGTAATTTGTGTTAGTCGGTAATCTTTATTTTACATAGAATGCTTGAAACGCTAACGAATACTATACAAATTATATATGGGCGGAAATGCAGAAATACGACCTTTCTACTAATATAATAATATCAGACCTATCTGATACAAAATGAAAATAATACGCAATTTAAGAGGGACTTGGCTGCTGGTCTAAAGAGTGTCACGAGTCTAATCTCATACTATCTCTTTAATTTAATACAATTATAAATCATAGTAATAATGACAAAGAAAGAACAACGTCTCCCCTTTCCAATGATATATAATATGATGTGGTTACTATTATGGGTTCCGACTATGACGGACTAATATAGGAATCACCTAACAACAACAATAATTACATCTAATCTCTTCTTACAACTTTTCCTCTGTTTCTCTTCCGATGTATGTCCCTATAAAACTAATATTTAATTTAAGTATTAGAGAATGAACTAAGGCATCGGAAAATATCACACTTAAGGTGTTACAGTGGAAAAATGTTGCTATCGCCATCATCGACAATTATGTTCTTATCATGTGTTAATCTACGATTACACAAGGCGGGAAGAGCTGAGGCGACCGGCCTAGCAGTAAACCTGTAAGCTACTGCTTGACACACAACAGCCCGGTGTCTTTATCACCGTGATAGGCATCGCGCTATTCTAAACATCGTGCTGTCATTCAAAACTGCTACATAAATCACAAATAAAGTTTATATATTCTAATAGAGAATTTAATGCTGCGTCTAACAATTATAGGCTTTATAGGCTCTGAAAAATATATCTCAAGTTGTTGCAATCAGTTAGTTTAAACATAACAGAGAACAGAGTAAGGCCTAAGTATCGTAATGGTCAAAAATTCTTTGTAGCCAGCCCGGCTACAATAATAATAATATTAATAATATTAATAATATTAATAATATTAATAATAATAATAAATGTATATTTATATAGCGCCGCATCACAGCCACAAGTGGCTGTGCTGTCCATGCTTGACACATTCATACACCATTTATACTACACAACAACTGTAGGTATATAAAATCTGAATAAATTCACTAAAAATGTACAACATAATGTTAAAAACATTCAATAAAAATATTACATTTAAAAACATAAAAATGCAACTAAAACTATTATAAAAATCTTTTAAAAGGCAATCAACACTTATAAGAATTATTAAAAGCGAACACCATTAACTGTGGACACCATTGCCCGTGGAGTACTTATTGGCATTGGTACTTATTAGTATTGGTATAAGTGTACTTCTTGGTATAATGATGTTTGACTATGCTAGACTATGGAAATCAGCTGTCTCTTTGACTCAGACTAATGAACCGAAGAAACAATACTTTCACCTCTCGAGCAATCAGTAATTCTACATTAGGTGTTCTCGTTGGTGATTTGATTCTTTGGGTCACACTTGTGTCGGAGGCAAATTGAGATAAAGCATCGAATGCTGATATTTTCCTTCATGAACAGGCTGGTACTGCAGTGGCAATTCCTCATCCCCTAAACCCACAGCGCCAGAAGGAGGAGAGTGCCAGCCTAGCTTCTACTGTCCTCAAGGCTCCTATGCACCTGTCTCTTGTGACCCTGGCTCCTACTGCGAGACTTCTGGACTCAGTTCTACCACTTCCCTTTGCAGCCCTGGTAGTTTTTTTGTTTTCTGTTTAGTTTATGAAATGAGAAGATTAAATGGTGTGTGTGTGTGTGTGTGTGTGGAGTGATCTTGAATGTAGAGTTTTGTAACATTTTTCATACTGAGAACATCTGTTTTATGACACATCTTTAGCATTTTTTGCTTGTGAAATTCTATGAATTCTCTCCTATTCCTCAGGCTACTACTGTGTCCTGGAATCCAACAGCTCTACACCAAATGACGGAGTGACCGGCAATGTGTGTCCTGTAGGTCACTACTGCCCTGTGGGCAGTTCTACCCCTCAGCCTTGTGGCATGGGTTCCTACTTGGACGTCACACAGCAGGATGATGTGGCTGACTGCAAGGCTTGCACCCCTGGCAGGTACTGTGCTGGATCAGGGCTGAATGGGCCGTCAGGAAACTGTAGGGCTGGCTACTACTGTCCTGGTGGTCAGAACACCTCTACCCCTGTCCAGTTCAGGTATGGAGGACACCGATTCACACATTAATACTTGTAGTTACATTGATACCTCTATTAGTGCTGGTAGTTTGGTTGTTTTCTATTGGTTTTATGTTGCAAAAGGAATATTTTTCTTATGATATGGTTGACTATGGGTGATCATAGGCCATGAGCATCAGCATCATCATCATTATCATCATTATCATCATCGTCATCACCATCATCACCATCACCATAAGGCTTTCAGTGAATCTGACCAGATTCCACAACAAGGTGACGTGCATGATTTAACCAAATTTTTTCCTGATGCTAGGTGCCCAGTGGGCCACTACTGCCCAGAAGGAGTGAGTGCTGAAATTCGCTGTGCGAACGGCACATACCAGGACCAGGAAACACAATCCTCATGCATAGCGTGTCCAGCGGGCTACTTCTGTGATAACACTATGGGCATTGTGGTACTGGACAATTCCACAACTGTCTGTCCTGCAGGTAGCTACTGTCCGCAAGGAACAAGATTTGCTACAGAGTTCTTGTGTCCCATCGGCACCTTCAACAACCTCACAGGTTAGATCTTGTTTTTTGGTGTTTTTAAAAAATAAAAATTATCAGAAGAGAGATGGAGAAAGAGTGAAGTCAGAATGAGTGAGTGTAAGAGGAAAGGAGAGGAGAAAGACTAGAATTCTACATTATACTACTCAAAATAATTGAAGGGCCACTCTCATATTTCATTTAGTTTAATTATTTTTTGCTGCTATCAATAATATCGCTTATATTGCTTATTTCAAAACTTATCCTGTACAGTAACATTCAAGACAATCTTATTCTGACAAGTAATCACATGTGTG
Organism: Oncomelania hupensis; assembly: GCA_036898135.1. NCBI lineage: Eukaryota > Metazoa > Mollusca > Gastropoda > Littorinimorpha > Pomatiopsidae > Oncomelania > Oncomelania hupensis. Next base: position 112,600,404 of record CM072512.1, read on the forward strand.
AGTTTTGATCTTTCTGCACTGAGTTGAAAAACAAACCCAATTTTTTACAAAAAAATGACCCTAATTTACTGTTGTCTTGCTAATAAAGCAAAATTTTGAACATTAAAAAGTGATTTGCACGCAAAAGGCTAGCATTTTCTGAGTTCAATTCAACGATCGGCGCTTTTTACTGGGTATAAATGGCAGCTCTTTTGCTGCTTTTCTAACCATGCCCCCTGATTTAAAGAGAGACCCATATGTCCAAGTGGCCCTTGTATTATTTTGAGTAGTATATTTTCAGTCAATATTTTAGAGATGTGATCTTAATGAAACCAAAAATACATAATTCAAGTTTGTCATTCAGTATGTGAATTTTGAAGGTAAGTGATCTGATTTGATGTATACATGTACACTGCTAATAGGACCAATTTGTTGTGTGCATATGATACTGTAGAAAGTTCATTTCTCTGTTCAGAAGAATAGAGATTTTGCAGGAATGTGCCATAATATTGGTATTGTTGGTTGCAGGTTTGCAAGCAGTGAGTGACTGTTCGCCATGCCTGGGTGGATACTACTGCCCCACGCCTGGTATCGTCTACCCCTTTGACCTGTGCATGCCAGGATACTTCTGTAAGCAGTACGCCAACATTTCCACTCCAAATCAAGGTAAATTACACACACACACAAATTCTCTATGTAACATATACTTTGATTTCTGGTATATGAGGAGTTTCTTTCATGGTAGTGTTTGTGTGTTTGTCCTGAACTTTCTGTGTACTTCTAGCGCTATGCTTGCATTTGAAATCTTGATTTTCTGTTTGATGGTTATTGTGGTGGTGCAGAGGTGGTTTGAAGTACCTGTATGTGTTTAAACTTGCTGCAGATGTGTACCTTATGTTCTTAAAATATCGTCTCTATCGTACTATTTATCAAACCATTGGAGCAACTGTTGGCTCTGAAAATTTAGCTAAAACTTTAAAATAATGATTTGAAACTTAATGTTATTTTTAATTTAACCATTACAGGTGCAGATGCAAACATTTGCCCAATTGGTCACTACTGCCCAATGGCCACTGCTAACCCAGTCAAGTGTCCAAAGGGGACGTACGGCAATACCACAGGTCTGCAGGCAGAGGTGGAATGTACGCTGTGTCCTGCTGGCTTTTACTGCGATTCTACGGGCATGATTGCTGTGTCTGGACCCTGCAAAGCTGGGTCAGTTTTGCAATGATGATTAGTTTTGTTTACTTAATCATAGGTGAGGGCCATGATAGGAGTACTCCTGTCTTCATTTAGATCTACAGTCTTCCTGTAGACATCTTCTACAGTGCCTAATCGTTGTGTAATGTGTAAACGCTTTTAAGTTAAAATTAGACATATTTGCAACACCCGACTAGCTGTAATCTTTATCAACTAAAGACACAACATTGTCACACAGTAGTCTCTGATATTTCTTTGGAGCATTGTAAGGTGCTGTGATCTCCTATGATGTATGAGAAATATTCAAAATCACTTGATACAAGTGTTTATAGACCTCTTTATTTACACTGCAAGGCAATGGTCATGCAGTTCTATTAATACTGCCACCCTGAAAAATCTGTTAAAAAAACCACCAACAAAAAAACTTATACTGTGATACACTTTACTTTTGGTTGAAGTAAGCTTTGACATAACTTTTGATGTCCACCCTGTTTCAGGTTTTACTGTGAGCTGGCCTCCAATCAGTCTCAGCATCTGATCTGTCCAGTGGGTCACTATTGTCCAGAAGGGTCTGCTGTACCAACACCATGTCCTGCTGGCACTTACACCAACACACAAGGGCTTGCTGCTGTCATGAACTGCACTGACTGCGACCCTGGCAAATACTGCAATAACACAGGTATGAATTTGTGTTAAAAAAAAGAAAAAGAAGTCAATTTTCAAACCTGTTGTTTAATTTATGGTTGTTTTGTATTTTTGAATGCCTAATAATGCATAATCATAGAAGGTTTTTGAAATATTTCTGTATTGCTAACTGCCTGTGCGTTCAAAACGCACATCTGCATCTTAGATATTTCTTTCATGTGAAATACACAGATTGTACTGTAGCACACCAATGAGTAGTTTATCATCAGCTATAGCTATTGTCATTGCATTAGTCATTCCTGGCATATGTAGAAAAAAAAAATCAAACAAACGCAAACCTTTTCTACATTGTCTGTATAATTTCATACAAATTTCAGTTAGCCAAAGAGTGAATAAAACTATTTGTATCATTATGCTTTCGTTCTCTTTATTGTTCTTCTTTATTCCCAGGGCTGTCAACACCAGTTGGTGACTGTGATGCAGGCTTCTACTGCCCAGGAGGTGACACTGTCCCTAATCCTCATGCCACTCCTTGCCCTATCGGCCTGCACTGCCCACCAGGCAGCGGTCAACCTGTCCCTTGCCAGCCTGGATATTTCACAAACTTCACCCAAGCGGCCGACTGTCTTGAATGCATCGCTGGCTTCTATTGCGTGCCTGAGGAAGTTATTGCTGGTAAGAAGAGAATTACTTTGTACTGAATTTTTACCCAAAGGTAAGATTTAAGCTTGGAATAAAATGCATTGATATGTGTTACCTTGGTTCATACCACACACATTTCTATTAACACCCAAGTTACTAAGTTGTGTATGTGAAGTTTTATTTGTAGCACAATGAAACTGCAAAATTTGGGTTTTCTTTTCAACATTTAAGGAACAGGCATCAAATGTAAAGTGTTCACATTGTGTCACATATAGCAGCCTTGTATCGTGCTAGTTGAAGGTTTTTGCTCTACTATTTGTGAAATGTTAGTGTTCATCTTTTCCAGTCACATCAATAATTTGCTGAAGAAGATGATCAAGAGAACACAAAAGTTAGCTACCAAAAAGTAGAAAATGCTTTGTTTGAGAGGCAAAGTTCTACATTCCACAAATTTTTCGTATATAATAAATTTATTTTTGCAGGCAATTCTACCTCAGGCCACAGTCTCTGTCCTGAAGGCTTCTACTGTCCAGGTGGCACTGGACGCAACTGGACAGCATGTCCAGCTGGAACCTTTAGCGATGCCAACGGTCTCTTTGACGTCACAGAATGCCAACAATGCCTTGGTGGTCACTTTTGTGACCGTACGAACTTGACGACTCCTAGTGGCCAGTGCAGCGTGGGGTACTATTGCGCATATGGAGTGGACACTGCTACGCCGAATGGCAACCACACTGGCAATGGAGGCATCTGCCCTATTGGTCACTACTGCCCTGTGGGAACCATCCTGCCTCGAGGATGCGAACCTGGAACATATCAGGCAAATTTTTACAATGTTAACATAATGTTTAAAAATTACTGGAAATTTATAATATTTATTTCTGTAACTGATCTTGATTTCTCACAGCGAATATTCTTCTAGCATAATCTATCAGGACTGTTGTGTTGATCTCAGTGCACATTGAGCATGACTGTTTTATGGAGTCCAGTACCTTAATAGCCTGCAGTCGTCATCATCATATCATCCTCATCATCATTATCAGAAGCATAATCACAGTTACAATGTCAGACACGTTTTATTTACAAGACATTAACTGCTTAAAATAACAAACAAGTTCAGCAGTCCTTTTCATGTAGAAAACATTTGCTTATAATTATGCAAAAACGAGATGAGGAAGCTAAGAAAACTTCATATCATCTTCATATAATGTGAATTATAGTAAAATCACTTGGAACTTTACTGAGTGACACTTTCTTATACAGGATTTAGAAAACCAAGGCTTGTGCAAGATGTGCCCAGAAGGGTATTACTGTATTAGCAACAGCACCATGTACAGCGACAAGATCTGTCCATCGGGCTACTACTGCCCCAACGGCACAACGTTTGATCTGCAGTACCCATGCCCTTTGGGAACCTTCAACAACCTTACGGGTAAATCTAATTAAAATCTTCTAAAGGTGACAAATTTCTCTATCAATATGGAGTTTTTCCTGAGTATGCTTTAATTTACATAAAATGGCGTAGAAGTTTTTGACAAGTAGAAATCTTAAAAGGTTTCTTAGTACTTTCTAAATGCAGCTGAGATGCGTCATTCTGACAGGACGTGGGGATACGTCCAGGAAAAAAAGTGAAACGGGACAGAAGTTGAGTTTTGAGGTCCTGCGCTGCCTACACAGAAATGGACTGATGATTGCAGGCAATGCAGGATGCAATATTTATTAGTATTGTTCTTATTTTACAGGCCAAGCCACTTCAGCAGCTTGTACACCATGCACACCAGGGTCATACTGTGCCTCGCCAGGTCTTAGTCAGCCCACTGCACTGTGCGACCCAGGGTGGTATTGCATAGAACGCTCCGTCAGTCCCGCACCTAATGTATCATCTCAGGGGGGCAAATGTTTAGCAGGTACAGTTGTGGTATTTTTCTCAGAATGTTTGTGTGTTTGTCCTATATTCCCCTAGTCTTTCTGTTAGTCTAACTGATAGGAGTTTGCATGATAAAATTAGGATATTTGTAACATTTTGAACATTGTATTTGCATCATCAAACCTATATGTCCAGGTACCTACTGTCCACGAGGCAGTGTGATGCCGTTAGGCTGTGATCCTGGCCAGTACTGCGACGCTGATATTATGGGCTTGCCACGCGGAGACTGCAATGCTGGTTACTACTGCGACAACAACTCCACTACTGATATGCCCACTGGCACTGGAGGTTGGTTATAATAATGGAAGATTATAGTTACAATAATTTGTCAGACTGTATGCATGTTGTTTGTTTTGTCTGCATAATTATATTTATTGTTAAAGGAAAGTATTTTGGCAATAAGCTGAACCCAACCACTCTTTCCAGTCTAAACCTAATCCTAATTCCAGCCTACCATTCACTGACATAATCACCAATAGCTAGTGCATGATTTCTGATGCTGATGGTAATAATTTTCTTTGAAAATGTTTGGAGCAACCAGAGATCATACTTGAACTTTTGAAATGTAACAGAAGTGCCATTGAGCTTAATGCTGAAACTTTGTAAGGTGTGGATGTGTGTGTGTGACTATTTACCAACCTTGGAGCAATTTCCACATGCAATGTATGTTGCCATTGCACTGAGAAAAAAAGAAGTATACTGTATATAGTAAATTTGTGCTTCTCTTTTTCAAATAAATGAATGCTGCTTAAATTTTGGTTTGTGCGTGTGCAGGAAACCGTTGTCCACCAGGTCACTACTGTGTGGCTGGCACATGGTCACCTCAGTCTTGTCCCCCTGGTTACTTCCAGCCCAGCTACGGTGCTCAAAACCTGTCTTGGTGTGTGCCCTGTACCGCTGGCAGGTACTGCAACAGCAGTGGACTTAGCTCCCCTGATGGACCATGTGATGCAGGTTTGTGAAGTAAAAAAAAAAAAATCTAACATGAATTATGTTCCATGTATTTATTATAAACACATTGCACATTCCTGAAAATTTGTAATGGAGTGCACCATAAACTTCTGGCATGTAGCGTAACAAAAACAGACTTAAGTCTTGATGGCCCCCCACTTGCAGCGAATACGTTTTTGTCATCATTATTATTATCAAATTATTGCAAGCCACAGATTAGTTTCTTCCAAGGTGCACATGTCTAATAACTTGATATGAAGGAAAGATATTCAGCTCTCCTTACAAAAAAATGTGACAGTGGTGTAAAAGTATGTGCATTTTGTAAAATTGTTCATGTATGTATTCAGTCAAAATTTAACTTAAAATGAGTTCCAAAGTGAAAGCATTGTTAGATTATATTGCATCATTGCGACATTGTGTTTTTTGGTTCCTCCCAGGTTATTATTGCCCAGAAGGCCAAACAGTGCGCAACCCCAGTATCCACGAGTGCCCTAGCGGCCACTACTGTCCTACAGGATCAAGCGTTGCCACACTATGTGACTCTGGTTATTACCAAGACTTGGTCGGACAAGCAGTTTGCAAGCGGTGCCCCGCTGGTTTCTACTGCGACAACTCTGTGGGCGCTATCACATCTTACACTCTTTACGTCTGTCCTGAAGGTAAGACAGTTTCTGACTTTGGTATACAATTGATAGGAAATGTGAATGTTTGCATTATGGTAGAAAGTGTAACAGGAAAATTACATTAGTTTTACACACTGCTTTAAGATTCAATTTCAACCTAAAAGACACCCTTCCTTCACCTACATGGACTGCCATTCGCATATCGGACTATCCAGTTATTCCTGATGTTGCACTAAAAGTTGATGGTTATACTGTACCAGTGCAGGTGTTAGTGCAGTTAGAGGAAATGCAGGTTTTGCATCAGGCTTGTTTGAGTACTAAAATATGATTTAGTAATGAGGTATTTTATTGTTGTCTTCCTCCTCCTCGCTGATTAGACTGTGATGAATTTTTCTTGATTTTGTGTGTGTGTGTGGGATCTTCTTCATCTTTGATGAATTTCTGATGTGTTTATAACTTTTTTTGTGTGTTTTTCCTATTTTAGGACATTATTGTGACAATGGAACTAGAGTAGCCACAGAATATCCTTGTCCTTCGGGTACTTTCAACAATATCACTGGTCTGGCTGCAGCAGCTGACTGTTTCGATTGTTTGGGTAAGAATTCACAGATTGTTCATTTTGACAGAAAAAAAATCAAACTATTGTCTCTAATAACATATTTCAACCCAGCGAAATACGGTCTTGTGGCGTTTGTATATTCTTTGCTCTTTATTTTCTCCATGTCTTACTTATATAATATACGTTTTCTCTTTTCTACTCAGGTGGCTTCTACTGCCCTGGAGGTACTGTCTACCCATCATTGCCTTGCAGTCCTGGCTACTACTGCCGATCTGGAGCTCGAACGGCTGCTCCACAACAGGGAGCCAATGCAGACAAATGTCCTGTTGGACACTACTGCACAGAGCAGACTATCGAACCATACCAGTGTCTACCTGGTACATTCTCAAACATCACAGGCCTGATGAACATCACCGACTGTACTGCTTGCACACCTGGTCAGTAAATATGTTTATACAGGTGTAAAGTAGAGTGCTTTGACAGGCAAGATAATAATAAAGTTTGTTGCCTGAATTAAAGCAACATTTTCAGCAGATCATAAATATAAACTTTATAAAATAAATTTTGAGCAATCCAGTCAGGGTCAAAAAAGATTTTGAATTGTTTCTATTTAAAGCATTAAAAAATAAATGCATGATTAATAATAATAATAATAATAATAATAATAATAATAATAATAATAATAATAATAATAATAATGGATGCTATACTGCTTTATTCCTAGATCAGACTCAAAGCGCGGCGATCTGTAACCAACATACACGCTCACATGTTACAGACACTCCTACATAAACGACAAACACACATTCATCACTCAAATATGTGGTGTAACTGCAAGCCACTATTTGAAGACGGAAAGGATATCGAATGTTATTTTTGAAATTTTTTATTACAACTTTCAGATTGAATAGATGTCTTTATTTAAGTGTGTTTTATACATTCCACTTCCATTATACAAAATTTTTTAATATTTGTATGTTCATGTTCTTTCAGGTTCTTACTGCGATAGCTATGCATTGACGCAGCCCACAGGGTTATGTACAGCGGGCTACTACTGTTTAGAAGGGTCCAGTGTTCCTGCTCCTGACATCTGCCCTGGTGGTAGATACTGCCCCACTGGTCAGCATTATGTGTATTGAAAAATAAATTAGTTTACTGTGTGTGACATTTTTCATTTGCATGAGATGAGATAGGTTTATATTTTAAAAACCAGGGAGATAAAATAATATGGGTTGTAACTTCTGCAGATTATGGACAGTTGTGGTTTTGATTCTTTGACCATACTAGGGTGCACCCATACACAGCACTTCCGAGGAAGATAATTTATTTTAAGTTTTTTTTTTAACTGTGTCTTGAAACAAATTGACTGAAAACAAATTGGGTTGACATGTTTGTATTGTTTGTCGCAGGCACTCACACACCTGCAAGGTGTCCTGCAGGGACCTACTCTAACGCCACAGGCCTGGTAGCAGAGAGCCAGTGCACCAACTGTACTGCAGGCTATTACTGTCAGAATTCAGGACTAACGTCTGAGCAAGGACTGTGTCAGGCTGGCTACTACTGTCCTAAAAGTAAATGGCAATGGATAGAAAATTGGTGTTAGGCTAAAACGTTCCCTGGGCTGGGATAAGTGTAAAGGTGTTCCTCTAATCTTTCAGTCTTTGGGAAGAGAGGGGCTTCTCTTTTGTCTGGGCCAGCTTCATGAGGGTGATGCCCATCTCCTCTCCCTTGTTGCCTTACTTTCCCCAGTTTCACTGTGATATATGTCTGCACATACTAAATTTGAAGTATGCACATTCTAAAACTTTCCCATTTACCTTCACAGGGTCCTCCGTGATGAACACCATAATCTGCCCAAAGTTTATGCACTGCCCAGTAGGATCTGACCAGCCTCTAAGCTGTTCTTCAGGCTATTTCACCAACACAACCGGCATGTCTTCATGTGAGATCTGCCCTGATGGCTTCTACTGCCTGCCTGTGGCTTTCAGGGACACCCAGCCTGGCTATTTCGACTGCCCAGCAGGATTCTATTGTCCCAATGGCACTGGCTTGGACTGGATGCCTTGTCCAGCTGGAACATACAGCAACCAGCGCAACCTGTACAAGGTAATGTTCAGGCTATTTCCAGTGTCTATTCAAGTGCATGTTTAATAGGATGAATTTAGTGTCTCAGACATTTATTATGAGAGGGTGCAAGTTCCGTTTTTTTGGCAAAAGGCAACTTTTTTTTCAGATCACTTATGCGAAAGTAAACACAAACATAATTTATAGCAACATAGTTTATATCAATTTCTGTCTTTTATTTAGAAGAGTTGGTGTTTTATGGGCATAAGAATGGTTTCCTACGTACACAAAAATTGAACATTTGCGTTACATGCATACTTTATTTCAGTAACTAACCTTGGCTTATTTATTGTTCAAGACTTAATCAGGAGGGTGGTGGTTTTATAGGTAGTAGATGAGTTTACTTGAACATGAAATGCTGGAATCTTGTTCTGCTTTTACTCTGTAATTTTTTCTTCTCAAGTCTCTTCCTACACAGTTTTAGTTTGTTACTTCAGCTGACTCAGTGCACAGACTGTGATGGAGGTTTTTACTGCGGAATGTCCAACGCAACGCAACCGACAGGGATGTGTGCAGCTGGCTATTACTGTCAGTCAGGAGTGGATAGACCTAACCCTGACAACGCAGCCACTAACTCTTCTTACTCTCCTACTTGCCCTCTTCTTGGGGGCCATACAGGTTAGTGGCAATATTAGGTGGGGATTGTGTGTGTTTGTTGTAGTGTTATTATTATAATGTTTGAAGCAAGGTTAAAACCAGATAGCTGCAGCAATGTGGATGAGTCAGTGGGTGACTACTAATTCTTGTGAAAGATGAACTCGGGCAGAGCTTTATTTTTAGAAGCAAAAGTTATAGGAAGATCCCATGAACATTGTAATAGAAACAGTATTGTAAAGGTAATTTAATTCGCAATATTTTTCCTTTTGGTAGGCGTGGGTGATATCTGCCCACGTGGCTACAGATGCCCAGAGGGCAGTGAGCTACCGGATGGCTGTCCAGCTGGTACTTACCAAGACCAGGAGGGTCAGGATCATTGCCTGACATGTCCAGCAGGTCAGTACATATTTGAAATACTATGGCGCATAGTGTTACTACATTTCTTCATCTTTCTGTTTGTGCATGAAAAAGAATCAATTGTGTTGACAAAAAACTGTATGTACTCAAGCAAACCTTACATCTGATACTGAGACGGATTCTTTTTTTGTATGTGAACAGTACATAGAAATTTGCAATTTAGATATATATATATATATATGTATGTTAATATTAAAATAAATAAAATAACTTAATTATAATTAGTGCACAAACATATAATAAATACTGATCTTAAAATAAATAAAAGAAATACCTTACCTTTCTAGTACTGATGTTAGTAATTTTTACTCTTCATCTTTGTCCTGTTGTGCAGGCTACTATTGCCTGGCCAATGCAACAGAGTATCTGAGCACCCTTTGTCCACCCGGTCACTATTGTCCAGCTGGCACCAATAGCAGCAGTGAGTTCAAGTGTACAGTAGGCACCTTCAATCCTGCCACTGCACAGACCAACATCTCTGCCTGCTTGACTTGCACTGGAGGTAGATATGGATGATAGATGGATGAGACTGATAAATGGTTTTGTGGGCTGGTTGATTAGTGTATTTATTCTTATTGATTTCACTGATGAACTGATTGGATGGATTTGATCAATTCATCGATTGACTGACTGACTCCTCCCATGGAGGTACTGGGGGTTTCAATATAAATAGTATCCCCACTTTCTGGAAATTTAGTGTTTTAAATACCACTGTCGCTGTCTTTCTTCTTTGTTCTTTCTCATTCATATTCTGTTCTATCAATCAATGTACTATCTTCTTCTTCGCTAGACCGGTCACCTACCTTTTTTCTTGAAAACTCTTCCGGGACAAAACTCCTCATTTGTGTGTGAGGTCTGTTGGATCAACTTGGGAATATTGGACGCTTTCTGCCAGGTGGTCACTGGGGCTTCCTATGATGTTATTATTTGGCAATGTAGGCATTTTATATGCATGTTTTGTAGATATTTTATAATGATGTTTGTATTCTATTTTGTTTTTGGAAACGGGGATTCGATAAATTAGAGTATAGCCTCAGCGTTCCCTGCGTGGGATGTCTTTATTGTAAAGTGACCGGCTGGTGGAGTGCCTTCAGTGTTACCACTAGGGTTGTTTCGGCAGATTTTTTATGCGGATCAGGGGTGAGTCCTCTTGACTTTGTGGTCCTGATTCGGCTCTTTGCAGTCTGCTGGATCCTGTAAGCAATGAATAACTAACTAACTAACTGACTGACTGTCATTTTGATTGATGATATGAAGAAAAAGAAGGAAACAAACAAAATTGTTGCTGTAACCAGCGCTGTTGACTTTGTTAAAAAAACATTTCCACTAAAATTGTAGAATCTTAACACTACAAGCAATGACACAGGTATGTACTGCCAGACTCAAGGTCTTGCTCAGCCTACAGGCAACTGTTCTGCTGGTTGGTACTGCTTGGAGGGTGCTGTCCAGACTATGCCTACTTACACTAATCAGGGTGGACGCTGTCCCATGGGTGCATACTGTCCTGGGGGCAGTCAGAACTTCACTGCCTGTGACCCAGGCATGTACTGTGAGAAGCAAGGCATGTCTGCTCCTTCTGGCAACTGCTCGCAAGGTAAGACCACTCATCATATTTAACACCAGATTACTGGTTGTTACATTTGTCAAATTAATCCAGGTATAGATCAGATCAGTAGCATGATATGCATTGCTGTCTCTCTATCATGTAAAAGAATAGTTATTTCTGCCATGATAGGCGTTAAGGAGCTTACAAATTTTAATCGTAATATAGGATAGAGTTTATCAGCAGTAAATCTTACTGGAAAGTTCCTGCAGATTATGTTGAAGTTAACGTAATCCTCAACACTTGCTGTAAAGGTGTTCCAGTAACCTTTTCGGTTGTTGGGGATATAGAGGCATTTGGGACCTCTCTTTTCTCTAGGCCAGCTTTATGAAAGCGGTGCTTATCTCCTCTCCCTCGCTGATCTACCTTCCCCAGTTCTAAACAGATCTAGGTACCCATTAACAGCTGTTTGGACTGAGGTGTATAGTGTGCTTGTTTCAATATTTTTTGGGTATCGTTTGATAGTTGCCTTCAAAGTGTGGTCACCCATCCAAATACTAACACTGTCCGACGTTGCTTAACATGAAACATTGCTAGCGTGTGCCCAAACCACTGCACTATTGCGCCAACACTTATTATTTACATAAAAGATTTTTTAATTAAGAATTTTACCTGCTGCTTTCTGCCTGCTATTTGAAGAAAGGCAGAAAGCAGTATTCAAACTCCAGATTGTAAAGAAATTATATTATCTATTTATTTATTTTTATTTTATTTTAACAACTTTTATTATCACCAAGGTAAAATTTGGGCACTTTTATTTTCGAAAGTACAGCAGCCTTAAGTGAAGCAATTTACTCAAGGTAAATGCTGGGTGTGTTCTTGTCGCCAGCACTCACCCGTCTAGGACATGAGCGTCAGGATCTTTAAAGTCTGTTATGATGGAATGCATGCGACACAGACTAGACCTCGGTTTATACTCTCATCCGAAAGAGTAGGAAACAGGAGTAAAGTGTATTTCCCAAGGACACAACACAATGCTTCGGCCTGGGCTCGAACCCGGGACCTTCAGTTCCGCAAGCCAACGCTCTAACCACTCAGCCACCGCACCTCCCTCGCATCCATTTTACAACAGGATGAAGGAACTCGATTTCTTTTCCCTGTTCAGTCATTTTAAAACGGTTTGATCTGCTTGCAACAAACTAGAAACAAACTGTTAAGAAACTGAATTATATGTTTGAATTGCTAATGACAAACTTCATATTGTTCATTAGTTAGAAAATTAATTATTTTGAATGAAATTTTTATCCCCAGGCTACTACTGCACAGGCTCTGCATACCTAGCAAAACCTTTCGATGGGGTGACAGGTGACCAGTGTCCAAAGGGTCACTACTGTCCAGAGGGGACTGGATTCCCCATACCTTGCCCTATGGGATACTACTTGGATACCATACGTAACAGTGCTGAAACAGCCTGTAAGATTTGTACTCCAGGTTAGCAGTTTGTTTTTTGTTCTTCTAAAAATGATGCATGATAGTGTCTGGTGTGTTAAGAGAGTAAGAGAAAATGTAATGGTGATAATATCTGTTTACTTTCATATATGCGTTTTGGGTTTGCGTGGTTCTGGCTAATATTGACATACCATTTTAGCACTATGCAGGGCTTATAATTTTACGCGGTTCAGCGGATTTCCGTTATTGGAAAAAATATTTCCGCCAAAAACAGTATAGGTTTTCAGTGGGGAAAAAAAAAAAGCTTTATTACGATTTTCCTTCAATTAAAACTTGTTTTGTGCATGACCTCAAGTTGAACAGAAACATGGGACTGCGCATGCGCGTGTCTGAATCGTAGCCGGTAAAATGGATGCGACACATTGTTCAGTTGATGATAAAGGCGTGGAAAACGTGGATGTGGGAAGGGATGGAAAAAGGAGTGGGTGATGAACGACTAGGATAACGTTTGAGGAAGATCTCAGAAATTGAACAGCCTTTTGTACAGTTTACCAGTCGGAAATCAAATATGAGCAATGGAGAACTTGCTGTCTGAGGCTAAAAAAAGCTAAGCAGTCTCATGCAACTGTGAGGCAAGTGTGCAGCACTCAACCTTCAGGCAGTGTTGCTGATACACAATCTGTGAAGCCAGTGTGCTGCACCCAGCATTCAGTCAGTGTTGGTAAAGCACCTCAAAAACCTGTTTAGAGAAACCGCTGTCACAGACAAACCAACATCTCCAAATTCTTCAAACATACCAACTAAACCATTGCCAGTGAAAACACTGTTTCAATATTTGCGTTGCGCATCAGATTGTATGAAAATTTCAAAACTAAATTGTAACTTTATTGGTGAATAGAGATTGTCAGTTGGGCACAGTGTGTTTAAACTTACATTTGTAGTTGGACTTTTTTGGCGAATAATAACTGCATCGATAAAGACAGGCTACTTCAAGAGTTCAGCTGTGTGTAAGCAAGCAAGTCTTTCCTTCACTGTTCTGTTTTTTGGTCATCAAAAATGCATGATTAAAATGCAACAATTCGTATTCCCCGGGGAGGGGAGAGAGTGAAGCAGGGAGTGAGGGGGTGTGGGGGGGGAGGCATTCCTTTGGACTTTTGCCCCTGCCCGGGTCAATTTGCTCTTTTTAACTGCAGACCATTACAGGCCCTGACTATGGAATTGAGGTGAAAAAACAACAGCATGGTCACTACGGAAAATTGACTGTACACTTTTGCTGTCATGGCATTTCAGAAACAATTGACTTAATTTATTGAATCATAACAACTTTTGTATGATTGTTTTCAGGCAAGTATTGTGGCCAGGAGGGCCTAGAAACACCCTCAGGAGATTGCAGCCCTGGCTATTACTGTCCAGCTGGTCAGTCCTCAGCCACTCCAGGCAACTACAGCTGTCCAGAAGGGGCATACTGCATTGGCGGACGGCAAACCTTCCAGCAATGTGCTTCTGGAACCTACCAGGTACGACTTGAATTTGACTTGATTCACTGTTTGCAAGCTGATGAAGAATTTTTGTGGAAGATAAAATTATGATAGCTTTCAAGAGAACTCTTTTAAGTAAAGATGTTTACATCTTTTCAAGCATAAATGGCTCCTGCAACAAAATATGAAAGAGGGATTGTTTTAAAAAATTTCTCAATAACCTTAGGGATTCATACAGTCTTATTTAATAAGATGCAGTGTGCTGTACAGACCTGCCTACTCTCCCGCTTTTGGCGGGAGACTCACGCTTTTGACATGGATCTCCCGCTCTCCCGCCAATGGTCCAATTTCTCCCGATTTTTCTGATTTTTCGAGTCAAAAACTATAAAATATTTTTTGCGCGTTCTTGCGCGGTATTTAGTCAACTTTGTTAGTCAAGGATAATATTTAGTTTCGGCTTCCGTGTCGCTTGCTCTGATTGGCTGATCTACGGGCTTTGTCCAATCAGAGACTGCTTTACGTTGACTTGCAAGGCTTGAAAATGGCAACCAAAAGAATGAGACTGCACGAAACCGACGATGAAGACGGAGTCGAAGAACTTTCTCAGCAAGCTAGCAACAGCAAGAAGATCAAGAAAAGAAACTACAGGTGTTCTTTCAAAACTAACCTCACTACTAAATGCAAAAACATTTAAAACTCTGCCAAAGGGGACAATTACGCTAGGTGTACAATTTGTTGCATTGATTTCTCAATTTCTCACGGCGGAGCTAATGATGTAAATAAAACATTTAAGTAGGGCCAAGCATAAAGACATCGAGAAAAAAATGAAAGAAACAACAGCGAAACAACAGAAGTTGGGCCCATATTTTATAAAAAAAAGTAGTGATTTGCAGCAAAATATAACAAATCTGAGGCACAATTTTTGTTTGTGCAATGCATGCATTTTGTCGATGATGTCGATGCCAAAATCTCCCGCTTTTTGATCCCCTGTCTCCCGCTTTTACTCTGAGGGGGGTAGGCAGGTCTGGCTGTATGAATTTTCCATTGTGAGTAATAAAGATGACTTGACTTGACTTGACTTGAATTGGTGTCTTTTAGTGTTGTTCTATCCCTGAACGCATTGATCTAACTTGTCTATGCTTTTTCAGGATCTGCCAGGGCAGTCGGCATGCAAGACATGTCCAGAAGGTTACTATTGCAATGCAACATTTGGCGGTGTGATCAGCTATTCCACATACATCTGTCCTGAAGGCTACTACTGTCCTATTGGTACCAAGTTTGCTGAGGAACATCCTTGCCCACCTGGCACTTTCAACAACCGCACAGGTAAAATTATTATTTTCAGTTTAGTACTGTTCAACACAGACATCAAAGTCCAAGGCCAATCCCTCAACACAGTGCATAGCTTCAAATATTTGGGAGCCATTGTGTCAGACAATGGGTCTTGACAGGAAGTCCTCTCCAGGATCGCACCAACAACTGCTGCCCTGACAAGGTTGAACCCATTTGGAAATACAGGACCATCAGTCTACATTCCAAAGTAAGACTGCTGCGCTCCCTTGTCATCTCCATCTTCCTATAATTATGCTTGCGAAGCATGGACCCTCACAGCAGATCTACAATGAAGAATACAAAGCATGGAGATGAGGTGCTACAGAAGACTTCTGGGAATTTCCTATACCCAACACATCACCGACGAAGTCCGACAGACCATCATACAAGCCATTGGACAACACGATGACCTGCTCACAGTGGTGAAGAAACGGAAACTCCGATGGTATGGCCACGTCACCAGATCATCAGGCCTTGCAAAGACCATTCTGCAAGGCACAGTGCAAGGAGGTAGAAGAAGAGGGAGACCGAAAAAGAGGTGGGAGGACAACATTCGAGAATGGACTGGTTTGACACTGAGTGAAGCCATGAGGGCTGCTGAGGACAGAGAAAGATGGAGTATGCTGGTTAAACGATCATATGTGGTGCCCCTACGAACCCCGGGTTAGGGGACAGGATAGGATAGGATAGGACTGTTCAAGAAAAATTTTACCCATCACAGAGTTATGCTCGGAAGCTAGCTGTGTGATTATTTCTTTTCCATTATAGTCCTGGTGTTTTTTCAAATCTTCCCTGCCATAAGAATGAGTGCTATCCTTGTTATGGGGAGAGTTAAATGTCCTGATTTTTTTTTTCAAATTCTGATTCAGGATAAATTTCATATTCTTTATTAATAGGGACCTTTCGGAAGCGAGTGATTTTCGTTGTGAAAGTGATTCTGCACTACTTTCTGTATGTGGCCTCAGCAGTTTATGCTCTCATTAGTATGCAAATGTGAAAATTCACAAAATCTTTCTCTGTGGTTTCGTGGAAAAGGAATTTTGTTTATTGCATCACTTAATGTATGACATCCAAACTGATGTGATTTTGTGAATTGGACTGTACTCAACCATTTTAGATGTGAAAATGAGGATCTGCACTTGATGTGAGGCTTAGAACGTAATTTGAAGTGAATTTATGTCAGTAGGTTAAGTTCATCATTGCGTGGCATATGAAGCTGCCTCGCGGCAATCATGGAAAGAGAAAATAGTGCGGAATCACTTGTACAACAAAATTATTAGCTTCCACAAGGTCCCTAAAAAAATATAGGGTGATTTTTGTTTTGTTTGATTTTATGTAGTTGTGATGGAAATGTGCTGTACTATCAATAACAATTATAGTTTAAATAAAGGTGCCAGCGATGCATCTAGGGCAGATTGATTTGCATTAAATTATATAATTATATCATCATGATAATTACAATACCCGCTTTTTTAAAACTCATCTACTTGGACACCATTGTAAAGCAATACATTGCATGGATAAATTGGGATTTCTTGTTTTATAGGTTTGATAGCATCACTAGACTGCACAGACTGTGTGGGAGGGATGGCATGTGATCAGTATGGACTGACATACCCACTCCGCCCTTGTGCGCCTGGATACTACTGCAAGAGTGGTGCCATGAGCACAACACCATCACAAGGTATGAGCACGACACAATCACAAAGTACACAATTTTCCAGAGATGTATCCATGTGAATGCCATTTCTTGTGTATTAAGGCATTGATTTGAAAACTAAAATCATAATTTTATTCTATAACTATAACAACAGGAGATTGCATTTTCCCCGTTCACTTTGCAAAGTGATGGTTGTTTTCAAATATTTTTGTTTTCTTATACAAATTTTCCTCTTTATGTTTTGTTCCAGGTGCTAATGCAAATGAATGTCTACCCGGCTCTTACTGCCCAGAGGGAACATCCGATCCTTTCCCTTGCGCCCAGGGCACCTACAGTCCTACTTCTGGCCTCACTCGTGCTGAAGAATGCCTCAACTGCACGGCTGGCTATTTCTGTAACACTACAGGTATGATGTGTACTTGCTTGATTGTTATTGTGGATGAACAGTTGTTAACTGGACACAATATCCCGTGCACACTAAACAGTCAAAGCAGGCCCATACTAGCTAGGTACTCACTATGTTACTATATTTTCCCAAATCTTAATCTGTTCTATTTTGTTTCCAGGTCTGATTAAAGTAGCAGGCCCGTGCCAAGGAGGTTATTACTGCCCTGAGAGCTCTACCCAGGCAGTAGAAGTTGTCTGCCCGGGTGGTTCATACTGCCCAACCGGCTCCCCCGTGCCCACAGACTGCCCCAATGGCACTTACTCCAACCAGACAGGGCTCGCTCTAGCTTCACAGTGCACAGCTTGCTTGGAGGGTTATTACTGTAACGGTTTTGGCCTTACCACTGTGTCTGGACTTTGCAAAGAAGGTGAGTCACTACATATGCATAGTTTTATCTAAAACTGCCAGCCTGTGAACCAACATTATAAACATAAATTATACGCTCCCTTGTCATCTCCAGCTTTCTATACGCTTGCCAAACATGGATCCTCACGACGGACCTATAACTAAGAATGCAAAGCATGGAGATGAGGTGCTACAGAAGACTTCTGGGCATTTTTTATACCCAGCACACCACCAATGACAAAGTCCGACAAACCATCACACAAGCCATTGGACAACACGATGGCATGCTCACAGTGGTGAAGAAACGGAAACTCCGATGGTATGGCCACGTCAAAAGAACATCAGGCCTTGCAAAGACCATCCTGCAAGGCACTGTGCAAGGAGGCAGAAGAAGAGGGAGATAGAAAAAGAGGTTGGAGAACAACATTCGAGAATGGACTGGCTTGACCATGAGCGAAGCCATGAGGGTTGCTGAGGACAGAGAAAGATGGAGTACGCTGGTTAAACGATCATCTGTGGTACCCCAATGACTTTTGACTTACGGGATAGGAAAGGATAGGAAATATATATATATATAAAATAAAACTCTTTTTATGTGTTATTCTTCTTTAACTCGGAAGACAAACATACGACTTGTGGTAGTGTGGAGCAAGCAGCTGGGGTGATGATATACTTTACAAGTTTATTACATATAAATATAAAGATAAATTTTGACTCGCACGAGTGCAGCTATTTGAGTCCGTGTAGTTCCCCATATGTTTTTAAATAAATTATTGACTAGAATTTTCAGGCATGTCCAGAGAATAGTGAAATGGTATAATCCTATGAAAAATTTTGTTTAACTTCTTTAATCCTCAAAAAGTGGCATTTTTCTTTTTTCTCAGTTATTAGAGTCATTTTATTTATTATGAAAAGAGATAGAAAGTGAAAGAAAGAGAGAAACATATGTTTGATATCTTTATGGTCAGATGCAGTGTTTTGAGCACTTTTCTTTGTCTGCATTCCAGTTCTCTGCTTATAAAAGTGAACTAATTAACAGTTAAATATGTTTGTGTTCAACATTGATCTGCTCATGTTTCAGGCTACTACTGTCCCACTGGAGCTAGTGTGGAAACACAAGTGATCTGTCCAGCAGCCAAACATTGTCCACTGGGCAGCGCACAGCCTCAAGACTGCCCACCTGGCTATTACGTTGATTTTGATGGGTCCTCCACATGTCTGCTCTGCCCCAAAGGTATGGACAATAATGTAATTTCTGTTGTAGTATTCAACTATTAATTTATATCAAGTTTCTCGGTGATTGTTTCTGTAATGTGTTCTTTCTAACCAGGAAACAATGGTACTATCGAAAGACTTTGCAATTTGAAGAATCAAGGACAAGAACTGAGCGACTCTCTGTAACCCACACAGCTCATTGCTACAAGATATTCTATCTTATCTCAATTATATCTCACCAATCTTTTTCATTAATTATAACATGAACATCTTTCTTCCAGGCTACTACTGCATACCACAACTGACAGTGGCTGGCAATGCCAACTCTGCAAAGTGGCCATGTCCTGAGGGATTCTTCTGTCCCAATGGAACAGGCCACAACTGGGAACCTTGTCCAGCTGGAACTTTCAGCAATGTGACTGGACTTGGTCAGGCTGATCAGTGCACCCCTTGCTTGGCGGGACAGTTCTGTCAAGGTAATAAAAACTTTGATGATGATGTAGTCTTGTATAGCACAGGTATCCCAGGATTTTTTGTTGTATCAATTTTTATTCATCAGATTAACATAAGTTGTACTGATACTGTTGTACTGATATCCCAGGATAAAGCTTGCTCATTACGCATGAAAAGAAATGAGAATTGGTCATCAGATGTTTTAAAAGTTCAAATGTATACGTTTATTTTACAGGTAGGACCAGTGAGAGCAGATTAGTTTAATTTGAGGTTTAAAGAAGAATGTCTTGAGGGCCTTTGTTTTGATTGTGTGAAGTGGAGTTTGATAATGAACTGAGTGAGATATTCAGAAGCTTTCAACACTGCTGATTATATTCACTTGCTTCAAACACATTATTACATAATAGCAAAAAGTGAGCAAAGATGGAAACCTAAATTGTGCTCCTGCATTCTTTAGTTGAAGATGCCAAAACTGTGACCACTGCACAACCCCCAGTCAGATTCTCATATACTTACATAGTTGGCCTATAATATGAACTGGCAAAAAAAAATCAAAAAAAAAAAACGAACCTAGCAACATTTGCTGTGATTGTAATTTAAACCTTCACCACTCAAGTGTTGTAGTTCTTGAAAATTTTCAGTTTTTTTAGTTACTAATATTCCGGTACTCTAAACCAGATAATGAGGTAGCCTCTTTATGTTTCAGGTCACAACCTCACAAAACCCACGGGCTTATGTGATAAGGGCTACTACTGCATATCTGGAGTGGACAAGTCTAACCCACTGATGCTGAACGACAGCCAGTGCCCCACGGGTACCATCCACCCCATTATTGGTAATGTCTGCCCTACTGGTCACTACTGTCCCAATGGCACTGACTTCCCTGTCCCATGTCCAGCTGGGACATACCAGGACACCACCAACCAGTGGACCTGCAAAAGTTGTCCTGAAGGGCAAGTTCATAGTTTTGGTTTAGTTGTGGTATAATGTGGGTGAGGGGGGGGGGGGGGGGAGGGAAGTGATGCTCCCATAGCCAGGCTTGCTAGAGTTACTTTGTATTTTCTATTTACTGTGTTGTATTGTGTGGTCCCACAAAATAAAATAAGAAGATGATTACTGCATCCTTTTTTCAAATGCATGTGAAGTGTGATCTTTGGTTGTATTATTACAGCTATTACTGTCCATCCAACACATCGGACTACTCTTTCAACGTGTGTCCGGCCGGTTACTACTGTCCAATCAACACTACTGACCAGTACCACAACGCTTGCCCACCAGGGACGTTCAACAACTTGACGCAGCAGAAAAACATTAACAATTGTGTCCAATGTACTCCAGGTACTTACTGCCAGGGTAACGGCAACCCAGCACCCACTGGCAACTGCTCATCAGGGTATTACTGCTCTGGGGGTGCTTATCAGTACCAGGTTGGTATTATTTAATTAATTGATTCATTCATTTGATTTATTTACGTATTTGCTGTTTTTTCCACGAAGAAGTAAGAATGTTTGCTTGTTTGTGTTGTGTTTCTGCTTGCTGCTATTATGGCATGAAAGAAAGGGGCTTTTCATTCCAAGTAATTTGTGGTCTCTTGTTTTGATTTGATCAGTATAGATGATTAACAGTGGTTAAATATAAAATTGTACTGAATCTTGTTGCCATTAATATGGTAATAGTGATGCAGTTTTCCAACTATATTAGCTGTTGTAACACAGTTTACCTTTTATTTACAGCCAAAAACTAATGGAGGACAGTGCCAGCCAGGCTATTACTGCCCAGAGGGTTCACCTGCAATGGTGCAGTGCACACCAGGAGAATACTGCCATACGATCGGCCTGGCTTCACCCACAGGCCCTTGCAATGCAGGATACTATTGCCTGTTAGGCTCAACTTCTCCAACCCAAGTCAACTGTCCAGTTGGTCACTATTGCGTGCTAGGCAGTGACGTACCGGAACCTTGCAGAAATGGTACTTACGGTCCCGTGACCAACTTGAAGATGGACACAGAGTGCTTGGACTGTGATGGAGGCTTCTACTGCAATGGGACTGGCCTCAACAGGGTTTCTGGTCCTTGTGATGCAGGTAATGTTTGTGTAATAGTGTTGTGTGGATAGCTGTACAAGAGAGACGTAACAGTACAATAGCGATATAGATTGCTGTATAAATCAGAGCATAGTCAAAGTGTGAATTGTTAGACCAGAAGCCAAAATTAAAGACATATAAATGAACACAAACTTGTTATTCTTGATTTTCTGAAATTCTTTCAGGGCTGTTTGTATTTCTGCCACTAAGAAAATGTTCTTGGTTTGCCCCACACAGTGCTAAGGCTTCCATGATTATCACACTGATTAGTAGTAGTAACAGCCTTACCATCCCTCAACAAATTTTGTGGCACTAAATTTGTTGCCAAAAACACTCACAGTTTTCATGTTGTTTGCAGTTGTGTGCTTCTATGACAGCTGCCATGATTCTATAGCCTAGAAGCCAACTTGTATTATTGTGTATTTTTTTTATTGTTTGGTTGGAAGCAAGATCAGGCCAGAATATAATACACTAATATTAGCACTAACAGCAGGAACTGTTTTGGTCTTTTTCCAGGCTATTTCTGCCCACCAGGCCAAGTGGTGCCCAACCCATATGCCTACTTGTGTCCAGAGGGTCACTACTGCTTGTCCAACACTGCCACACCCATCCGTTGTAACCCTGGATACTACCAGAACGAGCTGGGTCGTGACTCTTGCAAGACCTGTCCTGAAGGTAAAAATATCAAAAAGCGTGAGATTTGATTTACAGTTAAACTCTAGGATGTTATATTAGTGAACAGTTGTAAGTAAAAGTATCAAATATTCAACCTTGTTGAAGATAAAATGACACAAAGTAACAATTCTTTCAGCTGGTAAAAACTGTGAATGGAGGTTGACATTCACACGTGTTATCTTTTCTAGGACTACTAGAGATCGTTTTGTAAGGGTGTCCTTTGAAAGGGAAAGGTGCCTAGGGTTGGACATTGGTTGCAGCAATTCTTTCAATTCTCCTGTAAGATTCAAAATCAGACAGATTGTGCAGAACTGATCGAGAGGAGATGGGGTGAAAGTGACAAAAGCATGTGATGTAAAAATTGATGTTTTCATTTGATTATATCAAAATAACAAAAACAAAGTTGCCAGCATTGATTCTAACATTGAACACAGATCAAGCTCAACAAACGTTATTTTCATCACCGAAGCAGCACACTTCATTTTATTTCATCCCCTTTTTTTCCAGGGTATTACTGCGACAACACACTTGCACCAGTAGGCAACCTATCAAGTTACGCCTGTCAGCCTGGCTACTACTGCCCAGCAAAGACTGAACGCTACAACCAGTACCCATGCAGGCCGGGCACTTACAACAACTTCACGCACAGAACTAATGCTTCAGAGTGCCAGGTCTGCTTGCCAGGCCACTACTGTCAGAGCTTGGGTCTCGCCCAACCAGAGGGCTTGTGCTATCCTGGGTTGGTCAAAAATTTTTTTAACCAGTTTTTCTTATAGGATTCCTATAAGATTTGTGCTGTGCTGCATTCATTTTGTGTGGTGTGCATTTTTCATTCTTTTGTCTTATTTAACTCCATACATGGTGGCTGTCGTTTTTCTCTTTTATGTTACATGGGAGAAAAACCAGCTTTGAATTATAAAACAGACCAACTTTTGACTCGTTCTTATTTCTGATGATTTCAAAGTATTTTCAGATAATATCTGTAAATACAAAAGTTATCAATTTTTGTCAGCTGATGCTATAATCCAATTATCACTAATACATGGTCAGGGGAAGATGACATTGTTCCCTAAAAAAAAAATCTGGAATTAATTTTGACAGAATTCTTCCATTTACTGTACACTTTTTTAATTTGATCTGAGCAACTGATTATGAAGCACTGATTTCAAATTTTGAATGACAGGGAATGGTTTAAAAGGTAGTTTAATTTGTTTTATTTCTCCTGTTTCTGCCTCTGTTTAAACTTTGATCAATGTAATTAAGTAAACATTCATTTTGTTTTGTTTTGCCAGCTACTACTGCACAGGAGGCAACAGCGTGCCAAATCCTAACAACACCATCTGTCCTATTGGCAATTACTGCCCAGAGGGTAGCTATGTCCCAATACCATGTCCAGAAGGTACCATGGCCAACAGCGAAGGCAACAGCAATGCCACAGACTGCGACCCTTGTAAACCTGGCACATACTGCCTTCCTGAAAGCTCCAAGAATGGTATGTCTTTTTGGGGGGGGTATATTGTCACTTTTTCATTTTTTTTTTTTTTAGAACTTGTCACATCACATTCATTTTTTTGACTTAGTTGTTCCAGCTTTGATGTTGACATTTGCTCTGGAAGTTAAATATTAGTTCTTCTTGACCTGGTTGTAGTTGAAACTTAGAGTTTAGCATCCGTTTGAAAGCAAGAGGGTGTATTATTTACCAGTTAATAGAACATAAAAGAATAAATGCTTTAAAGGAAAAATAAAAACTTTAGGAACTTATTGCATTCTTTCCTGTACTAACCTTCATTAATAGCTCGGCATGTGCTGAGCATCATTTTCATTGAAATAATCATGTGTTTGTGTTCTCAGGCACAGCTCTCACCTGTCATGCTGGCTACATTTGCCTGATGGGTTCAAACCTTCCTAACCCCACTGATGGCATCATTGGTTACATCTGCCCTGCTGGCCACTACTGCCCTGCTGGTGCTGTGGTTGAAACGCCTTGTAGCAAGGGTACCTTTGCACCACAAGCTGGATTGGGTATGAAGAAAAACATAATTTGTTTTCTTCTCATTCTTATCTTTCTATGTGACATCTTTAACTGGATGATTTTTATTGTTCATGGGCACAAGTTGTACTGAAAGTGCTTTGATTTTAAAATTGTGCAGCTAACATTTGTGTTAAAACTGCTTGTCCCTTATTATTGTAAATGGTGGTGTTGCCTGTGAACAGGTCAATGTTTGGAGTGTCCACCAGGCACATCGTGTCCATCACAAGGCATGAATGATACGGTGCCCTGCCCTGCAGGCTACTACTGTCTGAATGGCACCACTGGCAATGGAGTCCCTTGTCCAATCGGTAAGTCATTGTAAAATAGTGTTAAGAACGCTGATGAAAACAATGTTCTGCAAATAACAAGGAATGTGCATCCTTTTGGGTTTTCTTTACCTTTGATAGTTCTAAATTTAAAAGACTTTGCTGTTGCCTTTGAGTTGCATTTAGTATGTCCGTTACAAATATAAAATAGAAATATTTGCTTTCATTTATTGTTGTAAGTACAGACTTCCACAGCAAAGAAGGCATTGATAACGTTAAGCTAAGACCAAGCCTGACGGAGGGTCAAAAGATGGAGCTTAAGGGCCTTATGGGCGAGTTTCCCCAAAGTTTCACTAATGTCCCAGGCTCTACAACTTTGGTCAAACATGAAATCCACCTTATTTCAAACATTTCTGTTCGATCCGAACTCTTCCCAGTCCTTTTCAAGACCTGCGAATCCTTGAAGAAAGACATCGATGAAATGCTAAAGATGGACATACGTCATCAGGGTGTCTAGTTCCTCCTGCACGTCACATGTCATGGTTGTGAAGGAGAAGGACAGGAACATATTCATCGACTACAGGAATGTTAAAAAGATCACCGTATTCGACCCTGAGCTGATGCCTACTGCAGCAGACCTATTCCATCAATTATCTGGGAGCAAATTCTTCTCAAAGATTTACCTCAGCAAACACTATCTGCAAGTTCCCGTGCCTCAACAGGACATATCAAAGACTGCTTTAATAACTCCTGATGAGACATACGAGTGCCTGAGGAGTTCTTTTGGCATTGTCAGCAGTGGTGCTACCCTGAAGAAATGAGGAAGATGCTCAAAGGGATAGACAACGTCGTTTGTTAATGGGACAACCTGCTAGTACACACCCATACCTGGAAGGAGCATTTGATGACCTTGTTTCACCATCTAACAGAAGCCATCCTAACCGTGAGACCCATTAAGTGCATTCTGTGAACTGACAACGTCAACTTTATCGTTCATTTTATGAAAGCAGGAAGCAATAGAAGGTACACTGACTCCAGGAAAGTCTATAAGATCACTGTCTTTGACCCTGGGACAATGACAACTGTAACGGACAAGGGCATCGGTTCCGTGTGGGTAAAAGAGAATTAACAATATCCAAGCAGACTGAAATATGTTTGGACTTTGATTGTGCATTGCGTCTCAATGTTGTTTGGCAAAATTTAAGTAAATTTCTTCTTGTGTAGGAGATTATGTTACAATTGAGACACACACGATAGTTCCAAAGATTTTATTTTGCAGAGCGTGCTATTATAGTGTGTATTCACCTTTGAATTGATTCTGCGCTGTTTCTAAAAAAGCTTTGTATAAGTTGATAATTTTAATCGGTCGATATTGTTGTAGTAGCGTTGAGAATTTTCTGGAATTACTTGTTTATTATCGTTCAAATGTTCCAGGTCTTTCTGGTCATAGCTAGTCAAATCATGTAAATTCTCAATCATTCTTCAACTTCAACTTCAACTTCAATTTATTGGCTCCAAATACATAGAGAAATTGCTTAGCGCATAGAAAGAACATATAAAAACCCGTTACAAATGTAAAAGACATTCAAATTTTAAAAAGACATTCACGCAACATCGACTCGCACACCGTCATTGTATCACAGCAAAAGAATATCACACTGCTACTTATTGTATCACATCACCTATGTTATACGGGAATTGTACCTGGAATTTACGGCTAGCTCTGAAGGTTCCGACCCAGATCAGTGTTCCGACCCAAAGTTGAACATGTGTAGTGGTGATGTGGTTGTGCTGCTAAAAGTGTTGCTTATTGCTGAGTTTCCATGAATTACGGATACCGTATGTCTGCAGGGGAGAGGCAGGTGCGTATTTTATTGTTACGAATGTCCGTGTATGTGAAAGTGAAGTTTCGTGTGACGCTTGCCCCTAATCTAGTCTGCTCGTCTGCACAACGGGTTTCCCAGGGATACCCATAGGGGAGACAACTTCCCGGATATAAACACCGAACAGCTGAGCAGTCATATGCAAAACATTCAACCACAAAAGAGCAATTGAATGGGGCTAATACTATTGAATAATAATATCAATAATAAATAGAAGGTCATTGTATTAAAAAGCTAGTTTAAATCGCAACATATTGGTGTCTAAAAGTTCAGTCGCAGAACACATGTAAAACCCTAAAACAGTTACTGGAAATAATAATACTAACAATACTAACAAAACAATAGCAATATTAATAACAATAATAAATTACATATATGCACAGTGTATCATCCTGTTCAGTGCGCACTGAGACACTTTACCAATCCCTGAGACAATTAAGAAGATCTAGCATAACAATTATAAGACTAAAAACAAGAAGCAACTACATGTTTCAACAATCTCAGTGATCAATTTCAGGCACAGATGTAGGTATAAAGACACCATGACAATAAATAATAATGATGATAGGAGCACTACTACACTATACACATGGTCACATTACTACAAGATGTAGGTTATGGGGGAGGGGGGGGGGGGTAGGGGCAGTTCATTGTTCCAGCTACCTTATACCATTCAGGACCGAGATGGCGGATGGTATGAAAGACTTCTGCATGCGGGAAGTTCTACACTTGGCAGCATGGTACCTGCGCCCAGATGGCATTAGTGCGAACTGATCATGCAGGGGGTGCGACTCATCTCCAACAATTTTGTGTGCTTTGGTGATGGTTCTGTGGTGCACCAATTCATCCAGGCTTGGAAAAACAACCCCCACTACCCTCTCTGCCTGTTTGACTACTCTTTCTAGTCTGTGTTTGTCCTCTGCAGTGCTACCAAAGTACCACACCATCAGGTTAAAGGTCAGAACACTTTCGATGCTGTGAGTTAAGACAGTGTATAGTTTTGGTGATGAGTTTTATTTTGATTGGGTTTTATTGCGTCATTCTGGAATGTTCGAAGCTTCCCTAGATTATTGAGAAACTATATAAGTAATGCACTTTCTGCTTATGAGGAGTGTCATGGCTAAACTGTGGAAGAGGGGTAAGGGCGGCATTGCGTTTCAACGGACAGTACAATGGTCAAGGCCAAACTGTGAGAGTACAGAAAAGGTAGCTTTGTTTTTCACTAAACGGTACAATAACATGATGTTATTGTCGAGTGTGGGTCAAGGAATTGGATAATAGATTATACAATTTAGCACGTGCTGACAGCAAGGGCATGTTTGTGCCGATTCTGTGAGCCAATCATTGAGCTCAGTTTGATGCACAAATGCAGTAAACTATATATAGCTGGGATAAGTCATTCATTGTCTGGACTTGGAGACAAGCGGGTCGTTAGAGGTGCAGGAGGAAAAAGCCAAGGGGGAGACATTAAGCTGGAAACCGGATTGTTGTCGAGTTGAGACACCCGGGAGGCTAATGGGGTATCGAAAGCTGGGTAGCTGTCACCCATTTATGGAGCGTCATCGGACGTGACCCATGTGATGTCAAAGAGAAATCTCTTATCATAAGTCGGTTGGACTTATTGTTGGACCTATCGTCGACGTTATTGTTGGACGGGTTGTCAACGGACGTGTTGATGTTGTCAGACTCATTGTAGTCGTCGCTGCAGTGGTTGTTGCTGTAGTGGGTGTTCCGCGGTTCATCCGTGGAAGTTGGGGGTTTGCTGTCATGAGAGGGCAGTGCCTGTAGCAGAAGTCGAGGGTGGCGGAGAGAGGCGGAAAGAAAGAGGGGAGGAATCAACGGAACTAAGGGGCCGTCTAGCAAGCAAATCGTTAGCATAGAAAGAGCCACGGCGTCCGTCGATAGTATAGCATAGAAAGAACAGTGTCATATTGGTTTTAGAAATAAATTCGCATTTTTGGACACACGGACAGATGAAGACTTATTATTCAGTGACTCTAGATAATATTGTGTAAAATTCTACATGGACAACTCCTACATCTACATTGGATTTTCGAACTGTGTGTATGAAAACTTTAGTTAGAGGAATCTAAAGAGAAGTACACAGTCGGACCTCATCATCTACGATTGTGCACATAGCTTGTATATATAAGACTGAACTGGGGCATCAGGGGGGTTTATATTGTTATTTAAATTATCATTGTGTATATAATATTTTTGTGTGTGTTTAAATTAGAAATGACCAGGTGAGAGAGTGATTTTTATGATTCATGATTATATAAATGTGTTGATTGTGTATGGTTTTGAACTGTTTTATGTTTTAAATTTTGCTTTATATTTTTCTTTGGTTTCAGTCTTTTGTTTCTTAATTGGGTTTTTAATTACATGTTTTATTAAATAAATGTTATATTGTATTTTACACCTTATTTCGCTAGTTGTGTTTCTTAGTTTAGTTTAGTGGGAGAAAGGACGCTCGCACACGCATCACCCACCCCTATCTACCCTATCACTCCTTGCATGAAGGAACAGTCACCTGCTTTAAACACCAGAGGGAGGAAGTAGGCCTGACAAGGAGTGATTTTTGTAGTGATTTTTGGAAAGCGATCGTGTATGCAGTTGTTGGTGTTTGCTGAATGAAGTTGGAAAACTTTATATGATGAATCCTGCTTTGTTGCTGAGTGAAAAAGGCTGCATAAATAAACGAATTAGAGTTAACACATATTAAGATTCAAGCATCGGCTGAATCGACTATTGATAATTAGTGTAACAGTAGAAATAACAGAAAATATATTGTCGCTGGTATTCCAGGCACATACAACCCACACACTGGCCTGAGCCATTCACAGCAGTGCCTGGGATGCCCGTCTGGAAAATTCTGCAATGAGAGTGGCCTGGCAGCTCCAAGCGGTGACTGTATGGCAGGATTTTTGTGCATCGAGAATGCCACCCATCCTGCTGCCAACAATGGCTTCAATAAAGCTTGTCCTGCCGGCCATTACTGCTTGGAAGGTGAGCAGTTAATTTCAGTCTTCCTCCTCCCCCCCCCCCCTCTTCCTCTCCCATCCCGTAATAGTGGTTGACTGCTTTACTAGTCAGAGGTTCATTGTCTCTTTATAAAGAGGTCCAAGTCTCTTTATAAAGGCACAAATATGAAATTTCTCAGTCTGTATCAAGTCTTCATGATTATTCACTCATTTATGCACTGATTGTCTTTAGGCGCAGTAACAGCAGAACGTTGTCCAGTCGGCACTCGGCGAAACCAGACGGGTGGAAAGTCGGAGGCAGACTGCTGGCCTTGCAGTGCTGGCTACTACTGTGACCTGGAAGGAATGCTGGCACCAGCAGGAGAGTGTCAGGAACGTTACTATTGCCCTGACATTGCCAACACCAGCTCACCCGCCCCTTCAGCCTACCTGTGCCCACCTGGGTTCTTCTGCCCGGCCAGGACTGCTGACCCTTTGCCCTGCCCCCCTGGTATGTTTGAAATGTTATTTATTCATTTGATAAAAATATGGTTGGTGAAATTCAGGTTTCGAGAGTGGACAATGGGAACTAAAATCCTTGCACACGACATGTTTTGGACTGGAATTGCAAGTCTGTATTGCAGAGCAAAGCAGTTTGTTTGTTTTGTATTTTGTGGTGGGATAGGGAGATGGAAAATGGAGTTTAGTTTAGTTTAGTTATATAGATTAACGTCCCCGGACACATAAGTGTATAGGGGACGATCCATCCACATAAAATGGAGAGGAAGCAGGAAGGTTTTATATCAGGGTTGAGTTGATTGTGTGTGCCACATGATGCATAGGTATTGACTTCTTCAAGATGAAACATGTAAAACGACTCCATTCTGGTGCTGTGCAATACTGCGATGTTTTGCTTTCATCATTTTGCTTGACAGGTTCCTATCAAGATGCTTCAGGCATGATCGACTGCTTGCTGTGCCCAGAAGGCAATTACTGCCCATCCAACACAAGTGTGCCCTTACCGTGCCCAGCCTACTCATACTGCCCGAACGGCACATTCGATCCAATACTTTGTTCCAATGGCACATACACAGATGCTGCAACCACAGGGCTGGCTAAAGCAAAAGACTGTCCTCAGTGTCCTACTGGTAAATGTTTAATGTTTTGTTGACTTTGCATAGATATTCCAAAGGATTTGTTGAATTTGTACAGGAAAATAAGAACGTAAACCCATTTTCTCCCTGTAACAAATGTTACACATTATTTACTTATATCAACAACAACAAAATCAGTGTTTTGGGGGATTTTATTTATTAAGCATAAAATACATTTCTTGAAGTTGCTTTCAGGCAAATACTGCACTGGTGGTCGCGTCGCTGGCGATTGCGCTGCTGGATATTACTGTGTGGCTGGAATGGACATTCCTGACCCTAACAATACGTACGCACCTGATGGCCAGCTGTGCCCATATGGCTACTACTGTCCTGCAGGTATTGCACTGCTGTTTAAAAATATTTCTATTGGTATGTTATCAGATTAAAATATTATTCACTATATTTCAAACTTTGTTCAGTTACCTAGACTACAGCAATTCACACACACAGACTTAACAATTACATTAAAGTTTATTTGGGTTTGTTATTTGTTTAGTTACAGATTTTGGACTCACATGCATAGCAGTGTGAGTCTATGTACTCAACAAAAACAAAAAACATTCAAGATTTTCGCAAATCTGTGCGAGATGAGTCCTAAATAGTCCAAAAATGATATCGAGAAAACAAAGGCCACCCATACTTCTGTCCTGTCTGTCATATGTCTGTGCAAAAACTTAAAGTGGCTAAGTACTGAGAGTCTATTTCAATTATCACAACCAAACTTGTTAAGTTGCCCATGAGACCTAAAAAAATGATCAATGAATGAATGACTTCACTTCAAGGTCAAGGTCACAGGATCATCAAATGTTAGTTAAAAAAAAATTACAGTTTTTCACAAAATTTCACTTTTTTTTTCTTTCTAGGTTATTAATATTGAACTTATGATTATTTGATGCATGTATCAATGAGACACATATCACAGCGACTCAACCAAAGCTTTTTAGATTTTGAGGTTAGGTCAGCCAGGCTAGCTATAAATAGCTTCGCCGATGCTTCCTTTCACTGGAAGGGAGGGTGCAGGCAAGCTATAAATAGCCTGCATCAAGCCAAATGTGGAGGCACTAAACTGTGCTGCTCACATAGGAATTGAGCTGGAGTGACATACTTTGCAAATTTGGTCAACCTCACTCCAAGGTCAAGGTCACTGGAGCTGTCCAAAGTCACTTTGAAGTGACCTTGATCCTAAACTATGAGAGATATTAAGTCCAAACTTGTTGTATTTAGAGATAGATTGATATTACATATAATGTTCAATTTTTGCATTGATCTTGAAGGTCAAGTTCATTTTAGGCCTTGCATAAACATGATACAAAATTTGAAAGGCTTTCTTTGGAATTAAGATTAGCTTCGGTCATGTAGTCATTGATATTTACCTCATCAACAGCACTCATGCAATTTGTATTTAGGAATTTTACCAATGCTCTCTGACGTTTAGGCACGACAGTTCCTCAGACCTGTCCCAACTTGAAGTTTATCAACAAGGAAGGTGCAGGAGATGTGAGTGAATGTCAGCCATGTCCATCTGGAAGAATTTGCCCTTCCAATTCCACTGTGTCAGTGCCTTGCTGGCGAGGCTACTACTGTCCTGTGTCTATGGTAAGTTCCTTGAATAAATAATTATTTTGTTTCATAATCTTTATTCCATTGACTCTCGCGGTAAATGGTTTTTGAGGATGCGTAGCATACAGAAGTTAAATATTGCCACACAAAATCTCTGTACCTGTTATTGAACTTCCAAGGGCTGTTTTTGGTGTCGGCACTTGTCGCATTATAGGAGCTGAGTTTCAGCACAGACTGAAATAGAGTGTACAGTGGAACCTCCGGTATCCGTCTCTCTGGTATACGAATACGACTCCCTCTGTTATGTGACCTGAAAACTTCTGACGGATTCACTTCCAATAATAAATGACCTCTGGTATGCGACTACCTCGTTTATGCGACCAGCGACCGTGTCTTAAGCCCTTTATACGACCATCTTAGGGCAATTTAAAAAAGGATATCAGTTAATTTGTTGTCTGTACCTTTCGTTTTTTTCTCTCATGTTAGTGTACGCATGCTGTTGTCTGCTATTTCCGGTTCGCAAATAAGGGACATTACTCGCCTACACTGGCTTGTCAAAATGGCTTCGCGCAAGAGGAACGTTTTGAGTTTGGCAGAGAGGATGAGGTAAAGGTAAAGGTAAAGGTGGTCCTATAGCCTTGTGGCCGTAGGGGAGCGTGATGTTGGAGATCACACTTATCTTGGGCCAGCGTAATGAGGGTGATGCCCATCTCTCTCCCTCGCTGCTTTAACTTCCCCACCCTCAAGAGAGTATAGGTACTCAGTCACAGTTGAGTCAACTTGGGACGTTGTTATTTGTCGCTTCACGTTTTGCGGTCACCCATCCAAGTGCTAACCACACTGGACGGTGCTTAACTTGCGACACAATAGCGAGTGCTCCAACCACTGCGCTATCCGACACCCCAACGGAGGAGAGGATGAAAGTGATTGAAAGAAGTGAAAATGGGGAGAGTTGTTTGTCTATTGCAAGAAGTTTAGACGTTGGGAAGACCCAAATTCAGCTCATCATAAAGGATAAGGAATCTGTTAAACTACGATGGGAGAGTGGAGAAAGTGGCGAAAGGAAAACTTCGACACCGAGAGCGTCTGCACTGACAGACTTGGATGAACGCGTCTGGCAGTGGTTCGACTGTTTTTTATTTTTGAAGTTGTGAATAAAAGACAAAGCTAAAAATGAAACATGTTTTACAGTTTTCTTTGTCAGAGAATACATGCTGGTGAGTGCAAAAATTATGACTACATGCCTCTTTGAGCCTCTCCCCCCCCCCCCCCCCCCCCAATCCCACCCCTTGTTTCCGGTATAAGACCACCTCTATTATAAGACCGTTTTTTCTCAGATTTTGGACGGTCGTATACCGGAGGTTCCACTGTATTATGATTCCATGGAAAACAGATTCTTTAATGTATTCTTCAGTTAAAAAGAAACCTGTGCAGTCAATTCAATCAATTGGTCAGTGAAACATTAATTTATAAAAGCATTGATATCAGTTTCATTTCAGGATGCAAAATTGTTTCTACATTTCTTTGTTTCTTTCTTTGTTTCTTTGTTTAATTCTTTCTTATTTCTTTATTTTCTTTTCTTTCTTTTGCTTTTTCTCGTCTTTTTTGCTTCTTTCTTTTCTTTAAAACTTTTTTTTTTTCATTTCAGTTTTTTTTTTCTATTTGTTTTATTGCTAATTTTTAACTCTTAGTCTCATATAGCAAAACAGCACGTTGATCTTCTCCTTCATGTAAGGATTTGACAAAAACAAGCCAGAAATAGGTGCTTATGTTTAAAATGCTATATCTACTGAACGGTTGGTCAGAGCTTCATGGGACTTAGTCAGGGTGTAGATAATTGGTAACTATGCAAGTATTGAATAAGCTTTAGTTCTGTCAGTGTCATCTGTCTGTGTTACCTGCTATTTTACCTGTGATTATAGGTAATTTCACAAGTACCAATTCTTCAGATGATAAAAGGTCCTATCCGAAGTCGGAAAGATCGCTAGTGTGCATGCTAAACACTGACAAATCACTCTGATTGTCATTCCCTAACTGATCAGCCCTTTCATCTACTAATTGCTGCCAGAACTGTCCATATGTAGACTCATTGTCGGAATCAGATTCTGCCATTTTTAGGGTATCTCTGCTCCCGAAAACGCAACCAAAAACTAAAGAAAAACTTTGATTAACACGTGTTGTCAACACAACTGCAGTTGACAGGAAGAAAGTACGCTGCTTTTAGAATCAGCTAGTGCGCATGCGCGAATGGAACTGGTTTCCGTTAAGTGGGAGAGAGGTGCTAAAAGTAGACGGTAACTAGGCGTGCTTTACCACGCTTCATGAGCCGTGACGAGCCACACTGTACCGCGCTTCATGAGACTAAGAGTATTAATATTCTCTTGTTTCTCTCTTTTTCCTTTATTGATTTCCTGATTGATTAGTAGTTGACTGACTTCATTTCATATTTCTATTGTAAAAGGATCCTCAAGAGTGTCCAGCCACCACTTACAACGATAAGGAAGGTGGAACAGACCTGGCTGCCTGCTTGCCTTGTCCTGGTGGCTATGTGTGTGCAAATACAGCCATTGCCAATTACACCCTTTACCCATGCCCAGTGGGGTCCTACTGTACCAACGCAACCTCTGCTTCCATGGCGTGTCCTCCTGGCCGTTACAGGTGTGTACAAATGTTTTGATTTTTGACACACAAGTGAGTCTGTGTATTCATTGCTCCCTACCCCCCTTTTTTATGGAGCCAAACTTGAGTGCCTCTTTGTTGACTGCCTGTGTAAAGATACAGCCTTTGCAAAATTACACACTGCTCTCTTGCCCTTTGCTTCTTCTTCTTCTTCTTCTTCTTCTTCTTCTTCTTCTGCTCTGTGGGGTATAATCATTGACTATTCTGGTAACACTTAAACCCTTATCTCTCCCAACAGTGTGCTTCTCAGCCCAAAACTTAATTTTTTCAAAGAGTTAACTAATCCAGATCTCAGTGGTCCCTTGTTGCAACACTCAAAACTGTCCTCACGACAGAATCTTTCATGTCTCCCAAATGGCCTGAAAGGCTGAGGGATTAGATAGATCTGTCATTCCTTTATTATAATTTTTTTGTGTTTTATATTGTTATCTCATCACAATATTTCTGATAGTGCTAATCCATATTTGCAGAGACATCATTGCAGGAGCTGACATAGATGACTGCTTCTTGTGCCCAGCTGGCTTTTACTGCCCTGATTCCAACATGACATACCCAGGCATTCAGTGTGACCCAGGCATGGCCTGCCCACCTGGCTCTTGGAACCAGACCATGTGTGCTGCTGGTATGTCTAGTTTTGAAAAGAAAGATGCTATTTGGATGTTATTTGCTGGTTTCCTGTGTTATGTTTACTTTATAAGATCTGAAATTTTTTGTTGTTGTCTGTTACCGAGTACAATCAAAGAAGGAGAAAGCAGTGCAGTCCATATTTTTGTAAAACCTACGTGTGCTTGATAAGCATAGCTCTGCGGAGCAGAAGCAGTGTGCACTACATTACACCTGATGTGCACTACATTACACCTGATGTGACTTCTTGCTGTTGATTGTCATTAGTGCAGAAAATGTTGCTGTTTTGTATGTAAAGTATTATGTTTTTTTATAGCTTCATTTTTGTGATTTATAGCGGGTTTTGTTTGTGAAACATATTGGATCGTTCATAACTGTTGTTGTGACTGTGACAGGTTATTACTGCAACATGTCCATGGGTCAGGTGCCGTGCCCTCCAGGCTACTACTGTCCAGAGAAGTCCAGCTTCCCCATCCGCTGTCCACAGGGTCACTATTGTGGCTTTCATGATGACTGCAACTCCACAGATGGCTGGTCAGAATTTTTTTTTTAATTTTTTTTTCCGGGGGGGGGGGGGGGGGGGGGGGGGGGGGGTTAAGGCCATATGTGTAGTTTTCATGCTACCTTGTTAGCAGATCTTGTAAAACATTGTTGAAACATTTTTATTATGGAAAGTCTAATCTTTCAATCTGTCCATAATAAGAATGTCATAGGGACGTAAACTTTGGAAGAGATATATAATAGGCATTTATATTCATGAAATCTGAACCTGTGGAAAACAAAGGAAGTGAAAGTTAAGAATCAGGGTGGAGAACTGTCAGCCATTCCGCGGAAATTCCGCGGATTTCCGCGGAAGGCATTTGCATTTCCGAGAAAAAAATGTTGAGTTCCGAGTGTGAGAAGTTGAGTGGCTACCCTTTACTGGGCATAGCACCCAAAAGCGGCCGAAGGTCTAAACAGGCAAAACGTCCAAAAGCGTCCGTATCAACCATGTGGTTATATTCTCGCGTTGTTTGAAAGATTGCGAGACTTCCGGCAATTGACTTCCGGTTTATTCTCTTTGTGAAAACATTCGACTGCATTTCCACAAGTTTTCTCTGTGATGCGTTAGTTTTTCCGAATTTTTAAAAATTTTTTTATTGTGTGTGTGTCTAAAATGGATGGTTTGGATTCTTCGACTGATGAAGGGGAGTTTACAGACTTCCATTTATCAGACATTAAAGTGAGAGAAATGGACTTGGAGTCGGAGGAAGAGATCGGTACTGACATTAGACAATTAGTGTCAGTAGTGTGCATGCATACGATCTTTCAGACTGGCATGAAAGTGAAGAAGAGGAGGGGGATTGTTTGGACTTTTTAAAACTTTTTTTTTTTATACACATGGAGTAATAAAAAACAAGACATGACAAGAGAGGTATAAAAAGGTAGATAATCAAAAGAGAATTTATTTCTGTTCATTTTGCATTTTATTTCATTTAAATCTATAGTCACTAATACCTAAGATGTGGTGTTTTTACTAACGTACCCTAAATATCTCTAAAATTATAAAAATTCTTGCCTGTTTACAGCTAAAAAAATAGACAAACGTGTGCCCAGTAAAATTGAAAATGTGGAGTTTGTGTGTAACAGTGGTGGACCTCAAACTTTGTTAGGCCTACAAATCAAGATTCTTAACTTTTTTGAAAGACATGTGCATAAAACATTCTTTTTTGTTGTTGTTGTTTCTATTCATGTTTACTTTGTGCTTTTTGCTTTCAGGAGAAGCCCTAAATTACTTTAAAAATTGCATAAATTCATGAATTTTCTTCCAGGGGCGAATACCGGGATTGGCCCTGGGCCCCCCCCCCCCCCCCCCAGGCCGGATTTCAGAGATTTCTTGATTCAGTTGTTCTCCACCCTGAAGAATACAATCATGGGAATAGTAAAATACATTGCACATCTTCCTTTTTGCAAAAAAAACTGTTTGAGTAGAAATGTTTTAGTAGTCGATGTTTTTTTTTTAAACATGCTACCATATATAGTTTGAAGTTCATAATGCTGACAATATTTTTATATTTTGTTTCTTCTCTGGCATGTTCAGTTTCAGTTCTCACTGAACTTTTGAGTTTGCTTTCATCATTTGCATACTCATAGAACCATATCTCATGGATTTCACAGGTGCAATTGATCCAATGAAATGTCCACTGGGCTACAAAGAGTTTGATGGATCACCTCGTGCCACATTCGAAGACACTTGTGAACCTTGCCTGCCTGGAACATATGGAGCAGATGCAAACAGAGCTGTGTGTCAGCCATGTCGAGCTGGTGTTGTCTGTCTCGCTGCAGCCACTACAGACAACCCAGTAGCCAACAGCAGTTCACTAGCTTCAGCCTTAGGCCCCAATGCTACAAACTCTTATTTGTGTCCCCCAGGTAAAGATGAAAATAGTTTGGTGTGTTGAGCGAATTAAATAGAGATTTGGAGGTCACAAGAAATACAGAGACCGTTATTTTTAATTCTGATGTTATTTAGACATTGCTCAATTCATTCATTGATGGTTGTGGGTTTGGATAGGATGTATGAGCAATGGGCAACAGTACGAAACTGGAATTTTGGGATAAAGCTGATCCAAATAGTAATGGCAGCATTTCTTAAGAGCCACAGTTATTGTTAAACAAAGGAAATGGAAAAGTGTGAAGGGAAGTGGCTTTTTTTCCCCCTTTTCTTTCTTTCTGTCTTTCTGACTTCTGTCTTTCTATAAAATATTTTTATTAACATATCTTACTCAGTTATATTATTTTGCTTTTGAGGTTACTACTGCCCTCAGAACAGCTCTCAACCCACAGCCTGCCCTGTCGGTCGCTACAATCCTTATGAAGAAATGGGCAGCATCAGTGACTGTACCCTGTGCCCTATGGACCATTACAATCCCTACGAAGCACAGACAGGATGCTTCATCTGTGGAGGAGAAGCAGATCAGCCTAACCTGGGACAGAGCACATGTACTTGCCTTGGTGCTGGCAGAGATTTCCAGGTATTTGTTGCACAACTATTCTTTTACTAATGGTGATAGTAGCGTGTGTTTTTTCTTGCCTAACCCACCGGTGCATCTTTTTTTTTCTTCTAACATTCTTAGACTGCAGCGTTATTTCTAAACACAAATGAACTGAGTTAAAGAATACTTGTAAATGCTGTGATCAGTTTTGTTGGTGCTTATCTACTAGCAACTTTTATGAAGATTTGAATAGTAAATGACTAGTCATTTGTGAATGAAGTAGTTCTTGAAAATCTATAGATATTGTCTGTCTGACCATCATTTACTCTTCCACTCCACTTTGTCTGCACCTTCTCTCTCTCTCTCTCTCTCTCTCTCTCTCTCTCTCTCTCTCTCTCTCTCTCTCTCTCTCTCTCTCTCTCTCTCTCTCTCTCTCTCTCTCTCTCTCTCTCTCTCTCTCTCTCTCTCTCTCTCTCTCTCACACACACATCTCTACCCTTTTTCCTCTTTGTCTCCTTTTATTGTCAGATAAATTGCTTGCGCAGTCTTTAGAAACAGACCAGTTAATGCTGGTTTTTTAATTTCAGACAAGCGACAAAACGTGCCCATGCCTGCCCGGTTACGTAGAAGTTGACGGACAGCAGGACTGTTCCAAGACTGTGTATGACCTCTGCGGAGAGGGAAGCTACAGATACCAGGACGGCAGATGTCTCTCCGACATTGCGTTCCAGTCACTGTGTTCTAATGTAAGTAAATGGATTGTATGTGTAGGGATGATGATTGTAGCAAACAGCAAAGCAGAATGGTTGATTAATTATAGCTCTCTGCCGTTGCACAAAGGCATCATGAGTATCATGACAGTAGTTCTGTTCCCATTGAAAAAGGGGGCTAGGCTGGGCAATACAAATTGGCCCTTACAGATTTGATGGATGGTGGGGTGGTGTTTGAAAGAGAGTGTGGAGGATGTAGACTTGGGTGAAGAAGTCTCATTCACACA
The DNA here is from genome assembly GCA_036898135.1 of Oncomelania hupensis. Taxonomy (NCBI): domain Eukaryota; kingdom Metazoa; phylum Mollusca; class Gastropoda; order Littorinimorpha; family Pomatiopsidae; genus Oncomelania; species Oncomelania hupensis. Next base: position 112,639,881 of record CM072512.1, read on the forward strand.
TTCTCTGGCTCCTGAATGCCAGTCCGTTGATGACCGTCGAAAGTTTGTTTTTATTTGAAGAACATCATATTAAGGCAAGGCAAAGGCAGCGCCGGAGGAAACAGTTAGCAGCTCTGTGGGGTATAATCATTGACTATTCTGGTAACACTTAAACCCTTATCTCTCCCAACAGTGTGCTTCTCAGCCAAAAACTTAATTTTCTCAACAGGTAGCAGCAGTTGAGTGGTGTATTCGTTGGAATGCCTCCATAGACTAACCGTGACCCTGCTTTTATGTCAGGGATGCCAGCCGTACCGAAAACGATGTTATCATGCACTGTGTGCATGTGGCACAGGACTTTGCCTTTCTGGCTAAGTTTGTGTTAGTTGCTAATCTTTATCTTAAGCATAATGCTTCAAATACTAATCAATAATATAATTATATATCAGTGTAAATGCGGAAATAATAATAAGGGTATTTCTATAGCACTTTTTCCTAATAACATCAGTTCAATGCGCAGTTCTCATGCATTTATACTTAATGTTAACATCGAAACGCATACGAAAAGAAGTTAAACAAAGGGAGGGAGAAGAGCAGCTAAAAAGTATAAGGGGGCTGAGGTTGTGACAATGGTGGTTTGAATCAGAAAAGAAGGAATGATAATGGTGATGGGAGGCGAGATCAGACATTTTTAAGGAAGCGATGATTTTTCAAGTTGGACTTGAAAGTGGCTATGTTTTGGAGAGCTGCAAAGAGAGAGAGGAAGAGAGTTCCAAGTTGAAGGGCCAAGCGCTGAGAAGGATTGACAGCCTGCAGAGGAGAGTTTATAGCGTGTTTTTTTTTTCAGTTGTTAAAAGAAGGGAAGTTATCTACACGCTACACTTGCTGCTCTGTTTGAAATCGAGGGACGATACTGTTGAGGCTTAGCCTATAAACAGTAAACAGTAAACTTTTTGTTGTCCAAGTCTTTACAAAGTGGAAAAATGGCTTCCAGCGCCCAAGAAACAACAGAAAGACAAGAAGACAAAATGCCGTCACCCCCCCCCCCCCCCCCCCCCCACACACACACACACACACAACACACACACACACACCCATCACAACATCCCCCATCACAACATCCCCCCAACTCAACATCCTTACACGTGAACGCAAGCACACGCCCACCCCTGCCACGCCACACACACCCCTCCACACAGACACACCGACACACCCAACAACAGCACCCGCACGCGTACATACAAACCACTCATGCTACAACCCATCACTACATTGACAGTAATATATTCCATTTGTCCATCCACATCCCCCCCCCCCCCCCAACTCATCACCACAGTTCTTTTTCCACACTTGGAACCGATGTGGGGCCCAACTGGCCACAGCACGGAGAGAATGTCCCTGATGTCTAGTGGTGTTGATTGTACACCCTGATGGCAGTGGGCACAAAAGAGTTCTTGTAGCGCTCTGTTCTGGCCTTCACACTGCGAAATCTCTCCGACGTACCCCGAGTCGACTGGTGTGAGGCGACCTCGTTGTGAAGGGGGTGGGTGGGGTCTGCCATGACGGCCCTGACACGCCTCAGCACCTTCATTTCGTACAATGTTTGGAGATCAGTGACTGGGGCCCCAATCACGCTGCTGGAAGTCTTGGTCAACTTCACCAGCCTGTTTAAATCACATGCTTTCAGGCTGCCCTGAAAGCACAAGCTGTTGAACGTGATGATGCTCTGCACTACGCCCTGGAAGAAGGTCTGCAGGACAGCCTTCTGGACGTCGAACGGCCGCAGTTTCTTGAGGAAGTAAATGTGCTGGTTGCCTTTCTTCACCAGCAGTGTCGTGTTCTCTGTCCAGTCTAGCTTGTTGTCCAGGATGGTTCCCAGATACTTGTACTGGGTGACAACCTCTACTTGCTCGTTGTTTAGCGTGGTGTCTTCAAGAAAGTGATATTCATCACGCTATTTGTAAACATTGCGCTCCTCTTCGAAGCTGCTACATAAATCAAACATAAAGTTTATATACTCTGATAGAGAGTTTAATGCCAAGTCTAATCAAATGGTGATGTTTTTTTAAGGGATCTGAAAAGTAATCACACATAGATTAAACCTAACAGGGACAAAGTGGGGCCTACGAATCGTATGGTCAGAAATTCTTGTAGCCAAAATGGCTACACAGATTTGTTTGGAAGTGATATAAAATCATCACAAATAATGATGTTTATATGCAAAAGGTGCATCATTGCAACTTGAAGTTGTTTTCAGCTGTGAGCTTTCAATAACGCTTTAATTGTTCTACATTAACTGCACTTTTACTAACTAGTTGTTTTATGATTCGGTTGACAGGAGGTGTGCATCAGTACAGCAGACTATGTGGGATTTGACCGCAGCCTGGGCCTGTGCTTGTGCAAAACAGATGATCTGGAACAAATCTGTGACCTCAAATGCCGCAGGAAGTCCAAATACCGGTTGACGTTTGTATGCGCTGGCACTCCATTGGAACCTTACCTCCACATCAGGGATGAGAACAACAGTACATTGGTGAGTGGCACAGTTTTGCAAAGTAAGTGACAGCAGACATAAGAGTATGCTAAATTAAAATAAATAAATACATTGAAATTTCAATGTACTTGAATAAAATCTGTCATAATTTGTTATGTGATATTCAGACCTGATAGTTCTCCGCGAAATCGCGGAAATCCGCGAAAACGAAAAAAAAAAAAAGATAGGAAATGTGAAACAATCTGCGGACACTTAAATTTTTTTTGTTTTTTTTTTTGTTGTTTTGTATCGGAAGACGAAAGTTGCTTTACTCGCTTCCGGTTTTGCGGCGCCATATTTTGTTTTGGAATAGTGGTGCAGCGTTGACAGTTTCTGTGTATATATTTTCACCGTTCAAGTTGTGGATTTGTGGACGTCATCAGACTCATTGGACTTCAAAATGTCTGTCACAAGGCGTGACATAGTCGCACGTTCCGCGGAAACCTCTCTTAGATCACTATCAGGTCTGGTATTGCAGTTGGACTTTATTGCTGTACATTCACTCATTTCTGACAGGGATCAGTGGAAATTTAATGATTTTATATTCATCAAAAGCAGAGTTTAGTACATTAGCAACATCAGGTTTTGAAATAACAGTCTGGAATATATTTTACATCAGCATGGTTTATTGCTATCAGTTAAGCAAGGGAGTTTTGTTTTCTTCTGTTACTAGGAGGGTTGCATCATATAAATATTACACTAGAAATGTTGTGTCAACTTGAATTCCTGTTGCACATCTCCAGGTTACACTATCTTTAGTTTACCACAGTTTGGTGTTTTGGGTGTTTGTTTTTCACCCAGAATTGCTCTTCACTGTGTATCTTTTTTATTTCTTAGGAGCAAATCCCAGCATCCAGTGCTCTGAGCATCATCAATGCTCGTAACACTCTGACAAAAGACCAATGTGAGAATTTGGACAACAGCGAAATCTCCATCTACTTGGTGGAGATGGGTGACACTGGGTTCCTTGGTGTCTACACTCCAGATTCTCAGCAGGTATGCTTGTTGACAAAAATGATCCATTTTAATTTGAACTTGCCAGTTGTAATGATTATATTAGATGGCAAAACAGTTCTAATAAAAGATATAGTTTCCTAAAAAAAAAATAAAAAAATTTTTTTTTACGTTAACCAGAACAGTATTATGGTGAAAAATTAAGCGCGCACACACACACACACATACATACACACACACAGATACAGAGATGCCTAGTATTACGGAACGTCCGTAATTTTACGGAAAAACAATAGTTACTACGGAAATACGGAATAATTAGCGAAATTACGGATTTGCAGCGATCAATTTTACGGATTTTCATAGCGCGCTGATGCCTATATTTATAGGTTCGTTTGAGGCTCTTATTTTTAACCGCGAAGCTAACGGTTCGTCTGAGGCTTTTTTGTAACCGTGAAGCTTGCGCGAAATGTTACAAGAGGTGATCACGTGACCAAGCGAGAGTTCTAAAATGGCTTCCAAATGAAAGCACAAAACCGAGGAGTCTGACAGTGAAATAGAATTTAGTTTTTTGCTTAGTTTTTGTGTGTTTATAATATTAGCTTTAAAAGAATTACTGATGATTACTGAAAAAGGTTCCAAAATTACTGAAAACAAGTTGCCAAATTACTGAGAGGCATCAAGGCGCCTAGGCATCTCTGCAGATATATATAGGGATTTTAGTACATACCAAGAAACTTTGGAAGAGCATGGTGACAGTGTCTCTCACAAACACTGGGTGTATGTGCACATGAAAAGTTGTTTTGTTATCTTGACTGTAAACAGTTTATGAAAGAACTCTATTGAAGGACACAACACCAATAATGTTTCAGCTGCTAACACTGGTGAAGAGCAACACTAAAGGCACATACACCGGTAACAGCACCTTCGGCTTTACTTCCAACAGACGTCGACTGCTGGCAGTCTCGTCAAACAATGGCTCAGTTTTCTCAGGCATATCCAACCCTACAGCTTGTTTGAACTATGGAGAGATCATGTTCTTCTCTGTCAGCAACACTTACTACCCCATCTATGACAGGTACAGGTTCATTTTGTGTTGGATTGTTGTTCTTGTGGTTTTAAATATTGGGAAACAAAATATTTGTGTAGACCTCAATTGTCCCTTGGGGAAAAAAAAAAGAAAAGAACCCAGCAAACCAGCCCGATCGGGGCCCCACTGGGGCCGCATAGGGCATCCCGACTTTTGTCGGGTTTTAGTAGGGACCCACATAGCCCTACAAAAACCTGATGCCTAGCGGAGTCGAGAAATGTAGATGCGTAACGATTCGCCCTCCCGTGTGCCGCCCGATTCTGCCCCACCACAAAGCCACGCTGCGCACAGTACACGCTAACATAGGCCTACTCTCGCTTCTAATTGGCTAAACTGTCTGGAATGTTTCGTCTGCTTCACATATGCTGCGGCGTACGTATGTGAAAAATATTTATACAAAATCAATTCAGCTAGATATCATTATTTAATTGTGCTTATAATTCTTAATTTTTATCATACAATATGTAAAATATTGTTAAAGTGTTTCTTTTAACTATCGTATTTATTTATACATTATAAGCCAAGGGTAAATTTCCGTGCCCATTACTGCTGGTCTTTTCCGGTTGTACTTAGGCGCCAATTTTCTACAGTTTTCTTCTACAGTTGAATGTGCTCGGAAATTGTGTTAGCCTGCGAAAACCTATTCTGCTATGGTTGTTTTTTGGGGCTTTGCCTTTCGTTTATGTATTTACACACGGATTCGATAGCGATGAAGATCACGTTAATATAGGCTATATGGTTATCGAAATGGTGTGTAAATACTAAAGTGGGGACACACCAAGGACTTCCGAAAACAAAAACGCCTGTGCCGACAGTCCCTATTAACACCAGACATCTCAATTCTTTCTTCATGCAATCACATATCATAAACAATATGTGGGATAGGATTTTAGGGTAAATCAGCATTGGCCAGGGATGGGGCATTATCGGGGTTGTTTCTGGTTTAAGTTGGGTTACAATAGGGTTGGTGTTGGGTATCCTGACGTATGCCCGATCTTTGCCGGAATCGGGTTACCGTTCGACAAAGGTTGGGTTACGATCGGGTAAGTTTCGGGTAGACCGACGATCGCCCGATCTTTGCCCGAATCGGGCCCGAGTCGGTTCCAATTTCCATTTGCCCTATCGGGCCCAGATCGGTATCCCGATCCAGGCCCCATTGGGCTGCCCAATGCGGGCCCGCGGGCCCGAAATTATGGTTAGCTGGGAAGGAACAATTTTAAGTGATGCCAGAGCATTGTGATGACATACCTATTTTTTTCTGTCAAAAATGAGTGAATTACTTTTATAGGGATTGTTTTTACACCTTATATAAAAATGGAGAAAGAGTAAATGACAATTAAAGGAAGTGTGAAGAAATTTTATTTTAATTTTTTATATTTTTAAATAATGAAGATATTTTTTCTCACAATGAAAAGATATAACCCGATATTTTTGTTCCTTTTTCTTGATCAGCATTATTTTTAACAATGAAAACCATGTAAAATGTTGTTCTCCTTCTTTTCTTTACACATTTTATGTTTGTTTAGACAGCAATAATTGCTATAGAAAAAGATGTGTTAACTTTTATATTGTGAATCTCTCTGCATTGAATTCGAAATGGTTTACTGATTTTGATTGCAGAAACAACCTGTACAACACCAATGACAAGTTTGACTATGGCGGTTTCCGAGCGTTGATGGAGGCTCAGTCACAGGTGGCCACCTCCACAACACTCTTTGCCTATAAGTTTACTGACCCTGGCGTCTATGCTTTCTATCTCAGCACTGACATCAACAAGAAGATGGTGAGAATTTTGTCACAATTTTTTCAACAAATTTTAACATAATTACGATTATTCAATTATTAGATAGATCAGCAAGAATAAGGGTAACCTAGTATACTGATCTGATGAGCAGGTGAATGTTTTGGCTGAATGAACGTTCAGACAGAATATTAATTTTGAACCCCTAACAAAAAATGTTTTGATGGGCAGAAATACCTGGCAGGCAGGTTTTTGACTTTTAGTTGTTTTTCATGTGTGAAAAAATAAGATATTTAGCCTATCTTCCACTTTATCTATTACACTCCATATTCCTTCTGTGAACTTTCATTGACTGTGTTTTCATTCCTATGTGTGTACAGTACATCCGAGTGATGGCCCAGAATGCTCAATGTTCCACAGCTGGTCCGTTTTACCCCACAACATCAGGCGCCATCATCGCCACGGGCATCAACGTCAGCCAGGATATCCTGAAGGAACCAGACTGGGCCATCATCTTCATTCTGCTAGGCTCTGCTTTCCTGGCTATGGTCCTGATGATCATACTGCTGGTAAGAAAAATTTGGCGTCTCGTAGTAAAAAGAAAATGTTTGTAATTGTGTATTTGCTCAAAGAAGATCCTTTGTCAGATATAGAACGTTTCTTGCAAAGGTCAATACAATATTGGGAGGAAAATTTGTGTTATGAGCATTACAAACAAGCGTTACTGCATTCCATTCACAAGCTAAAATGTATGGTTCATCCTCTTTCAGATACTATTTCGACGTTACGGCTGGTCCAAAACATCCTACTTATATCCATTCTACCGTCTGGTCACCCGCCACTATAACTTTGATGACTATGCCAGCAAGGGTTCTATTGTATACCCAGTAAGAAAGTATCACCGCAACCTCCGAAGAGTTACCGGAGGTCCAGTGGATGGTGACTCCACAGATCAGCTTGCTATCCTCGATGGTGAGATGAACAGCGATGTTTCTGTGCATGTTCATTAAGTAAAGGGAGATAGTCTACATTGTCTCAACTTGACAGTGAAAACAGCTGTGTTATCTCAACCTGCGTTGAGTATGAACAATTGCAATGCCTCCATGTGCTTTGTTTGTTTCTTTCTTCTTTCAGCAATGTACAGTAATTAATGAATGCACGTGAACAGGAAAGCACCTAAATATATTTGAAAATCACCTGTGCGCATGTAAATCTGGCCTAACAGCCTGGAAAACAAACTTGTTTTTAATTTCGATCAACCCATATAGTTCAGATTAGCAATGACATAAAAGTATTCTGGGGATCAGAACCTTATAATGCTTAGCATTACAAATTGTGTGGAACATGCAAAATCATTGGAATGAAGGGAAGAGGAGGAGTGTGGGCTTGAGGGGTTGAGTGTTAATGCAATCATGTCTTGCCACATGATGTTGAGGTATGAGAAAATGCACCAAACATGTTCTGTTGACACACACATTTCAAACTGCCAACGAAAAGAAGGGAAAGTAACACTTCAAAAAGGTTCCATCGTTGTATCGACTTTCACTTTTTCTCCCCTAGCGTCAGCAGTGGAGGTGAAGAACGATGAGTTCTGGGACTATGATCGCCAAGTTGACCTGGAGGGCTTCTCTACCACCCAGCTGTACAACACACTTGCCAAGCAGTCCCGCAGTGTCACACAGTCTATCGGCCAGCACAAAGACAGCGTCAAGCTGATGTACCAGCGCATTGCTAGCCAGACTGAAGCTCTCAAAGGTATTGGTGGTTTTTACCATGACTTAAATTAATACCAGTAATTTAAATATCATGCTGTTGTAGAACTCCAAGGTAGTAGAAGAAATAATATGCTATAGGATAATTGTAGAACTAGCAGTAGAAGAAATAATATGCTATAGTATAATTGTAGAACTAGCAGTAGAAGAAATATGCTATAGTATAATAGCAGAACTAGCAGTAGAAGAAATAATATGCCATTGTATAATTGTAGAACTAGCAGTAGAAAAAATATGCTATAGTATAATAGCAGAACTAGCAGTAGAAGAAATAATATGCCATAATTGTATGACTGCTAGTTTTTATTTCATGTTGGTAGAGAGGAGTGGGTAGGAAGTAGATATGTGTACAATTTTCTGTATCTTCTCAGCCAAAAATAAATTTTGTTTGAGAAGATAACTTTCTATCTCTTGGATACTATACTACATTCAGTCTTTTCCAGTCCTAGAGAGTCATTATAGCATAGAAAAATAATCAATGCTAGTAAAAGGGTCCAGCAAGTGTCGTTATAGCGTAGATTTATCAGGTTTGGTTTCAGAGCCCATACCCTATTGTTCCACAACTCCTGATTTACATTCACTAATCTTTAATTTTCAGCATTTGCTCGCAAAAAATTACACACTGATTTTGGGTTTTTCACTCTTGAAAAAGCTTTTAGCGAAATATGTATTTAAAGAATCTTTTAGTCTGGTATTTTTTATCTTCAGCCCTCTGTCTCGTCGCCTTGTTAATTTTTTGTTTGAATACAGGTCTATGGGCAGCCAAGATGAACCTGAATGGAAAGACAGCCTTAGCCACTGACGACGACCTAGCCTATTACGACCGACAGTTGTCAGCTCTGGAGCGAGAGCTTGAACGCCGCATGGCTCTGGGACAGCAGTTTGAAGCTGTGCTTAACCGTCAGGAGCAACTCATGGCCGATGATGAGACTGGTCGTGAAAGACATCAGGTAAAGTAAGATTATTTGTAGAGAAGCTGTGTGCACATAATAATAATAACAATAATAATAATAAGAATATTTATATAGCGCTTTCTCCTATTAAAAATGTCGGTTCAAAGCGCTATTCTCACACATACACATTCTTGTCTGCAATTCCACACTGACAATTTTTTCTCTATACCAATTTTTTCTTCTTCTGTGTATTGAAATCTTTTTAAAAAAAAAAACGTTACTTTAATTGTATTCCTATTAATCAATATACACGTGAATTAACGTGCATAAAAACGATTCAGGTGAACTTCCAAACCTCAATGAGAGAAGGAGTGCGTATGCTGATGGAGCACACTACCAAGCTGCAGAAAGGAGAGCTGACAAACTCTGAAGGAGATTTCCATCGCAGCTGGCACAACGCTGTGGACCATCGTGCATCGCTCCTCATTGAGAAAATGTCATCAGAAATCACTGAGGAATGTCGTCGAGTGGGAGCTTGGGGTATTCTGGGACAGGTAGGGTTAATGTTAGCACTGATAATGTTGCTGATGTAATATTGTTCATGCATTCAGTATTATAGTGCTGTTACAAATATTAAAATTGTAAGAATGTTCGGATGATTTTGATTGAAGTGGATGGAAGTTTTATCTTATGGTAACAGTAATTTCATGGCATTTCATTAAAAAGCAAAGTATGATGCACGCATTGTTATTTCAGCTTCTTTGGCTAATACTTGATGACTTGAAAATGATTTTTGCTGCCTGACTCTTGTCAGTACTTGAGGAGTTTTACCTTGTGATTTTGCGCCATTTTGTCTTCTTTAACCCTTAGCCTGCTGACATGTTTTTCCTGCTCTGTGCTAAAGAAAATTTTGACTTACGATTAAAAACACACATGCCTTATTATATATGCCATTGTTGCTAAACTATTACACCTAGATATATAAAAGTATATATCAAATGAAAGGAAATTGAATAAAGATTCCAAAGAACAGACACAAAAAAGTGTAAGATTGTTGGTTAGTACAATTATGGGATGGAAAGTTAGGGGCATGAGCAAACAAATTCACTCTCACTCAACTGCACACCCATTCTTGAAGTCATACGCAAAGAATTGCTAAATAGAAATAAGATTTATTACCAAAAATTATGTGAACGAAAATGGACTGTAATCAAAGCCTGATAAATACATAAATAGTCTGTGTAAAAGGCAAGTAATATTATTATAGATCTAGTGAAAATAAAGGTTTTTTTCACCTACCATCGTCTGCTAAAGATTGTAGGCGGCGATCTTCTTCTTCATCCGAATCGTAATCACTCCCTCCAGCCTCCATCAAATAAACATCATCACCCGCATCAAAATCTTTATTCCCACTATCATCATCAAAGTTTTCTTCCTGAAACATTTGCGGCACCTCTTCTGCCGTGTATGTTCTGCAAGCCATGATGGCGACGAACGAGGCGGAAAATTTCGCCAGCAACAAGTGCTTCGACGTGTGCTTTCTGTTTGAAAATTACCTCTAAACCAAAAGATTTTTCTTTCCAAAACATTACAGTTGAAGGGAAACAACCTTTGTTTCATAATCAAGACCAAGGATTTATTTTATAAACGCTTTTACCTCCCTTATACTATCGCTCGTACAACGTATGTAAAAGAAAGAGATTTCTCTTATAAAGCGCACTCACAAGCTCCGAGAGCTTCTCAAAGCGCTGGCCCGTAATATCCAGCAATCACACAATAGTTTGCTGGAGTCAGGATTCGAACCCACGTCGCCCAAGACGCACTCATGCAAGTCGTGCTCTCTGACCACTGAGCTATCCCTGCCGCCAAAAGACATCGCATTACACTTGCATTAAACACTACGTACTATGTACGATGACAGTGCAGCATAAAGGTTAAGGACTTCTTCCTTTTACCTCCAGGGTCAGAATTTTCTTCTTTGGCTGTTACATTGCAGAATAGAAATGCTTTCAAAGCATTTTTGAAGATGAAAATTTTAGCACTTTTCATCAAAATTGTTTGACGCCCAAAGGAGCCCCCTATTTCATAGATGTAATGATGTAACATAGGGCAGATGACATTCCATTACTAGAGTGTTCACAATATACATAACATCTTTTTATGTGGATTTTTGTGTTGTGTTTATAATGGAGTGCAAACAACATATATTTTGAGGTTTTTGTGTTGTGTTTATAATGGAGTGCAAACAACATACATTTTGATAATTTTGTGTTGTGTTTATACTGGAGTGCAAACAACATACATTTTGATATTTTTGTGTTGTGTTTATAATGGAGTGCAAACAACATACATTTTGATATTTTTGTGTTGTGTTTATAATGGAGTGCAAACAACATCCATTTTGATGTTGTAGCTACACTTTTTTTTGGGGCAGGGCACTGGAGGCCAGCTGCTGGTCGGTGGTTCCAGAACCCCACTCACTCGAGCGGATCTCTTCAACAACTCTGGATCTGTCCAATCCAGTGCAGTAGCAGTAGATGAGAAGACGGGACTACTGCGACCTAAAGCTGGATCGCAGATGCTGCTTGCAGATGGAACAGTGACTGCCATTCCACCGGAACATTTCATCCACCCACAGACCTGCCGTATTTTGCCCATCCTGGGCAATGTGGCTTTCGACCCCATCACCTCAAGGCTAGTCTTTGTCACGGACTCTGCAACAGGTAAGGAACTTGTTCAGTCATGGTTCTTTGAATGCATGATATTGTTGTTTATCTCCAAGAGTGAACAGCATTTTATGTTTGCTTTCTGGAGCATTACTTGTGATGTAATTTGATCTATACTTTGAAACTTCTTAATGCTAGCAAAGATGGTGTTATTTTATTTTGTTATTTTCAGGAGAAGCAGCTCGCTCAGAGGAGCCATTCATCCCATTCGTGCCTTACCCAACCAACCCGCACACTCACGCGCCAGTTAAAACAAAACTGAAACCCCTGCAGAACAAGAGTGACCTCCGCTATGGCAACCCCATGGGCGACCCAGAGTGTGGTCTTCACGTCCCCATCCTGGCCTTGACCCTTCACCCCCAGACTGGAGCACTTTTGCCCATTGGCGGCATCCACACTGACCCTGTCACAGGTCTGCCAGTGCCGATCGAGATTGGGTCACTCATGGGTGATCCTGTGAGCGGTTGTGCAGTGCCTGTCTTGGCTGTTGCTCTGGATGAGGAGACTGGTGAGTTATGATGAACTCCACAGTAGCAGGTGGTTCATATTTAGCACATCTATAAGAATTGTTTAAACCTTTGCAATTTTTGGTCACAGATTTTCCTATTAGGTATTACGAAACTAGGGGTCACTCCAACTGAGAGCAAATTAGTCATCAAACAGTAGCAAACTAACAAAAATAAGAGCAAATAAAACCATTCCAAACCAAGCACCCTAGTCAACCAGCCAAGCAAGTCCATTATTCGGTAGTCAATGTGTCAACTTCGAATGTGGCAACCATTGATAGTAATACTCCAGAAACCTATTATCCTGGCAACCTGATAAAAGGTCAGCTTTCTTTGGCCAAAGTGTCAAATAGATATGAGGGAACATATATCACCATGCTTTTGCTGTCCTCTGTTAAGCACCAACACAATATGCTCTCTTGCACAGGTGTGGTAGTGCCAGTAGGAGGCTCCAAGCTTGGCGACAAGGGCACAAACATCCCTCTCATCCCTGGTGACTCTTTTGTGGACAAAGCCAGTGGAAAAGTCGTTCGAGTCCACAGTGGTCTAGTGTCTAACAGGGAGGTGAAACCGTCTGCCGGTGGCTACCAATCTCTGCTGGACGCGACAGTGTTGGCCTGTGAAGCTAGAGCGCTGGACGCTCTGAAGGAGTACAAGGACGCAGTCCATGCTGCTGGTAAGATTAACATTCTATTTTATGCTATTTATTGATCAGATTATATTAACTAAATATTTTTTGTAATTTATATCTTTTTTTTTAACGTTAAAATACGTTCATCTTCCCATTCTCTTTCTATTCAAGGTTCAGATGGCAACAGCACTCCTAACGTACGTCATGAAGAGACTGCCCTAGAGGCAGCTATGAAAGATTTGGACAGGGCTCGCAACAGGATGAAAGCTCACATCATTCGCTCTCGGCAGGATATTGAGCGCAGAAAATCTCGTGCTGCTATTCTAGCAACTACTGGAGGGTCACCGGGAATGTACGAATTCTCCAAGACAGGGCAGGTTCTTCCTATCCTTGTGGGTACCACCATGCAGGATCCAGCTGGTACTGGACAGGAGGTGCCCATTTTGGGGGCTGATCTCGACAGCAAGTCTGGCAAGGTTGTTCCGCTGGGCGGAACCATGGAAGACCCTGAGGGAGAGGGTGAGAATTAATTATTTTTCGACTCACATTTAATCCATAGTATGCAACAGCATTGGATCATGTGATCAGACATGCATGAGAGGTCACATGAGGGTCAGGGTCACCTCAAGGTCAAGGTCATTCCATTTAAAAAACAACAACAAAAAACGTAATACAACTTTTGCTGTAGTTTATTTGATATATAATATATGAGTGTATTTGGAGCCAGAGGTCAAGGTCAAGAGTATAGCAAGATCAAAGTCTGTTTTACTTTGCATTTTAATGCCACCAATTCATTTTGTTTTTTCTGGGCACTCATTTTCATGCTTAATATTGGGAGTTTCATAAGAAGCATGTGAGGGCTTTCCCGTCCTAGTTTTTTGTCTAATGATTATATTTGGTGATTATTTTCTAAAGTGAATGTCAGTTAGCTATAATTACATTGTTGTCATTGTTGTCTTCAAGCAAAGTAAGATTGTGGAATTGCTGTAAAATATTGAAATTGTATCATATTCAGTGTTATTTTCTAACAAAAATAATATTAATCCTGTAATTGGATTTAGTTTTTTTATTTCTTGCTGGCATTAATATTTATGAGTGTCATTTTAAATGACATTATTTTATGTTTTGCTTTTGAAGGGCTGGTCCCCATTATGATTGGTCGCAAGGCAGTGGACCCTGTGTCAGGGGAGATGAGCCCGGTCATCGGCGCTCGTCTGAATCCAGAGTCTCGCTTAGTGGTGCCTGTGACGCAGGCGTCAAGCTCACACCGCAAACCCAAACCCCCGCCAGGTGCTGTTGGCATGCTTGAGGAGGAGATCGTGGCCAGGCGTGGCTACTGGAGAAGGCAGAGACAGAGGGAGAGTGAGGTAGGATAGACTATTCTGCTTTGTAGATAAAATGTGTGAGGATACTGGACCTCAATTGGAGAGATTTAAAAAAAAAAAAAAGTATTATTATTATTCTTGGTCTATCAGATAATCTGCTTTTTCTCTCTCTTACATTGAAGACTTGTTATGCTGTAGCTTTTACCTTAATTGAATTCATGTTTCCTCTGTTTGCTATTGTACAAAATTTGATATTTACAGTTTCACCAATCATTATCATGATTATTATGATCATCTTAATAATTATTATCATCTATTTGAAATGAAATTTAGGAGGGAGAGAGAAAGGGATTTTTTACACTACAATCTCGTTTTCCTTGTTTGCAAGCCATTCCCTTCCATTTATATAGAATATATTCATTCCGGCATGCATTCTTTCATTCAAAGTTATTCTTGCAGCTGGCGAAAAAGGAACAAGAACTAGCCCTCACCATGATGTACAACATGGAGACCATTACGTCACACCACGTACAGAAAACACTAGAGGACCTCGACTTTCAGGCCAATACTTTGTTGGACAACAGCAAGCGAGAGGTTCAGCGACGAGGCGCAGCGCAGCAGGACTATGCTGCGGTGATCCCTGCAGACATTGTGACAATCTTAACTGCTGGTGACAAGGTGGAGCATGAGAGAGAGGAAGGGCATGTTTCCTCTCACATCAAGTTCTGTGATGCCATCCGCAAGAGCTTTGCCAAACTAGAACAGGAGGAGAAACGCTACAGGTAATTGTTTTAATGCAAAACAATGTTTTAATATTTTTACTTGATATATGCACAACATTTATTCTGTTGTGTATTGTACTTTAATTGTTTCAATAGTTTTACAAGCAAAGCATTGACCCAAAACAGTGAAGTCAATCAACCATCTCCTGGTCTTGAACTGTATGATACTGTTCTGATAATCTACAGTGTTAGATAAGTGTTCTTATTCTTTTGGCAGTTTTTTTTTTTTCTGCTCAGCTTCAGTAATAACTCCACTGAGAATAAGATGACTGCAAAGACTAGAAGAAACAATAATGAAAGTCTTTGAGAGGTAAAACAGCCTCTGGTGTTTCATGTTAATATGTGCCTGGAAGAGTTAATTTGTTGGAACTACAGGTGAAATTTGACTGTTTTCAGAGACCGAATTGGAGACCTAGAGGGAGCCATGAACCCAGAGGCTGAGACCTCAGCCACCCAACGCTACAAGCAAGCGAAGGCTCGGCTGCAGGGAGAACTCAGAGACCAACTGAGGGTCAGGATCGAGCAGATTGATGAGCACCATGCTTCTTTGGAATATGCCAGGCAGTTCTGTGAGCTGTTCACTGCAGAAGCCAAGGTGGTTCTCACTCGCAGCGCTCTGTTGGCTGGAGACTATGATGCTCAGCTCACCGGTGTGTACGTTGATGCAGACTCATCCGGAAGTCAAGATTCCGAGTTGATCCCCCTGCTGCGACAGCTGATCGCTATGTTGGAGTCTGGAGGACCCTTCTATCTGTCCTCAGAGCTGCTCAACATCCTTCAGCAAGGAGGAGGCACTAGTTCTAACATCACCAACATCAACATCAGTGGTGGAGGTGCGAGAGGAGACTTGACTACATCCAGACAACAACAGCAAAAGCAGCAGCAGAAGACAAAGACTAAATTAGTCAAGAGCTCAACTGACAAAGACTCTGGCAGCAAAGACAGAACATCATCTTCATCCACAGTCATCGTCATCGGGGACATGTCCAGAGCCAAGCAGCAGAATGCAGACACCATGACCGAGCAAGAACTGAACGATAAGAAGAAATATCTCTTTGAGAAGCAGGCCTATGAAGCTGCCAAGCTGGAAAATGACCTTCATGCCGACGAAGTGGAAAACCTAGAAAACATCATCAATGAGTTTGAGAAGAAAAAGGCCTCTGCCAAGGACGAAGTGGTGCAAGACTTCAGCGAGAAGTTTGCCAAGGCAAAATCGGAACAAGAGAAAGAGAAGATCATGATGAACTATGCCAACAACATGACCAAACTGACCATCGCTTTGGAGAAGCAAAAACAGCGTCAGTTGGCTGACATGCGGGAGAAACTCCTTGAGCAAAGACGTCAAAGGAAAAAGAACCTGCACCACAAACATATCACAGAGGCGCAGAATGAAGGTGTAGGTGCTGATGAAGTGCCAGACATCACGCTGCAGACTCGTGACGAGATGGAGCATGACCTGAAGATGAAGCAGCAAACTGCGGAATCCCAGTTCTCCATGCTCAGGGCAGCCTCTGTGGCCTCTCTGGAAACGGTAAGTTTTTTTGTTTTTTTTCCGTTAGTTTATATAGCATTTTAATTTCATTCACAATAATAAACATAAGTGTAAATGTTTAAAAGGCAAAAAAAGAAATTGTAAGTACCTGGAAATTAAGTGTCATCGAATGTCAGTGAGATAGTACCCCTATATCATGTATTTTGTTTGTATTCTACATATTTGCTATAATTCTTGCATCGTGCATTGTTTTGAGCAAAGCCTGTTATAAAAAGAACAGGAAATTTGAAATGATTGTTTAGCTTTTTTGTACCTTGCTAATTGTGCACATTCCGCTACATCTTGACAGTTATGTTTGAATTGTGTTACATTTTTGCTGTTGTAGCTGTATGCATGCATGCACACAATCCATTACATGCACTAAAAGGCCATCTTTGTTTTTTGCAGCTGGTTGACGATGTGGATGATGAGAACTTCGGCAACTTCATTGAAAGCCTGGGTCTTGATCGACCCAGCACTGCAAGTCTTTTGCAGCACGCAGTTGAACAAAACAACCTCATGAGGGCTCAGGCCTCAGACTTCATCGCCAAGCTTCAGAAACGAGCAAGCAGGCAGGTGAACCCTGAAATCAGCAGTGAGGATGCTAAAAATCTGTCTGAGGAGGAGCGCAAAAAACTAGAAGAAGCCAGGATACAACAGAATGAAGCAGATCGAAACAGTGAGGACAGTGCCTTGTTGAAGGTACAGTGATTTTGAATCCTTTTAAAATATTAAAGTGTATGCTAAGATTTGTGGTGTGTGTGTGTTTTCCCAAGACTTATGAATGTATGAGACTTGAGAGATGCAAAAGAATAAGTGAAAAAGTGATACACTTCAAAACCAAATAATAACATTCAGTTATAGTCTTGGAGTTTTTAGGCTGCTCCTTATTGCGTGCACTTGTATAGTCATATTAGTCATGAATTGCGGGAGGCTGCTTTTGCTTGCGAATCTATTTTAGTCATCTGTATATTTGATGTGTCTGATGATGTACACTAAAAATCATGCACCTGTTTTGTTATCTGTAATTCGGTTGTGTTTGTTGATGTCTGTATTTCTATGTTCTACATGAGTGTTCTAGTCAGGCGTGGGTCTGCTGTCTAGTATAATGGTGGTTACATAGGTCGCACTAAATCTATGCTTTATTTGTCTGTTATGTATCTTGTGCATGCCTGCCGCTGATCTAAAGCATTCTTTGTGTCATGTATACTATAACTGTATGTATGTCACTTGGTAAATAAATCTTGAATTGAATTGAATTGAGTACTTTTGGGTCATAATACACCCCTATGTCTGGCCTTAAAAGCTGATATTGATCAGTAATGTTTTTAGAATGTTAAATGTGTATTCAAGGATCTGAATGAAAAGAAATGCATAGCCACGATGATGAATTTTGAGTGTGAATGTCACATGCAATCCAGATTCTGATGCCTATGAAAATATAAGCAACCTAGTCAATATAGTTCTAAAGCCAACATGGGTTAGTCTTTTTTGGTATCGTAATAACTACATTTCTTTATTACAGGCCTGGAAAGAAAGAGAGAAGGAGCGACTGAGGAGAGAACAAGAAGATGCACTGCAGGCCATGCTCAGGAACGCTAATGAGGAAGAACGTGATAGAATCCTTGCAGACTTCCGAGATTACACCCGGCGCTCGGAGAATTGTCTTGAAGACCAGAAACAACAGCAACAGGACAAGCTGAAAGCCAAGCTTGCTGCCAGAAAGCGCATGAAAGAGCAGCTTGACCGTGACAAGGCTGTCAACAAAGAGTTGGACCATATTACCAAGGAGCATGTAGGTGATCGAGTTTGTAGGAGTTTTTATCAGTGAATATGAAAGATGCAGTGAATAGAAATTTTAAACACTTAGCTACAGAATCTTGAAAAATTTAAGTCGTGAGAAATAAATGCATTTATATTGTAGTCAGTTGTGTGAGTGATGATCTCTGAAAATGCTTTAAAATCTATTATATTTCCTCCAAGAACAAAAACAGTATTTTATTTAAACAATGTACATTTGCTGTTTAAAATTGCTTATAAATTCTCGATTGTGAAACAGGCTGCCAAGGGAGACAACGAATCAGCAGAATTGATCGCCAACATCAGTAACCAGTTGAATGGTGACAAACTTAATGCAGATCAAGAAAAATTGGTGGAGGAGCAGCTTTGCAAACAAGAGGCTCTGGAGCTGAAACATCTTGAGCAAAAACGGGCAGCTGACCACGAAATGAACGAGGAGATGGCTAAGCAGCAGAGAGCTATCAACGACCAGATCAATCAGCAAAAGAGACTTGTATGTGAAATAATAACATTAAGATTTGGATTCTGATTTTTTCTATTCATGTTAATATACTTAGAAATTGGCTATTCGGCTACAAGGTTTGTTATATTGCTGTTATTAAACAAGACAAAATGAATACAGTCAGTGGTGGATAAATTCCTCAGTCAACATTCACAGCATGTTGTGCTCCTTTGTGGCATACAGCCTATCTTTGTGTTATATGGCAAATTCTTGGATGAGGTATGTTGCATGTTTGATATTAATTGCAGAGTGCTCTTTTGTTAGAGGTCTGGTATAATTTTCCTCAAGCATCGTGCAGGTTAAATGTACTCAATGAATGAATGCATTATAGATCCTACAATTCAATTACATGATATCCTTAATTAATGTTTAGTCTTTTTTAAAGTGTTTTTTCGATGTGCATATTCAAGATGCTTGCCAACATCATACATAGCTATCTATACAACACCACTGTTTTGAAATTAAAAGAAAAAGAGCAATAAACTATTCGAGGCTGAATTACCATCATCATCATTACTGATTGTTACTCATAGGTAATGGACAACCACAAAGCACAGCTGGACAGAGAACTACTGCTAAAGGGAGACAAGATGTCCGAAGAGGAGTACAAGCGACTCGTGGCCAAGTACAAGCAGGAACAAGAAGCCATAGAACGTAACTTGGAGTCAGAGAGACAACGTATGAACAACTCTCTTACCAGCAAGGTAACTATACATTATTTAGTTTCTTGTAGCAAATAATAATAGGTGTTAAGGCACACATTCATTTAGTAGAGCTTCCTCTATATTGTTTCATTTCGTTATAATACATAGTTCTGTGCTCAGGCTCACCTTATCTCCACCATTGTCATTGTACTTTAATCAAAGACAAAAGACAGGCTGATTTACACAAACGTACCAAACACGGCTGTTCATATGCAGCACTGTCAGGCTATGGCTAAAAATAACCCTTGTTCCGTCCCGTATTGCTGGCTAAAATGCTTGTAGCCAATACCGAGACGCTGGCTGTGCATAGCATAGCCTAGCCAACTGGCACTTGCCTTTAGTAGTTTGTAGAGCTTATAATTATTTTAGCCAAGCCCATTGCCGCAAGCTAGCCAGACCTTAACGAACCGTCCTCTCTTACGGTTTTGTTGTACGTTTTAGAAATACATGACAATTGTCCTGCACGCTATTAGAAACTACTTTTGCTCGCTACATCAGTATTTTATGCCTAACAAAAATTACTGCTGAAACTGAATGTATTTTAAAAACTCATCCACTATTTACTATACACTAGAGAGCCCAAACAAACGAGAATACATTTAAAACCTCATCCAAAACAGCACAATTTACAAGTCATGAGGCAATGCAAATAAAACATTTTTTTTAACAAAACAACATTTCAAACTACTACAATTTACAAGGAAAAAACAGTACAACAATTTACAAGATAGCAACATAACAGTTGTTCAGGTTTTTTCAATGGAGACATGCATTCACTTTAGAGAGAGAGAGAGAGAGAGAGAGAGAGAGAGAGAGAGAGAGAGAGAGAGAGAGAGAGAGACTACACGCACAACCGATTCACACACAGTACACACATACACATAAACTGAATGTAAACACACAATCAAGGGGTAAATACAGTTAAGTTTTAAAGGACTTCACAAAACAAAGCTAAAAACAAATGAGACATAACAAGTAAAGAATAGAAACAAAGAAAAAACACAACAAAACAAACAAAACACATTAAAGACAAAGCATACACATGGTAACGAAGTGCGGTAGTATTCCGGGCTTGACTGCATGCAGCGAAGATCTGTAGGGAGCCGGCAACAATGATGTGCCTGTGGCCAGCATTAGCATGCGTATTTCTTTAATTTGCTGCAATTACAGAGGCCAGCAACCAAACACAAGAAGGTATTCATAAATATCGACCACATCACCAAAAAGTTCAAACTTTGTACTAAGTGACTTCAAATGGTGAGCATTGTCAGCTGGATTTAAATGATCAGCACGTGTAATTAAAGCATGTATACACACTAGAAAATCGGTCCAATTCAAGTCAGCTCATAGTGCAGGAAAGATAGCTACAAACAGTCAAATCCAATTAAATATAGCACAACTACGTCGTCTTCGTAATTCTAGTTTGCGCTAATGCAAAGTTTAGATATGAAAGTAACTAAATACAAAAGATTACCACAAACATGGACATTCCACATGAAACGATCACTTTTTGAGCGTACAATTACAGAGCATGACCAAGACACATTCTCTTTGCTCTGTGAGCAAAAAAAGAGCGCGCTTGCTTTGAGCAAGGCGGTGGCCTTGCGTGGTTAAAAATAGCTTGCTGCTGCTGGCAGAGAGTTCACTTTTACACAAGGCTGTTTCAGCCGTGCAAAATTACAGATCGAACACCAACAAAAATTGGCTTTGTCTAAATTGGCGGGATATTATGTTGCTCCAAGTTGTTTTAGCCTAAGAAAACGTGTTCTTTGTTTTGTAGATTGCGGAGCGCAAACAGAAGAGGCAAGCCCAGCTTGCAGAGCAGCAGAAGGTGGAGATAGCAGAGGAAAGCATCCTACAGCAGCAGGAGAGAGACAAACTGAACGAACAGCTTGCCAGACAAGTTGAAAGTACAACACTCAAGGACTCTGTCAAGGTGAGCCTTTGACTATTATGTCTTTATGGAACCGAACCCCTTTTGTAGCATTTGGATGTTATTTTGATATTGTTCCACTTTCAGTGTTACCACTAGGGTTGTTTCGGCAGATTCTTTATGCGGATCAAGGGTGAGTCCTCTTTCAGCCAAGTTGTGGTCCTGACTCGGCTCTTTGCAGTCCGCTGGACCCTGTAAGCAATGAACAACTTACTAACTAATCTGGATTCTTGCTATGATGTTTGTGGCAGGCAACTAGGCTTTAGGCTTGTAGTAAAGCAGCCTGTGACCTGATGCCCCACCCAAACATATATTTTCTGACCCTAAAAGTTGTGTTTAGAAACACAAGAGAATGTATAATCTAGAAATGTGTTGGAAGAATGTTGAACTCACCCCCCCCCCCCTCCTCATCTGCCACCTTCACCCCTCACCAAATCACATTCTTCTTTTGCTGCATAACTTTCATGTGCGTGTTCCAATTAGCTTATTTTGAAAAATGTTGTTTGTTATTACCAGACTCATGGATCATCAGTAGAGGTATGTTTGCACACATTGTACATTGTTGAATGTTGTATATTGAACCTTTCTGTTGTGCATGAAATTCTTGGTTCTTCATTCTCAGTGTTGAAAAAAATCAAAACAACACATTGCATCTGGCATTCATTATTATCAAGGGAAAGATCTCCATGAATCAATATTGGTTTCAGTTGCACCTGCCCGGGGTTGTAAAAATATGTGGGATTTGGATGCGTGTGAATTCCTATCCTATCCTATCCTGTCCCGTAACTCGGAGGTCATAGGGGCACCACAGATGATCGTTTAACCAGCATACTCCATCTTTCTCTGTCCTCAGCAACCCTGATGGCTTCGCTCAGTGTCAAACCAATCCATTCTCGAATGTTGTCCTCCCACCTCTTTTTCGGTCTCCCTCTTCTTCTACCTCCTTGCACTGTGCCTTGCAGAATGATCTTTGCAAGGCCTGATGACCTGGTGACGTGGCCATACCATCGGTGTGAATTCACAGCAGCCTATTAATGTGTTTTATGCACATTTGTTAATGTTAGCTGGCACAATCATAATTGTTTGTTTTTGTATTTATACATGCATAATTTTGCTCACTTTTCATTCAACTTTTGAAAATGCACCAGGGACTTTGGGGAAGAAAATAAAAAGTGCACATGTTTTTTACTGTTAAATCATAATTGACATATCTTGATCTGATGGATGATTTAGCAGTGTTTTTGCTGTGACTGCAATTCCTATATTTTTCGGTTCTCTTTTATTACTTTGGCCCACATTCAAAATATCATTTTATTTTAGCCAATACATAATATTACACATTACTTCAGAATTGCAATCCATTGACAATAAATCTTATCATTTGGCTGAATAAATTCTTAATTCTGTAATATTATTTTCTTTTTTGCCATTGGCTGTTTGAATGGCCACTTCTGCTTCTTTCATGTATATGTTGCTGTCCATAATTTGAATTATACTTTCGTAATGTTTATTTCTTATTTAAAACCCGCCCCCACTATTCAGCAACAGACAAGTTTCCTGTTTAGAAAGACAACTCTCGAGATAAGGTAAAATGTTGAAAATATTATCTGAAGATGAATCTAGTGTTTTAATTTACAATTTATAGTTTTCTTTCTCTTTGCAGGGCAAGAACGGGAAACAGGCAGAGAACATGATCTACACAGTCTTGCGTCAGAGACACATGAAGGAAGCAATTCACTTGGAAGATCAACTTGCCAAGGCCCGAGATGCTGCTCTCAGGCAGAGACTGGCCGACATTGAAAATCAGAGACAGGATGAACGTGACAAGCTCCTTTATGCTTTTGAACAGGTATATCTGTGTGTTTTGGACGTGGCATCATTCAAGAGGAAATGGAACGAGGTTAGATTTTAGTAAATATTTTCAATAAAAAGATGTTGATTAGTGATTATTGTTCAAGGATGGTGTTAGATAGATTGATTTGCATCAAATGTAAACAATTAGTGGATGTGAAAGTATGTGTGTGAAAATATAATTTAAAGGTAGTAAGAACAACTGTGAACAATTTAAGTGTTTGAGATGTTTAAACAAATCTTATGTTTGATTTACAGGAGATGTTTGATCTTGTGGGCAATGCTGGTAATATGTCTAATGATGAACTCACCAGACGTAAGGAGGATCTCAAGAAACAGCAACAGGTTGGAACTGTTTCTGTTAAATAATTATTTTTCAAATGTTTATTATACAGCGGCCATGGATTTAGTGTTTTTTAGTGCTTAGTAAGATAAAATGAAGTCTGGCAGACAAAAAATAAGACTGATCGCGTTTGCTGTGTTTGTGAAACTATAACTCCGACTTTCATTTGTTAATAATATCTACCTACCGTCACATCATGTCAAATTACCATTCAGTCCATGAAAATTCTAACTTAAAAATCCTTCTTTTGTTTCTTCAGAAACAGCTGAACGATTTTGACAACCTCACGACTCAGCTGATGGCTCAAGCAGAGAAAGAGGTGCATCCTCAGCAAGAGATCTCCGACACCAACCAACGCCTACTGCTGAAAGAAAAGCATCTGAAGGAGATTGCAGAGGCCATGCATAAGTACTCGCCTGTAGATGAGCTGAAGAAGAAATATGCTCAAGAGGCCAAGGAGGCCACAGAAGAAGCTGAAAAATACAGGTGGGTGTTTGTTTTTTTAATTTTTATTAATTTTATTTCATTGTAGATGGTGTATTGTTTTTTTGGGATTGAACTTTGTTGTATAGTTCCTTTGGCACACTTCTTCAGGTGAGAGTACATATCAAGGTGTATTGATTGGGTATATGCATGCATTCCTTCACATGGGATTTAAAGATCCTGATACTCATGTCCTAGCCAGGTGAGCACCAGCGGTTAGTCCCTTCCCCTTTACCCCTGCTCCCTCTCCACCCATGCATGCAGGATTGCTCAGTTTTTTTCTGGGATGTTAGATGATGCGCATAAAACAACAACTTGAGTTGGTTCCTTGGATGACTTGAGTTAGATCCTATTTTGTCTTGAGCAGCTCTTGAGCTGGTAAAGAGCTATGCAAGATCCTATCCTATCCTGTCCTGTAACCCGGAGGTCGTAGGGGCACCACAGATGATCGTTTAACCAGCATACTCCATCTTTCTCTGTCCTCAGCAGCCCTGATGGCTTCGCTCAGTGTCAAGAGCAATAACAATAATGATTCAAGTAAAAGATGACTGCCAAATGTCTTTAATACAGTGAGCTGTCATGTCCCCCCCTGTAACACAATGTATCGTCTGTAATGTAATGCCATACCGTTGCTGGTATTTAAGATGTGTTTTGTGGCGTGATGCAGGCGAGAGGTGATGGCTAAGATGCAAGCTAAGCTGGACAAGCGAAAGGCAGAGCAGAAGAGGAGAGAGGAGGACAGGAAGAGGAAGATGCAGGCACAGATGGAGTAAGTCTAAGTCTAAAGTTTTATTTAACTCACTCCCTACTAACCACTGCAATCGCGGTGGTCCCCTGCCCATCGCTTCCCCACGAACTACTGTGATCGCAGTTTTCAACTGTAACGTTTTGTTTTTTTCCTTCTATTTTATGTCAGTTTTTGTACAACACTAAAGTTCTAGCTTTCAAATTTGTTCTATTGCCCGCTGTTTCATAGTGTTCTTCAGCTGTAGAAGCATGCAGCAGAGGTTAATTTCGTAATCACTGGCTTTGTGTGATTTTTGCCAACCAAACACCATGTCATCTACTTCGACAAACAATAGGGTCATTTATACCCCCATCTAAATCTATTATTTTCCATTTGAAACATTTCAACATTGCACTCTATAATATAGTGTTTTAATATGTCAACAATAATTCCAGAAATTTTCATGTTTTTTTTCTGGAGTACTTTATTTTTAATGAATTTTTTTTACAACATAGTAAAATGGCCAGTATACAAAGAAAAGCGTTGAACAAAATCGCACAGGGAGTTAGTTAAGGTAATCTGTTGTGGCTGTTTAACTTTATTGAACCTTGTCTTTATGGTGAACAACAATAATATAAAGGTTAAGTTATACTACTGGCAGTACACTGCACTGTTTATAGTCTAAAAGAGTTTGTATCATTGTGAACAGCTGTCGTTTTCCCTTTGTTTCAGTCTTATTATTTCTGTATCCAAGAAGGCCCCCCATCGTAGCTCCAGAAACTGAATCATGGGGATGGGGTTAGATTCATATGCTGACTGAAAGTTATAATCCGTCGGCCAGAATCGTTGTGTTGTGCTTTATGCTTGAATGTAGCCTCAAACACTTTTTAATTCTCCTCTACCAGACGACTGCAGAAAGAGCTGGAAGAAGAACATCGCAGAGAGGTTGAACGACAAAAGGAGAGAGCCGCGGAGAAAGAGAGGCTGAAAAAACAACAGCTTGAAGAACGCGATCGCAGGGAGAGGGACGAAATTGCAGCAGCCAGCCTTAGCAAAGACGAGAAAGAGCGATTGCTGAAAGAGCATGAACTGAACATTGCTAAGCTGAAGGTAACAATAATCAGAGATCAAGCTAGCTTCTTTTTTTTTTTCAAAAACAAACTGGAGTATAAGGACAGTGAAGGCACAAAATGTATGGCACAATCTGATCAAGAACAGAAGATTTAGATGCACATAGTTTAATTGCCAAGCAGAGATATTTTGTCAGTAGAGAAACTTTGTATGAATGCATGCATTAATTATTTTTTCGCAGATGCAAATTCACATCATTCTTAAATGTATGCTTTATTGATATAACAAATTGTGGAATCTCTAAGAGGTAAGTAAGAAATGCACCTGAATAAGGTATTGAACGATTCATTGCTTCTGAATCTTAGATGCTCTTTTTTGATAAGGGATGCTCTTTTTTGAGGTGGGGTACCTTGGGACCAATGACTCGCTTGTAGGGCTTTAATCCACCTTCCTGTGAATTTTAAGCTTAAGTTGGTTCATCCTTTGAATAAATGTTAGCTGTACTGTAGTAAACCATAAAAAACACCACAAGAATAACAAAGTATACTTTTTCTTCCTACAGGGCAACATGGAAGATGAGCAGTCCAAATCACAAGCATCTCTGGCAGCTAAGTTGGAAGCCAGACGCAGGCGTCGTGAGCAGGCAGAGGTAGCCAAGCTGGAGAAAACGGCACAGCTTGGTGCTGACGATGAGCTGAAGGCTGAGCTGAGAAGGAGAGAGCAGGAGGAGAGTTTGCTGGGTGGATCCACCCCTTACTCTGCTGGCCAGAGTACCCAGCAACAGGCAACAACACCCCAGGTCACTGGGTATGTTGTTTTGTTGTTATTGGATGCTGTAGATTTTATGTTGCCACACTTAGCAATCATCAAGAAAGCTGAATTGTTGGACTGTTTTGTTATAATAATAATAATAATTGTTTATTTATATACCACAACATTACATATAATAAAACACGCACTC
Source organism: Oncomelania hupensis (assembly GCA_036898135.1). Lineage (NCBI taxonomy): Eukaryota > Metazoa > Mollusca > Gastropoda > Littorinimorpha > Pomatiopsidae > Oncomelania > Oncomelania hupensis. The sequence continues at coordinate 112,666,719 of CM072512.1, forward strand.
GCTGTGGTTGACAACTTCACAAATTACAAATTGTTAGCAAATAATAGATTAACATACATATCAAACATATAAATTTTTTAAACAGGTTCCTATCCTATCCTATCCTGTCCCACAGGTTAAATACTAATATAGCTATAAAATCTCATTATAAAAATCTCATTATTAAAAAAAAAAAAAAAAAAAATATATATATATATATATATATATATATATATATATATATATATATATATATATATATATATATATATATATATATATATAAAATAGCATAATATACAGAACAATCGGACAAACAACAGCTCACAAAAATCATATCAATTAAAATCAGCATAGGATCAACATACAAAATAATACATCGAACAGCTACTCCGTCGCCAGCGCCAACAATCAACCGTCCAGAAGCCACATTAGTTATCACAGCACACACAAAGACACACACACGCTCCCACACACACACACACACACACACAGCACGCACACACAGACCAGTTATGATTGAGGTTTCTGAAAATGACCCACAAGCATTGTTCTTCTGCTTACTTTTTATGTGTATTTGGCAACTTTAAAAAAATTTATTGATGCTGCCCTTTACTCAGTTCATTTATATGTGCGCTAATTTTGGAGACTGTATACTATGAGAAATTCATCTTGAAAGGCAATGAAATTGTTGCTGTACACATAGAAAGACTTCAAGATCCAAACATGTAAACTCTAAGCCCGCCCTACGAGTCATATGAAGCACAATAAGCTGCCCATTATTGTGAATTAATTAAAATATTTTCAGCTGAATGCTGCAAGTTAACAAAGCATGAAATGAAACTAGGTAGTACTAGATTCAAATGTTTGCTCTAGTGCATATTATATGCAATCTTTAAAGTAAATTCTTCGTCTAAAGGATTGTGTGATTGTGTTGCAGTTTCACACCATCGGGCAACCAAGAACAAGACTACATCAACCTGCTCATGGCTTCTCCATTGTTCAAGCAGATCAATGACCTGGAGGAACTGCTCAGCAAATCTTCCAATGATGCTGGTGCCCAGGCGCTGGCTGCTGGCATGGTGCAAGGTAAACAAGTGTTATTACATTTTGCAGTCCGCATTTTTTACTTTTACTCATGGTCTACCCTTGTGATTATTTATTCAGTAACGCGGCCTTCTTTGACATTTCTCAAGAAGTTACGAAAGCCAATACATACTTAGCATTTTGTGTCACACTCAGCAGAAATAAGATCCTTACACTGAGAAGTAATAAACATTTGTCAATACTCCTTCTCATTCTCCCTGTTCCCTAGATATTAAACCAGAAATGGGACTGTCCATGGACTAAGAGAATTGAACACCTTTCAATGAACCTATGCACAGTGCATAGCTTCAAATATTTAGGAGCCATTGTATCAGACAAAAACGCTTGCAAAACATGGACCCTTACAGCAGATCTACAACAAAGAATACAAAGCATGGAGATGAGGTGCTACAAAAAACTTCTGGGCATTCCTATACCCAGCACATCACCAACGATGAAGTCCGACAGACATTCACACAAGTCATTGGACAACATGATGACATGCTCACAGTGGTGATGAAACCGAAACTCTGATAATATGGCCATGTCAGCAGAGCATCAGGCCTTGCAAAGACCATCCTACAAGGCATGGTGCCAGGAGGCATAAGAAGAGCGAGATATAAAAAGAGGTGGGAGGACAACATTTGAAAATGGACTGGCTTCACACTGAGCAAAGCCATGAGGGTTGTTGAGGACAGAGAAAGATGGAGTACGCTGGTTAAACAATCATCTGTGGTGCCCCAATGACCTTCGAGTTATGGAATGGGATAAGATGGATGAGTTAAGTATAGCTTCATAGTGCAAAAATAATCAAGAGTGGTTATGGGTGCTTAAAGGAAGACACAACAGGGCTAAACTAGTATGCAAGCTATCACTGCAAGACATAAAATTCAGTCTCAGATGAGTAATAGAAAGGAAAAGATGTCCAGAATATAGCGGTAGTTTTCCATGTCAGTTCATCAGTACTCGGATGATATTTTTAATTAACAAGTTATACATCAAGCAACTTTTTTTAAAGCCTGTTTTCTATTGTGTAACACCAGGCGCAGACTACAGCAAAGTGTACATTGACGTCAAAGATGCACAGTGGGTATGCAAAGGAGACCTGGTACCCACCGACGTCAATTCTCTGGGCCCCAGCCAGTTTGTTATCTACCGCTTTGGTGTCTTCCTCATCCGATTCCTTCACCACAGGTAAGTTAACCTTATTTTATTGTTCGAATACAGATAACACACACTGTGCTAGCTACCACATCTACCCACTCGCATCCATCTCGGATTCACTCGAAACAGTAACTCTAGCAAAAGAGTACACCATTAGACCATGTCCGAACCAAAAAGCAACAACGATTTTAGAGACTGTTAAGGTGACTGTTTAGGTGAAATCTGTCAAAAGATAAACACCTATAGTTATACAACGTAACAAAAACATAGAATATATGAATGACAACACCAGATTCTAAAAGCCATAATGATCCTGTCATACACTGCATGAATTCAGAAAACAAATTTTTTCAAACCAAGCACAACTCCAATGAATGAACATGAGCAGACAGCATCAAAACTCCAACATAGACTATACAAACATGCTCCCCAAAAATAAACGTTTACCTATTTATCTTTCTTAAACAGAATTTCAGAAAACCTATTTCCCTAAAAGACTGATAAAACTTACAAACAAAAACACATGTAAGAACACATTCTTATGATAGAATTAGAAAGATAATTTCACCGCACCATAATGAACACTCAAGAAAAGGTCTTAGGACAAAAAAACAACAAACATTCAAACAAAACAACCTGCTGAAAAAGATGATGCAGAGAAGACATGAAGAAAAAGAAATGGGGTAGGAAATAAATAAAAGGAAGAAATAGAAGTGGAAAAAGAGAAAGGAAAAATAGTGGAAAGATGAAGATGAAGTAGATTGGAGAAAATGGAGAGAAGAAAGAATAGAGAAATTGAAGAGGGAGAAATAGAGATGAAGGGAAAGAAAGAGAAAGAAGGGGAGTGGAGAGTGAGGAAAGGAAGAAAGTGAGGGAGAGAAAGGGAGAGAAAGAAAGAAAGAGGAAGAGAAAGAAGAAGGGAGGGAAAGAAATAGAGGGAGGAAAATGTGGAAAGAGAGGGAGGGAAAGGAAGAAAGAGAGGGAGAGAGAAAGGGCAGAACAAGACAGAAAGGAGGACAAAATAAAGGAGATCTTGGGAACAAAATAGAATTGGAACGAGACATTCTTCAACATTCTACAACATTAATGCAATCAATTCATAACTGGCCTTTTGAGTTAAAATGCAAGAGGAAAAAGGTAGACGAAATAGCTGACAACATGACAGTGGCGTGAATATTTGAAAATCATTAGTAACTTTCTTCACTGTAGATCCCAAATCTTACAATTACACTTGACAAAAGAAAGACTATTTGCAGCTCTTATAATTGTCACGGGCCAACTGAACAAAACAGCCCAAAATACAAAAACCATACATCAGATCAGATCTCACAAACAAAAATGTGAAAACTATCTGCAGGCCAATCGCACGCCAAAACTTCATCCAACCTTGCGAGTGTCACAAAGTCGCTAAGTCAGTGAATTGTGCGCAAAATGCATGCACAGCACAGATACATACACTCGAACTGGATGGGATGGCAAGGGTCACTAGAGAAAAATAAGGTGTGGTGGAAGAAGGAGGAAATAAATGGAGATACAGGGCAGTAAGAGAGAGAGAAAGAGAGGAAAATGAGGAGAGGGAAAGAGAAGTATAGAGAATCAGAGAGGAAGATAAATTCAACAGCAATTATACACAAGCCACTATCTTTAAAATCATTCAAAAAGGAAAAAAACAATCCCAAAATCCTTGATAAAAAAGCAACAAAATGTAAACTCCTGCTTGCAAGCAGGCACACACACGTTTTACTGCCTACTGTGCCTGCATGTAGTAACATAACAAATGTGCAAGTAAAAACGTTTCTTACTGTGAGTTTATAGACATGTGCACATTACAGGCGTCCTATAATCATAGGCTACATGAAGTAATAGCTGTCGTTATGGATTTGAATATTAGTTTTATGGAACCAAGTGCAAGATTCATTCTCATGGAACAGTATGATTATTGCTCTTGAAAGGAAGGTTCTTTGCCGTATAAATCTTACCTCCATCCTCCTTTCTTCTCTCCTTTCTGGTGTGCCTACAGTAGAAATAGTCGTAGTCTGTTGCATTAATTGTAATAACTGCAGAATGTTTCAATATTGTGCACTAATTTTCATTTATTCATAACTGTTACTTTATAACAACCAACCACATACATTCTGTTATATACATATAGAAAAATCATGTAAATGTGCAACGTTTTATTGTTTATAAGATTTTACATGTTAATTATATTTCCAGCATTGCAACACCGGAAGTATCCTTGTTGCTGGCAACCAACCTACCTCCAAACAACTACGACAACAACATGTTCCGCAATTCTGTGATGTACCAGCACTCACGCAAGATTCTCTTTGTGCGTAAGGAAAGGATACACTCCATAGGAGAGTTTGCCATGGTCATCATTCACTCTTTGGCTCACATCAAGGTTGGAGACATGACTAATGATGCTAATGTCAACTTCCTCAGAGTTTTCTACAAGGTTTGTCATTTTGTTTTGAAATAATGTGATGTCTTCCAGTGAGCGGATGTTTGGCTGAGATTTTGGGTTTCTGGGGTTGATTAATCAGTACAATTAGTCCTAAAATACATAGTAGACAAGGTTATTTTTTTATATTTTTAATTTTATGTTTAAGAATGATTCGACCATGTAGCAATATGTTCTAGCATCATGAAAATGCAATCTTTGGCTTGACTGTTGAAGTGCAGTCAAGGGCAACAACATGAGGTGGATCACCTTTAAGAATGATACAATTTAGAGAAAGAGTTGTCTTTCTCTAGCTGCTTCTTTGGATTTCTTCTCCTACATTTGGGTTGAGTTGCATCTCTTCGTTGGCTGTTTGATATTTCATCATCATTACAGACATGTAAAAATGTAGGTGTGTTTGTAATTAGTTGAATTAAGAAATAAAATACAGTGCAAGTAGAAACAACATTTGAATTACTCAGGACAATATAAAAAAAAACATTGAACTGTATCACACTTTCTTTTTCATTTTTAGGCATTGACAGTGGTGTGCCAAGACATGTTCCTGTCTCGATCACGCAGCACACCTGCAGCACAGAGCATGATAGGAACAGCATCCCTAAGGCCTGCCATAGAGAATGCATTGACTGGAGCTATCTCTCCTGATGACAGAATCAACGCCATTGGAGAACTCATCCACATGAAGGTCGAAGAACCAGTTCAGATGGATTTCTCCGATCAGGTCAGTAGCTAGAATTGAAGTCACAGTACTAGTGCCATTTGGTGCTGTGTAATTCTTAGACAAAGAACTTGATGTAAAATAAACTAAGAAATGGCTGTGTTATAATTATGTAGGCACAGCCCTGACAGTATAGGAAGAGCTAAGGTCATCCCCTTTTTTTCCCCCCAACAGATCTAAAGCTTGAAGCTGCACGATGTGTTTTGTGAAGATCTGATTCAGACACGTTTCTCTGCTAGGTAAACTGCTGCAATTGAAGTTGCAAAATTATAATATCAACAAGTTAAAAATTGAAGTTACTGTTCGTGCTGTCAGGCCGAATCTGTTTGATGTTTATAATGATTTCTGTACCTTTGATTTTATGCTTTTGGGTTTAGCTTTGATGAAATGAAAAGGGGACTCTTTTAAGGTCTTGACTCAAATGTATTGTTCAAGAAAAAATGTGCAGCGTAATTTTTTATATTGACAGAAATTTAGTGCAAAAATAATTGGAGATGAGGGGTGGTTCAGAACAACAAACGGCGTTCCTCAAGGATACCTACTCTCTCCAACACTCTTCAACATTTTCCTGAAGCGCAGCATGTCAGAGGCCCTTGCAGATCGTGAAGGCGCAGTCAGCATAGGGGATAAAGCAATCTCCATCCTCCGTTTTGCGGATGACATTGATGGATTGGCTGGAGAGGAACAAGAATTTGAACAGCTGGTACAGAGGCTTGACACCACCTCCAGAGCCTTGAAATGGAAATAAGTGCAGAGAAGACCAAAATGATGACCAACAACTCCAATGGCATCACATGGACATCAAGTCCAAAGCCAATCCCTCAACACAGTATACATCTGTATTTAGAAGCCATTGTATCAGACAGTAGGTCCCGACAGGAATTCCTCTCCAGGATAGCACAAACAACGGCTGCCCTGGCGAGGTTGAATCCCATAATTTGGAAAGACAGGACCATCAGTCTATACATTCTAAGGTAAGGCTGCGGCGCTCTCATGTCATCTTCATCTTCCTATATGCTTCTGAAACATGGACCCTCACAGCAGACCTACAACGAAGAATACAAAGCATAGAGATGAGGTGATAAGAAGACTTTTGGGGCATTTCCTAAACCCAGCACATCACCAACGACAAAGTCGAACAGACCATCACACGAGCATTGGGCAATACCACATGCTTATTGTGGTCACGAAAAACAGAAACTCCAATTGTATGGCCACACCACAATAGCATCAGGGGCCGGGATTATTAAAAATGCTACCAATAGTCAGACGACGGTCAGTTTGGACGCCTATGAAATCAACCGAGCTGTGCCGCCTACTGGGTGCGAGATATGAGTGTGCGAGTTGAAAGTCACTCAACCTGTTCCATTTTTTAAATTCTTTACTCACCTATTACAGTGTTTAAAAATTCACTTTATTTGGCTGTGCCCAAAAAAGAATCAGCCATTGAAGTCCTGCTTTTGGAAGTACAAAACATTAAAAAAAAATTGATAGTGCAAAAGCTCAATTTTAAATTTCAAAGTTTTTTAAACTTCTTTATGTATTTATTTATTTTAATAATATGAGCTATATGTATTTATTTATTTTAATAATATGAGCTGCTTCTAAATCTTGTAATTGCCCTATGTGGATAAATAAAGTTGTATTGAATTGAACTGAATTGAATTGAAGCCTATCACTAAACAGATTTATCTAAAAGAGAGAGTGTGAATTTTAAAAAAATAAGTAGTTTTATGTCGACAACAGATTGATTGATTTCTTATTGAAAGATTATTCAGATATATTTGATATTAGACTTGGAAAAAAGAAATGGACATAAAATATAAACATTCGCTTGAAATATTACAAGAATTAGCCTTGTGCGTCATTGAATAATACAACGATTAAAACATTAAAAACAATTTAGATCTATTCACTCTTATTCAACAAAACATAATACACGCACAGGTGTGTGCAGTCAGCAAACAAAAGCACACAAACGCACACACGCACACAGAGTTCCAACAAAAGGTAGGCCGAGTGCATAGTTTGTGTGCCTTGATGCCTGCTAGTCAAGGATCAGGGTGCCACGACTGTGTTTGAACGAAAATCTGTTCCGGCGACTGCAGTAATCTGGGCACCTTGTCGCGAGACTGAAAGTTGCTCTTCGCTGGGCTGAAAGTCGAGCTCATAACCCCGGCCCCAGGTCCTGCAAAGACCATCCTGCAAGGTACGGTGCAAGGAGGCAGAAGAAGAGGGAGACCAAAAAAGAGGTGGGAGGACAACATTCGAGAATGGACTGGCTTGATACTGAGCGAAGCTATGAGGGTTGTTGAGGACGGAGAGAGATGCTGGTTAAACGATCATCTGTGGTGCCCCAAAGACTTTCGAGCTACGGGATAGGAGAGGGGGTAGCATACTTGTGTAGGCATTGCCGGCTTCTGATCATTTTCACGTTTTCTTTTTAGGAATTACGAAAATAATTTTTGTAAAATTGGAAAATGTATTATTTCCATTTCCTGCAGAGAATGTCTCAGCGACTATCAGGTTACCATCTTGTGGCAAGCAATGCTCGTCTTCGACAGCAGCTTGCAGCCAAGGGAGGTTATCTACCGTCAGGGGACTTCATCTCAGCTCGCATGGCTGAACTCAGGGGCAGCCCTGTTCACTCACCTAAAAGGTTGATAGCTCTTATTTTTTTTTTTTTTTTTTTGTAATGTATTTTAAATTTCATTTGTTTTATAGTGCAGCTATATGCTGATGATAAAACTCAGTAACTGCTCATATTGGAAACATTAACTTTTTTCATTTTTCTCTTTAATTATCAACTTCTTGACAGTTGAGAGAGAGTTCTTCATTATAATAGTACTCCCAGCAAGGAGAAACCAACATTGCAGTCTTTAGGAATTTACCTTTTAATAACATACACATGATTTTATGAACAATTCCAGTCTATTACAGAACTAGAAGTGTAGAGAATCCAAAATGTTTTGAAAAAACACACAGTGATTTCTTATTGTGTTTTTTTTCAGCAGTCCCAGTCGCAGAGCACATAAGCCAGTAATACAGTCACCTCGTGATTTGCTGGACACACAGATTGTGAACCTCAGAACCAAGAGTGATTCTGTCAATTCTGACTACATAGAGGTATTAATAGGCTATTCATTATCCATTTATTTGAATTAATACAATTTATTCATCCCCCATATTGAAGAAGTTATGTGTAATTAACATTTTTCGTGAGGTATCATTCCTCTCTGGAACAAAATAAAAGTAAAAATAATTGTTCTCATAATAGCAGTTTTTCTGCTATTAAGAGAAGTGCTGAAGGTACTTGATGATGTCATGATTAAACCCATGCTGCCCAATACACACTGTGCAATGAAGATGATTATGATGAATGAGTATCATTTAGTTAGTTAGAGAACATTTTACCAATAACAGTTCGTACCCAGTGCACTGGATTGTAAGACTAGACCTTTACATTTGGTTGATGTTAGCTTCAAAATTATATATGGATTTTATACCATATATTTATTTATCGGATTTTTTCGCAGACTGTGAAGCTTGAGGCAGCACTGCGGGAAGGCCTGAAAAAAGCAGAGACCTCGGGCGACGCTGACCAAGCTCAACAACTGCAGCAACAACTCACCAACACTCTCATCCGCAAAGAGGACCTCGTCAAACAAGGCATACTTCTTGATGATGAAATCGCACAGAAAGAAAAAAGTGTGAAGTCTAAGAGAAAGTGAACAGTCGAACACTAAACATCAACATGAACAGGGACAGTTGACAAACTCTGTCTTAACAAAAAAAAAGTGGATGATTGAGCACTGAAATTGAGAAGACAAAAGCAAAGAATAGAAACAAACAACAGCCTAAATAAAATAAAAAATAAAAAAGAAACTTTGTACGTGGACAAGAAAAATATGGAGAAAAAACTTATAGATTATAAGAGACAGATAATGCACAGTTCCTTGCTCAAGTAAACAAAATGAACAGATAAACCGTGCTTAAAACTGAATATAAGATTCAGGTATTTCCATTTGGATTTTCATTCATAGATGCTAGTAACAGTGAATAAAGGACACAGACACCTTAGAAGGAAAAAGCCCACACCAGTGTAACTCGGAGAGGCCTCGCATGAACACAAATTTAGCAAACCCATGTAATTCAAGACTCAGGTATTTTCTTTAGAATTTCATCTGCAGATACTAGCAAAGTGCTCATAGTGTTACTAGAAAATATCAGCTATGATAGCAAATTTTGTAATTCAATGTAAGTAAATAGATAATGATTTGGTCTTCATTCTTCAGCATTATCAAGGACAAGTACTGGTTGAAATGTGATATAAAGAGTACATTGTAATTTTCATTTATTCCTCTTTTTTGAAACATTCTACCACTCAAAGCACTATTAGATATCACGTGTTTTGAATTTTGAGAAGAAATGTTAGCATTTTGGTTGTTCTGCATTGATGTGTTCTTCAAGTCCTTATTTTGAAGATGTCTTTTGAGCATTTTGTTTGTTATGGAATCTTACTGACATTTCTTCATGTTTTATTTGAGTTTTAGCTCACTTGTCTTGGATATTTTAAAATGTTTATTGCTGACAAAATTGACAATCAGAGGTGTTTGCTGATTCATAATAGTTGTGTACATTTTACTAATAATTCATTTCATGAGTATTTATGTTAATACTCAATGGCGTAATGATGTCAATGATTCATTATCACCTGTTCATATACTCATAGTTATGGGGGAGTTTTGAGTCCATTTATGCAGGGTCATTTGGAGAATAGTTCTTGTGGCATTTTTATACTGAAACATTTTGAAGTCTTTGTATAAAATTATGCATCAGCAGCCTGTGATATAAATGAAATATTTCATACGTTTTTGTGTAAAACTTAGCCAATGTGAAAAATATGTAAATATTTTCATTTTTTTTATTTTTAAAAATATTTGTTACTTCCCTCAAACTATTGTGACGATTTTTCTTCACAGAGAGAGAAGAAAAAAGGTTTTTGCTTGATTTCTGATTATTTTTTAACATTTTGTTCACTGTTCCATAACTGCTCATTTTAATGTTGATTTTTTATTTTCACCAGTATCAAAATGCAATGCCTCCAAGCTAATTATGTTGGTTAGCAATGTTTTCTCTCTGTGATTTTAATTTCTCATTTTAAAAAAAGTCTTGAACTTAATAATTGAAAAGTCAGCTTGGATTGTACACTAAAATTATTATATTTCAAAGTGCTTGAAATGTGTATTTTCCAAATTCTTTTAATTATATTTTCAATCATGTGATATTGGGTTAATTGTGCTGTATGATTTGGTCAGTTGTGTTGATAGTTTTTAATACCGTCCACTGTCTATGATTCTGTTAAATCATAAATTTCCAGTGTTCAGAGAAAATGATTTTATTCCATTTCCATCAAATTTGTAATTGAGCATTGGCATTTTGTTAACAGTGATAATTTCAATTCATTCCGTCCATATTTTCATTTTGTTAACGTTTTTTTTTAACATTGATGAACATACCTTATGCAATTTCTGTCCTGCAACACTTGCAATTTATTTTTTGGTACATTTACAGAGTACATTGTTATATTTTATTAATAAACTGGAGACATTTTAATTGTTTTTGTTTGTTCTGTTTATGACTTAATGGAATGTGTATGTACATGTTTACCCCTTGGGGTCATGAGCAATCTTGCCACTGTAGATTGTTCAAACCTATAAAGGGAACAGTGAAAGCCACAGTTGAAAACCTGTCTTTCCTTTATAGGCAAGACGCTTCACTGCGGCAACAGTACCCCCGTTGGAGTGCCGGGGGTTTTCAGTATAAATAGTATCCCCACTTTATGGAAATTTAGTGCTTTAAATTCCCACTGTCGCTGTCTTCCTCATTTACTCTTTCCTATTCCTGCTCTGTCCTTCACTCTGCTATATTATCTTCTTCTTCGCTAGATCAATGACCTACCTTTTTTCTTGAAAACTCTTCCTGGACAAGACTCCTTGTTTGTGTATGAGGTCTGTTGGATCAGCTTGGGAGTGTTGGACGCTTTCTGCCGGGTGGTCACTAGGGCTTCCTATGATTGTACTATTTAGCACTATAGGCATTTTATATGTATGTGTTTGGTTGATGATTTATAATGATGTTTGTATTCTATTTTGTTTTTGTAACCGGGGTGTTCGCGTAGTTGAGGTCAACCCTCAGCCATCCCCCGCGTGGGATGTCTTTATTGTAAAGTGACTGGCCGGTGGAGGGCATTCAATTTTCCCACTGGGGTTGTTTCAGCAGATCTTTTATGCGGATCGGGGGTTGTCCGGTCCTGATTTGGCTCGGAAGAGTCCGCTGGACCTAAAGCAACAATAAATCAATCAATCAATCAATCATGTACATGTTTGTGTGATAGAGTGAGTGAGTGAGGCAGAATGCTGTGTATATTTCCTTTTTTGAAAAATCAAATCCTTTAATGTGTACATAACTAAAGTATCATCTGGCTCCTGTTGTCTAAGACGGCAGAAAGAAAAACTGGTGGACTTGTGGAGATTTACCATTTTAAATGTTGAATCCAGGGAAGTGGAAATATAAAACTTTTATAAAGAAATCACAGACACTTCAAAACAGAGCATATATATATATATATATATATATATATATATATAAGTATTAAGGGTACATTATGTGGACATTACGTCCCTCTAAAGGCCATTTTTACAAGACTTGTGCATTACCGGGTCATATAGCGCGTCCCCTTAATGAAATCAGCTGTGGAGGGTTAAATAATAAGAATTGAGCGGTACCACTGCGCTACCAAGAACTCATCAGTCCTTGGCTTAATCTCACAAATTTTCCGTTTGCAAATGTAAACCGTTTGAAAGTTATGCTGTTTGAAGTAAATAGTTCATTATGAGGACTGTTGTATTTTTGGCCTTTATGATGCCATACTTGTCTTCGACATATCTAATATAGGTAAAGCTATATTTTTAAAAAAAATTGACCTGAACCTTCTGACCTATTACTCTTTAAAACCAAATTAAAAAATTATCACATAATCCACTTTTTATCGGTAATCTGCACATCGTACAACATATAGAAAAGTTGGCTATTTTAAGAACAGAGAGAGAGAGAGGGAGAGAGAGCCCGGATGTGATTCCAAGTTCTTTTTCGCGCTGTGTTCGTAGGACTGGTGGCCATGTTTGGATAAAAAGGTGAGTTTTTATTTTATAACTTGTTATTATTATTTTTGTCTTCCCTAAGATTTTGAGGGTTTTGTATAAATACTTAGCTTTGATACAAAGATTATACCACAGTAAATTCATCTCAATGTTTCACCATTGCCGATTCGGGAATATCAATTAGGCCTATTAGTATTAATATTATGGCGGTCAGTTTGCAAATCCTATTCCTATCATATCCTATCCTGTCCCGTAACCCGGAGGTCGTAGGGGCACCACAGATGATCGTTTAACCAGCATACTCCATCTTTCGCTGTCCTCAGCAGCCCTGATGGCTTCGTTCAGTGTCAAACCAGTCCATTCTTGAATGTTGTCCTCCCACCTCTTTTTGAAGTTTTTCGGTCTCCCTCTTCTTCTACCTCCTTGCACTGTGCCTTGCAGAATAGTCTTTGCAAGGCCTGATTATCTGGTAACGTGGCCATACCATCGGAGTTTTCGTTTCTTCACCACTGTGAGCAGGTCATCGTGTTGTCCAATGGCTTGTGTGATGGTCTGTCGGACTTCGTCGTTGGTGATGTGTTGGGTATATAGGAAATGCTCAGAAGTCTTCTGTAGCACCTCATCTCCATGCTTTGTATTCTTCGTTGGAGATCTGCTGTGAGGGTCCATGCTTCGCAAGCATATATGAAGATGGAGATGACAAGGGAGCGCAGCAGTCTTGCTTTGGAATGTAGACTGAAGGTCCTGTCTTTCCAAATGGGCTTGAACCTTGTCAGGGCAGCAGTTGTTTGTGCGATCCTGGAGAGGACTTCCTGTCGGGACTCATTGTCCGATACAATGGCTCCTAAATATTTTAAGCTATGCACTGTGTTGAGGGATTGGCCTTGGACTTTGATGTCCGTGTTGATGCCATTGGTGTTGGTCATCATTTTGGTCTTCTCTGCACTTATTTCCATTCCATAAGCTCTGGAGGTGGTGTCAAGCCTCTGTACCAGCTGTTAAAGTTCTTGTTCCTCTCCAGCCAATCCATCAATGTCATCCGCAAAACGAAGATTGGAGATTGCTCTATTCCCTATGCTGACTGTGCCTTCATGATCTGCAAGAGCATCTGACATGATGCGCTCTAGGAAGATGTTGAAGAGTGTTGGAGAGAGTAGGCATCCTTGACGCACACCGATTGTTGTTCTGAACCAGTTCCCGATGGCGCTGTTGTAGAGGACTGCACTGGTAGCCTTGTCATACAGGCTTTTGATGACTTCAATAATTTTAGGACTGATGTTGTACACTTTCATTGTTGCCCATAGAGCTGCATGCCAGACTCGGTCAAACGCCTTCTTGAAGTCTATGAACAAATGATATAGATGTTGTTGGTGCTGTAGGTATTTCTCACAGATTATTCTGAGGTTGAAAATCTGTTCAGTGGTACTTCGCCCTGCCCTGAATCCTGCTTGTTCTTCAGCTATGATTTGTTTAGCTTGGGGTTTCAACCTGTTGAGTATTATTTTCAGGAGTTTGCAAAACTAAATGAAATTTGGACTTTGGCCTATCAATTTTAAATTACTTTTAGATGACAATCTTTAAGAACATAAAAATAATAAGTAATATTGTATTTTTAACACTTCCTAGAATAAAGCCCACTGTATTGGGATTTAACCTAAAATATTGTATATTATATATGTGTTGACCGGTATAGTTTGAGATCTACCGACAACATGGCGTAAGCCTAAGTTGTAGTAGTACAGTACTTCGAAATCGTGTTTAGTAGCCGCCCAAAGAGTCATTTTAACAAGTTAACATTTCTTTAGAATCTATCGTTTAGCAGAATCAATCCTTTTTGAGCTTATAGATAAATAATTTCTGCCTTTGCTCAGGATTATGGTAATTACATTATACTCTTTTCACACTTCCCACAGTTTATACTTTCCCTAGTTAGAGTGATAGTCACTTATCAGCATAGACAATTCTTTAAACACATAAACAGTATTCAGTGTTGTAAGTTTTCTCCACATTAACTTTTACAGCACGCAGAGATGAAGACATAACCCTGCCGGTGCTTGCAAACCTACCTGGAAGGTCGGGCCTTCCTGAGAGGCAGGCAGGCCCTAGTCATGATGAAAGTAAGTTGCAAGTTATAACATGTACTAAGGTTTTGTGTGTGTGTTTTATGGGCCACATTTTATTGTTGTTGTTATTATTTTTGTTTTGTTCTAACTTTGCCTGCATTTGTTAATTTTGGACTTTTTGTTTGTAAGATTTCGTTACTAAAGTTTGTGTGTGTGTAACACATTCGCCATTTTAAGAACTTTGCTTGTCTGTGCATATATAAACATTATTTTCTTTTTGTAATCCACATTTTATTATCATTACATTATAGCTTGTTCACATATCCCACTGCTTAAGTTTCTTTAGCTATTGTGATTGTCACTTTAGGCATAAAAAATATGTTAAATACATAATCATTATTCAGTTTTGTAGACTGTCACCACAGTTTAACTTTTGCAGCAGGCACTGATGAAGACCTAACCCTGCCGGTTCCTGCTAACCTACCTAGAAGGTCGGGCATACCTGAGAGGCAGGCACGCCCTAGTCATGATGAAAGTGAGTTGCAAGTGATAAATATTTCTAAAGTTATGGGCCAGAAATTTGTTTGTTTATTGATTTTGCTGAACGTCGACAGAGACCATCAGCCTTTTAGAGATGAAGACAGTGATAACCATCCTAGGAATTAGGAAACTGGGAACCTAATTAATAAATCATCTAACCATCCCAACAATGGAATATTAAAATAGACGATGAAATAAGGCCACTTTTTTTTCCGCCCGCTGGATTCGAATTCTGATTGCTAGTCCGACGCGCAAACCAACTGCGCTAGCCCGGTGAAACGGCCAGGAGTGTTATATTATATTGGAGATTAGTATATTATTACTTTATTTTGTGTTGTTATTGTTATTTTCTGTTCCTTAGGTTTGTGTTTGTGTAAAGTATGCATCGTCTTAAAACATAACTTGTCTGTGCATATATAAACACAATTTCTTTTTTTATAATCCACATTTTTTATAATTACATTGTACCCTGTTCACATTTCCCAGAGTTTAAGCTTACCCTAGTTATTGAGATTGTCACTTTAGGCATAAAAGTCTGTTAAATACATAATCATTATTCAGTGTAAATACATAATCATTATTCAGTGTTGTAGGTTGTCACTACAGTTTAACTTTTCCAGCAGGCAGTGATGAAGACGTGAACCTGTCCGTCCCGGTCCCTGCAAACCTGCGTAGAAGGTCTGGCATACCTGAGAGGCAGGCAGGCCCTCGTCATGATGAAAGTGAGTTGCAAGTGATACTAAGGCTTTTGTTTTTTGTAAGCTTATGGGCCACAAGTGTTATATATAAAAGATAACTATTATTATTTTATTTTTTATTTATTATTTTTTTCCAACTTTGCCTGCATTTGTTAATTTTAGTTTGTAAGATTTTGTTGATACTTTGGTTTGTGTGTGTGTGTAATGCATGCGCCATATTAAGGACATGACTTGTCTGTGCATATATAAACTAACTTTTTTTTTTGTAATCCACATTTTATTCAATCTTTTTTTTATTCTTTTTCTAAAATTATGTCACAGAGAACAAATGAAAAAGAATCTAAGCAGTCTACGCAAATGATGAGTCTTCAAACTTTAAAATTTGATTATCTTCTATTTCACTTTTTGCAACTTAGCTCCTTCTTCCCTCGGACTCCTCAAATATTATACCTTGTTCACATTTCCTGCAGTTTAAGCTTTCCCTGGTTATTTTGATTGTCACTTTAGGCATAAAAAATTGTCACTTTAGGCATAACAAAATCTGTTAAATACATAATCATTAGTCAATGTAGTAGGTTGTCACCACAGTTTAACTTTTCCAGCAGGCAGCGATGAAGACCTGACCTTGCCGGTGCCAGCAAACCTACCTAGAAGGTCGGGCATGCCTGAAAGGCAGGCAAGACCTAGTCATGATGAAAGTAAGTTGCACATGATAAGTAGTTCTATAAGTAGTTCTAAGGTTATGAGACAGAAGTGTTATAATAATAATAATAATAATAATAATAATAATAATAATAATAATAATAATAATAATAATAATAACAGAATTTGTAATGCGCTTATCTGAAAATAAATTAAATCTAAGGGCGCATTCGCGCATAAAAATCACACAAGACATTCACGTTCATACTAGCCTGACAAACATAAGTTATCGTGCAGATCAGGGTTTATTCTTGGCATCGGTCATTGACGCATAAAAATCTGAAATGACCGATTGTTTTGCCAGCCAGCTGGTCAAGTGACCTATTGATTTTACGATTGGGCGGTCAAACTTTGCGAAGATTTGTCATTTAAAAAGTTCTACACAAACTGCGAACTCAATAAAACTTAGCACAACCATTACCGAAATGAAATTATTTCCCCTTTCAGTATAATACAAACTTTTCCAATCCAGTTTTCATTGCTTACATGCAACGCGCCAATGCATTGACAGTCACAGTGTAGATCTAGTTTGCGATTCCATTTTGTCAACAAACAAAAAAATGCCTCCGGACAAAAAACCTGGTGTTTAGGCCTATAGTAATACAATAGCCTTTTTTTTTTAAAAGATGCACATTATTATATTATTAGAAATGTCATTATTATTATTATTATTATTATTATTATTATTATTATTATTATTATTATTATTATTATTATTTTCTAACTAATAATTTACGGATCTATTTACATTTATGTACAATGGCACTGTTGGATTGTCTCACTCTTTTGGCAGGGCACAGATTGTGTAGTGTGTACTAATGTCACAAATGACGGAGATGATTTGTTTGTGGGTTATTTTAAACTAATGTATTTTTTTAATTATTTATTTAATTTAATTTATTTGTTTTCATTTCTTTATTTATTAGTAAGTATTATTTTTATAATTATTTCTTTTTTATTTTATTTTGTGGAGGTAATTAAATAAGGTTAAAGAATGGATGCGGACCTGTACTTTTCCATAGAAACATAAAAAATGTCGGCAGCATCATGAAATGTCTTGATAAAGGTCTTTGAGACCGATACCGGTCGACCCTTGTCTTCTGTTGTTTTTGTTTTCTTTCCTTCTTTTATAGTTAAATTGTACCATGTTTAATACTCAAACAGGGTAAAAATAACTCTTCCTGCAGTATGTGCTTCAGCCGCAGGCTCCATTACTTTAGTTTATAGGCCTATTCTTCATTTGGTAGTAGTATAACTATAAGTATATAATATTTATTATTTTCTCCATCTCTTACTCTTAGTGTTACTACAACTGTACTAGTATCTGTATCTTTATCGCTCGATTTATCATATTTATTACTGTTTTAAAAAGAATTCAGATTTGTCACTGATGCCCGAATTTTAAATAGAGAGAGAGAGAGAGAGAGAGAGAGAGAGAGAGAGAGAGAGAGAGAGAGAGAGAGAGAGACTCCGGGAGTTATTTAGTACCATTTGTATTGATAAGCGATCGAATGAGACTGTTTGACTTATTGCTTTCCAAAATGACCTATTGTTTTTCCTGTGAACTGGTCAAATGACCTATCATGGTCACTTTCAAGATTAATCCCTGGCAGATAATTAAAATTGTTGAAACAAAGGAGTTTTAAAAGCAGATGTGAATGAAGATTTTTTAAAGTTTGTTTTGTTTTTTGTGTGTTTGTGAAGAAATATAATAATAATAATTATATTTTTATAATAATAATAAAATAATGATGATTTGTACAACTCTTAACATTGACTGCCTGTTTTGCTCTTTTAAACCAGTCTTTTGTTTGTATGGTAGCTATTTTTAACTTTAAAACTGTTTCCATTAAAATACTAAGTGTACTAACTCTGTGAAAGTGTTTAATAAGTTCATACAGGTGCAACAATCTTCTTTCTGGATTTATTTACTGATACCACCCTTTTTCTATTCAGATGTCGCAAATTATGCATTTTTCTGACAAGAGCTAGTAACAAGTTTGTTTGTTTTTTCCAAAAACTATTTTTATTAGTGAACAGTACAAAATGCGTTTCAATTTCCCTCTCGCCTTCCACACTTTTATCTACCGGTAATTAAGGAATAAACAGATAAACTGAAGTAATGGTGAGCAAAACGAACCAGTTCAGACCTCGAACAATAAAGAATATCAAGGGGGAGTCACTGTTTTAGAAGTTTTCTTTAATCCATTGCTAAGGGCTGGAGTCATCTAAGAAATGGTTAGATATTTTTATTTTATATAGGGCTCTTTAACGCATCAAACAGAATATTCAAAATAGTACATTTTACTGACACTTCACTAATAAAACTAAATTTAGGACAAAAATTCATTTTACTGTTGCAGCTGGAAAGGGAGACCGACCTGCAAAGCCTTGCCCCTGGCTTCTGTGGCGTTTTCCAAACCAAACTACCGCGGCACGTCAAAAGTAAGCATTCAAAAGAAGAAAAAGTAGTGGCTGCTCTGAGCAAAGGCAAGCCTTTGATGCCTTAAGAAAGCAAGGCATCTATCAGCAAAATATGTCATTATTAAAAAATGGAGAAGAGCTACTGAGAGAAAGACAGCAAGGGGAAAGTAAGATTGTGATGTGCAGTGGTTGCCAAGGCTTTTTCAGTGACCGGAGGATTAGAACACAATCATAAGAAGCAGCGTCCCAGCATCCGGGGTCGGTCAAGGTGTGGACTAAGGAAAGTGTGGTTTTTGCACAGAATCTTTTCAACAAGGTTGTTCGTATCAACAAGTTTCTGGACTTAAATATAAAGCGTGACATTGACTCTTTGACTCCGACTGGTCTTCCCAAACTAAGCGAAAAACTTCAATTTCTAGCAAGAAAAAACGCCAAATGGAGAGATGTTTTCGGTACATTACCGCCTAAAGACAATGATAGGGACATAACAAAAACTAAAGAAATTGTTCAGCTTGCCATAAGAGACTTGTTAAGCAGCTGGAAAATAAATGTGTGAAATGTGTAAAAAATCTGTGTCTGTTTTAGGCAATTGACCTACGTTATCCTATTTTTTCTAATTATGCATGGTTAGCACTAGTGTAGTTTGGAACATTATGACCAAGATTGTAAGTTATTTTTTTATTGTTTCATTTTATTTGTTTATTTATTTATTTATTTATTATTATTATTATTATTATTATTATTATTATTATTATTATTATTATTATTATTATTATCATTATTATTATTATTATTATTATTATTATCATTATTATTATTATTATTATTATTATTAATATACTTTCATTTTTTGTTGCTTATTATTGCCATTATTACTATTGTTTAATTGTTTGAATGTTCATTTATTTATCCTAATACGGCCTATCTGACTGGATTTTTCTTTCCTCCTAAATAAATATCTGGATCTTTTCTCTTTCTCTCTCTCTCCCTTTCTCTCCCTTTCTCTCTCTCATTTCTCTCATTTCTCTCTCTCTCTCTCTCTCTCTCTCTCTCTCTCTCTCTCTCTCTCTCTCTCTCCCCCTCTTTCTACTTCTCTCTTTCCTTCTTCTTTTTTTTTCATCATATGTCTGTACACATCAGTTTTTACTTTTCTTCTTAGTTATATAATTATAGATCTGCAGATGTTTTAAACAGTTGAATGTGTACAACTGTGTGTAATTATTGTAAGCATTGTGTCAACATGTGTATCCATGTGTATTTTTTAATTTTTGTTGACATGATCTCCTCTTAGTCATTTAAATGATTAATATTTGGTTCTAGTATGGAACTATTTATTTGTTGACATTTGCTTATTATTGCGTTCTTATTATTGTGGTTTCAAGCTAATAAATGATCATTTGAAAGCTATTTTTTTGATCGGTCTGTGCCTATTGTCCAAATTACTTAAGCGGATAATGATTTGTTGTTTATTATTATAAGATTATAGGCTTGTTTTTTACTTACCTTATATGTATTTTTTATGCTACCATATATATATATGTATATATGTATATTATATACGTATACACCCCCCCCCCCCTTTTTTTTTTAAGATCACAGGTCTGTCTTAGCTTTTTTTCTTTATCATTATATTGTTTACAATTAAACTTTTTTCCCCACCCCTGCTATCTTCTCTTCCCTTCTATCTTTTTGCTCACACTTTCTTTCTCACTATGGAAGTATGGTTTCAAGCTAATAAATGATCATTTGAAAGTGCTTAGATATCAGTTTGTGCCTATTATCCAAATTACTTAAGCAAAGTTGTCATTACATAGATTAAGATGGACACTACAAAGGAGAACAAAAAGCGGCAGAAAGATAATTTGTTAAAAAAAAAGAAAAAGTGTTTTGATTCAATGTTATGCAGTTTTAATGATCCATTAAAATGTTTTAATTGATGCTTCCTGACTTTTACTTTACTCATAATAAATAATTATGGAGGGAAGAATGCATCAAGTGATTCAAAAACATGCAAAGTGGTTTCACTGTTACACAAATTTATTTAAGATGCTATTCTCTCTCTCTCTCTCTCTCTCTCTCTCTCTCTCTCTCTCTCTCTCTCTCTCTCTCTCTCTCTCTCTCTCCCTCTCTCTCTCCATCATCATCATCAGCATACTCAGCGATATCACAATTTACATTCATATCAGTGACATCAACATTCAATTTTTTCCCTCCATTGACTACGGACATATAATAAGTGATAATGCTATAGTTAATGCTATATGCATTAACAAAAAAAATAAAAGGTGTCCTTATAAGAGCCCAATAAGATTCCTATCCTATCCTATCCTGTCCCGTAACCCTGAGGTCGTAGGGGCGCCACAGATGATCGTTTAACCAGCATACTCCATCTTTCTCTGTCTTCAGCAGCCCTGATGGCTTCGCTCAGTGTCAAACCAGTCCATTCTCGAATGTTGTCCTCCCACCTCTTTTTCGGTCTCCCTCATCTTCTACCTCCTTGCACTGTACCTTGCAGAATAGTCTTTGCAAGGCCTGATGATCTGGTGACGTGGCCATACCATCGGAGTTTCAGTTTCTTCACCACTGTGAGCAGGTCATCGTGTTGTCCAATGGCTTGTGTGATGGTCTGTCGGACTTTGTCGTTGGTGATGTGTTGGGTATAGGAAATGCCCAGAAGTCTTCTGTAGCACCTCATCTCCATGCTTTGTATTCTTCGTTGGAGATCTGCTGTGAGGGTCCATGCTTCGCAAGCATATAGGAAGATGGAGATGACAAGGGAGCGCAGCAGTCTTACTTTGGAATGTAGACTGATGGTCCTGTCTTTCCAAATGGGCTTCAACCTTGTCAGGGCAGCAGTTGTTTGTGCGATCCTGGAGAGGACGTCCTGTCGGGACCCATTGTCTGATACTATGGCTCCTAAATATTTGAAGCTATGCACTGTGTTGAGGGATTGGCCTTGGATGTCCGTGTTGATGCCATTGGTGTTGTTGGTCATCATTTTGGTGGTCTTTGCACTTATTTCCATTCCATAAGCTCTGGAGGTGGTGTCAAGCCTCTGTACCAGCTGTTCAACAGCCAATAAGATTGTGGGATATAATTGTTCTCATAAGAGCCCAATATAGCTGTCTTCATAAGAGTCCAATAAGATTGTAGATGTAGCTGTCCTCATAAGAGTCCAATGTGATTGTGGGATATAGCTGTCCTCATAAGATCCCAATAAGATTGTGGGATATAATTGTTCTCATAAGAGCCCAATATAGCTGTCTTCATAAGAGTCCAATAAGATTGTGGATATAGCTGTCCTCATAAGAGTCCAATATGATTGTGGGATATAGCTGTCTTCATAAGAGCCCAATATGATTGTGGGATATAGCTGTCTTCATAACAGTCCAATAAGATTGTGGGATATAGCTGTCCTCATAAGAGCCCAATATGATTGTGGGATATAGCTGTCCTCATAAGAGCCCAATAAGATTGTGGGATATAGCTGTCCTCATAAGAGCCCAATATGATTGTGGGATATAACTGTCCTCATAAGAGCTCAATATGATTGTGGGATATAGCTGTCCTCATAAGAGCCCAATATAATTGTGGGATATAGCTGTCCTCATAAGAGCCCAATAGGATTGTGGGATATAGCTGTCCTCCTAAGAGCCATAACATGCTAATGTCCCTCTAAATACCGGTCAAGATTTATTTTCATTAAAGGGACCGACCATTTTTTCTATATCTCAGAATAAATATTATAATGACACAATGATACATGTATTATAGATGGCTACTATAAACCTAACACATGATATAACATATCAGAAAAAATAAGTACACATGACAGATATAGCTGTCGTCTACTTAAGAGCCATTTTTACAAGAGTCCCTCTAAAAGACGATTTATACTTATATATATATATATATATATATATATATATATATATATATATATATATATATATATATATATATATATATACTGATTACTGGAGTAGACTTTCACAGGTTTCTGTAATACACACATATATATAGTGTGTGTGTGTTTGTTTAGACGGCTTTATTTTAGACAAATTCGTGAAAATCTACCATGTTTTTTTTTAATGGATCTTAGGTTGACGTCAAAAGGGCAATACCATTAGAGTTAGGGTTAGCTTTTGCGTTAGAGGACTTAATAGTACTTTTAAAAAAGGGACAAAACGTTACCAAATGTCAAAACATTGTATGTGGCATTTCATGAAAGTCATAACAACGACATCTTTGCAGGTATGTGTGTGTGTGTTACAGAATCCTGTGAACGTCCACACCAGTAAATCTCAGAAAGTGGGCAGACATTTAAAAAGCACTTAATATTTCACAAATAAGATTTATATGACGTTTGGGTGTAGGTATGTGATGGGAGCCAATAAAAGAGGAACATGGATTAGAGAGAGAGAGTTAGTTATTCATTGTTTACAGGGTCCAGCGGACTGCAAAGAGCTGAATCAAGACCATAAAATCAAGACCACAACTTGGCTGAAAGGCTAGGACTCACCACTCATCCGCATAAATGATCTGCCGAAACCACCCTAGTGGTAACCCTGAAGGCACTCCACCAGCTGGTCACTTTACAATAAAGACATCCCACGCAGGGGATGTCGAGGCTATACTCTAAAATGCCTACATTGCCAAATAATAAATCATAGGAAGCCCCAGTGACCATTTGGCAGAAAGCGTTCAATATTCCCAATCTAATCCAACAGACCTCACACACAAATGAGGAGTTTTGTCCCGGAAGAGTTTTCAAGAAAAAAGGTAGGTGACTGGTCTTGCGAAGAAGAAGATAGTATAGCAGATTGATAGAACAGAACAGGAATGAGAAAGAACAAATGAGAAAGACAGCAACAGTGGGAATTTAAAGCACTAAATTTCCAGAAAATGGGGATACTATTTATACTGAAACACCCGGCACCCCAACGGGGAGGGTCTAGTACATGAGTACACCCCCACAGGGGGATAGACCAGAGTAGGAATGAGAAAGAACAAATGAGACAGACAGCGACAGTGGGAATTTAAAGCACTACATTTCCAGAAAGTGGGGATACTATTTATACAGAAATCCCCTGCATCCCTACGGCAGGTGTGCGTGTGTTTAGCGAAGAACCAAAGGAAAGGTGTGCATGACTGTGTGCCTTTCATGAATCAAAACTGTGTCAACTGACAGGGCACAAACGCTGCTTTATTTACATTTTTGTCTATCCTATCTATTCAGTTATTCGCGTGTGATCAATGGACTTGCAAAAGCGAAATAAAATAAGCTTTTCAAATGTATTCAAAATTATTAGGCATTGTAACTAAGCCTGGCTCAAAGGTACAGCGTGATCACTGACCCTCATTCAAGGGCTAAAGGCTTCTAGCGTGCATGACGTATACGAGAGGTAAAATAAGCGATACTTACAAACTAAAGAGGGAAAAGATTTTCAGAAGTATATAATGGAGTGTAATCAGTGCATTAATTCGACCTCACTTTGAGCAAAGTGCCTATATAATTATTAAATTATATATGCACTTTGTTTAGAGTATGAGAATGTTGTGTGATGTCCAATGCTCAAGAGGTCATCAAAACTGATAGAAAGAGTTTATAGACGAGTTGCTGAAAGAATGTCATTCGATGTCTTACAGAGAGATTGAAGTATCTCAAACTGCATTCTTTATATGGACGTACAGTTAGAGCAGATTTAATTCAAGCTGTTAAAATATATAATAAAGTTGATGATTTAGAATAGTCATATTTTTTTAACCCCTCATCACAACAAAACTAGAAACCCAGAAGAAAAGATTCTTAAACAGCATTTAATACTAACATCAGAAAGTTGATTTTTACTAACAGAGTTTCTTCACATTGAAAAAGTTTACCACTAACTATAAAAACTGCACAGAATATTAATTGTTTTAAAAACTAGTTGGACGCAATGCCAAAATTCAGTTTTATTTTATAAACCCAAGCAAAGTGTAAATGAGATAGGACGTTCATAAAGGCTTCACGGCCTGTTTTGTCTGCAACCTACCACTACTACTACTAAAATAAACTGGATACAGAGAAATACAGTAAATTGTGTCAGTGTGCACTAACTCGAAGGATACAATGAGTCAGAAAGTTTTAATTAACCTATATCATTTGATGTGCTTTATTTTGATATTTTTTGAAACTGTATTAGGTAAAAATCATTTTTAATTACTTCCAATCTGTATTAATTAAAATTTGTCAGCAACTTGATCTTCATCATTATCGTCACGATCATCCTCAAGTTCATATCTCATTTACCACATTTCATTAGCGTTAAATAGATTAGATACTAACTTACTTTGATCATCAATAAAAACTATCAAGGCACATTAAAGTATGAACCTTAGATTAGTATGTACCTCTGAAGCATGAGCAATATCCACATGCAACAAAGAACCTCTCTCTCTTTCTCTTCCATTATTCCTTACAGACACAAATGGACAAACAGTTCCACAATAAGTCATTTTCATAATTAACTCAAATCAAGAATCTTTATTTTCAAATCGGTCATAATTCTTCCACCACCATCACCACTACTACTACTACTACTCAAATCATAATTCTACAACCAAAACCACCACTCAAATCAAGAATCTTTATGTTCAAATTTGTCATAATTCTTACACCATCACTACTACTAAAATCATAATTCTACAACCAAAACCACCATTACTACTAAAATAATAAATCTACAACCATCACTACCACTACTACTAAAATCACCATTTTCATAATTATTTTAAAAATATTTTTCTATCCATGTTTTCTGTTTTCTGAGCACAGATGAGTTGCATCTTACAAGTGGACGTCATCATTAAAATAATAATACTCATATCACTAAAATAAAACAAAATAAAAATAAAAATAAAAGTAAAAAAAATAAAGATTACATTACATTACATGATTATTGCTTTAGGTCCAGCGGACTCTTCCGAGCCAAATCAGGACCAGACTTCGCTGAAAGAGGACCCACCCCTGATCCGCATAAAAGATCTGCCGAAACAACGCTAGTGGCAACACTGAAGGCACTCCACCAGCCGGTCACTTTACAATAAAGACATCCCACGCAGGTAACGCTGAGGCTATACTCTAATTTATCGAACCCCCGTTTACAAAAACAAAATAGAATACAAACATCATTATAAAATATCAACAAAACACATACATATAACATTACATGATTATTGCTTTAGGTCCAGTGGACTCTAACGAGCCAAATCAGGACCAGTATAGCCGAAACAGGACCACAAAATCAAGACCACAACTTCGCTGAAAGAGGACTCACCCCTGATCCGCATAAAAGATCTGCCGAAACCACCCTAGTGGTAACACTGAAGGCACTCCACCAGCTGGTCACTTTACAATAAAGACATCCCACCCAGGGGATGCCGAGGCTATACCCTAATTTATAGAATCCCCGTTTACAAAAACAAAATAGAATATAAACATCGTTATAAAATATCAACAAAACAAATACATATAAAATGCCTACATTGCTAAATAATAACATCATAGGAAGCCCCAGTGACCACCTGGCAGAAAGCGTTCAATATTTCCAAGCTGATGCAACAGACCTCACACACAAATGAGGAGTTTTGTCCCGGAAAAGTTTTCAAGAAAAAACTTTGGTGACTGGTCTAGCAAAGAAGAAGATAGTTTTGTCCCAGAACAGTTTTCAAAGAAGATAGTATAGTAGATTGAAAGAACAGAGTAGGAATGAGAAAGAACAAAGGAGAAAGACAGTGACAGTGGGAATTTAAAGCACTAAATTTCCACGTTTACGTTAAATAGATTAAAGTGACCAGGGCTGTGCTGGTGAGGGGGGGGGGGGGGGGGGGGGGGGGGGGGCGGGGGTTTCGGAACACCCTCCCCCTTCCGCCCCCCCCCCTTTTTTTTATTTTTTATTTTATATATATATATATTTTTAGTACAATACACAGGGCTTCTGAAAGACTTTTTTTTCAACTAGCCCGCCGGGCTAGTTACTTAGAAAAGTTACTATTGATTGATTGATTGATTCTTGCTTTAGGTCCAGCGGACTCCTCCGAGCCAAATCAGGACCGGACAACCCCCAATCCGCATAAAAGATCTGCCGAAACAACCCTAGTGGGAAAATTGAATGCCCTCCACTGGCCAGTCACTTTACAATAAAGACATCCCACGCGGGGGTGAGGGTTGACCTCAACTACGCGAACACCCCGGTTACAAAAACAAAATAGAATACAAACATCATTATAAATCATCAATGAAACACATACATATAAAATGCCTATAGTGCTAAATAGTACAATCATAGGAAGCCCTAGTGACCACCCGGCAGAAAGCGTCCAACACTCCCAAGCTGATCCAACAGACCTCATACACAAACAAGGAGTCTTGTCCAGGAAGAGTTTTCAAGAAAAAAGGTAGGTCATTGATCTAGCGAAGAAGAAGATAGTATAGCAGAGTGAAGGACAGAGCAGGAATAGGAAAGAGTAAATGAGGAAGACAGCGACAGTGGGAATTTAAAGCACTAAATTTCCATAAAGTGGGGATACTATTTATACTGAAAAACCCCGGCACTCCAACGGGGGTACTGTTGCCGCAGTGAATCTGTCTTGCCTATAAAGGAAAGACAGGTTTTCAACTGTGGCTTTCACTGTTCCCTTTATAGGTTTGAACAATCTACAGTGGCAAGATTGCTCATGACCCCAAGGGGTAGAAAAGTTACTAGCCCGCAAGAATTTTGACTAGCCCTGCTGAAATGGCGAAGCATCAAATAAGCTGTAAAATCTCTCATTTTCGATTTTTTTTCTGATGCGATTGTTTTGCTTTTTTAGCCGGTGTATCGGATTGGGCAGAAGTTGAACCAATTCTTTTTACAAATCGATTCATACTACCATAGCTAAACCGAAAGCACTAACAAACTAAGCTGAGCGATCATGTAAAGCCTTCTCTGATTGGTTCATATCGATCAATATTACGCGCTACGAGCCAATCATACAGAGTATTTTTTGGCTTGCAAGTAATTCAGGAAATGAGGCACAGTAAGGGATATTTTTCTCCTCTTTTCCTGATGCGCTTATTATCGAATGATATGAAATGAATCATCACCAAAAAGGTCCCTCTTCACTGATCGTTCTTGGCGAAATGCACACGTGTAGAGCTGTGCAGTTTAAACGGTTCGTAATCAAGCCGATGTTTTTATTTTCATCGGGGATTGACAAACTGAAGAGAGAAAATCAACTAGCCTGCCG
Source organism: Oncomelania hupensis (assembly GCA_036898135.1). Taxonomy (NCBI): domain Eukaryota; kingdom Metazoa; phylum Mollusca; class Gastropoda; order Littorinimorpha; family Pomatiopsidae; genus Oncomelania; species Oncomelania hupensis. The sequence goes on from CM072512.1 coordinate 112,694,990, forward strand.
GGCTAGTAGACTTTGAACTTTTACTAGCCCGTGGCAATTTTAACTAGCCATTGGCGAGCGGGCTAGTGCATTTCAGAAGCCCTGAATACATCATTTTAATTATCAGGAAATCCGAGGATAAGGTCTGCCCCTACAAGTCTCCGTTATAATACACATAGTGTCAATGTGCTGTTTACAGACTGTCACATGAGACATCGTGCACTGCGCCCCTATTTCTGGTTTTTCACAACTATAATATTTATTTCATTTCAAATTCTCTCTTTCTCACAAACACACACTTTCTTTCTGATTAAGTATAAAACACATGCACAATATTAAACTATAATTAAAATCATAATTAAAATTTATATAATATTTTATTGTTGGTGTGAATATTCTCCTTAGCATGGTTGGTTAGTTGTTTTATTTACATCTTTTCCACCACTAACATTTGTTGACTTTGTGATCTTGACCTTGAAGCGATGTCATTCATTCACTGATCATTTATGAGGTCTCATGAATATACACCATATAACCAAGTTTGGTTGTGATATCTGAATTAAGTTCTGAGATATTAATCCACTTGGAAGTTTTGCATAACAGATGGCAACCGACTGCCGGCTGGAAATTGTAAATAATTTTTAAAAAGTAATTTTTGGACTATTTAGGGATTATTCTTGCACACGTAATAATAATAATAATAAAGAAAAGATTTCCCATCAAAACATTGGGTACACCGAGATAAAAGTTATTTTCCACATAATTATCTAGAGTGGAATAATGAACCTTTTCTTACACACACACATCAAATACGAGAATGATGATGGGAATTAACTGTTCTTGAATTAATAATAATAATAATAATAATAATAATAATAATAATAATAATAATAAGTAGGCTTGTAAAGCGCAGTACCCTCTCCCCCCCCCCCCCACCCACTCAGGGCTGGGCTCACCGCTCTTAACATAGGATATATATTAGATAAGATAGTACACCGATCAGAACAAACATATGAACAATAAAAACAAAGTATGCAAGCATTCAGACCAACCGTACTTGCAAAAGCATACAAGGGAACATCATATACAATACACTTCACCTGCATAATAAAAAAAATATTAATTTTAAAATACAAATGTCATATTAGATAATAATAAGATAATAAAATCTGAGAATTCACCATACAAATTTTAAAATGTAACAAAAAAATTGTTACATCCAGCAAAAATTAATTAATACAATGATCAGATTTTAAAAAAAAAGACTACACCTGCCTCATCCCTGTTGCAGAAATAAAATATAAAACCTATAAAGGAAAAGAAATGTCAAAAAACTAATTGATGGCGCTTCGTCTCCTTAGTTTTCAGTTACATGTTCAACTTTTAAGTACTGCATTTCTGATGCAATCTTAAACAAAAAAATTTAGAAAAATATTTTGTTTGTGGTTGCTGCCATTATAGTACCTCTTTCACTGGCATTTTGTATTATCCATTGGTATCATTTCATCATCATCATCGTTGTCTTCCACAATCATCTTCGCTATCATTGTCATAATCCAATCTTCTTCTCAAACTTCTCCCATGTTCTTCTTTTTTTTTTTCCTGTTGCATTTTATTTTCTTGCACCATAAACTAATCATCATCATCACCATCATCATCATCACCATAAATTGTCATCAGCATCACTATCATTATCCACACCATCCAACTCCCTTCTTTCCCCACTTGAAGATCTGCTCCGGACTGATAGTACTACGCTCCCTGATGATCTACTCCCACTGGGTGATCTGCTCCCACTTAAAGATCTGTTCCTGACCGATACTATGCTCCCTGATGATCTACTCCTAATGGGTGATCCACTCCCACTGGGTGATCTGCTCCCACTTAAAGATCTGTTCCTGACTGATACTATGCTCCCTGATGATCTACTCCTAATGGGTGATCTACTCCCAATGGGTGATCTACTCCCACTGGGTGATCTGCTCCAACTTGAAGGTCTGTTCCTGGCTGATACTATGCTCCCTGATGATCTACTCCCAATGGGTGATCTACTCCCACTGGGTGATCTGCTCCAACTTGAAGGTCTGTTCCCTAATGGTCTACTCCCACTGGGTGATCTGCTCCCACTTGAAGATCTGTTCCTGACAAAATCTATGCTCCCTTCTGAGGAGCTTCTAGACCTTATTCTTCTTTGCTTGACATTACCTAGTCTATCTGATGGCGATGTATTTCCTCTCTTGGCCCTCCTCCGGGATGGTCTCACTTCCCCTGTGGAAATAGATCGCAATCCATTCAAACATGTTCCAACCTTGAACTTTCACATTAAAAAAAAAACATCAGTTTTAAAGTGAAATAGGATTTACAGACATGGACATCTACTTTGCAAAGTATACTGGTCTGCAAAGAGTTAATTTCTCGCTGTGTGTAGCAAGCTTCAATGATCTAATGGAATTATTCAGTCTCCATTCATTAATTTTAAACTTGAGCTTTGCCTTTGACCAAGGTCAATAAATCGAGCAACTGTATTATTTTGTTCAAGAATAAAAATCATGAATACTCAACTGAAAAACAAAAATATTATAACATTAGAAGGGCAAAGCCCATATGACTCACATACTCCGTATAGACCTTGTAATATTTAACATGAAAACCAGTCCTGAAAAAAAAGAAATTAACCTGTGGCATTAAAATGCAAATACCAATTTTGATCGTTCGATGCCCTTCACTTGAAATTACCTTGACCTCTGGCTCCAAATACACTCATGTACAATCAAATAAACTACAGCAAAAGTATTATGGAGAAAAAAAAACAATGACCTTGGGATGATCTTGACATTCACATTACTTCTGAATCTGATATTCATGTATGATCAAATAACCCAATGTTGTTGCATACTCTAGGTTAAACAAAGAGCAGTTCTACTGTACAATTATTATCCCTCAATACAAAAAAAACTGTGACCTTGGGATAACCTTTACCTTCAGTGACCTTGACATGGTAATGACCTCGACCCTCACATGACCTCTTTTGTATGCAGAGTTGCCAACCCCCCCAAAAGTTTTCAGTAGTAAAAATTCTGAATTTCAGTAGTTTTATGACATTTTCAGTAGCCATATGTCCTCGCATTTTTTTAAAATCAAGACATGCATACACAGTCTGCAACGAAGGTCGTGAAGAGTGTTTCCGCACGAATGATTGAGAGATCCATATCGGGCTTGAAGAAGGTGGCTACCGACTGAACAGGGACTAACTTTTCTGGATCAGGGCAACGACTTTTGTGACGGTTGCCACTCACGTGTCGCGTCACATCGTGGAAGCCGCCATGTTGAATACTAAAATCTACCAAGCACGCTGTACAATTTACGCTGTGTTTTGATCTCGATGACGCAGTGATGCACGGAAATTTTTCAGAATACTCTTTCCTGTACTCTTGATTTGCTGTCCTCTTCTTTTTTTCTGGGCTTTCATCGCTAGTTTTCTTTCTTTTTGGCAACATGGATTCAAAATACGCCGCACACAAACTTTTCTTCTCGCGCTGTAGAACGTCACCCGGAAACGAAAGTGTCACAGAAAGGTCGAGGTTTTGTTCACCGATTGGCCGTTTGCAAAACCACTTCACGGTGATTGGTCGAATTTCCTAACATGCACTGGCAGCGTGATCTATTACACCGTGCATGTAAACCGAATGACCATGACCTTGAGGTGCTACGGGAGGCACAGGCGCTCAATAAAACTCGTTAAAACTGTAATTTTTTTTACTATCGTCGAAATTTGACTTTCCATAGTAAATTTTTGATTTGCGTAGCTCCGTAGCCGCGTATTCATTTCCGGAGTAAACTACGGAAATTCCGTAGTGTTTGGCAACCCTGTGTATGTCTGATCAAATAATCTAACTTTGTTGCATACTTTTGATTAAATAAACGCCATTCCACTGTACAATTATCTATTTTTTGTATGTTTCTGCAAGGTCTAAAATGACCCTGACCTTCATGATCAATGCAAAAACAGAACATATATATGAAAGATCAATCTATCACCTTTAAATACAACAAGTTTGGACTTCATATCTCTCATAGTTTAGGGTCAAGGTCACTTCAAAGTACCTACACGACTCAACTTTGGACAGCTCTAGTGACCTTGGCTGTGACGAAATTTGCATAGTATGTGTGTCTCATTGATGTCTATCATGCTTCAAAGAATCATAAGTTCAATATTAATAACCTTACCATCCTATCCTACCCTGTAACTCAAAGGTCGTTGAGGCACCACATATGATCGTTTAACCAGCGTACTCTCTGTCACCTTTCCCTGTCCTTAGCAACCCTCATGGCTTCGTTCCGTTTCAAACCAGTCCATTATCGAATGTTGTCCTCCCATCTTTTTTTGTCCCCTTCTTCTTCTGCTTCCTTACACCGTGCCTTGCAGGATGGTTTTTGCAAGGCTTGATGGTTTGGTCATGTGGCCATACCGTTTCTTCACCACTGAGAGCATTTCATCGTGTTGTCCAATGGTGATGTGCTGGGTATAGGAAATCCCGAGAAGTCTTCTGTAGCACCTCATCTCCATGCTTTGTACTCTTTGTTGTAGATCTGGTAACTTAGGAAACTAGAAGGGCAAAACCCATATGACTCGCATGCTCATTACGGAACTTGTAATATTTAACATGAGAATAATTGCCCAGAAAAAACAATGAAACGGTGGCATTAAAATTCAAATTCCCATTTTGATCTTTTTATGCTCTTGACATTAAAATGACCTTGACCACCGGCTCCAAATGCACTCATGTACTATGAAACTACAGCAAAAGTTGCATTATGCCAAAAAACTGTGACCTTGGGATAATCTTTACCTTCAGTGACCTTGACCTTGGGATGACCTTGACCCTCACATGACCTCTCTTGCACGTCTGATCAAATAACCTAATTGTGGTGCACACTATTGGTTAAATAAATGCCATTCTACTGTACAATTATCTATTTTTGGTATATTTCTGCAAGGTCTAAAATGACCCTGACCTTCAAGATCAACGCAAAAACAGAATATATATATAGATATATATATATATATATATAGAGATATATAGATATATAGATATATATATATATATATGAAAGTTCAATCCATCATCTCTAAATACAACAAGTTTGGACTTGTATCTCTTACAGTTTAGGGTCAAGGTCATTTCAAAGTACCCATACTGACTTTGGACAGCTCCATTGACCTTGACCTTGGAGGTTGACCAAATTTGTAAAGTATGTTTGTCTCATTTATATCTATCATGCGTCAAAGAATCATGTTCAATATTACTAACTGAGAAAAAATTTGAAATTTTGTTGTGAAAAATTTTCATTTTTTGACTAACATTTGTTGACTTTGACCTTGACTGGAAGTCATTCATTCACTGATCATTTATGAGGTTTCATGGATATACGCCATCTTACCAAGTTTGGTTGTGATAGTTGATATAGGTTTTGAAATATTAATTCAGTTACAGGTTTTGCACTGATAGACGGCAGACGGCGTAGGCGGACAGACAGAAGGACGGACGGACATTTTCTTCAAATGTAATTTTTGGACTATTAATATTCATCTCGCACAGATTTGCACTCAATTGCTATGCATGCGAATCAAAAAAGAGAAAGTTTTGTGAACAAAATTGTCATTTTTTAAACTAACATTGATTTTGTGACCTTGACCTTGAAGTAGTAATTCATTCACTGATCATTTTCGAGGTCTCATGCAGGGGCGGACGAGGGGGGGGGGGGGGGGCACAGTGGGCACGTGCCCCCCTCCTTCCCCCCATGGACGACCAAAAAAAAAAGGGAAGAAAAAAAAGAAAAGAAAAGAAAACATGAGAAGAAAAAAAAGGGGGAAAAAAACACACACAAAAATAATAATACAAAAAATTTTAACAGATGGAAAGAAGAAAAGCGTGCCCCCCTTCCCCACTAGTCCATCCACCTGTTCAGGGTCCTCATTGGCCCTCGGGCACATGAGTGGGTCACAAAGCGTAAGATTGCGTCACAAAGAAAAGGTGCCCCCCTCCCCCACCTTTATTTCCTCTCATTGACCCTCGGTGCACGTGAGCGGATGCGTTTGATTGCGTCACACACAAAAAAAAATCAAAACAAAAAAAACAGTGGCCCCCTTTCCCACTCCATCCACATGTTTGTCCTCTCATTGACCCTCGGTGCACGTGGGCGATGTGGTCACGTGATGACACTATTGTGTCACAAATTATGAAATCGGAAATTGTTCTGCCTTTCCTTTCATTCGCGTTTTTGAACTGGCCGCGAGTTGTACACTAACAACCCAGTATTGTAACAATGCTGAACGCCTGAGAAAGTAAGTGTTCTAGCTGTGGGCCAATGTGTCAACCTTTTTTTTTTTTTCTCACAACTAATTTTTAATTTCACACGAAACACGCACGTGTTGATCTCTCTCTCTCTCTCTCACACACACACACACACACACACCCACACACACAAACCACACTCATGTCAACCTTTCTTTTACTGTGTTTGAGTGCAAGCACGAATCTGTATACCGGATAAAAAAATTTAAAAAATGGCAGTGCTCCCCTTCGGGCATTTACTCTGATCCGCCCCTGTCATGGATATATACCATCTGGCCAAGTTTAATTGTGGTAGTTGAGGTAGGTGGCCATGGTAGTGCCGATGTAACCCATAACCCAAAAAAAATAGAAGGGCGAAGCCCATATGACTCATTTGCTGCTTAGGGAACTTATTCACAAAATTCTACATGAAAATGATTGCTCAGTATGGAGATTAAGTTTTATCAAACTAAAAACGAAACGTTTTTGCATTAAAACACAAAGTAATATTGACTTTGATCTTGTGGTGACCTCATCCTCCGGTTTCACATGAACACTTGTGTATGTTTAAAAAAAATGCAGGTCTTTTATGTAAAAAAAATAACAGTGACCTTGAAATTACCTTGACCTTCACATGATCTAAAAGGTTCATATGTGACCAATATTGATGTGAAGATTTATTTATTTAATAGTTCTTATATAGCGCTATTCCAGCTCAAGAGCTGCTCAAAGCGCTGATCAATACAAGGTCTAACTCAAGTCGCCAGAGACGCCCACTTGCAACCTTTGGATACTTAGTCTGACGCCCAGACAACTGAGCATAATCCTGGGCGACCAGAGATAGGGCAAAGGGACTTAGTGCATGCTGGCTGTATTTGTGTAGCCAGCACTACCCTGTCTAGGACATGAGTGTTAGGGTCTTTAAAGTCTATGTGGTGGAATGCATGTGTTCATGCACAGACTAGATCTCGGTTTATACTCTCATCTGCAGGAGATTTGCAAAAATTGGGATTTTTTTAAATTTTGGGGCGAGTACATACTCGCATGCATAGCATGGATGGACAATCAATACTTAAATGACAAACTAAGTAAATCCCATGTCATTTCATGCTTGACTCAAACAATTTGTTTCTGGCAGAAAGATGCGATAGTGGGTCATGGGGGAGGAGTGACGCACTACCTACCTAATACAGCCAAAGCACGCTTGAGTTTATCCACTTTGTTCGGATTGAAGATCAAGTCTACAGTCTTCATGTGTTTGTCGATGCTGTGTTGCTTGGCCACGGCATCCACCTTGGCCCCCAGACTGCCCACCATACCCAGGATGATACTGCTCGAGGAACTCTCCAGAACATCCTCCAATGTGGTCGCGTTAGAGACAAGAATGGCCCGTGATGTCTCTAGGTCTTTCAGCAAGTCTGTTGTCATTACTTCCAGCATCTGCTCAACCTTGTGGCGCCGTTCCTCAACACATTGCGCAAGGTCGTCAAACATGACTTTGGTCGTCTGACCCAAATCCTTGACCATGTCCTTGACTTCTTGGATCTGTAAACGACAAAACACTACATAAAACTATATTCCATAAATAAAGATTGGACCTGTTCAAGTCAAGAAATTAACCATCTTCTCACCAAGCCAGACCAATACACTGATGAGCTAAGGACACCAAGGACATGGCCATCTATGGCACACGTCTAAACCATTGGCAGCAGAAATAGATCTTTCCTGCAATTTCCTCATTTCATGGACGACAGCAACTAATAAGGATTTAAATATAAGATGCTGTCAATGGACTCCATTTTCATCTTTATAGGTTAGACACCTTTATCACTTGTATGGTTATTGCTTAAGGCTGCTGGGCCATAGAACTTCACGCTACACGCTTACGCTTCACGTTTCATGCTCTGGGTCATAGGACTTCACGCTCCACGCTGCACGCTTCACGCATTGCTGTTTCCTCAACTGACCACACACAATTCTGCCACCTTTTGGATTACTGTGCTATGAATTACAGTAAATAAATAAATAAATCGTATAAAAGTTACCTTTGGGTGTATTGAGAAGTTTTTTCAACTCATCCCAAACTTGGGCTTTTTGGTCTTTGTCTTTATAATCCGACACATGTGGGTCCCAGAGAAGGGGCCTTGCCCGGACCAACTCGATTAAATGTACTCTATAGTCATCCATCTAATTTCTTGTGTCTGATCACTATGGTAAGCTAGAACGTGAACTTCACGCATCGAAAAAAGTGGGCATGCTCACTTTTCTCTTCACGCGTATAGCGTGCAGTGTGAAGCGTGTAGCGTGTGTGAAGTTGTATGGCCCAAGCCAAGAGAAACCATGTCTGTTCATTTTTCTCTTCACGCGTGAAGTTCTATGGCCCAGCAGCCTTAGGTCCAGCAGACAGGAGTATGTATCATATGCTAATTAAATATGTAAACAAAATTAAAAGCCTAAGATGATTTATGTTTATTTGTCTAATAAGAATTAATTATATAATCCAAGATGCTATCAATAAACTCCTGTCCTATCTCTTGAGGCGAGACACCTTTATCGCTTGTGGTAAAATCCTTGAGGTGGTTAAAAAGTCATCCTGTTGTCCAATGGCTTGTGTGATGAGCAACACGATGACTTGCTCACAGTGGTGAGAAACGGAAACTCCGATTGTATGGCCACATCACTTCGAGCATCAGGCCTTGCAAAGACCATCTTGCAAGGCACAGTGCAAGGAGGCAGAAGAAGAGGGAGATTAAAAAAAAGAGATGGGAAGACAACATTCGAGAAAGATGGAGTACACTGGTTAAATGATCATCTGTGGTTACATTACATGATTATTGCTTTAGGTCCAGTGGACTATCATCTGTGGTGCCCCAATGACTTTCGAGTTACGGGATAGGATAAGATAGGGGTAGGGTAGGTTAAAAAGGTCCAATAGAGTAAAACTTGGCAGCACGTCCAGTCGTAAACTGTTCAAAGGCCTCGACATACTGCCAAGTTTCACTCTATTGGACCTTTTTAACAACATCAATGATTTTACCATTTTACCCTAAGGCTCCAGCAGTCATCCTTCAGTATATCTTGAGCACTTATCACTCGTGTTCTACACAAACCTTTTGTCTCTGTCACGGAAAGAAGTTCTATATTATCTGAATATGTTGTCTTTGTATTCTGGATGAAAAACACTAACCAATGTTATAAATAAGCGTCATTAATAATTATTATTAAGCTTAGAGTACAAATGGATAATGGGTTTTCGTGTTGCTCGTGCTGTTCTATGTTTGTGTGTCTGTATGTACGTAGTGGGTCTGTGTGGTCGCGTGACGTATGTTGTGCTCACACAGTAGTTCTTGAAAGAAATAATTATAATGAATTGGAGACTGACTATAGCTGTCGAAGGAGGTGGTCGTGCGTCTGCAGTTGTGTGTAGCTGAAAAGGAGCTACGTCTTGATAGTACAGCTGAGGAGAAATGGAGCTGTGAGGTGTTGAGAAGGAATGGAGTTATGAGATATTGAGTAAGGTAGAGGAAAAGCAGACGAAGAAAACGACAGTTGAGAAGAGAAATAGATGAAGGTGAAAGAAGAAGATGAGACAAGACAGCTAGAGAGTCAGAAGGCGGCGGTGCAGATTGAGAGAAGGAGAGAACAGAGGAGTGGATTGACGATTTGAGAGAGCACAGGAGATCAGAGCTACAAGAACGATAGCTAAGTACTTTGTCACGTGACCCACTTGTCTGTCCTGTTCGTTGTACGTGTATTTGTGTGGATATATAGTTTGTGAGGGGGATTATTGTTGGTTAACTGGGTGAATATTGAACCTGAACTAATATTGAACATGAACGGATTTAAAGACTTTGTTTATTTCCTAAGTAAAAGTGTATAAATGTTAATTGGACTGGACTCGGGTATGTAAAATGAACGTTGCGCGAGAGTATGAGGGGTGTTGCCTTTCTTGTCTGATAACTTTATAGTGTATTGTTTTGTTTATCTAGTGTTTGTTTATCTCTTTCTATATTTACTTCTTTAATTCTTTACAGTCTCCCTTGCTCAAATTGCCAGCAGTCACTTTCTAAACATAACCTTATTCTAAACTACCAACACTGCAATCCTGGATTTTAAAACTAGTTTTGGCAATTAATTCTCTTTAAAAAAAAGAAAAAGAAAAAAGGTTCTTCCCATTTTAGTTTTACAACCAGTCAAATTGTGGAAACCTTTTTTTTTTAAAATCACATGATGATGTTCAATTACGCATCTTCTCATGCTTTGGAAAATCAGTCGACTGATTTTCACCAAGCCAGACCAATACACTGATGAGCTAAGGACACAAAGGAAATCTATGGCACATGTCTAAACCATTGGCAGCACAAATAGATCTTTCCTGCAATTTCCTCATTCCATGGACGACAGCAACTAATAAGGATTATATTTAAGATGCTGTCAATGGACTCCATTCTCATCCCCATAGGTTAGAGTACTTAGACACCTTTATCCAGAGGTGCCAACCCCCTAATCATCTTATCAGTATTTCCGGACCCGTTTGTCAGTATTTTTTAACACTTGTCAGTATTTTTTTTCCTCGCAAAACCCAGCCTATGACACTTTAAAGTAACGACAGGCTTACCTCTGAAAAAACAGGATATTTTTAGTCCTCTAAAATCACCATGAAAATCAGCTTGTTGAACACCACACTTGTTTTACTCTAAAATCACCATGAAAATCAGCTTGTTGAACACTACACTTGTTTTACTTAAAATGAATAATACTGATAGTCTTTCCAATAAAAGCAATGTCAGCAACAAAACAGTTCTATTGTTTCAAGGACTTGCAGTTGCCTTTTTCAGAAGTGTTGGAGAGTTTTGTTTTGTAGCAGTCAATATTTGAGTTTCTTGATTTCAACTGCAGCATGACATTCAGTGTCTTACTTCCCATAGTCCCTCCAAAGTCAGTATTATTTTTTTCTAACCAGAGAAAAGACCCTTTCACATAAATAGTTGGACACAGGAATCAGGAGAATCCTCAGAATTCCCCATAACACACTGCAGCGCGTAATTTATGCATAAAAATACAGAAATGACGCAGAGATTTCAGATCTGTGCGTCTTTATGACACACACGTTTTTCTCTGCCAAGACACAGTCATTTTTCGTGACCTTACAGCACTGATCGGTATCACTTTTGAATTGGTGCTTGTTTGTTTATTTTTGCTTAACGTCCACAGACACCAGTGCACAGCAGACGACGATTTTATACTTCCGCTGACATAGTTTTGTAGAATTGTTCCCCTTGCCATTATTTTGCGTAAATATGGCGCTATACATGTGGCTGACGAGGACTCGGTCCGAGACTCAGTCTCAGTCTCAAACTGATGATGAATCGAGTGTAAGCCTTGCCCAAGCAAGTACTAGTAGTCTGGTAAAAGATGGCACACACAAAAAATTCAACTGAATTGCCGCAAGACCAAAAAAAAAGGAGTTTAGCGCAAATTTAATGAGCGATGGCTGACAGAATTTAATTGGTGTGATTATGTAGATGGACAACTTAGTTGTAAACTGTGTGCGCGAATCAGGAGCAAATAATTCAATTGGTGGGCTTTTTGATCAATTTTGATTTGACCCTTAAAATTTTTTAAATGACCCTCAGAATTTTTATCAGTGCATCAATGTTGACTGCCAGTTTTGAGGCCTATGGGAACCACTGATCCTCAGCATGATCTTGGACAGTAAGCTTTGTGTCTAGCAGATGCAACATGCCTGGCAACATCGTCAAAGCCACCTGACTTATAAAAAAAATTAAAGCCACAGACAGTACGGCGTGCGTACTTTGTTGACAGTTTCGACGCAATGATGCATGGATGTGCTTCTGTGTATGAACGCAGAAAATCTTGCAGTCGTTTAGTTGCATGCTGTGTTTTCTTTGATGAGGAATCGGCTTCGTCATCAGACTTAGCAGCTTTTCTTTTTCTCGGTCTACCACGTCCTGCCATTTTCACGATTTTGAAACACTCCGAAAGGCGGTGAAGACTATTATGGACGGAACTGGTACAGGTCTATTTTTAGACTAGGGTTAGGGTAGAATTAGGATACTTGCGACTATCCAGAGGAATCATACCGGCTCTGATTGGTTGCCTATTTACAGCCTCATGCTCATTTGCATCTAGGGCATTCCTTTGGATAGTCGCAAGTATTAGGATAGGGTAGGGTTGGGTAACTCAACCCTACCCTAATCCCAGTTGACATCAGTCTAAAAATAGACCAGTACGAGTTCCCTCTATAATAGTCTTCACCCCGAAAGTCTAAGAACGAGTGTATTCATTGGACAAGTGGATCACATGTTTGATTCGGATCTAGCGGTTGGGTAAGAACCACGCGCGTGTTTTCGTTCGGCTTTCATCACGTGATTGATTAGGGTACAGTCATGAATCGAAAAGCGTGTCGGAAAATACCGCAGGCACACAGCGACGTTCAGTGAGTGCAGGAGTACTATTCTGAGACCAGAAACCGGTACAGAAGCACTGCTGGCAAAGATAAACGATCGGCAACTTCTCCTCCGTATTTTTTATAAAAGCTATCGTATTTCCGTATTTAATTCACTTCGCCGGAATTAAATACGGTCAATCCGTACTGGTTGGCACCTCTGTTTATCACTTGTGCTCTACACAAACTTTTTGTCACCCACCTGAGTCTCCAGGGCCCACTGGGTCTGCCTCATGTCTATTGCTTTCCTTCTGAGCTCCTCCCTCTTCTTTTCTGCCACATCCTCTACTGCTTTCTTGTTCTGACAGTTCCCATGGCCTGTCGTGCCGCACAGTATGCAGATAAGCATCTTGTGGGTGGAGCAAAACAACTCCGCCTGTCTATCGGGATGAAGCTTGCACATGGAGTGGTGAGTTTTAGCCAATCGCTGCACAGTAAGCATGCCGATCTCTTCCATCTCGTGGTCCTTCGTCGCGGGAATTCGTGCATGGTTTTTGACACAATTCAGGCACAGCTTAACCTTACACTGCAAGCAGATTGACGCTGCAGCATTGCTGTCATCGCAGATGTTGCAGACATGAGGGGTGAGCAGGATCTGCCGACTCTGTATCAAGGAAGCAATGGACAGGTTTGTAGGCAGGGCATCCACCTGAGTCTTGATATCACCTTTAAACAAAAACAGATCAATGTCAAATTGTTTGTTTTATATATATATATATCATGATAAAGATGCCGTTGCTGGCTAATGCACCACTGATCCAGACAGGAAAGCAGGCCAAAACTATATTAATCTTCTACACTTATAATTTACTGTAATTTCCAAAATGTATTGTCAACACTTTTATACTCATTCCACTCGCTCATCTCTCACCAACCCTCAAATGGAACAACGCCATACCGTCATAGATCAAGATAATTTACAACTGGCTGTGAGTTTCTAAATGTTTTGTAATCCTATCACGCCTTTGCGTACTAAAAATATTTTCGTACCTGTACCCGAACCCGATGCCACAGGTGCTCGACAGAGGGGACAACCTCCTTGTCCCTTAGATGTGGTGAGCCAGGTGAGAAGACAGGCCTTGCATGTCAGGTGGCTACAGGGAAGGATCTTGGGCTCCATCATGTCATCGTGACACATCGGACACTCGTATTCAGTCGACATGATGGCTGCAAGAGAAATAATAGTGATGGCTGCAAAAGCGCAATGAACAGTCACATTTCTACCAGCATCTTAACTTAAGCAGCTCTTTGAGAATACACCTGAGCTAATTAAGAACATTTAAAATCTGTATAATTACAAATTGCTTGTTTCATTCAATGTCTGTCTATTCACTGAAGTGATTTAAGACCTAGAAATTAGGGTTAAAAGTGGAAGGCGAAGGAGGACACCACAACATAACATATATAAATATATATTAAATAATATTTGGTAACATAATAAAGTATAATAAATATTATAAATTAGATATAGATATATATATAGACAGTAAATATTAGAATGGAAAGAAAATAGCATATGCCTTACAGAGAAAAAAAAATATAAAGAATATCAATAGTACCAGTAATATGCTATGACCTTTACAATGAAAAACGGAGACATCATTCTAGCAAGGTCCAGAACAGAGAAGTATTAAGAAACCCTAAATCTCTAGATGCAGAAAGAAGTATATCGGCAGCAGTGCAAACGCTGAAAGATAGGGGAATTCCTAATTGTAACATTATATACCTACTACCGTGTCTGAAGATGCGAGAGCTGGATGTGACAAGCCGGCGATTGGACTCGACCATTATCAGTAACAAAGATCTAGCAAAGTTGAGGCGGATGATGATCTTGCACCCTAGATCCAGTCGCTTGTCATCACACTTCCCAAAATAGGTAACCTTCAATAAGAGTGAAAATTACCGCACCATCAGCCTCATCAGCCATCCCAGCAAGGTCCTCCTGAACAATAATCTCAACATTGGAAACCCAAGCTGAACATATCAGAGCTGAAGAACAGCAGGATTCAGGCAAGGTGAAGTACCACTGAACAGATTTTCAATGAATAATTTGTGAGAAATACCTACAGCACCAACACATCTATATCATGTTCTTACATACTTCGAAGGCTTTGACCGAGTCTGGCATGCAGCTCTATGGGCAACAATGAAAAGTGTACAACATCAGCCTAAAATTACTGAATAGTCAACAAAAAAGCCAGTGTATGGACAATGGCTACCAGAGCAGTCCTCACAACAGCGCCTCTGGAATCTGGTTCAGAACAAACAATTGGCATGCATCAAGGATGCCTTACTCTTCCAACACTATAACATTTTCTAGAGCCCCATCATGTTAGATGCCCTTTTGCAGATCACGAATGGTCACAGTCAGCATAAGGGGAGGTTAGCGATCTAGTGTTTTGCGGATTGATGAATTGGTGGAGAAAGACCAAGAACTTATGAATAAAGGGTACAGAGGCCCTTCACCACCCACCTCCAAGAGCTATGGAATAAAAAAAGGCAGAGAAACCAAAATGAAGTGACCAACAACACCAAAATGCATCAACAAAAACGACATTGTAAAAATACATATCATGTGGCCAATTTCAACACAGTGCACAGTGCATACTTCAAATATTTAGGGGCCATTAGAAAATCACACACAAATTTGGTTCTGATGTCTAAAACCAAAGATTGACGGATGCAGGTTCCCCAGAAACATACACTCTCTCTCTCTTCTAAATACACCCATATATAAAAAAAAATTTCTAACGAGCACAGAACACACAGCTCTGCAGATGACACCCACCGACAAATGCTACTAAAAAACATTAACAGCAACAATTATCCAGCAACGAATGAATGCAAAACCTGTGAGATGAGGTGAAGCTAACAAAGTAAACTCTGACCCACCCCATAACAAAACGCGGCAATTTCCTTATAAAAAAGAATCCATCATACATCCCAAAACAGAAGATGATCCCAGACAGCACGATGACATTACACCACAGTTGCACATATGAAATTGCAAGAAAGATGACGACCCAAATACTCAAAAGACAAATTATGATGCCAGTTCAATTCATAACATACCAAACCTCCCGCGTTAAGACTTTTCCAAGCCATCTATCTGACGCAAGGCTTCAGGGAAATCCATAACGATGTTATGCACTACAGAGGTCTGCAAATCAAGAAAAAAACTGAATGCATGGGCAGGACAACATTTCATGTCTGGAATTCTTAACCTCTGTATCCTCCCTCTTCTATATGGAAATCTTTTTCTAAGTAACAATATAATGTCATATTCTTTACAAGCTACCTATCTATCCATTCCGCGCGCCCCTTGAGTTTCCCACACACTCACCTTGAACCCCACGACCCCATCTACAGGAGAGAGAGAGAACACTAGACAAAAAGTGGAAGGTTGACCATCTGTGCCCGAGAGTCAGGAGGCTGGGAAAATAAGATGCCTGTTGGAAACAAAAAAGAATATTTGTGCCACAAACCAACGACATTGATTAAAGGCTACAGGATACAAATAATGAGCAGAGAAATATGGATTCGTTTCGATAATCTCCGACTGATCTGAATGAACGACTGAAAGTAAAAAAACACACCTCACACAATAACCAGCATTATTACCCTCACAAATTGTCTGAAGTTGACCCAAGAAGCATCACCAATAAATAATAGAACTACAATTATATTAATCAAGTTATGTGCTACATATTTTATAACCATAGATTACACACATGACCTTTATTATAGTCAAAATTAGAAGAAACTTTTAATATACCAGCTGAATATACGCAAAAAAACAGACAATTTCAACAGAATGTGTTATAATGGTAGTGCATCACAGCTTTTGTGTTATGTATGCTCCTTTTTTGACTACTGAATCTGCGCTTTTTGGAATAGTTAGATATTATAGAAGGGGCTAATAATAAGGATATTCTTGGTTAAAATACTTGTCCACAGGGTTTATAAACGTGGTAACGGGACAAGGGAAATAAAAGGGCACATACCCTTCCCAAACCCTAACCTGATTTCCCCAATACGAACAAAGTTGGAATTCCAATAAAAATGGGCACGCTCATAATTCTAGAACTGCAGCTATTAATCTCACATTGCTCAGTATAGCCCAAGTTCTATAATTCCCAGAAAGCCACTGCGCTAGAAAAATATTGCGTTCCATGGATATTAAACACTCTAGTTGGAAATCTTTCCAATTTTAATATTGAGAAAGCTTTCAACAATAAACAAGGATAGTAATTCCAAAGCATTACTCCCAGTATTAAATGCGAAGCAGAGGTAATTCCGTATTTCTTGTAAACTTATCGGGATATGAGATACTAACCAAGTTAGAACAACTTTCAAATTAACTGGAATCATCTCTCAAACAGTCTACATAAGTAAAAAATTTAACATATATTTTATTGCAATTCAGACCAACAGTTGTATCAAACAAAATTTCAAGATTGAACATAGAAGCTACTTATACTTTTCCGGCATTTAAACATATATGTTATGAATCTGACAGAGTTCTTACAATCAAAGTGCTGAGTCCCGCGCGATCGAGCGTCTGCGGCGTAATTATGACCGAATCCCACAAATAATCTACACCGAAAATCCCCACGAAATCTAAATCGGTATGTGCTACCGAAATCCAATCTATCGAAATCTACTCCCGCGAAAATCTATAATAGAAATCTACCGAAATCCCCGTATTTTCTCCGAAATCCCCCAAAATCTCTACCAAAATCTACCTTTATTTTCTCCGAAATCCTCCGAATTCTACCGAAATCTACCGAAATCCCCCGTTATTTTCTCCAAAATCTCCCGAAATCCTCCGATTGAGCGGCTCTCGCCTTTTCATGTGGAAGTGACGTTGCGTTCTCTATAATTAGATAGGAAAACCCTAGGCTTCGCGTGTCTAAAATTAGATTGCTGCTGGGAAACTCAACTCGCGGGAATGCTGTAGTAGGCCTAAAGTCCTTCTCCTACGCACCTAAGCAAAGTTGAGTTGTACATTTATTTTACACGCATGCTGTAATACTGTATTTGCGATTGTTTATATTTATCATTAAAGCAATGATTGTTTTGTTTAATATATAGAAAATTAGCTTATTAAATGTATATTTATCAGAACTGAAAACAATTTGATTGTTTTTTATTTTATTTTAGATGATTAAATTTTGTTCTATTTGTACTAGATAGCATGTTGATTTATCCTTTTAATTTATTTATTTACTTATATTTAAATTTACTTTATTATTTTATTTTTATTCCTTTTATCTATTTATTTATTTACCTTTTTATTTATTATTATTTTTTTATTTTGTGCTTGGTTGTCAATAATAATGTAAACTTGTAATCCATCTCTTGGTGAGGGATATATTATATTCTAATTATAAATTCTATATACCCAGCATTCTTTATTGAGTCAAGAACAAAGCGAATTGACTTTTTAAAAAATCCATACATTGATTTTTTTTAAATAATTGTTTTGATTTATGTTTCACACTGTTTAATAGTAGCATTTCATTTTGAGTGTGTCATTGCAGATGCTGCTGATTGTGTATGTGTGTGTTTGTTTTTAAATATGTGTGTTTTTATTGAATTATAATTTCATTGTTTTGATACTTAACGTGAGTGTGTGCATGTTGAGCATTTATAAGCTAGGCTCGTTTGTTTTGTTCCCAGAAGAGCTCTGTGATGTAAAACAAAAACATGGTTAAGTTAATTTTTTTAGAACAATCAATGTCTTTATATACATGTGTGTGTGTGTTTTCTTTTAGTGTTTTGTTTTGTTTTTGTTCTTTGGGGAAAATGGTACTCGTTTCTTTTTATTACTACCAAGCACACGCAACAAGTCAACGCACACAAAACAGACATAAACAGTGATTAAGTCTACAAAAAAATTAAAGACACAACAAGGATAAGAAAGGTTTCTTTTTTAAGTTTTCTTTGTTTCTTATTTCAATTTTCATTTATTAAATTAATTAAGTTCTATAAAATAATGAATTAAAAATGGTTGTATTATTACTATCAAAACAGTTTCAACATTGAAATAAACATGTTAATCAATCAGTGACAACAACTCTGATGCATAAAATGGCAAGGACCATACTAGTCTCCTACATGACATGGTGAGGACCATACAGGACTGCTACATGAAATGGCGAGGACCATACTAGTCTCCTACATGAAATGGTGAGGACCATACTAGTCTTATACATGAAATGGCGAGGACCATACTAGTCTATTACATGAAATGGTGAGGACCGTACTAGTCTATACTACATGAAATGGTGAGGACCATACAGGACTGCTACATGAAATGGCGAGGACCATACTAGTCTACTACATGAAATGGTGAGGACCATACTAGTCTACTACATGAAATGGTGAGGACCATACTAGTCTACTACATGAAATGGTGAGGACCATACAGGTCAGCCAGGACTGCTACATGAAATGGCGAGGACCATACTAGTCTACTACATGAAATGGCGAGGACCATACTAGTCTACTACATGAAATGGCGAGGACCATACTAGTCTACTACATGAAATGGCGAGGACCATACTAATCTACTACATGAAATGGTGAGGACCATACTAATCTACTACATGAAATGGTGAGGACCATACTAGTCTACTACATGAAATGGCGATGACCATACTAGTCTATTTAATGATATGGCAAGGACTATACTAGTCCACTACATAAAATGGCGAGGACTATACAGGACTAAAAAAATGATTTTCTGTCTGACTTGTAACAGCGATCTCCCTGCCTTTACACCACCTGCTTGAGTGATGGATGTGTATTTGTTGTGTGTGTAAGGGTGTATGAGGGTGTATGAGACAGGTGAGCATGTATGTTAGTACAGATCGCCGAGCTTTGAGCCTTGGGATAAGGCGCGTACATAGCATCCAGTATTATTATTATTATTATTATTATTATTATTACTATACAGGACTGCAACATGAGATACCACAAACAATAATCCTAGTCCCTCTTTATTTGTAGCTAGCAAGTAGACTTCCAGCAGGTAAGTTTCTGTAAGATGTCCAGTTGTTCAGAATCAATTAAAAATGTGACAACCAACACTTTAAAAAAAAGACATTTTAAGTCATTTTAATTTAAAAAAAATATTGTTATATTTATTTGTTTCATAATAAATACATGTAGTTTTTACAACTGAAGTTAAAAAAAATTATGTTACTGAAGAATGTGCTCATAATAATTTAAAGCAGAACATTTTTTCTATCTGGACATTTAGTGACAACCAACACTAAACAGTTTTGTCACATAAGCTGTGATATTTTTGATTTTACATCTTTGTCTCTAACTCAAACAAAAAGAAACAGAAAAGAAAAAAGTGGTACAGTTATAAACAGATAGAAAATTTAAATCATGCCTGAGTATATAAATTCATATCCTATCCTCCTATCCTGTCCCATAACCCGGAGGTCGTAGTTCAGATGATCGTTTAACCAGCATACTCCATCTTTCTCTGTCCTCAGCAGCCCTCATGGCTTCGCTCAGTGTCAAACCAGTCCATTCTCGAATGTTGTCCTCCCACCTGTTGTTGTTGTTTGTAGATTATAGTCACACGACACTTTCGCATATAGGTGACTACTGGACCGATTTATACTGACACCAGCGGGCCAGTTGTTCCTCCCACCTCTTTTTCGGTCTCCCTCTTCTTCTACCTTCTTGCACTGTGCCTTGCAGAATGGTCTTTGAAAGGCCTGATGATCTGGTGACGTGGCCATACCATCGGAGTTTCCGTTTCTTCACCACTGTGAGCAGGTCATCGTGTTGTCCAATGGCCTGTGTGATGGACTGTCGGACTTCGTCATTGGTGATGTGTTGGGTATAGGAAATGCCCAGAAGTCTTCTGTAGCACCTCATCTCCATGCTTTGTATTCTTCGTTGAAGATCTGCTGTGAGGGTCCATGCCTCGCAAGCATATAGGAAGATGGAGATGACAAGGGAGCGCAGCAGTCTTACTTTGGAATGTAGACTGATGGTCCTGTCTTTCCAAATGAGCTTCAACCTTGTCAAGGCAGCAGTTGTTTGTGCGATCCTGGAGAGGACTTCCTGTCGGGACCCATTGTCTGACACAATGGCTCCCAAATATTTGAAGCTATGCACTGTGTTGAGGGATTGGCCTTGGACTTAGATCAAGGAAAAAGGCATAAGATCAGAGATGGCTGACATTGCTGACAGGCTTGTTAAACTCAGTTAAATTACATGTATGGCTGTCTAGAACGGGATGTATTTTTAATAATGACAAAATTAAATCATGATTACCCTTGAACTAAACCTACCGACCCCCTAGTAATTTAGTTAGCTTGCAGTTGTATCTAATGGGGTTAAAACCCAAAAGCTCATGTTTCTTCAAATTTCAAAAAAAAAAAAAGTATGACCTTTATTATTTCATGCTTTTTTTTCCCCATTAACACACTTAGGTAAGGAGATATGTAACGCCTATAAAACTTTCTCTAGTCTTGGTTGCTGTTTTTAATTTTTGATTATTTTAGTTCATATGTTTTGTGATAAAATTCAGATGTCCAGCAATGTACCATGACAACCAACACCAAAACTGATATTTGGGTAATTATTCCTGTACTAATTGATTTCTAATATATTTTTACTGGTCAGAATATATCACCAGCTTGAAGGAGTAAATGAATAAAAGTAAACTGCTTATTACTAATATTATAATGTTCTGTAATGATGTTTTTTTTAATCTTGGATGAGATGTATGTCCTTCCAGTTCTTGTGACAACCATCACCAAATAGTATGTTTTTTATTTATGCAATAATTTTAGAATGTTTCTTTTTGTTGAGATTGGATCACCTAAATGGCTGTAAAGAAAATAATTAGATTGAACCTGCTCATTACCTTTAGTTTTGATACAGAATAAATGGAGTGGTGAGAATTAGTGTTGGTTGTCACAGTGGACATACCTACATTTTATTAAAATTGTCAATACCCTTCACACAAAAATTCGTTTGAATCTAGATGTAACGAAGCAGCGTTCATTAAAATTCTATTTCATAATAATAAATAAACTGGAATGATAAAATAAAAGAAGACTTTTGTTTTTGATTGAATACTTTCATTCACACTCATTTATTCCTCACAAAGACGACGTTGAACTAGAATTAATCACATTATAAATTGTCAGGATGATAAATTTTTTTTTTTTAAAATAGATGGCAGATGATCTTGTTTCAATGGCACAGTCGATGTTCAATGAAGATGGCAGTCCTATGGCTATGGCACGATGATGATGATCAGCTTCCCAATGTTGATTGATTTACCGCATTATTGTCCCCTGATTACATCCACATAAAAACCCTCCAAAGAGGGCTGGACACGACTTTTACATTAACAAACACACAGCACTACATTCACACACCCATTTTCTTCAGATCATTATAACGAATACCGGGAATGGCGAAATGTGCGTCATCATGCAGTACTATAATGACGTAAATCAATTTTCACTAGAATCGAAAGTTGAACAGACTTTTATGTAAGCAAAGAGGATAAAAGATGTAAGTCAATTCCTTACACTAGAATAGTAGATTAACTAACTATAAAGGCAATTATACTATTATGGTTTACTGCAAAGTGCATTTGATAACTGAATCATATTGTAATGTATGTCCAGTGTGACTCCCACATTAACAAGCATAAAACTATGCCTGTCTTTTAACTGTCATGTTTCAAACTATCTTTTTTTATAGTGATGCACTGTAACTGATGCATCAGGCAACCTATACACATTTTGGACAGGTTTTTTTTCCAATATCTTAAATGTGGCATTTATTGGAAAAATAAAAACGACCTTTTGTCACAATGCTCATGTGTATCTCGCACATAAGAAGCAAAAAAAAGGGAAAGAAAAAAAAAACACTCAAGAAAAAAAATATGAAAGCGTCATACACTTCCAAACCAGAGCTCTCTCTCTCTCTCTCTCTCTCTCTCTCTCTCTCTCTCTCTCTCTCTCTCTCTATCTCTCTCTCTCTCTCTCTCTCTCTCTCACACACACACACACACACACACAATAAAGAGAGAGAAAAAAGGTACATAGGGAAGTGACGGAAAGATAGCCTACTGACCTCCAGGAACGAGTCGGGGGAGAGCGATGTTCAGTGACCAAGTCTAACAAAGCGCTAGTTACAAGAAAGACTCAATTAAAGAGGGGCTGAAGTGAAGAAAAAAAAAGTAAAAGAAAGGAAGAGGAGAGGTATATGTTTTGTTGAATATGTTTTGCATACTTTTAAACCTTAAAAAATAAATAATGAAAAAAAAGATGCACACAAAAAAGCAAATATTTATATGTGGTTAAACTGCTACTTACGTTTCTCTCCAAAATGCATCAGATTGCACAGATTTTAATATACGTTTTCAAAATCCCCTAGAAGAAGGGATTTTTCCATTAATAAGGACTTGTCAAAATTCGAACCCCCCTTTCCCACACACACAGACACACGCACAATATGAACTGATCCGCCTCTGCATCATAATAATAATGCAATAAATAACGGGGGATTTCGGAGAAAAAATCGGTGGATTTCGGGGGATTTCGGTAGATTTTGGGGGATTTCGGTAGATTTTGGGGGATTTCGGGGGATTTCGGTAGATTTCGGGGGATTTCGGTAGATTTCGGGGGATTTCGGAGAAAATATTCGGGGGATTTCGGTAGATTTCGGGGGGATTTCGGTAGATTTCGGAGGATTTCGGTAGATTTCGGGGGATTTCGGTAGATTCGGTGTTCTTCGAATAAAGGGAATTAATTCTTGCAGTATTCGTGACGTTTACTAAAGGCACATGACTTCGTTATTCTTATTTTCACAATAGTAAAATTAATCCTAAAATAATTAAATAAAAAAAAAATGTTGTTATTAATAGTTATTAAGGCAATAGGTTCTAACAGTAAAATAATAACAATACAGTTATACAAATTAGAATCAAAGGAAGACATTGACAAAAGAATTGACAAGATCATTGAAAAGAAGGTACAGTACGTGGAACCTCGCAAACGTACACAATCCGTACTAGGAGTTCAGTTCAGTTCAGTAGGTATATTACCGTCCCCGGACACAATGCGTATAATAGGGGACTTAGATGGAAGATAGCCGTTGTATTAAGATGTCATGAAACTGTAGCTTGATGGCAGGATGAAGTAAGAGATCGTGTTGCTGAAGTAGGAAGTTGCGAGAAGTTGCATGATTAAGCCGCTGCGACAACAGGTAGAAGATCACGATGAGATAGTTTTGTAGGAAGTCATGTTTAGCAAGACGCTCTGCAAGAAATAAGATGTCGAGCTGTCGTAGGGGTGCCAAAAAGGTCGCCAAGAAGGTCCGTGCAAAGGAGTGCCGATAGGGCTGTAGGGAGGTGACCAAGCATGCCGCGTGAGGGTAGGAGGGCAGACGCGAGGAGCGGTTGGCGGTGAATCACCTGTTGTCCGGAGGTCGCCACTCTCCACAGGTAACCCCACGTCGCCTAATCGTAGGAAAAGATGGTGGGCAGCCGAAGACCAGGCAAGCGAAGAAAAAGCGAGTAGGGCCCTTCCGCGCGAAGTGTACGCCGCCAGGCCAGGGGAGCCCAAAAGTGAAGAAAATGAAGGTTGAAGAGTGAAGTGGAGTGTCGTGTCGGAATCACCCACAGGCAGGAACGGCAGTTTCGACTTCTGGACTGCCACCTACGGGACGGTGCGTCCTCCTCATCTCCGCACGCCGCTGTGTCCATGGGTCTGAACGCATCTCCTAGAGGTATCCCCGCAGGAAGCAAAGCCGCCCTGCCATTGGACTCCCGTACGTCTCGACCTCAGAATGGCAAGAACTGCGGAAAAGTCCTCTGACGGAGCGGAAAGCGCCCCTGCGCGGAGCAGGACTGCCACCCCTGCTCAGACGACGAACGCCGCGAGAGTCCCCGCCGCCCGTTCTAGGAGTCAGTTCGAATGGCGATTTGTAGTCCAGAGGGGGAGGGAGGGAGGTGGGGGGCACCACGAGCGGAAGAAATACAGAAAGAAAACGATATTCCTAATGGATAATATAATGGATTACGACAGGAGCCCAATACGTCGATCGCGATCGACCGGTCCATCGCGAAGCAGCTGTCTGGTGTGACTGAGTAGATCGCGTATACGAAGCAGTAAAAAAAATGGACGTCAGCCTATTATATGACTATATGTTTTGCATTTTGGTGGTAGGTAGATCTTTTTGGCTTGGTCATTTTAAAAGTAGCTCGCATGCTGAAAAAGTCATAGTGTGGGCAACCCTGGCTTACGTTGACGTTTTAGCAAAAAGACAAATAGTCAAAGTTCCGTCCCTTTGCTTGCTTATTCCGACTCGCGCCAGCGCTTCAAAATGCCGGGAACGCCGTCGTTGAAGCCCTCCGATTCGAAAGGTGTGGCAAAGCTCAGTACATATTTTGGGAGCAAAGGAGGTAATTATTATTGTGATAATTTAATCTTACAAATAAATAACATATAAAAACTTGAAAATGATTTTTAAATCAATGTTTGAGTCTTGAATAAGACCTGCATGCATTCGTGATGGGAGTTGTTTATTAATTATTTTAATTATTTTATGAGTAAAGATCTAGAACAAGGCTAGTATTTGAAGATTTATGTATGATTGCATTACATGTATGTTTTTGGGGGGTGAATTATAATATTTTATAATCTCTGTGAGGAAATTGTTTTGCGCAGAGATAACTCCTGATTCTAGATTACGACAATAGACATTTATTACTTCCCCTTAAGAAAAAAAAACTGTATTTATTTTTTTAAGGTGACCTGAGCGCAAAGAAATGCAGAGTGGAAGATGCCAGTGAGAGCAGGGACCAGCCGATGCCGACTGTTGCTGGGGATACAAGTTCACCAGGATCAGTAAGAAAAGGTCGATGCTGTGCTCTGAAAATGAGACATGCAGCAGAGTGTTAAACTTTTTGCAAGGGTTAGAGAGTGGAGTCACTGTCAGGGCAGCACTAGCCATTAGGGTAAAGTCAGTGTAGAAATTCACTGTAGTGGGGGATGGGTAGGGGTGGTCTGGAAGGTGGTGGAGAAAAGCCATGATTTGTGATGAAAGTTGTTTATTTTCATTATTTTATGAGCAAAGATTTAGAACATATACAAGGCTAGTAAAGTAGTATTTGAAGATTGATTGCATGTATTTTTTTTTTTGTAGTGTATATTACAATCTCAGAAAGGACATTATTTTTAATTTTTAAGAAAGAATTGTGTTAGGCCGAAAGACTTTTCATCTGGTGAAGAGAGAGAGACAGAGAACTCCTGGTCCTAGTAGGTGACTACAGTGGACATGTATTACTTGCCTTTAAGAAAAAAATAACTTAATTCATTATTTTTTTTTTAAAAGGGATCAAAGAAACGCAGGGTGAAAGATGCAGTTGACAGTCAGATCGAGGACCAGTTGATGCCGACTGTTGCTGGGGATGCAAGTTCACCTGGATCAGCAAGAAAAGGTAAGCCTTCGCTGCTGTTCTCTTAAAATGAGACATGCAGCCAAGTGGTGGATTTTTTTTCCCAGGGCTGGAGAGTGGAGTAAGGGCAGCCTATGAGAAGTGAGTTGCAGTAATCTAATCTAGACAGATGAGATAGTGTGTTAATATGTAATGTTGGTATTTAAAGATGATCACAGAGCAAGAAGAAAGTGTGGCCATTGGAAGCCTTAGGGGATGAAGCCATTGGAATAAAGTCAGTGTAGTCATTGTAGACATTACAGTGAGGGATGAGTAGGAGGGGATGAAAAACAGGGGAGGATAGGGGAAAGCAGTGGGAGTGAGGCATTGAAGGTGGTGAGAGAGAACCCATGATTCGTAATGAAAGTTGATTATTTTATGAGCAAAGATCTAGAACAAAGCTAGTATTTGAAGATTGATTGCATGTAAATATGTTTTTTGTGGTGAATATTATAATCTGACAGGAAATTATTTTTAATTTTTAAGACAGAATAATTTATTTATCATCTGGCGAAGAGAGAGAGAGATATAACTCCTGATCTTATTAGGTGACTACAATGAACATGTATTACTTCCCTTAAAAATAACTTAAGTTCATTCAGGTTTTTTTGTGTGTGTTTTTTAAGGTGACTCGTGCGCAAAACCAAGCAGGGTAGAAGATGCAGTTGACAGTCAGAGCTGGGACCAGCCGATGCCGACTGTTGCTGGGGATGCAAGTTCAGCTGGATCAGAAAGAGAATGTAAGCAGAGTGTTGTGTGATGAAGAAAACGAGGGGGATAAGGGAAGCAGCGAGAGTGAGGAATTGAAGATGGTGGGAGAAAACCCAACTCCTTCGGTTGAGAGTATAAACTAAGGTCCTGTGCTTAGAGTTATTAATAAGATAAGCGCATAATAAATGCTGTAATTATTATTATTATTATTATTAAAAGGTAAGAGGATAGCAAATTTATTGTTTTTAAATCTGTTTTCAGTGTCAGCATTTCCATCATCGCCTGACTTCGGTACCTTCCAGAGAAAGGAACTGCTAGACTGCTCCGAATCACTTAAGTTTCACTATCTGACTAAACATTGGACCCCACCAAAGGCACACCTGTTCCCTGTCACGCATCTGAATGGAAAAAACAGGAAGTTTCAAGACTCGTGGTTAGGTATTTATTCATGGCTTGTTTACTCACCCAGCCTAGATGGTTGTCTGTGTAAGTACTGTATAGTTTTTGGACCCAGCTGGAAAGTTCATCACTACTCCATGCATTATATTACATTACATAATTGTTGCTTTAGGTCCAGCTGACTCTTCCGAGCCAAATCAGGACCGGACAACCCCCAATCCGCATAAAAGATCTGCTGAAACAACCCTAGTGGAAAAACTGAATGCCCTCCACCAGCCAGTCACTTTACAATAAAGACATCCCACGCAGGGGACGGTTGAGGCTTCACCCCAACTTATCAAACCCCAGTTTACAAAAACAAAATAGAATACTAACATCATTATAAATTATCAACAAAACACATACATATAAAATGCCTACATTGCTAAATAATAACATCATAGGAAGCCCTAGTGACCACCTGGCAGAAAGCGTCCAATATTCCCAAGCTGATCCAACAGACCTCATACACAAACAAGGAGTCTTGTCCCGGAAGAGTTTTCAAGAAAAAAGGTAGGAGACTGGTCTAGCGAAGAAGACGATAGTATAGCAGATAGATAGAACAGAGCAGGAATGAGAAAGAGCAAATGAGAAAGACAGCGACAGTGGGAATTTAAAGCACTAAATTTCCAGTGGGGACACTATTTATACTGAAACCCCTGGCACCCCAACGGGGGTAATCACTACTCCATGCACAAACTGGACAAAAGCACTGACTCGATCAGATCAAAAACATGACAAGATGCATTATCACCAGAAAGCGTTAGAGAAAGCAGAAAACTTTATCCATAGTATGGAGAAACCAGCCACTTCCATTCGTGCCAAGGTAGACAAGAAACTCCAACAGAGGATTCTTGTTCAAATGTAGACTCACTCTTCTATCTCTGATTGAATCAGCCAGACCTGGTTCTACCTAACCTAGCTGTGTTCTCATTGGCTGGAAAAATCTGAGTGGATGTAAAATTAAAGCTCTATACCGTCAGCTGCGATGATGTCATTATCTGTGCGGGCGTCAAGCTACAACTGTGTTACACATGATCACTTCTGTCGTCTGCTACAGATTAACAGTGACCTTCTAAATCTACACTGACCAAACAAGCAAAAGCTCAAATTGTGCGGGGTAAACTGGTCCTCTTGTTACACACCATATTTTCATTTATAGGGGGTCAATTTTATTATATACAGAATTTGAATATATGAAGGGTTGCATGACAAAACGCGCTATACACCAAAAGTAACAAAATCGAGTTATATCCCTTGACACACTCAGCTCCTATAGCTGCAACTGCCTGTAAAAATATTTCTTCACAAAACGCGCTATAACCGTTACTAACCGCCAGCGAAACATGACAGTTCTTTACAAAACGCGCTATGAGCCACGGCCTCTTTTTGACAAAACGCTCTATATCCGTTCAGCCAATCAGATCGCCCGAAAGTGTTATATCCGGCCACACCTCCAGTCTTGTTGATAAGTGTAAACAAAGCGATTTATTTAGCACATTTGATTTATAATCTTAATAAAACGGAGCAATCCGTCAAAATTTATTATGGATAACTTTGATGACAGTTTGGAAGAAGTTAATTTGACAATTGGAGGGAGGAGAAAACGGAAGGATAAGACTACACACACAAAAGAAATAGTGAAGCGAGCACGTCATTCCAGTGGTGGCAAAATCCCAGCCATTGCCTACTCACACATTGACAATGCAGAGTGCAAAGGCTGCTTGGCAGCAAAACTGACACCCACAGACCTTGCTCTAAATCAAGAGAAGTTTTATGATTCCTTAAACAAGGCGAGATCAGCTTTTTGATTGTTGAACATCATTATTACGGGTTGTTCACAAATTGCGTAACACCTAGGCTAGGAAAGAGGGCGGGGAGGCGACCAATACGATGTGACAAAGATGGGGAGGGGAGTAGGACATGCGCTACATAAAGTGTGACGAGTTTATTTTAACTGCAGATAATGTTTCTGTTAACACAAAAGTGCGGTTAACTGTTAAAGTCATATCAGGACCACTCGCATTCTTATTCATATTGATTGCTCAAGTCTTGTTAATAATAATATTATCATCCCTATCATTAATATCAATAGCCTATTATTATATTTAGTAAATTAATATCAGTGGTGAAAATAATTGATTAATAGTCAGGTGTAGTACCTTTAGTTATTATGGTTAGCATTGTGTTATTATTGTCTATAAACTTATAATCTTTGCACTTTACTTTACATAATTATTCCAATCCTATCCTATCCTATCCTGTCCCGTAACCCGAAGGTCGTAGGGGCACCACAGATGATCGTTTAACCAGCATACTCCATCTTTCTCTGTCCTCAGCAGCCATGATCGCTTCGCTCAGTGTCAAACCAGTCCATTCTCGAATGTTGTCCTCCCACCTCTTTTTCGGTCTCACTCTTCTTCTACCTCCTTGCACTGTGCCTTGCAGAATAGTCTTTGCAAGGCCTGATGATCTGGTGACGTGGCCATACCATCGGAGTTTCCGTTTCTTCACCACTGTGAGCAGGTCATCGTGTTGTCCAATGGCTTGTGTGATGGTCTGTCGGACTTCGTCGTTGGTGATGTGTTGGGTATAGGAAATGCCCAGAAGTCTTCTGTAGCACCTCATCTCCAGTCCATGCTTTGTATTCTTCGTTGGAGATCTGCTGTGAATCCAGTGAATTTTAAATAGTATTGAGACAACTTTAAATAGTTTTTTTGCTAGGTAACGGATATAGTGCGTTTTGTGAAATAGCCTTTCACTGGATATAATGCGTTTTGTCAAAACAGTCAATATAAAAAATGGTCCAGTAAATATGATATCAAACATTGATTTGGTGATTTGTGTTTTTAAGAAAGCTTTAATGTTCTCATTTTTTAGTATAAGTACAAATAAGGAATATCTGCTACAAGGCCTGCCTTTAAAAACTGCCAAATATCTCAACTTGACAAATTTGGATATAGTGCGTTTTGTCATGCAACCCTTCATATATATATATATATATATGCAGTGCAATGCAATGGGTTGCATTTGAGCAAATTAAATTTTATGTTGTTTGATAATAGTAGTAGTAGTAGTAAGTAAAGTAGTAGTAGTGGTAATAGTAGTAGTAGTGAAGGAGCTGGGATAGGCAGTAAAGCCTTTATAAAATTATACCCTCTTTCCTTGAGATTCAACTCATAGGTAACCTATTGCATGCAATTTTCCTAATTATGAATCAAAGCTTCTAAACAAAATTACACATTTGGGTAATTTATTAATGAGATTTCTGAAAGTGTTAGTACATTTAGCATATTTGATTGAATATGGCAAGCTATTCCAATTAGTGCACAACTCTTTTACTAAACACATTCTTAGGCAGGTTAGTTTTCGAGTGCTGAATAAAAAAAAATTGTCCCTCGGATTGTCGAGTAACATTACAAGGGGATGAAAAAGGTCTTTATGGTTATTGAAAATCTTATAAGTTTCTATTATGTCACTTCTTATCCGCAGTGGTGTTCCTAGGATTAGAGGGCAATAGGACAAAATGTCCTAAATCATAAAACTAATCGGACATCATGTCCTGACTACATAAAAGCAATAGGACATTCAGATTGTGAAGCGAACCGATTAATGGTGCTTCTTTAGAAGACAGTGACTGAGAATAAATATGAATAAAGTAAAACAAAAACTCTGTTGTGTAAACAGTTTAAAAACTAGCTCAAAACAGACTTCCCTTTAGCAACACAAAGCGTTTTCTTCGGCGGCATTTTGAGCGTAGTAAGATCGTTGCAGAGGAAGTATGGTATCGGTTATTTCCCTTTCAAAAGTGTCGAGAGTTGCGGCCCTTTTGTTGTTCGACGGAATGTACTAAAGAGTGATAATAGTCTAGCATTGTCCACTATTCAAACTCGTTTTAACGGCTTTGACACTCCAGTTTGTACAGCTGTTTCTTGCAGTGACCGCTCTAGTCATAATACTATCGGACAATGACCGCTAATTTCGCAATAGAATCGGACATTTGACGGGACACAGGTGTTTGCATTCGGTCATTTTCCAAACGAATCGGACCATGACCGATGTCCGAGGCCTCGGGACATCACTGTATCCGTCTTCCTTTAGTTAAGCGAGTGCAATTTCAAATAACTTACTCTTTCACTGTAAGGCTAATCACAGCATTCACTTAACAACTCGGTTGCTCTGCGCTGAACTCTTTCAATGCTCTGCCGACTGTCTAAAGTAGGGTGACCAAATTGAATTACCGTATTGCACGTGACATTGTATAATTTAATAAACATATTCTTATTCAACTACAGGCAAGTCCTCTTTATCAAACCGATCATTTTATTAGCTTTATTAATACTGTTCAGTGGTGTTCCTAGGATTAGAGGGCAATAGGACAAAATGTCCTAAATCATAAAACTAATCAGACATCATGTCCTGACTACATAAAAGCAATAGGACATAGCTCTGAACTAACTTTCTACAACTAGTACTAGCCCCTACTTTCGTTTTATCGCCTTCTTTCGTTTCTTTCTCACCTTCGCCTTCAGCCTGATTCCCTGACGAAGCCGAGGGCCCTGCAAGCTGAATATCAGCAGACTTGTCACAGACAGTTGTCTCTTCCTTTCTCTTCAAAAACGAGCTCAAAACAGACTGCCCTTTACTAATAGCAACACAAAGCTTTTTCTTTGGCGGCATTTTGAGCGTAGAAGAACGTTGCAGAGGAAGTATGGTGTCGGTTATTTCCCTTTCAAAAGTGTCGAGAGTTGCGGCCCTTTTGTTGTTCGACGGAATGTACTAAAGAGTGATAATAGTCTAGCATTGTCCACTATTCAAACTCGTTTTAACGGCTTTGACAATCCAGTTTGTACAGCTGTTTCTTGCAGTGACCGCTCTAGTCATAATACTATCGGACAATGACCGCTAATTTCGCAAGAGAATCGGACATTTGACGGGACACAGGTGTTTGCATTCGGTCATTTTCCAAAAGAATCGGACCATGACCGATGTCCGAGGCCTCGGGACATCACTCACTGCTGTTTTGTATGTGGCAGGGTGGGGAACTCTCCTCGGATCCGCTGATTTCAGAGGAAATCGGCAGCCATTTCAGAGGGAAAAAAAAAGAGTTCAGAGCAAAAAAAATTTGTCCGTTTCCGAATCCAGTAGACCTATTATTACAAGTACCCATCCGTGTCCATCACCAGCAAAATTAATGAAGCAAAGCTCAATTGTCAGCTTTTTTAGGAAGTAAAACAACAGTGAACTTAATAATAATAATAATAATAATAATAATAATAATAATAATAATAATAATAATACAGGATGCTATACGCGCCTTACCCCAAATCATTCAGGCTCAAAGCGCGGCGACCTATACCAACATACACGCTCACCTGTCTCATCCACCCTCACACATACCAAACACACATCCATCACTCAAACAGGTGGTGTAAAGGCAGGGAGATCGCTATTAGAAGACGGAAAGAAAATCGAATTTTTATTTTTGAAATTTTTTTATATTGACTGTGTCCTGTACCATTACTGAAGGGTAAGGGTATTGCTTAGCTTTTCTTTTCCACAACTTGTGGAAGCTAAAATTAGACAATGTGCTGAAATGAAACCTCTTTAATTTAACTTGCAGAAACTTATTTGAAATTTTGCTAAGAAGATTGTTTCTATTAAAATTGAACTTGAGAAAGACTGAAATGTGCAAGAAGAAACAGACATCCAAAATGTAAAGGTTAGTGGTATTTGCTTGTGTGTGTGTGTGTGTGTGGGTGTGTGTGTGTGTGTGAATACGAAATTTTATTGTCATAAAACACAAGTGTGTGTGTGTGCTCCTGTGTTTGTTCAAGCTTTTTCTAATAATTATTACTTTTCTTTCATATTTGGTTGGTTCAGTTCACTATACATTTACTGCACTGTTACTATGCCACTCTTGGTATGGCTTAAAAACTTGCACATTTTCCGGGGGGCTTTGCCCCCCTGGACCTCCTACAAGGGCCCTGCACCTTGACCCCGCCGGGGGCCTAGGCGGCCCCTAGACCCCGGCCTTTTCAGAGTTTTTCTCAATGAGTTGTTCCCCACCCTGATGTGGGAATCAAATGTCAATTTGGAATCAAATATGACCCCTGGATCTTTCTCCTCTTCACACTTGATATTTCTTTGTCTTTTATTATCCAGTTTCATGGTAGCCTATTGTAAGGCACTCAGTCTCACGAATAAAGCAGACAAACGACTATATTCTTGTAGAGCTTTTACTCTGGCTTTTACAGTTACAGGCATGGCCGCTCTAACTTCTGATGTCTTATTAATACAAACTAAAACAACAACTTATAATCAACAAATATAATCTACATCTCCCTTCTCAAAAGAAGTTGAACTAAACGAAGTAATAATGAATCAAAACAGAAACATTAAACTGTGGAACACTAAACTCAAATGCAAAGTATTACATTTCTGCTCTTTCTGAAAGGTGTAACAAAACAATCAAATAACAAAATAAGTCAAGTCTCTTTCTTTCTTCTGTAATCAAAGAACTTCCTCTTTCCTTTATTTCGGGGAAAAAAATTAGCTAAACAATCATAATACTGTAATGTTCACAGTGGCATGTGTGTGTTAGTTTCTTTGAGGGACGCAAGTTCAGTTGTCAATGTGATCAAGTGTCAAAATATTTGGGGTTTGGCTTCACAACCCTTCCGTAGCGCATCACAGTAGATTGAGTGACTGGACCCTGGATCTGGACCTTGGGCTGGCTGGGTACTGAAAATGACATCAGGTCTGGACTAAATGGCAATGCTGGTGGCAAAGAGTGTACGGAAGGCGGAGACATGGATGGTGGAGATGGCTGTGACATGGGGTAAAGTGGGGTGGTGGCGATTCTCATGGGCGTATGTGGCATGGGACGGGTTGGGGTAAAGGCTGTAGGAAAAACAGCAACTGAGTGCCGAGGAGTTGTCTTTGGCCGAGGACATGAAGCTGGCGGGCTCTGTTCAGTGCTGGGTGTACTGTAGCTTGGCATAGTCCACTGCGGTCTGGGTTCACTGACCGGCAGGAGGTCTATTGCGGACGTATTCTGCGCCGTCGGACATGACGACATAGGACCGATGGCTGTCACGAGCAGTCTTCACAACTGCAAGCTTTTGAAACCCTTTGTCAGTCCGCATGCGCACCACTTCACTGGGTCTCAGAGGTCTTCGGTCTCTCGCCGACTTGTCGTGATAACGCTTCTGCTGCTGGCAGGCAGACTTCAACTGATTGGAGACGGAGGTGGTGTTCAAGGGTTTAGGTTTCAGGAGCTTTGTAGAGGTTGGTAGTGTGGTGCGGGTTCGTCTGGACAAAAGGCGCTGTGCCGGTGACCCCATGTCATCTCTAGGAATGTTCCGCAAGTTCAGAAGACCAAGCATTACGTCAGAGCCATCTCTTTTGCTTTTCTCTAGCAGCTGCTTGGACTGCTTGACAGTGTTTTCAGCCAGTGTTACTTACTGCAACTCCATCATTCTGGATGGCGAAATTGATAACACAGTCATGAGTCATATTCAAATTCTGCTTCTTCAGCTGGCTTTTACAGTTACAGGCATGGCCGCTCTAACTTCTGATGTCTTATTAATACAAACTAAAACAACTTATAATCAACAAATATAATCTACACCTATACAGATTATCCGGATTCCCTCTACCCGCATGCATCGCCTTAACTTATCAACGTTAAAATATAGATTCCACATTTGATATTGCGCACTTTACAAAATATCAACAACAACAAAAATAAATAAGTAAATAATAATAATAATAATGACGATATATGATGATGATGATGATGAAGATGATGGCGATGGACGTAATACAGGGTGGAGAACAACTGAATCAAGAAATCTCTGAAATCCGCCTTAGGTCCCGGTGGGGTTCAGGAGCCAAGCCCCTGTAGGGAGTCCATGGGGGCGAAGCCCCCTGGAAGAAAATGAATGTATGCAATTTTGAAAGTAATTTAGGGCCTCTCCTGCTAGCAAAAAGCACAAAGTAAACATGAATAGAAACAACAACAACAAAACAAGAATGTTTTATGCACATGCCTTTCAAAAAAGTTAAGAATCTTGATTTGTAGGCCTAACAAAGTTTGAGGTCTACCACTGTTACACACGAACTCCACATTTCCAATGCAATAGGCTTTTGTCACTTAAGCAGCACCTCAGCTTCTCACAACTACAGGAAAGTTATAATTTTAAAACCACATATCTGATATCAATTCTTAGTTTGTCATCTGATTTCAAAAGACTGCTAGACATTGAAAAGAATCGCTGAAGCATAACACAAAGGAAGGAGGACGCGCGCGCTTTATATGCTACTGTTCCCAGTCGTGGTCGCCCGATTTTGTTTTCTTGCTCATAGTAGGCCTATATAGTAGGCCTTATAGCATAGCTCTGTATCAAAAGTCGCGGATGGGCGCTTTCTCTGATCGCATTGAATGACCGACAAAATAACTTGAATGCAACACGGAGGTGTTCCGCGAAAAATATATCGGACGAAAAATAAAAATCTCGGAACTCAATATTTTTTTCTCGGAAATGCAAATACCTTTCCCGGAAATCCGCGGATCCGAGGAAAATTCTCCACCCTGGTAATAATAATAATAATAATAATAATAATAATAATAATAATAATAATAATAAGATGATGATAGATAAGATAAGAGATAAGACAACTTTATTATCTTTTTTACAAGAAATTACATTGTGGTGTACAATTACAATCAACAAGGAATAAACACTATAATAATAACAACAATCATAATGACAATGAGGATAAAAATGCACAGTCACATATGAATATAATTACACTTATGCATGCTAACATTAAACGACAGCAAATGTTAAATGAAATTATTTTGGGCAAACAAACACACACACACACACACACGTGTCATTTATTAAGTAATGATGATGATGATGATGATGATGATGATGATGATGATGATGATGATGATGATGATGATGACAGAAGAAGAAATGACCTCAATGGATAAATCTCTTCCCCAACAAATATCAATCAAGAGGAAGAAAAGAAAAGTCTTTTCCTCTCAAGGGATGATATTCATTTCACCACAAAAATCGTTTTGGTTTTTGTCACATGTCACTTGAAGCACAAGCTGTGCGGATCACAGGGATGCTGCAGAGATCACAGGCATAGATTAGAATTTTATTCTGCGTCATTGCTCTTTACTACACATAATATTCATTGCCTGTATTGTGCTGTTAGAACGGTATTCCCTGTTCTATGCCTGTGACGAGCCTAGAGATCATTGTCTAAAACATAAGAATTGCCACAATGGAGTATTGCGAAGCTACGAGAGGGCATTGCTCAATAATGGAACTGTCCGCAGCAATTTTGGGTAGATTATCTGAAACGTGGGTTGTTGTTTTTTGTTTTAGGTTGTTGTTTTTTGTTTGTTGTTATTTTATGTTTTAAAGAGTAATCCTAGTGTGATTTACTGTTTTGCATTCCCACCCACTTCAAAAGAACACACACACATTGTTCTTGAAAACTGATAGCGCACTTTAGTTCTCAATGAACTGCGCCGGAGAATATTATCACAGTCTGGAGTGCTAGTGATACCTTGTACAAGTGGACATGGGATTGTACGTATCTTTAATTAATTAGGTTGACCAATGAGTGTCTACACACATGAATTTCAGGGAGGTGCGCATGTGTTTAGGGAAAAAAAGGTGTGTGCATGACTATGTGCTTTTTATGAAGCAAAACTATGTCAACTAACAGGGCACAAACGCTGCATTATTTACATTTGTGTATATCCAATCTATTCAGTTATTCGCGTGTGATCAATGGACTCTTGCAAGAAAGCGAAATAAAATAAGCTTTTAAAATGTATTCTTAGCTCTTCAAGAAACTTTAATAACTTCAGATAGTTTTTCTTTAACAAATTATAATAGTATTCATAGCCCTATTTTTAAAACCACCCCTCCTCGGGTTGTTTCCCTTTTTATAAGGATATATTATTCCAGACTATTCTTATAAATTCATCTTTAGAAGTTGTTGCTGCCCGTATTGCGTTTAGTAAATCTATAACAGTTGCTTCAATTTATTTGTCTCCATCAGTAAACATAAATAAACATTTTCTTTTAGAAGTCTTCAATCAGCTTCCTAGACCCTTTCTAATATTAGGTGATTTTAATGCCAAGTCTCCTTTATGGGGAGTGATATTCTAGACTCCCGGGGCAAAATGATTGAGGATGTTCTTTCTGATCTGGATCTGTGTATTCTAAATTCTGGTTCCCCTACTTTTATTTCTTCATCATACAGCACGAGTTCCCACATTGATCATCAGTCTGTGATCCCTCTTTGTTTCTGGATTTCAGCTGGCGGACGAATGATGACTTGTGCGGTAGTGATCATTTTCCTATTATTTGTAACATTTAACCAAACTAATAAAGAACAATATCCTAAGTTTTGGAAAATTAAAAACACTAATTGGTCTTATTATAGTGAATCATCTTTCTCTGCTTTACAGAAAGACTTTAATATAGATTTCGAAGACCCTGCTGAAGCTTTTTCTAATATTATAACTGGAATTGCAAATAAACTTATACCTAAAACTTCTAGCAAAACCTCATCCTCCCAGAAATCCATGGTTTGACGATGAATGTAAACAGTTGCTTAATGAACGAAAGAAAGCCCAAAGAAAACTTTTTTCTCAACCAACCGTTGAAAACATTATAACTTTTAAAAAACTTAAAGCTAAATGTCATCTTTTATTTAAAAGGAAGAAAAAGTATCATGGAGATCCTTCTACTCTACATTAAATTTTACAATAGTAAGACAGTACGGAGGGTGGTAAATAAACTTAAAAATACAAATTCTACAGCAGTGTTTAAAACGTGATAATGAAATAATTACAAATAAAAAAGAAATAGCTAATATCCTAGCAGAAACAATTAGTAAAAATTCCTCGTCAGACCATTACAGTACAGATTTTCAAAAATTTAAAGCTCGGAAAGAAAGAACCCCATGTAATTTTAAATCCGATAGTTTAGAATTTTATAATGTACCTTTCTCTTTAATTGAATTAAAAGACGCTCTGTTAAAAAGTAATAACTCAGCCCCTGGTCCAGATAATATTCATTATCAACTATTAACTCATCTCTCAGATCCCTCTTTAGAAATTTTACTAAGTATTTATAACAAAATATGGTCCTCTGGTACATTTCCAGTATCATGGAAAGAGGCTAATATCATCCCAATTCCTAAAACTGGTAAAGATTCTTCAGACCCGAACAATTACAGACCTATCGCTCTAACAAGTTGTCTTTGTAAAACTATGGAACGAATGGTCTATGAGCGTCTGGTCTGGCAATTAGAAATGTCTGGAGCTTTGTCTTCTTTTCAGTGTGGTTTCCGTAAAAACAGAAGTACAGCGGACCATCTGGTTCGCTTTGAAACTTTTATTCGAAATGCTTTTATTAATAATGAACAAGTTGTGGCAGTCTTTTTTGATCTAGAGAAAGCATATGATACCACTTGGAAACGTAGTATCTTATTAGATCTCCAAGAACTAGGTTTTAAAGGTAATCTGCCGTTTTTCGTATCTAATTTTCTAACTGACAGAATCTTTAGAGTACGAATAGGTACCACACTCTCAGATTTGCATAAACAAGAAATGGGTTTCCACAAGGCAGTATTCTATCTCCTCTTTTATTTAATATTAAAATAAACAAAATTGTTAGTTCTACTAAACAACATATTGATAAATCTTTATTGGTAGACGCTTTTGCTATTTGTGCCAAAGGAAAGAATCTAAATTTAATAGAAAGGCAACTTCAATTAAGTATCAATGCTATTCAAAAATAAGTGAAAACGGGTTTAAATTTTCTTCAAGCAAAACTGAATGCATTCATTTTCATAAGAAAAGAGGTTTGCAAAAACCTCCAGAACTACAACTTGATAATGTAAATATTAAGGTGACAGACAAAGTGAAATTTTTAGGTATTATTTTTGACTCTAAATTAACATTTCTTCCTCACATTAAATATTTAACAACATCTTGCTTTAAAAAATTTAATTTAATTAAGGTAGTCAGCCATACTCATTGGGGTGCAGACAAAAAGACTTTACTATGTCTTTATAGATCTTTAGTGAGATCAAAACTGGACTATGGATGTTTCATTTATGGTTCAGCCCGTAGATATTACTTAAAAGCCTTGGACCCTATTCATCATCAAGCGCTCCGTTTATGTCTGGGTGCTTTCAGAACATCACCCAAAGAAAGTTTATATGTAGAAGCAAATGAATTTCCACTAGAGCTCCGAAGAATAAAATTAGCTTTAAACTATTATATTAAGCTTCGAGCACACCCTGATAATCCTGCCTATGATTGTGTAATAAAGCCCAAGTTCAAAGTTAAATTCTTGGACAAGCCATCTGAAATACCTTCGTTTGGTTTACGTATTCTTCCTCACCTGACTTCAGCCAATATTGACACGAAGAATATCTCTGATGACCCTCTATATACCACTTTACCACCATGGAATGTAGACATTCCAGTTATAGACTTTTCACTAACCTCACATGGAAAGGAGACAACCTCTCTGACAGTTTTTAAACATTTATTTAATGAACTGTGCAGTAAATACCCTGGCTATTTTAAATTATTTACAGATGGTTCCTTACAAAATAACAGAGTAGCGGCTGCTACTGTTTCTGGCCTTAATTTTTCAAATCAAACCTGTAAACGTCTCCCAGATGACTGCTCTATATTTACAGCAGAACTGTATGCAATTCTTTTAGCCTTAAAACAAATAGTCAGCTCTACAAAAAAAACTGTTTATTATTTTTTCCGATTCCTTATCAGTTTTACAGACCTTGAATACACACATCCAGTAATAGCAGATATCCTTGAGCTGTACAATTCCTTAATTAAGAATCAAAATAAAAAGATTGTTTTAGCTTGGATTCCTAGCCATATGGGAATCAAAGGTAATGAGGTAGTTGATATGGCTGCCAAAGAAGATCTGAAACTTCCTGTTTCTACAAATATTTTCATACCTTTTACTGATCTTAAAAAGAAAAATTAATGATTATGTTAAAGATCTGTGGACTAAGGACTGGTCAAACCAGATAAACAACAAGCTTTTCCATATAGTCCCAGACTTGTCGAAGCGGTTGCCTTGTTTAACTTGTAATAGAAAGGTGGCCACACTTCTGACAAGATTGCGCATTGGACATACTGGTTTTTCGCACTCTTTTCTATTAAACAAAACTGATCCACCTTGGTGTGATCCATGTGATTGCCTTTTGTCTGTTAAACACTTATTATTAGACTGTCCTGCGTTGAGTAGGTACAGAAGAATGTTCTACAACGTTTTATTGTTAAAAGAATTATTTGAAACGGTTTCTTTTTTCAATATTTTGGAATTCTTAAGGAATGTTGGTTTTATCTAAAAAATCTGACCGTGCTATTTGAATAATTTGTTTATAAATCTGTATTATTCATCTAAATTGTTGGTTTTATATTGTTCATGTTTTTTATACCTTGTTTTTAAAAAATTGAAACTTCGTTTACTTCGATTATTAATCTTGTAGTGGTCCTGATATAACCTACCTAAGCTGTTGATAGGACCCTATAAACAATAAATAAAATACGAATTACAAGTTACACGATTAAAAAATTTGACACAAGTAAAAACATCAAACAACATGCAAATTATACTATTTAAACATTTTAATCTAATTAAAAACATCCAAACATGATAGTTATTTAGTTATTCATTGCTTACAATGTCAAGTTGACTGCAAAGAGCCGAATCAGGTGTTCTCCAAAGCTCAGGTTCTTCAGTTGGTGTGCTCCAAAGCTAAGGTTCTTCTGTTAGTTATTCATTGCTTACAGGGTCCAGCGGACTGCAAAGAGCCGAATCAAGACCACAACTTGGCTGAAAGAGGACTCACTCCTGATCCGCATAAAAGATCTGCTGAAACAACCCTAGTGGTAACACTGACGGCACTCCACCTGTCATCACTGTACAATAAAGACAACCCATGCAGGGGACGCTGAGGCTATACTCTAATTTATCGAACCTTCGTTTACATTACATTACATGGTTATTGCTTTAGGTCCAGAGGACTCTTCCGAGCCAAATCGGGACCGGACAACCCCTGATCCGCATAAAAGATCTGCTGAAACAACCCTAGTGGTAAAACTGAATACTCTCCACCAGCCAGTCACTTTACAATAAAGACATCCCACGCAGGGGACGCTGAGGTTGTACTCTAATTTATCGAACCCCCGTTTACAAAAACAAAATAGAATACAAACATCATTATAAATTATCAACAAAACACATACATATAAAATGTCCACATTGCTAAATAATAACATCATAGGAAGCCCTAGTGACCACCTGGCAGAAAGCGTCCAATATTCCCAAGCTGATCCAACAGACCTCACACACAAATAAGGAGTCTTGTCCCGGAAGAGTTTTCAAAAAAAAGGTAGGTGACTGGTCTAGCGAAGAAGAAGAGAGTATAGCAGATTGATAGAACAGAGCATGAATGAGAAAGAACAAATGAGAAAGACAGCGACAGTGGGAATTTAAAGCACTAAATTTCCAGAAAGTGGAGATACTATTTATACTGAAACCCACGGAACCCCAACGGGGGTACCTTCGTTTACAAAAAACAAAATAGAATACAAACATCATTATAAAATATCAACAAAACACATACATATAAAATGCCTACATTGCTAAATAATAACATCATAGGAAGCCCTAGTGACCATTTGGCAAAAAGCGTCCCAAATATTCCCAAGCTGATCCAACAGACCTCACACACAAATGAGGAGTTTTGTCCCGGAAGAGTTTTCAAGAAAAAAGGTAGGTGACTGGTCTTGCGAAGAAGAAGATAGTATAGTACTAGTAGATTGCTAGAACAGAGTAGGAATGAGAAAGAACAAATGAGAAAGACAGCGACAGTGGGAATTTAAAGCACTACATTTCCAGAAAGTGGGGATACTATTTATACAAAATATCCCGGCACCTCAACCAGGGACCAAACATGATGCAAATTAAGAGTTACAGTTATTTAACTCGTTGCCTGCCAGGCATGTTTCCACGTTTGTGCCAGACATTTCTCTGGCACCGGAAAGAAAGTTCAGTATCTTAGGCATTTAAGCTTCTGTTCTTTCAATAATATTGTTAAATAGACATATTTCATATCAAATTAAAGGTAAAAGAGTGAAGAATAAGGGAAAAAAAACACAAAAATGTTAATTTGATTATTGAAATGTGTGTTTTGAAAGCAAGTAGATCTTTTTGAAATGATAAAATAAAATAAAAATATTTCTACATACCACAGTGATAAAAAAAATCTGGAGGAATAATTCCAATCACTGAATCAGCTTCACGCAACAGAAAAAAATTTATTTAGGATCAAAATACACTTTACAGTTTGAAATTATATTGATTATTAGCAGAGTTTGACACACTGTCGATTGTGCCCATCACAATGCTTAGTAAAATGCACAAAAAACACTAAAAACGAATCAATTTGAAGAAACCACGCGCGTGTCGATCGAGAATGAAAGTAGAAAGAGTTATCTCTCTTTGGTTAAAATAAAACTTGGATTGGACTGCGCAAAAAAACGGAACGAAAAGGAATACTGAAATCGATGATATATCGTAGATTGGCAAAAACATGGTGGCTCAGATCGATGATATATCGTCGATTGGCAGGCAATGAGCTAAGCATTTCAAACCAAGTAAAAACATCCGAACATCAAAAGTAAAACTAATAGAAAATCTAAGTAAAACAATCAAGCGAATTTTTGTATTTTGAAATTTTTTCAGTGGAGAGTGGGAGGGTGGGTAACAGGGGGTGTTTTAATTTGGACATCATTTGACACACATGCAGGTTACTATTCACAAAACAATAAACAAACAACTAGAAGGGCTATATGACACACATGCCCCTTATGGAACTAGCAATATTTAACATGAAAATGAGTGCCCAGAAAAACAAACAAAAAACACAACAAAATGGAACAGTGACATTAAAATGCAATTACGGACTTTGATCTTTTTATGCTCTTGACCTTGAAATAACCTTGTCCCCCGGCTCAAAATACACTCATGTACTATCAAACATGACATTACATTACATGATTATTGCTTTAGGTCCAGCGGACTCTTCCGAGCCAAATCAGGACTGGACAACCCCTGATTCGCATAAAAGATCTGCTGAAACAACCCTAGTGGTAAAACTGAAAGCTCTCCACTAGCCAGTCACTTTACAATAAAGACATCCCATGCAAGGGATGCTGAGGCTGTACTCTAATTTATCGAACCCCCGTTTACAAAAACAAAATAGAATATAAACATCATTACAAATTATCAACAAAACACATACATATAAAATGCCTACATTGCTAAATAATAACATCATAGGAAGACCTAGTGACCACTGTAACGAACGCAGTTCGTACACGTTTGTGTAGGAAGACGTTATGACGTCACTGCGTTATTTACGATTAGTTTTGTGAGCTGATCTTAGCTCAGAGATTCCATATCAGCCGAAGTGAACGGACGTATTCGTGGGTGCGCTAAGAAAGCCTGATTCTGCTAAGGAATAAGATAGCTGTATCAAAGAATACAGCGGGCCCGGTACGGAGCGGAGAACCCCTGATGTGCGGCTGATGGATCTGTCCATATAACATCATCTACTTGACCGGATGTGGACACCATCATTGCCTTATCTCTCCTTCGAGTATCATCACTGGTGCAGACGTGCAACAACGGTGCCGAAGTGAACCTCCGGATCTATGCCACGAAGACACCTGCAGCGTCTTCGGTGTGTGGCTGTGACCCCAGCGTCGGCTGATAATTCCGCGCCGGGAGTGCTTGGAAACGATCCGCGAAAACGGTTAGTAAAGAGAAACTGTGAATTCTAGAAGCTCCTGAAGTCATCGAAGTGAAATCTTTATCTGTGTCGATGCTAATGCAAAGAGTAGAGTCGAGTGACGTCTCAAGAAGGGACGACTTCTGCTAGTGTTGAATTCTGAAAGCAACCTACATGCCACCTATCAAATTGACTGCGTGAACTTATTAAGCTAACTGTGTGCACTTATCAAATTGACTGCGTGGACTTATTAAGTTAACTGTGTGTGCACTTAATTATTATCTGTGTGAATTTATTTATATGCTGGAAAGAATTGTACGACTAAATGTATTTGTGGATGATTTAATGTATATGTGAATGATTGAATGAGAAATAATGAAACAGAGGATAAAGAGAAATAACTGTGTATTCTTTGTTCTTGTCTGTAAGCACGTGTGTGGTGGTGGATGAAAGAGTATAGTA
Organism: Oncomelania hupensis; assembly: GCA_036898135.1. Lineage (NCBI taxonomy): Eukaryota > Metazoa > Mollusca > Gastropoda > Littorinimorpha > Pomatiopsidae > Oncomelania > Oncomelania hupensis. The sequence goes on from CM072512.1 coordinate 112,739,760, forward strand.
AACAGAGATAGAACACACACCTTTATACTGAGCGTCAGACAGCCACACTCACTCATTAGATTAAACGTAGTATATATAAATAGATATTTAATTTAAATACAACAAAAACCCTCCGTTACAACCACCTGGCAGAAAGTGTCCAATATTCCCAAGCTGATCCAACAGACCTCATACACAAACAAGGAGTCTTGTCCCGGAAGAGTTTTCAAGAAAAAAAATAGGTGACTGGTCTAGCGAAGAAGAAGATAGTATAGCAGATTGATAGAACAGAGCAGGAATGAGAAAGAGCAAATGAGAAAGACAGAGACAGTGGGAATTTAAAGCACTAAATTTCCAGAAAATGGGGATACTATTTATACTGAAACCCCCGGCACCCCAACGGGGGTACGTACTATCAAAGAAACTACAGCAAAAGTGGTATTATGCCAAAAAAACAGTGACCTTGGGATGATCTTGACCTTCAGTGACCTTGACCTTCATGTGATCTCTCATGCTCGTGTATGATCAAATAACCAATGTTGCATGCTATGGGTTAAACAGAGCCATTACACCGTAAGATTACCTATTTTTTGTATGTTTTTGCAAGGCCTAAAATGACCTTTACCATCAAGATAATAGCAAAACCAAAAATAAAATAAAAAGATAAACGCAAAAACATAACGTATATAAATTAAAAGATCAATCTATCATCTCTAAATACAACGTTTGAACTTTGGACAGCTCCAGTGATCTTGACCCTAAAGTGGGGTTGACCAAATTTGCATAGTATGTGTGTCTCATTGATATCTATCATGCATCAAAGAATCATTGTGAAAAATTGTCATTTTTTGACTAACATTTGTTGACTCTGTGACCTTGATCTTGAAGTCATTCATTCACTGATCAATTATGATGTCTCATGAATATACACCATCTTGCCAAGTTTGGTTGTGATAGCTAAAATAGGTTCCGAGATATTAATCCGCTTGCAAGTTTTGCATAACAGATGGTGACCTATTGTCGGCTGGAAATTGTAAATTTTTTAAAATGTAATTTTTAGACTATTTAGGGTTTATCTTTGCACAGATTTGCAAAAACCTGGACATTTTTGTTTTTGTTTTGTTATATATACAAACATTGGCTATGCAAGTGAGTCAAAAAGTAATTTAATTATACAATACATAATAATAATAAAAAATTAATTAAACAATATATAATAAAAATAAATTAATAATAATAATAATAATAATAATAATAATAATAATAATAATAATAGTACATCGAGACAAAATTTTATTTCCCACATGATTATCTGGTGCTCAATAATGAACCTTTTCTTACACACACACATCAAATACCTTGATGATGATTGGAACTGTTCTTGAATGATACACGTAAAGGAAAAGAAATGTCAGCAAACTGATGGCGCTTCGTCTTCTTAGTTTTCAGTTACATCATCATGTTCAACACGTTTAAGTACTGCATTTGTGATGCAATCTTAAACAAAAAAATTCAGAAAAATATTTTGTTTGTGATTGCTGTCATTGATACCTCTTTCACTGGCATTTTGTATTATCCATTGGTATTATTTCATCATCATTGTATTCCACAATCATCTTCACTATCATTGTCATTATCCAATCTTCTTCTCTCATGTCTCTACTGTTGTTCTTCTTACTCCTCTTTTTTTCCTGTTGCATTTAATTTTCTTGCACCATAAACTCATCAACATCATTATTATTATCATCATCACTATTCCCAGCATCCAACCCCATACTCAATCTCTTCACCAATCTTATGTACCTTCTTCTTAAGCGCACCATCCTCTGATAATCTTGTAGTTCTAGTTCTGTGGCTGTGATGGGTGGTGAACTTGGTAATAATCTTTCCCCACTTGAAGATCTGTTCCCGACTGATAGTATGCTCCCTGATGATCTACTCCCACTGGGTGATGTACTCTCATTTGAAGTTCTGTTCCTGACTGGTACTATGCTCCCAGATGGTCTACTCCCACTGGGTGATGTACTCTCATTTGAAGTTCTGTTCCTGACTGGTACTATGCTCCCTGATGGTCTACTCCCACTGGGTGATGTACTCTCATTTGAAGTTCTGTTCCTGACTGGTACTATGCTCCCTGATGGTCTACTCCCACTGGGTGATGTACTCTCATTTGAAGTTCTGTTCCTGACTGGTACTATGCTCCCTGATGGTCTACTCCCACTGGGTGATCTGCTCCCACTTGAAGATCTGTTCCTGACAAAATCTATGCTCTTTTCTGAGGAGCTGCTAGACGTTATTCTACTTTGCTTGACATTACCTGGCCTATCTGATGGTGATGTATTTCTTCGCTTGACCCTGCTCTTGGATGGCCTCACCTCCCCTGTGGAAAATAGATCGCAATCCATCCAAACATGTTCCAACCTTGAACTCTCACATTAGAAAAACAGCAGTTTTAAAGTGAAATGGTATTTACAGACATGGACATCTACTTTGCAAAGTATACTGGTCTGCCAAGAGTTAATTTCTCGCGGTGAGTAGCAAGCTTTAATAATCTAATGGAATTATTCAGTCTCCATTCATTAATTTTAACCTTGAGCTTTGACCAAGGTCAATAAATCGAGCAACTGTATTATTTTGTTCAAGAATAAAAATCATGAATACTCAACTGAAAAACAAAAATATTATAACATTAGAAGGGCAAAGCCCATATGACTCACATGCTCCTTATGGACCTTGTAATATTTAACATGAAAACCAGTCCCGGAAAAAAAGAAATTAACAGGTGGCATTAAAATGCAAATACCAACTTTGATCGTTCTATGCTCTTCACCTTGAAAGTACCTTGACCTCTGGCTCCAAATACACTCATGCACAATCAAAAAAACGACAGCAAAAGTATTATGGAGAAAAAAAACAATGACCTTGGGATGATCTTGACATTCACATTACTTCTGAATCTGATACTCATAACCCGATGTTGTTGCATACTATAGGTTAAATAAAGAGCAATTCTACTGTACAATTATTATCTCTCAATACAAAAAACTGTGACCTTCGGATAACCTTTACCATCAGTGACCTTGACCTTGGAATGACCTTGACCCTCACATGACCTCTCTTGTATGTTTGATCAAATAACCTAACTTTGTTGCATACTATTGGTTAAATAAACGCCATTCCACTGTACAATGATCTATTTATTGTATGTTTCTGCAAGGTCTAAAATGACCCTGACCTTCAAGATCAAAGCAAAAACAGAATATATATATATATATATATATATATATATATATATATATATATATATATATATATATATATATATATATATATATATATATATATATATATATATATGAAAGATCAATCTATCACCTCTAAATACAACAAGTTTGGACTTCATAGCTCTCATAGTTTAGAGTCAAGGTCACTTCAAAGTACCTATACGACTCAACTTTGGACAGCTCCAGTGACCTTGACTGTGACAAAATTTGCACAGTATGTGTGTCTCATTGATGTCTATCATGCTTCAAAGAATCATAAGTTCAATATTAATAACTTCCTATCCTATCCCGTAACTCAAAGGTCATTGGGGCACCACAGATGATCGTTTAACCAGCGTACTCCCTGTCATCTTTCCCTGTTAGTTAGTTAGTTATTCATGGTACAGGGTCCAGCGGACTGCAAAGAGCCGAATCAGGACCACAAAATCAAGATCACAACTTCACTGAAAGAGGACTCACCCCTCATCCGCATAAAAGATCTGCTGAAACAACCATAGTGGCAACACTGAAGGCACTCCACCAGCCGGTCACTTTACGAGCGGACTACAAAGAGGACCCTGAGGAAGGGAGGGCAGAAACCGAAGAACAACCAGGCAAACAGTTTCCAACTCCAAGTCATTGATATGCCAAGACAGCTGGTTCTGAGACCAAAACCCTGGGCTGCAAGGCTGTCTGTATGACCAACCGCCCAAAGACGCCTCTGTGAAACATTTCCGCCACCGAAGGAGGCAGAGAGATCAGGACACCCATCAAAAGCCACTGAAATCCTCCCAAGAAAGCAGAGCAGCGCGAAGGTCCTTGTGTTAGTATTAGACGCCGGCATTAGTACAGTGGAACCTCCGGTATCCGTCTCTCTTGTATACGACTCCCTCGGTTATATGACCTGAAAACTTCTGACAGTTTCACTTCCAATAATAAATGACATCTGGTGTGCGACAATCTCGTTTATGCGACTAGCGACCGTATCTTAAGCCCTTTATACGACCGTCTTAGGCAATTTAAAAGAGAAATCAGTTAATGTATTGACTGGACCTTTCGTTTTTTTCTCTCATGTTAGTGTATGCCTGCTGTTGTATGCTATTTCCGGTTCGCAAGTAAGGGAAATTACTCGTCTACACTGGCTTGTCAAACTGGCTTCATGCAAGAGGAAAGTTTTGAGTTTGGCAGAGAGAATGAAAGTGATTGAAAGAAGTCCAAAGGGGGAGAGTTGTTTGTCTATTGCTAGAAGTTTAGACGTTGGGAAGACCCAAATTCTGCTTATCATAAAGGATAACAAATTATGACTACATACCCCTAGCCCTCCAAACCTGACTTCCCCCTACCCCCCCCCCCCCCCCCCACCCCCCCCCCCCCCCCCCCCCCACCCCTCCTATTTCCGGTATAAGACCACCTCTATTATAAGACCGTTTTTTCTCAGATTTTGGACGGTCTTATACCGGAGGTTCCACTGTATTAGCATCAGAATTTTTGTAATTTTTAAGAAAAAAATGTAGGATTGATCGATTTGCACATGCCTAGTTAATGTGATTTGTAACAAGAACAGTGTTATAATCTAGTCAACTAAAAGGTGGTGGATAATTTTCTGGATCTATGTATTAAGAGATTAGATATTTATTGTCTTGGTAGTTTTGTCTTATATGAGTGTTTTATGAATATTGTCAGAAAGTAAGCATAATATCCTTACTGTGTGGGCTCCCTTGGTATGCTAGATGGCCAATGTGTGGGTATGAACGAAATCGAACATGCAGCCATAAGTATTTCTGATATTCAGATAGATTGAGCATATAGACATTAGTCATTCATATTCTAGCATTACCACAGTCGGTTACAGTCTGACGCCCAGACAACTGAGCATAATCCTGGCAGGGCTGAGCTTTAACGTTCGCCAACTCGCCAATGGCCCCTAAAAATAGTGTGTGGCGAGCTTGATTTGGGGTACCATTCGCCCGGCTGGCGACTTGAAAATACCGCCAGTGGTAGAGATTCTGTACCTGTACACGGACTTTTGACTTGCAATGTAAAACAAAACACGCGCCAACAGCTTCTGCAGTCAGCACCGGAGACCCGTTCCGATGCATGCTAGGAAGTTAGGTAACGCTAGCAAAGCGAGGGATTTGCGAAGTAAAAATAGCCTTTTCTCGCTAGACTTTCTTCTTTCCCTCGCCGCGAAACGCTACTGCGCTGCGAGATCCTAGCCTTCTTGCTTCCTTGAGTGTATCGGAACGAGTCTCTGACTTCCTTGATGAGTCACGCGAGACTTGCCGTACTTTCGATATTCCCCATTCTCAGTCTTTTGTCAATCTCGAATGATGTGGCGCTTTTTAAGCGGTGTCTCGGAGCCTCCAGCAAAAAAAATAAAGTCCGAAGAAGAAAAAAAACAGCAGAATAAGAAATACGAAGAAGAGAAGCGAGATCAGAAGTGGGTGCCTGGTTGGAAAAAGACAGACACAGGGGAGGAGAGAGCATGGCTTGTTTACAATGACGACAAAAAGGAGAAGCACTGTGCACTCTGTCGAAAATGGGTGACAACGTACAAACAGCAACAGCAGCTGTTTGTAATCGGCACAAATTTGTTTAAACTCGATTCAATAAAAAAAACACGAGCAGATGATGACTTAGCTGGCCTGAAGAAGGCACACCCAAGCTCCTTCAAGTTTTGGAACATTGAGGAGGAGGATGTCGATGATGAATAAATTATACAGTGCTTGTTTTAAAAAATGAAACAGTGTTGTTGTTGAAATTTATCTTGTTTATTAGCTGCAATAGTTATACAGTTTTTAAAAAATGACCGTGCTTTCAATCAAGGGGTCTGGCAACCTGAGAAATATTTTGGCAACTTCAACTTCCCAGGTTAGGAGCCCGGCTGGCTCCTTAGCCTGGCTTGCTAAATCTCAGCCCTGTCCTGGGCGACCAGGGATAGGGCAAAGGGACCTATTGCATGCTGGGTGTATTTGTGTAACCAGCACTACCCTGTCTAGGACAAGATTACATTACATTACATGATTTTTTGCTTTAGGTCCAGCGGACTCTTCAGAGCCAAATCAGGACCGGACAACCCCTGATTCGCATAAAAGATCTGCTGAAACAACCCTAGTGGTAAAACTGAAGGCTCTCCACCAGCCAGTCACTTTACAATAAAGACATCCCATGCAGGGGACGCTGAGGCTGTACTCTAATTTATCGAACCCCAGTTTACAAAAACAAAATAGAATACAAACATCATTATAAATTATCAACAAAACACATACATATAAAATGCCTACATTGCTAAATAATAACATCATAGGAAGCCCTAGTGACCACCTGGCAGAAAGCGTCCAATATTCCCAAGCTGATCCAACAGACCTCATACACAAACAAGGAGTCTTGTCCCGGAAGAGTTTTCAAGAAAAAAGGTATGTGACTGGTCTAGCGAAGAAGATAGTATAGCAGATTGTTAGAACAGAGCAGGAATGAGAAAGAACAAATGAGAAAGATAGCAACAGTGGGAATTTAAAGCACTAAATTTCCAGAAAATGGGGATACTATTTATACTGAAACCCCCGGCACCCCAACGGTGAGGGTCTAGTACATGAGTGTCAGGGTCTTTAAAGTCTATGTGGTGGAATGCATGTGTTCATTCACAGACTAGTTCTTGGTTTATACTCTCATCTGAAGGAGATTTGCAAAAATTGGGAATTTTTTTATTTTGGGGTGAGTACATACTCACATGCATAGCATGGATAGACAATCAATACTTAAATGACAAACTGAATAAATCCTATGTCATTTCATGCTTGACTCAAACAATTTGTTTCTGGCAGAAAGATGCAATAGTGGGTCATGGGAGAGGAGTGACGCACTACCTACCTAATATAGCCAGAGCACCCTTGAGTTTATCCACTGTGTTTGGATTGAAGATCAAGTCTACAGTCTTCATGTGTTTCTCGATGCTGTGTTGCTTGGCCACGGCATCCACCTTGGCCCCCAGACTGCCCACCATACCCAGGATGATGCTGCTCGAGGAACTCTCTAGAACATCCTCCACCGTGGTCGCATTAGAGACAAGAATGGCCCGTGATGTCTCTAGGTCTTTCAGTAAGTCTGTTGTCATTACTTCCAGCATCTGCTCAACCTTGTGGCGCCGTTCCTCAACACATTGCACAAGGTTATCAAACATGACTTTGGTCGTCTGACCCAAATCCTTGACCATGTCCTTTACCTCTTGGATCTGTAAACAACAAAACACTACATAAAACAATATTCTATAAATAAAAATTGGACCTGTTCAAGTCGAGAAATTAAGCAGATAGTATGTATCATATGCTAATTAAATATGTAAACAACATTAAAAGCCTAAGATGAGTTATGTTTAGATGTCTAATAAGAATTAATTATATCCAAGATGCTATCAGTAAACTCCAGTCCCGTCTCTTTAGACACCTTTATCACTTGTGCTCTACACAAACTTTTTGTCACCCGCATATGAGTTACCTGTGTCTCCAGGGCCCATTGGGTCTGCCTCATGTCTATTGCTTTCCCTCTGAGCTCCTCCCTCTTCTCTTCTGCCACATCCTCTACTGCTTTCTTGTCCTGACAGTTCCCGTGGCCTGTCGTGACGCACAGTATGCAAATAAGCATCTTGTGGGTGGAGCAAAACAACTCCGCCTGCCTATCGGGATGAAGCTTGCACATGGAGTGGTGAGTTTTAGCCAATCGCTGCACAGTAAGCGTGCCAATCTCTTCCATCTCGTGGTCCTTCGTCGCGGGAATTCGTGCATGGTTCTTGACACAATTCAGGCACAGCTTAACCTTACACTGCAAGCAGATTGACGCCGCAGCTTTGCTGTCATCACAGATGTTGCAGACATTAGGGGTGAGCAGGATCTGCCGACTCTTTATCAAGGAAACGATGGCCAGGTTTGTAGGCAGGGCATCCACCTGAGTCTTAATATCACCTTAAACAAAAACAGATCAATGTCAAATTGTTTGTTATATATATATATATATAATCTACCGTGATAAAGATGCTGTTGCTGGCTAATGCACCACTGATCCAGGCATGAATGCAGGCCAAAACTATCTATTTTCTACACTTATAATTTGCTGTCGTTTACAAAATGTATTGTCAACCAGGGATGGATTTAACCGGAAATTACCGGTATTTTACCGGTTTGAGAATAAAAATTCCGGTTGAAAAATCAGTAGCCGGTAGAGCCTACCGGTTCTTATTTTGTTTGACTGGTTTCAAAAATAAAGAAAAAGAGAAAGAAAAACAAGAGAAATGAAGAGAGAGAGAGAGAGTGAGAGAGAGTGAGAGAGAGAGAGAGAGAGAGAGAGAGAGAGAGAGAGAGAGAGAGAGAGAGAGAGCCAGCCAGCCACGCTGATTATGTGTTTAGGGAGTGTAGACGAGAGGCCTGCGAATGCGTTCAGTAGCCTTGCCATATTCTTTGAGGTAATTAATACAGAATGATATAACATTGGCGGGCGCAAGGCTATCGTGAATACGGATAAATTAAACTCGCGCACTTTTCGATTTTTTCTTCCCTCGTGCTCGTCAGTATGTATTGCGACAGTGGCAGATAGGCTAGTAATAATGAAGAAGCAAAAATCTCTATTTTTATTTTTTGCTAGGGGGGAGAGGGGGCGATAAAAGAAGTTTATGTGAAGATGAAGATGTTTCTAATGAAACAGAAAGTGCATTAATATAGTCGCCATCTACTTATATAAAATAGTGAGGCATTATTAAGCTTTGCTATGGGTCATACCGGTTTCCGTGACTGGCCTACCGGTTTGCGTTCGAGTGGGTTTGTTTACTGTGACGTCGTACCGGTTTTGAAAATCCCTAGGACGATCACTGTCAACAATTTCATACTCATTCCACTCGCTCATTTTTCACCAACCCTCAAATGAAACAACGCCATACCTTCATAGATCAAAATAATTTACCACTGGCTGTGAGTTTCAACATCTTTTGTGATCCTATAAGGTCTTGCGTTCTAATTAACATTTTCGTACCTGTACCCGATGCCACAGGTGCTCGACAGAGGGGACAACCTCCTTCCCCATTAGATGCAGTGAGCCAGGTGAGAATACAAGCCTTGCATGTCAGGTGGCTACAGGGAAGGATCTTGGGCTCCATCATGTCATCATGACACATCGGACACTCATATTGAGTCGACATGGTGGCTGCTAGAGAAATAACAGTGATGGCTGCAACAGCGCAAGTGAACAGTCACATTTCTACCAGCATCTTAACTTAAGCAGCACTTTGAGAATACACCTGAGCTAATTTAAAACCATATAAAATCTTAAGCCTTTCTCTTAACAAAAGAAAAAGTAATTATCTCCCTTACTTAAAAAAAAAAAGTTCATGGAATTACTTTTTTTTATAAAATAAAGTTTCATGGAATGCAGAGGTCCCAAAACCAAAGTTTTCTTTGCTACAATCTCTTCTGCTTGTCGTTTTCGCAGATATCAGTGTCTCTTCCTATACTCTTGCAAAATACGGACCTCGTGGAACAGTCTGAACAAGAACAACAGCAAGGAGGCCTATCAGGCGGTGAAGCCGTTGACAAGTGTTAAACAGCCCAAGGTCTGCACGATCCAAAGAAAGTCTTGCATATGCCTTACAGAAGAACAAGAAGTCTTGAATAGATGGACAGAAAACTGCTCTGACTTTTACAACCACAAACCAAACGGAGACCCATCAGTTCTAGCATGTTCCCAGAACAGAGAAGAGGAAGAAACCCTCCCAATTCTCAGAGAAGAAGTTGAGGCAACAGTGCAATCGCTGAAGAAGGGGAAGTCAGCAGGAGTGGACAACATACCTGCGGAATTGCTGCAAGCTGGAGGAGAAGCGGTGACTGACGCCCTCACCATTATCTGTAAAAAGATCTGGCAGAGTGAGGAGTGGCCTGCAATATGGATCCAGTCGCTTGTCATAACTTCCCAAAAAGGGTAACCTTCAAGAGTGTAAAAATTACCGCACCATCAGCCTCATCAGCCATCCCAGGAAGGTCCTCCTGAAAATAATACTCAACAGGTTGAAACCCCAAGATGAACAAATCATAGCTGAAGAACAAGCAGGATTCAGGGTAGGGCGAGGTACCACTGAACAGATTTTGAACCTCAGAATAATCTGCAAGAAATACCTACAGCACCAACAACATCTAGATCATGTGTTTGTAGACTTCAAGAAAGCGTTTGACCGAATCTGACATGCAGCTCTGTGGGCATCCATGAGAATGTACAACATGAGCCCTAAAATTATTGAAGTCATCTGATCAAAAGCCTATATGACAAGGCTACCTGTCCTGAGCAGTCCTCCACAACAGCGCCATCGGGATCTGGTTCAGAACAACAATCTGCGTGCGTCAAGGATGCCTACTCTCTCCAACACTCTTTAACATCTTCCTAGAGCACATCATGTCAGATGCCCTTGCATATCACGAAGGCACAGTCAGCATAGGATAGAGCTATCTCCTACCTCCGTTTTGCGGATGACATTTATGGATTGGCTGGAGAGGGACAAGAACTTGAACAGCTGGTACAGAGGCTTGACACCACCTCCACAGCCTATGGAATGGAAATAAGTGCAGAGAAGACCAAAATGATGACCAACAACACCAACGGCATCAACATGGACATCCAAGTCCAAGGCCAATCCCTCAACACAGTGCAGCTTCAAATATTTAGGAGCCATAGTATCAAGCAATGGCGCCTGACCAATTGCGCCGGACAGGTGTGGGTTCAATCCAGCACCTGGGCGTAATGTTTCTCAGAATATTATTTACTTTCGACTCGGGCAACTTCTCAGGGGTTTTCTCCGAGTACTCCAGTTTGCTCCCCCAGCAAAATTTCCAAATCACAACTAATTTTAGGTAGGTTGGGATTGGGCGCCCCACTGGCTGCGACGATGAAAAGGGACAATAAAGCATTTAAAAAAATTAAAATAAAATCAGACAATGGGTCCCGACAGGAAGTCCTCTCCAGGATCGCAGAAACAACTGCTGCCCTGGCAAGGTTGAAGCCCATTTGGAAAGACAAGACCATCAGTCTACATTCCAAGATAAGGCTGCTACACTCCCTTGTCATCTCCATCTTCCTATACGCTTGCGAAACATGGGTCCTCAGAGCCGATCTACAACGAATAATACAAAGCATGGAGATGAGGTGCTACAGAAGACTTCTGGGCATTTCCTATACACGGCACCTCACCAACGACAAAGTCCGACAGACCATCACACAAGCCATTGGACAACATGATGACCTGCTCACAGTGGTGAAGAAACAGAAACTCCTGATGGTATGGTCATGTCACCAGATCATCAGGCCTTCCAAAGACTATACTTCAAGGCACGGTGCAAGGAGGCAGAAGAAGAGGGAGACAAAAAAAGAGGTGGGAGGACAACATTCGAGAATGGACTGGCTTGACACTGAACTAAGCCATGAGGGTTGCTGAGGACAGAGAAAGATGGCGTACGCTGGTTAAACGATCATCTGTGGTGCCCCAACTACCTCTGATTTATGGGATAGGATAGGATAGGAAGGAACACTGGAAGACAACATTCGACAATGGATTAGCTTGACACTGACTGAGTGAAGCCATGAGGACAGAGGATAATGGAGTAAGCTGGTTAAACAATTATCTGTGACTGTGATTTCCCAACGAATTTCGAGTATAGGATAAGATAGGCAAAGAAAGAGTCTGAGTCTTGATGTTAATATTAGTCTGATCTGAACTGAAGGAAAAAACACACCCCGATATTCCCACCTTTGTGAAGTTGTCAGCGAAACGACAGTACTATTATGTCACAGTAGTATCAAGTATGCTATGTCATTACAACATAATTTGTTTGAATGCCCAATTATTATGCTAAAATTAGAACAGGGTATTAATACCAAGAAATGCGGCCAAACAAAGGAAGACAGTCACATTTAACCATACAAACATTGATAATATTCTTCATGTTATTTAAAAATTACCATTTGGTAGATTGTTATAAATTAATTTTATTTTTACGTTCTTTTATTTTATTTCATCTAATATTACCTAGAGTGAACATACGTAAAATTAAAATACTGAACTGAACAGGGGTGGTATTCTGAAAGCAGTTACACAGTAGATAAATCTGCGAAGCAGTCGGTATTTCCGTTTTCTACTGTACGGATTCGCTGATTTATCCACTGGGTAAATGGGCTCTATGCACAACAGGGCCGGATCCAGGGGGGTGGGGGGGGGGGGGGGTGTTACCTGGGTTCCGGGACCCCCCCTCCAAAGTAAAAAAAAAAAAAAAAAAAAAAAGATTTTATTTAATGCAAAGAGTTTCAATTAAAAATAATGTTTTAAAAACATTGCAGTTTTTAGTCATTTTTGGTCCAAGGTACAAAGAGTTATTTATAGACAATTCAACGTAAATCCATTTCAAGGGATCCGTTGAAACGCCCAAAGCGTTTTCCCGTTGAAACGACCAAATAACCCAACCCCTAAGCCTAAATGAGTAAATGCAGCCATATTTTCCTGTTCTGGCCGCAAGCCTCTTCCAGCACCTTCACCTTGATACTGCCCTAATCCCCCAAAAACGACTTTTTAGAAATATTAATTAAGATGCTAAGTTGATAATTATGAACACAGCGTTCGTTGCCTGGTTTGGTGAAGTCAGCAAAATGGCAAATGCTTTGACAACTGATTATTGTTCCTCGTCAAGCATCCCGACAGACTCTCCGTGACAACCAACCTGCGGCCACTCCAGAAGAATATTTCAAGATTAGCATTGCCATTCCTTTCTTGGAACACCTGTCAACCGAATTGGACTCAAGGTTAAAAAATGCTGACCTAGCAGTTGATGGTCTCTGTCTGGTGCCAAGCACTTTAATAGACAACCAGGATGGTTTCATGCAGGTTCCAGAAGGGGTGAAGACACTGGCCATGTTGTGGGAGTCTGGCCTACCAGACAACGCTACCCTTGATGCAGAATACCAACGGTGGGTTTGCAAATGGCGAAGTGCTGCTGAGAATGCGACAGCTATCATCCCATCCACTGCATCAGAAGCACTGAAACATTGTGACAGGGATTTTTATCCCAACCTGTTCATCATGCTAAAGTACCTTTGCACCCTGCCTGTCACTACTGCAGAGTGTGAGCGTTCAAACAGTCAGTTGCGCAACCTGAAAAACTACCTGCGCGCTACAATGGGGCAACAGAGGCTCAATGGACTTGCTTTACTGAAAGTGCACAGGGATGTTGATATTGACTTCAAAGAGGCAGTGAACTGTTTTGCAGGAAGATACAATTCACAAATGGTACTAATGCCGAGGAACTTAGTGCAGCAAGACTGAAAATGAAAGCAGGGCTGTGATGTTCATAAACTACGAGTAGTACTAAAGCTTTATACCGTTACCGATCGACAAAAAGTAGTGAATAATAATAGTATACAAAACATCTCTGCTGATAAATAAATGTTTGTGTGTGTGTTGTTGTTTTTTTTAAGGGAGGGGCAGAGGATTATTTTTGTACCCTAGAGTTTGTCAGTTCAATTGTTAAAAAAGCTCAAAGTCCCAGACCATCACAAATGGCTTTTTCAAGGTTCAGATTGCACCAGATTGCACCCTTTTGCATCCTTGAAAAAAAAACATTCCCGGGGGGGCATGCCCCCGGACGCCCCTAAAGGCTCGGGCGCTTCGCGTCTTCGCTGAATCTGTAACCCCCCCTTCGACTTTTCCCAGGTCCGGCCCTGCACAAAGGCGTGGCGGTCAAGTGATGCGGGAATAACACAGCGTGCTCGAGTTTGAAAATGGTGAAGTACTGTGCTGCGTTTGGATGCTCTAACTCCGACGTTGTATGCAGATCTTTTCTTCATCTCTGCTTTTACTCGAGCGCAAATGATGAAGCACTGCATGTCGTCAACTCTAAACTGAATGTCAGTCTTCCTTTCTCTCTGATGTCAGTGAGTCTGTGACAAATAGCTCTCTAAAAAAAAAATAATAATAATAATAAATAAATAAATAAATAAATAAACAACCTGTCCCCCGATAATAATTTGTCTGTAATCATTATTGCACGAATGTGCAATGTTCAAAACATCACAATATCCCAAAATGTCGGTAAAGTTAAAAATTTTAAGCAGCATTGAAGTACACGCGAGCGAGCTAAGTTAGTTAGTTAGTTAAAATAGATTAACGTCCCCGGACACATAAGCGTATAGGGGACGATTTAAAGAAGCCATGACCGCTTTGTTATTCCACGTGACCATGCCGCTTTCGCGCGCCGACTTCTGCATAGACTGAGAGCCCATGCTTCCTGACTAGATCATTCTTCTTCTTCTTCTTCTTCCTGAAGTAACCACAATCGTCGTGTCGATCACAATGTTACTATTAGGGGTCTGCGCAGATATGAATTTAGGCACTGCTGATGTGTATGTGGGGGGTGGGGATTGAGGGTTGGAGGTTCTTCAAATATGGTATACAATGTATTCTGCCAACCAACTGACAATTCTCATTCTTTTCCATCCCCCCAAAAAGTATATAATATATATAATTATATAATAAGAATCATCAAGATCGATGCAGTTATTTGTAAGCAAGTTAGTTAAATTGTTTACAGGGTCCTTTTCAAAGAAACACAATAATATCGTCAAGAAATCTTTATTCACAAACAATACAGTGAAAATGAAGTGTGCCATTTGAAAACAGAAAACTGATACATAAACTTGACCGATCAGACAAAAGCACTCACCAATAGACAGCCATAGAAGATGGGCAACGTTGAAGTGCCTGTATTCCCAAAACAAAATCAATTCAGTCACTCTCGAGACCTCAGCAAACTGGCCTTTGAGGTAGAACAAACACGATGGCACAGTATGCTGGCCAGTAATGGCATTAGTCTCTATGAAATTTGTCAAAAAAGGTGATTCAGGCATAATTATGGCGTGATGTAACCCATGGCAGACACAAATTTGACTTCTGATTCCGGACAAAATCAAACTATTCTCAGATGTACAATAAAAAAAAATAAATAAATTTTTTTTGGTGTTGAAAACAGGTCTTTACAGTGGAAACAACATTACAGTACACAGCTAGCTGAATCCCATTAAGGCGAAGCTGCCCATCAGGAGTTGTAGAGCAGGCGTTGGTAATGTGGAAACACTTCTCTGTCGGGCACATGCAAGCAAAATTCCAGAGCAACAAGACACTCAAGTTCGAAGTTTAGTAAATCCTTTCGGTTCAACTTGAACACATCCTCTATAGTCTCTATCAGTTTAGTGAGCTCCATTCTCTTTATGTCATTTAGTTTACAGGCCAGCAGGATGCATGCACCAGCACAGAGCTTGCGGTTCTGCTTGTTGAGTAGATTCTTTAATATGAGCTTTTCAAAATACACATAGGCCTGTGCAACTGTCCACAAGTCTCTCCCACACTTGGCATAAGCAACTTTCTTCAGTTCTCTTTTAAGGCTTCGCATTTTAGAAAGAGTAAGATGAATATTTGGAAACCTCTCTTGAAACTTGTCATTCAGTTCTTTCTTCAATACTGATGGCTTGACATAGTCAGTCACTGAGACCATGTAGGAGGGAAAAGTTACCAGCTTCCGGTAACTGCCCGAATGAAGCTCTGGGTCATCCAGAATGTGCGCATCATAGAAGTCCATCAAATCTTCTGGAACTTTGTCCAATGCCTGGCCTGACCAAGGAGCAATAGGGCAATCCAAGGAAAAGCTGCTAAGCACCTCTGAACCCCCAAGAACTGCAACAACTTCTCCAGCAAATGCATCATTGTGTAAGTTTCCACGACACAGTCGGCTCTTAGAAGGTATGAGAAATTTACTGTATGACACATCCTGACCATCTTCCACTTTAGCAGAAACAGAAAGTCCTATGAGAAGAAGTCCCTCTGATGATGACACTGATCGTGATCCAGAAGTATGGCGTACTCTTGGCTTGAGTTCTTCCAGAAGAATATCTTGCCTGTTTGGAGACTTCTTACTAAATGGAACTACAGAGCAAACTGCCAGAGGTGCTCTTTCTTTAGACACAAAAAACAATCTTCCAGCTGAAAGGAATAGCTGATCATCAGCTGACAGGAAACGTACTTCTTTTGGGGCTGATTCATTGGAATTATCAGATACTGAGCTTGAACGTCGAGATCTTTCACCAGGAAGTTCCATATTTTCCTTTTTGTTTCCAAGATCTGACAACATGTGCATCAATTTTTTCTTTACTGCTTGCTTTTCACGTTCACCAGACACAGAAGACGTTCTCCATCGCTTATTACTGTTAGACACTCCAGTAGAAACTTGTAAACTTTCATTGTTTTTGTTGGCCTTGTTAGATAGGAAGACACCACCAACCACCTCATGGTCTGCGTCATCAAGTTGTTTCGCCAGTACAAACATTGCGCGGTCGTTGTTGTCCGGTATTTGCTGACTACATTTTCCAACAGTTTGAGAAGCAGTTTTGGACCTACTAA
The DNA here is from genome assembly GCA_036898135.1 of Oncomelania hupensis. Taxonomy (NCBI): domain Eukaryota; kingdom Metazoa; phylum Mollusca; class Gastropoda; order Littorinimorpha; family Pomatiopsidae; genus Oncomelania; species Oncomelania hupensis. Next base: position 112,756,470 of record CM072512.1, read on the forward strand.
TTTCAGTTTCACATTTAGGAACACTGCGAATAAATTCGCCACTATGATTTTGTTTTGCAGCATGCCGTCTCTGTTTCCTGTTGTAAATTGCAAATCTGGTGTCGCTTTGTGAACCGTCAAGAGATATATTGGACAAAAAACTGATAGCAGCTAATCTCCTTCGAGATGTACGAGGTTTACTGTATTTTCGACCAACATTCGCCATGGTCTTTTAAAAACCTCTTCTTTTTTTCTTTGAAAATCCTTTACAGCACAAGGAAAACACTAAAATACTCACAAGCACACACGCGAAAAAACACTAGGAAGTCAAAGGTTCGGTAGTAACTTTTACCGAAATCCAGAGGGGAGGAATAGCGTAGCGTTTAGAGCTCAAGGCCGCGGGCCAAGGTCAAGCCCCATGTTAAAAATAGATTCATTCCCACAATCCTTTGCGTCATCGACACAAACATTGCGGTAGCCACGGTACTTTTAATAGCGATGAACGCTATTCATTCAAAGATTACATGAAAGATTTAGTATTTTTCCGATTTCCTGACTGGGAAAAGAAAAGAACAGAGTTTGAAAGATGGGTACATGCCTGCGGATGTAAAGGTTTTACTCCTCAAACGGCTAAATGAACACCAAAGAATCCGAAGTTTTTGTGTATCAAGCACTTCGTATTTGACCGACCGACTGCAAGAAATCCCGATCCTTTCAATTTAATTCAATACAACTTTATTTATCCACATAAGGCAATTACAAGATTTAGAAGCAGCTCATTTTTTGTAAAAAATTTTAAAAACGGTGGAATGTGAAACAAGGTATCACAACATTGTCACACGATCTTATAAGCACGTAGGCCTACATGTCCTACCAAACAAACATAAACCAAACACACACAACACAAACATCACGAACACTCACCGCCGACAGTTATATAAAAACATGAAGGTAATATAATAGGGTAATGTTTATCAATAGGTCTCCTCTCTGAAAATCCTTATCGGGAAGAGAGGGGACCATAAACTGATAAAAAAAAAAAGGGTAATTAAGAATATGAATTAATCATCAAATCAATCAGTCCATAAACAATCAATCAATCACTGAATCGGGCGATATCGTCTTTCCCATCCCACTACACTCGATACAGATCAGGTAAGAAACGAACAAGGTTATTACATTGTTCGATACTTTTGTTTCTAATGTGATAAACTAAGTTGCATCTCGCAAAGTTTGCAGTCCTCACACTCGTAAATTATGAAAGCAACATATAACTCCCTACTGTCTGCACAATATAGGCCTAGCTGTATGATGATCGATATTCTAAAATTCTTGCAACTGCAGCGTTCTTGTTAGGGGCTTTTTGGGTTCAGATTCTCTCTCTCTCTCTCTCTCTCTCTGTCTCTCTCTCTCTCTCTCTCTCTCTGTCTCTCTCTCTAGTATATAGCCTTTACTGGTTACGGCCTGTATTTGTATGTATACCCTGGGATTTTTAAAATTTGACTTGGGATTTACACTTCCAGATTTTATTTTCTGTCATAATAGGCTAACTTGGGCAAATGTTCAGCATTGCCTTAACACTTGTGAATAAATACTGTGTGTTTTCATGTAGCCTGATGTGTTAAAAAAAAGTAATGCCACGCTCAAGACAACCACAGGAAATCTTTCAATCGTCGCCTTTATTCCGCGTGTTTGTGTCTATGTGGCCACGTGGCTAATTTTCGTGACGTAGCAAGTCTTGACCTTGGCCCGCGGCCTTGAGCGTAGCGTTTAGAGCTCAAGGCCGCGGGCCAAGGTCAAGCCCCATGTTAAAAATAGATTCATTCCCACAATCCTTTGCGTCATCGACACAAACATTGCGGTAGCCACGGTACTTTTAATAGCGATGAACGCTATTCATTCAAAGATTACATGAAAGATTTAGTATTTTTCCGATTTCCTGACTGGGAAAAGAAAAGAACAGAGTTTGAAAGATGGGTACATGCCTGCGGATGTAAAGGTTTTACTCCTCAAACGGCTAAATGAACACCAAAGAATCCGAAGTTTTTGTGTATCAAGCACTTCGTATTTGACCGACCGACTGCAAGAAATCCCGATCCTTTCAATTTAATTCAATACAACTTTATTTATCCACATAAGGCAATTACAAGATTTAGAAGCAGCTCATTTTTTGTAAAAAATTTTAAAAACGGTGGAATGTGAAACAAGGTATCACAACATTGTCACACGATCTTATAAGCACGTAGGCCTACATGTCCTACCAAACAAACATAAACCAAACACACACAACACAAACATCACGAACACTCACCGCCGACAGTTATATAAAAACATGAAGGTAATATAATAGGGTAATGTTTATCAATAGGTCTCCTCTCTGAAAATCCTTATCGGGAAGAGAGGGGACCATAAACTGATTAAAAAAAAAAAAGGGTAATTAAGAATATGAATTAATCATCAAATCAATCAGTCCATAAACAATCAATCAATCACTGAATCGGGCGATATCGTCTTTCCCATCCCACTACACTCGATACAGATCAGGTAAGAAACGAACAAGGTTATTACATTGTTCGATACTTTTGTTTCTAATGTGATAAACTAAGTTGCATCTCGCAAAGTTTGCAGTCCTCACACTCGTAAATTATGAAAGCAACATATAACTCCCTACTGTCTGCACAATATAGGCCTAGCTGTATGATGATCGATATTCTAAAATTCTTGCAACTGCAGCGTTCTTGTTAGGGGCTTTTTGGGTTCAGATTCTCTCTCTCTCTCTCTCTCTCTCTCTCTCTCTCTCTCTCTCTGTCTCTCTCTCTAGTATATAGCCTTTACTGGTTACGGCCTGTATTTGTATGTATACCCTGGGATTTTTAAAATTTGACTTGGGATTTACACTTCCAGATTTTATTTTCTGTCATAATAGGCTAACTTGGGCAAATGTTCAGCATTGCCTTAACACTTGTGAATAAATACTGTGTGTTTTCATGTAGCCTGGTGTGTTAAAAAAAAGTAATGCCACGCTCAAGACAACCACAGGAAATCTTTCAAACGTCGCCTTTATTCCGCGTGTTTGTGTCTATGTGGCCACGTGGCTAATTTTCGTGACGTAGCAAGTCTTGACCTTGGCCCGCGGCCTTGAGTTCTAAACGCTACGCTATGAACTAGGAATTCAGTCAATCACACGTACAATCAACCATGTAGGACTTAAAATACACATATATTTTGCTAATTAGACAATAATGCGGTTTTAGCAAAACAAAATTTACCAAGATTCGAACGTAGGACGACTTACTTATAGGTATAGCTTTCGCGTTAACTTTGCCTTCGACAGTTCTCGCCTCACACCCCACAGGATCGGAAGTAACCCGTACGGTCCGTCGAATAAAGGGAATTAATTCTTGCAATATTCGTGACGTTTACTAAAGGCACATGACTTCGTTATTCTTATTTTTAAAATAGTACAATTAACCCCCTGAGTGATTGATTGATTGATTGTTGCTTTAGGTCCAGCGGACTCTTCCGAGCCAAATCAGGACCGGACAATCCCCGATCCGCATAAAAGATCTGCTGAAACAACCCTAGTGGGAAAATTGAATGCCCTCCACCGGCCAGTCACTTTACAATAAAGACATCCCACGCAGGGGACGGCTGAGGCTTTACCCCAACTACTCGAACCCCCGGTTACAAAAACAAAATAGAATACAAACATCATTATAAATCATCAACAAAACACATACATATAAAATGCCTATATTGCTAAATAATAACATCATAAGAAGCCCTAGTGACCACCCGGCAGAAAGCGTCCAACGCTCCCAAGCTGATCCAACAGACCTCATACACAAACAAGGAGTCTTGTCCAGGAAGAGTTTTCAAGAAAAAAGGTAGGTCATTGATCTAGCGAAGAAGAAGATAGTATAGCAGAGTGATAGGACAGATCAGGAATGGGAAAGAGCAGATGAGGAAGACAGCGACAGTGGGAATTTAAAGCACTAAATTTCCAGAAAGTTAAGTGGGGATACTATTTATACTGAAACCCCCGGCACTCCAACGGGGGTACTGTTGCCCCAGTGAATCAGTCATGCCTACAAAGTCAAGACATGTTTTCAACTGGGGCTTTCACTTTGCCCATTATATGTTAGAACAATCTACAGTGGCAAGATTGCTCATGACCCCAAGGGGTAATCCTAAAATAAATAAATGTTATGTTATTAATAGTTATTAAGGCAATAGGTTCTAACAGTAAAATAATAACAATACAGTTAGAAAAATTAGAATCAAAGGAAGACTTCGAAGAAAGAATTGACAAGATCATTGAAAAGAAGGTAGAAGAATACAGTGGAACCTCGCTATTCGTACACAATCCGTTCCAGGATGCAGTTCGAATGGCGATTTGTACGAATGGCGAATCTTTTTTTTTTCCCACAAAAGATTTAATGTAATTTGGATTAATCCGTTCCAGACCCACAGATGATTGCTTATTTAAACCTTTTTAATAGCTTCATAACGAGTTTTTTTTTTAAATTCAATTGCCGTTCTCACGTACTGCTTTCCTTTTAGGCTTGGTTGAATCACTAATCTTTTCCTTGGACTCATGGCTGCACCCTTTAAAAATAAAAATAACAAAAAATAATAATAAAATAGCACACAGTTTCACGAAGCTTGCTGTTTTTGTTGTTGTTGTTGTATCAATTTTTATTCATCAGATTAACATTAGTTGTACTGATGTACGCAGAAATAATTTACAAAATCACGAAGCTTGCGTGGAGGATGCGTAGCATGCGGAAGCTAGCACGAGACCGAGCTTAAGCGACCGCGTGGCGCGGCCCGTAACCAAGGTGACGCTGTCCGAATCGCGGGGCAAGCGTACGAATGACGATTTGAATTTTACTTGAACAAGTTGGACGAATAACGAGTTGAACGAGTAGAGAGGCCGTCGAATGGCGGGGTTCCACTGTATATGCAAGAAACCTAAGAATAAGATAAGAGAAAGCTAAATGTCATCATAGCAAACCTCCCAGAAAGTGGCAAATTTTCAAATGAGGAGAGAAAGGTGACAGAGATAGGGTAAGGGCTATAGTAGATGGAATTCCAGAAGTGGATGCCACTGAAATCAACAACCCTGTCAGACTTTGACCATTTAAAATTGACCAATATGTAAAACCTAGACTTTTGAGGGTGGAAGTGAGAACTGAACAGACAAAGAAGAAAATACTGGAAGGAATATATTACTTGAACAAAACAAAGACTGCGAGTTACAGAGTATACATTAATCCAGAAAACACCAAAAGAACGAGAATGCATTAAACAGTTGAAAGATTAGCTGATGAAAAGGGTAGATGATGAAAAGAAAGACATCCGGATTGACTACAAAAAGTTTGAGATCGTCAATGTCTAGAAGCGAATTCGAATGCCTGATGCTGCTGCTTCAGCACCTCAGGATGCCTCAAAGGCACAGGTTAACTGACAACCGCAAGTAGATCCTATCCTATCCTATCCCGTAACTCGGAGGTCGTAGGGGCACCACAGATGATCGTTTAACCAGCGTACTCCATCTTTCTCTGTCCTCAGCAACCCTGATTGTTTCGCTCAGTGTCAAACCAGTCCATTCTCAAATGTTGTCCTCCAACCTCTTTTTAGGTCTTCTACCTCCTTGCACTGTGCATTGCAGTAGGGTCTTTGCAAGACCTGATGATCTGGTGACGTGGCCATACCATCGGAGTTTCCGTTTTTTCACCACTGTGAGCAGGTCATCGTGTTGTCCAATGGCTTGTGTGATGGTCTGTCGGACTTCGTCGTTGGTGATGTGCTGGGTATAGGAAATGCCCAGAAGTCTTCTGTAGCACACTGCACAAGTAGATACCCTCCATTTAAATAGTTGTTCAGGTACCTTTTTCCCCACAAAATATCGACTTTGCGCCAAATGTTGATCTTGTTTTGAATAATGTTTTGTTGCATACTTCCTCTTAGTCATCATCTCCAGCTGCATCAGTTCAAACTGGTGCCCATAGTCATGATAGTGATAGTTAATTTTCATAAAGTCATGTATAGTAATTTGGACTGTGTGTTGAACAAAGGAACTATATAATGAGTTGGCCTTGCCGTTGTGCAAACTTTTAAATTATTCTTTAGAAATGGGTCAGGTGCCCCGGGATTGGAAGACAGCGGAAGTAGTCTAACTGCAATTTTTAAGAAAGGATCACGAGCTGACCCGGGTAATTATCGTCCAGTGAGTCTTACTTGCATTGCATGTAAAGTTTTAGAGTCTTTAGTCCGTGATGTTATTGTTAACTATTTTTAATGACAATGAACTATACTTAAGAAGTTCGTGTGTCACTCAGCTCCTGCAGGTAATCTAAGACTTGGCAACTAATTTGGACAATAAGCAACCTGTAGATGCTATTTACTTGGACTTTCGCAAGGCGTTTGATACGGTACCTCATGAGAAATTGTTGAAGAAGTTGGCAGCCTATGGAATAACTGGATGTATCATAAATTGGGTTCGGCAATTTTTCACTGGTATAGTCCAGACAGTCAGAGTTGGAAACGCTAGGTCTGGAAAAAAAAACCTGAGGTTTTAAGTGGTATTTTCAAGGTTGTATTCTAGGTCCAATTTTATTTATAATCTTTATTAATGATTTGCCAGAATTTGTTCAAAGTGTATGTAAAATTTCTGCAGATGATACCAAAATATATAACCACGCCAGCAAGAAAGACATATTGCAACAAGAATTGGGTAGATTACAAACGTGGACTAAGCAGTGGAACCTATATTTTAATGTTGATAAATGTAAAGTGTTGTATTTATGCAGGAACAACCCTGGATATGACTACCTGAAGAACGTGGATGTCCACAGACCAATACTGACGTGAGGAAACAGATTTAGGAGTAACTTTGGACAGCTTAATTTTGACAGACACATAAACAATTGTGTAAACAATGCCAACAAAATGATTGCATTAGTAAAGAGAACTTTTAATTTCCTTGATAAGGATATATTTGGCAATTTATCTAAGGCATTAATTCGACCTCACTTAGAATATGCGAATGTTGTGTGGTGTCCAATGCTCAAGAGGCAATCAGTAATGATAGAAAGAGTTCAGAAATTAGCTACAAAGTTGCTGAATGTCAATCCATGTCTTATACAGAGATTGAAGTATCTCAAACTGCATTCTTTATACGGACGTAACGTTAGAGGAGATTTAATTCAAGCTTTTAAGATATAATAATAAAATTGATGATTTAGAATGGTCAGATTTTTTTCAAACACCTTATCACAACAAAACTAGGAACCCAGAAGGTAAGATATTTAAGCAGCATTATAATACTAACATCAGAAAATGTTTTTACTAAGAGTTTCTTCACATTGGAACAGTTTATAACTAACTATAAACACTGCACAGAATATTAATTGTTTTTAAAACCAGCTGGACTCAACGCCTAAATTCAGAGATGTATTCTATTGCTTTGATGAGTAATACAAATAGGAAAACTAAATGCATACAGATCCAAGCAAAGTGTGGATGAGATAGGACGTTTATAAAGGCTTCACGGCCTGTTTCGTCCTCAACCTACTACTACTACTACTACTACTACTACTACTACTACTACTACTACTACTACTACTACTACTACTACTACTACTACTACTACTTTTACTACTACTAAATAAAATGCACACCATGTTTTCAATTGTACCGGGTCAATTTTATTATATACAGAATTTGAATATATACATATAAATTATGCGGTGCAATGCAATGGGTTGCGTTTGAGCAAATTAAATTTTATGTTGTTTGATAGTAGTAGTAGTAGTAGTAGTAGTAGTAGTAGTAGTAGTAGTAGTAGTAGTAGTGAAGAAGCTGGGATAGGCAGTAAAGCCTTTATACGCCCTTTTCTTGTGATTGAACTCATAGGTAACCTATTGCATGCAATTCTCCTAATTATGAACCAAAGCTTCTAAACAAAATTACACATTTGGGTAATTTATCAAGGAGATTTTTGTACGAGTAGTACATTTAGCATATTTGATTGAATGTGGCAAACTATTCCAATTAGTTGCAACTCTTTTACTAAACACATTCTTAGGCAGGATAGTTTTCGAGTGCTGAATAAAAAAAATGTCCCTCGGATTGTCGAGTAACATTACGAGGGGATGAGAAAGGTCTTTATGGTTATTGAAAATCTAATAAGTTTCTATTACGTCACTTCTTATCTGTCTTCCTTTAAGAGAGTGCAATTTCAAATAACTAATCGTTCACTGTAAGGCTAATCACAGCATTCGCGTAACAACTTGGTTGCTCTGCGCTGAATTCGTTCAATAGTCTGCCGACTGTCTAAAGCCCCGGTCACACAGCCCTTTACGGCTGAATCACGGCCAAAGCGCGTCCAAAATTTGTTACCCGTGGAGTGGACGTTGTTGTTCGCGTTGATGTCGAGGTTAAGACGAGCTACGGTCGAGGTATAGACGTGGCAGGACGCGGGGAGAAATCTGAACGACATCGGACGCGGCAAAACATTTTGAACTGCAAGCCCCGGTCACACAGCCCTTTACGGCTGAATCACGGCCAAAGCGCGTCCAAAATTTGTTACCCGTGGAGTGGACGTTGTTGTTCGCGTTGATGTCGAGGTTAAGACGAGCTACGGTCGAGGTATAGACGTGGCAGGACGCGGGGAGAAATCTGAACGACATCGGACGCGGCAAAACATTTTGAACTGCAAGCCCCGGTCACACAGCCCTTTACGGCTGAATCACGGCCAAAGCGCGTCCAAAATTTGTTACCCGTGGAGTGGACGTTGTTGTTCGCGTTGATGTCGAAGTTAAGACGAGCTACGGTCGAGGTATAGACGTGGTAGGACGCGGGGAGAAATCTGAACGGCATCGGACGCGGCAAAAAGTTTTAAACTGCTCAAAATTTTAGCCCGCGCACAACCACGGGTAAAACACGCGGTAAAGACCTGCAACACACGCGTGGTAATCCGTGTTCCGGCAGTGATTAGAACTTGGGGAGACGCGGTAAGACGCGAAAGTTTAGCGTTCAGTCATAGGACGCATGTACCGCGTTGGAATCACGGGAAATAGCGTGTGTTTAGCGGCTTATCACTGACAAAGCACTACCTACAAACTTTTTGCCGCGTCCGATGCCGTTCAGATTTCTCCCCGCGTCCTGCCACGTCTATACCTCGACCGTAGCTCGTCTTAACCTCGACATCAACGCGAACAACAACGTCCACTCCACGGGTAACAAATTTTGGACGCGCTTTGGCCGTGATTCAGCCGTAAAGGGCTGTGTGACCGGGGCTTAAGGTAGGGTGACCAAATTAAAGCCCCGGTCACACAGCCCTTTACGGCTGAATCACGGCCAAAGCGCGTCCAAAATTTGTTAACCGTGGAGTGGACGTTGTTGTTCGCGTTGATGTCGAGGTTAAGACGAGCTACGGTCGAGGTATAGACGTGGCAGGACGCGGGGAGAAATCTGAACGGCATCGGACGCGGCAAAAAGTTTTGAACTGCTCAAAATTTTAGCCCGCGCTCAACCACGGGTAACACACGCGGTAAAGACGTGCAACACACGTGAAACACGCGTGGTAATCCGTGTTCCGGCAGTGATTAAAACTTGGGAAGACGCGGTAAGACGCGAAAGTTTAGCGTTCAGTCACGGCCAGAGCACGGTCATTGGACGCATGTACCGCGTTGGAATCACGGGAAATAGCGTGTGTTTAGCGGCTTATCACTGACAAATGGATTTTTCCACGTACATAGCACTACCTAACGACGTCTCGAACAAGTTCGAAATACGTCCCGATCACTGCCTAATCACTTCTATATCACTTCTGATTTGCGGCATATATGGACCTGGACTGTGACTTGAGCCTGGGAGTCTTGGGGAGCCTTCGTCGACCTCTTCTTGGCAGAGGAACCATTCTTTCCAGGCATACTGCAAATGACTGGAGGTGTTTTGTACAAGATCTGGATCGGTATAACTTGCCGCCTTTCCCCCCCTCGTTTTAGAACATGTGCAAATTTTTTTTTAGGATTACACGTGGCTGGACGTGGTTAGCCGTGCTTAGGCAGTGCTTCAGCAGTGGAACAGCCGCCGACGGCCATACCCCGTCCAAAGCACGGCCAAACCAAAATTGACCGAAAATTACCACGTACGACCACGTCCACCAGATTTTCCGAACTTTTTGTACGTGATTAAGACGTGGAGTGCTGTGTGACCGAGGCATGAATTACCGTATTGCACATGGCATTGCATAATTTAATAAATATATTCTTATCCAACTACAGGCAAGTCCTCTTTATCAAACCGATCATTTTATTAGCTTTATTAATACTGTTTTGTATGTGGGAATCAAATGTCAATTTGGAGTCAAATATGACCCCTAGATCTTTCTCCTCTTCACACTTGATATTTCGTTGTCTTTATTATCCAGTTTCATGGTAGCCTATATAGATTATCCGGATTTTCTCTACCCGCATGCATCGTCTTAACTTATCAACGTTAAAATATAGATTCCACCTTTGATATTGTGCACTTTACAAATTAAAAAAAAACAACAAAAAATTAAAAAAATAAAATAATAATAATAATAATAATAATAATAATAATAATAATAATAATAATAATAATAATAATAATAATAATAATAATAATGACGATATATGATGATGAGGATGATGAAGATGATGATGCATGATGATGATGATGATGATGATAATTAAAAAATGTATTATGTGCGGACATCTAAAAAGATATAGTGATTCGAGGTTTGAGTTCTCATACACACACCCACACACACACCCACCTACACACACACCCGCACACACACGAACACACAGGTGCAAACAGAGATACAGTCACTGAATAAGTTAAATTGAAAAAAAGCCAGTTTGCAGGCAATAATTTAAAAGTAAATAATTAAATATGTCATTACAAACGACTTTTTTCCATTTATTGTTTATTTATTTATTCATTACAGTTTACCAGAAGACTCTTGCGAAGCATGGATCATCACAGCAGATCTACAACAAAGAATACAAAGCACGGAGATAGGTGCTACAGAAGACTTCTCTGCATTTCCTATACCCAGCAATACACCAATGACGAAGTCCAACAGCCACCACACAAGCCATTGGACAACACGGTGACGTGTTCACAGTGGTGAGGAAACGGAAACTCCTATGGTATGGCCACGTCACCAGAGCACCTGTCCAGGCCTTGCAAAGACCATCCTGCAACTGCAAGGCATGGAGGCAGAAGAAAGGGGAGACAAAAAAGAGGTGGGAGGACAACATTCGAGAATGAACTGGCTTGATAGTGAGTGAAGCCACAAGGACTACTGAGGACAGAGAAAGACGGAGTACGCTGGTTAAACGATCATCTGTGGTGCCCCGGCGACTTTCGCGTTACGGAATAGGCAGACAGGCATGTAGATTAACGTCCCCGGACACACTAGGCATATAGGGGACTTGGATAGAAGATGTTCGTTGTTATAAGATGTCGAGATGAAGTAGAAAGGGCAGATGAAGAAGTGAAGCTTGATGCAGGAAGAAATCACTTGAAGTTGGAGCGCGCAAGGCAGCTACAACAAACGGAGTAAGAAGTCATGATGATGCAAAGTGATCGATGTGGTAAGAAGACCGATGAGTAGGCGCATGAAGCGACGCAGAGATGTCGTTAAGGGTGCCAAAAGAGACGCCAAGGACAACCCAGAAGAGGAGAGCCGAGGAGGCCATAGAGGGAATCGCCGATGAAGCCGCAAGAAGGTGGCCAAGCAGAGGCCGCGTGAGGGTGAGTAGGCAGAACGAAGGATGCCACTGGCGGTGAAACACCTGTAGTCCGGAGGTCGCCACTCTCCACAGGGTACCCTGCGTCGCCCAGTCGTAGTAAAAGAAACTGGGCAAAACCAAGGGTCGGGGACGACGCAGCCGACGCCCAGTCCCGAGGAGCCCATCAAGGTAGAAAATGTAGTTTGAGGTTAAGGTGGAGTGACGTGTCGGGATCACCCACAGTCCGCGTCAGCAGCTTCAACTTCTGTACTGCCACCGCCGGTTCGGCCCCCATACCGCCCCGACGGTGCGTCCTCTTCATATCCGCATGCTGGGCGTCTGTGGGTCAGAACGTCTCCGCGAGCAGGTGTGAACTCAAAAGCCTATGGACCGCTGCTGTAGTAAATGCTGGTCGGCAACCGCCGCAGTGGAAAACTCAGGTCGGCTAGGCAAGCTGAACAAGAAACCGCCGCAGTGGAAATGCAGGTTAGCAAGATGTTAGGAATGGAAGGTGCCCAACACCTCAGCGAATGGTAAATGCTGGAGCTCGAAGAGACAGACTCTTAGCATGCCAGCCTCCTATGAGCTTGCACTACCTCGTCTTTGGCTGACAGGCTCGTCCTTGCCTGTCGCTGTTCAGCCTGTATGTATGTATAGGATAGGATAGCAAAGTAGTTATACTCTGTACACTGTAGCCTATAAAACATTGGACCCATTACAGGAACCAGTCCCCTTTACGCTGATGTTGTTGTTGTTGTTTGTAGATTATAGTCACACGACACTTTCGCATATAGGTGACTACTGGGCCGATTTATACTGACACCAGCGGGCCAGTTGTTGGTAAAGGGGAAAATAATATGATCACACGTTGACCAATCCGGGATTCGAACCAACGCTGATGTGTTGGGACTATAATCTATATAACGCAAGGCGCACGTACCTGGATAAGAGGGGCCGGGTAGCTCAGTTGGTAAGAGCGTCTTGCTAGTAACCGAAAGGTCGCTGGTTCGAATCCCGGATTGGTCAACGTGTGATCATATTATTTTCCCCTTTACCAACAACTGGCCCGCTGGTGTCAGTATAAATCGGTCCAGTAGTCACCTATATGCGAAAGTGTCGTGTGACTATAATCTACATACAAACAAACCTGGATAAGCTTACAGTTGAGATCGACTGATTTCATTCATGAAATATGGAACACCATGTCCATGAAAGCTATCTTTCCGAACTTTTTACTGTCTATGTTCATTCTCGGTCCCTCCGCTCGTCTGCAGATGAAAGGATGTTCCGTGTACCAGAATACCACAGGGTGAGACACGGTGGTAGAGCTTTCAGTTTCTTCTCCGTTCAGACCTGGAACTCGCTACCTCGGTCCGTCCGTCACAGTCCTTCACTAGCGTCTTTTAAAATGATCTTGAAGACGATCTTTTTAGAGAGGCCTTTTCTTAGGCGCCATGAGTGAGTGTTGTTAGTTATTTTTGGTTTGGGGATGTGTATGTGGTTGCGTGTTATTGACCAATGTACGCATGTTGTGTTTACATTTGTTTGTGTAAAGCGCTTTGTGTTTTTGGAAAGCGCTGTATACATTGCCTGTAATTATTATGATTTCTATGTTGTTGTTGTTGTTGTTGACCCCTTGGGGTCATGAGCAATCTTGCCACTGTAGATTGTTCTAACCTATAAAGGGAAAAGTGAAAGCCCCAGTTGAAAACCTGTCTTGCCTTTGTAGGCATGACTGATTCACTGCGGCAACAGTACCCTCGTTGGAGTGCCGGGGGTTTCAGTATAAATAGTATCCCCACTTTCTGGAAATTTAGTGCTTTAAATTCCCACTGTCGCTGTCTTCCTCATTTGCTCTTTCCCATTCCTGATCTGTCCTATCACTCTGCTATACTATCTTCTTCTTCGCTAGATCAATGACCTACCTTTTTTTCTTGAAAACTCTTCCTGGACAAGACTCCTTGTTTGTGTATGAGGTCTGTTGGATCAGCTTGGGAGTGTTGGACGCTTTCTGCCGGGTGGTCACTAGGGCTTCCTATGATGTTATTATTTAGCACTATAGGCATTTTATATGTATGTGTTTTGTTGATGATTTATAATGATGTTTGTATTCTATTTTGTTTTTGTAACCGGGGGTTCGAGTAGTTGGGGTGAAGCCTCAGCCGTCCCCTGCGTGGGATGTCTTTATTGTAAAGTGACTGGCCGGTGGAGGGCATTCACTTTTCCCACTATGGTTGTTTCGGCAGATCTTTTATGCGGATTGGGGGTTGTCCGGTCCTGATTTGGCTCGGAAGAGTCCGCTGGACCTAAAGCAACAATCAATCAATCAATCAATGTTGTTGTTGTTGTTGTTGTTGTTGTTGTTGTTGTTATTGTTTTCCAACGAATCTATTGTGGCCTTTGCATGTTTTGTGTGTTTGTTTTTGATTATGAAAAGTTTATTTGTTTTTGTTTATGAAAAGTTTATTAAAAAGAAAGGCGTTATTCACATTTTTATCAAAGCATTTTGATGGTAATATTGTTTAATCTGGGGCAACCGCGTCAGAAGATGTCTGGGGGTTAGGGGTGGTGTTACGTTGAAACGCGAACGAAAATATGTCGGAAGCGTGTACGATAGATCTAATCGTTTCGATTTGCAAAGCATTCAATAATGGAGTTTATTTACCTTTGATTTGAGTTTGCATTGTTGTTAGGAGAGGCTTTGTATAACGTTGATAATTTTCGTTGGTCGATATTGTCGGAGAATACTCTGGATTTCCTTGTTTACCATCGATCGAAGGTTCGGGACGATTGTCGAAGTAAGAGAAGGTTCGGGGTATGTGTGGAGAGATGAATGACGTAAGTCAGTGATGACGATCTTTTATTCGATTGGTGGCAGTGCGTCATTTCTACGGTATTCGAAATCTTTCCGGAAAAGAGAGAGATTATAAAATTGTGTGCCGCACTGTTGTTGGGAGATAGTAAAGTTGTTGATAAAGAGTTGCTGTGAAAGTTGTTGAGTTGAGTTGAGAATTGTATGCAGTTGTTGATGTGTGCTGAATAAAAGTGGAAAACTCCATACGTCGACTTTGTGACTTGTATGCTGATTGAGCAGGCTGTGTGAATAAACGAATCTAAGTTACACCCTATCAGGAATTCAGCATTGGGGCTGAATCAAATACTGATAGAAAACACCAACATCAAACAGAGTGTAACATTTTGGGGGTCAAGCCGCGATTCACGCCATAGCCAAGGGTTCAACTGCTACAACAAGCGAGTCAACGTTACGAGAGGCAGTCATCGAGGGTAGCCGCCAACGAGTTGCGTCGAGAGGGGCCAACATACTGGGACTACATCACCGATAGGTTCGGGTTGACTGCAAGGGCGTGTAGTCGCTGAAGAGTTGCTTCGTGAGCGAACAACAGATCGGGACTACGTTGCTGCCGTAAGACTACGTCGAGGGACAGTCTCGGAGCTACATCGCCAGTGTTACAGAGAGCGGCGAGCGGACGTCGCGTCTACTTCAGCACAGGAGCGTATACATCAACACCAGCGTGGTGCAGCGTCGCATACGACGAGGACAGCGGGGCCTGCGTCAACGAAGGCGACTAGTGACAAGCATCAGCGCTACTGCAGAAAGCGTGCTGTTCTAGAACAGTCTAGAAAGGTACAGCACAGTCAAGAACTTTCCAGAAAAAAAAGAACTCTACAGTCAAGAACTTTCTAGAAAAAGAACCTTCTAAAAAAGAACTTTCTTTAAAAGAACTTTCCAGAAGCATCAAGATGGCTGACTTCTGGCAGAAAGGGGTTGAACTGAATCTAAAAGACAAGCAGCTGACGGAGTACGTCAAGTCTCAGGAGAGAATACGAGAAAGAGAATTGGAAGAGAAGCGTCTAGAAAAAGAAATAGAACTAGAACAGAAGCGTCTAGAAGTAGAAGAGCAGCGTCGCCGTGAAGAACGAGAATTAGAAGAGCAGCGTCGCCGTGAAGAAAGAGAATTAGAACAGAAGCGTCTAGAAATTGAACAGCAGCGGCAAGAAAAAGACAGAGAATTCGAGCTGAAGCGTCTTGAGTTCCAGCTAGAAATGGCGCGTATCCAGCAACAGCAGAATGCGCCACAAGTTATCAGTGACAACAAAGCTCCAAAATTGCCAGTATTCGTCGACGGGAAGGACCAGATCGACAGCTATCTGGCGAGATTCGAAAGGTTCGCCGAAAGCTCCAATTGGCAACCTCGAGACTGGGCGATTCGACTAAGTGCACTTCTGACGGGGCAAGCACTCGACGTCTACACCAGATTGTCGGACGATGACGCTAAAGACTACGACGTCTTGAAAGAGGCCCTATTGCAGTGCTACAACTTTACAGAGAAGGGCTACCGTAAACGCTTCCGTGAATGCCGGCCTAAGTCAGACGAGACGCCAAAGCAGTTTGTGGAGCGCCTGTCGTCATATCTACACAAGTGGGTGGAGTTATCAGGCGAAATGAAGTCTTACGACAGTCTCCATGACCTGATTGTGAAAGAACAATTTCTCAATGCCTGTCACAAGGACCTAGCGACCCACTTAGAAGAACAAAAGCTGCAGACGCTTAAAGATGTGACTGAGGCTGCTGAAAGATATCTCATCGCTCATGGGAAGACCCTGGGGCCACCCAGCGCGACGAAACATTTTCAGAAGACTGGAAACCATGTGAACCAGATCCAGGGGAGCCAGACGAACCAGAGACAGACGGACTCCACGCCTCCTCCCAGGGAAGGGCATTCAAGAGTCTGTTTCACCTGCAACGCTACAGACCACAGGGCGGCTAACTGTCCTCAAAACAAAAGTAGCGGACAGCGGAGCAATACGGACAATTCAGCGGCGGGCAACCGGCAGAGGCGGTTCTCCAATCAACGGCAAACCAGTAGATCTGACCATCAAGTGTGCGGCGGGAGCGTCATTCTTCCGAGTGAGACCAAGCGCACAGCTACTCCTGCGGACGTGCAAGAGTGCATGACCGATGGCCAACTTCTCCTTGCCAACGGAAAATCCATCCCCGTCGTCGCCAGCGCAGCTGTGACCGTCCAGAACATGCCTGTTTCAAAGGGACGCGTCGGAAATCATGAAGTGACTGTCTTAAGAGACTCTGGCTGTAGTGGGGTCATCGTCAGAGAAGACCTAATCGCTAAAGAACAGTTCACTGGCGATTCAAAATGGACACTTATGGCCGACAGCAAATGTTTGAAAGCGCCAGTTGCGAAAATTCATGTCAACACCCCTTTCTACACAGGCGAAGTAGAAGCGGTTTGCCTGAAAAAGCCGCTATACGATTTGATGATCGGGAATATCGATGGCGCGAGACGACCAGACGACCCCGATCCAGAATGGAGTCCTGCCTCAACCCAACACGTCGAAATTGTGGAGGAGGATCCATTGCCGTTTCCCGATGGAGACCTTACAGAGCTGCTACGGGACAATGTGGTTACTCCGGCTCAGCCCTGCCGACCAGAGATCGTCGGTGCTGTTACAACCAGGGCCCAGGCCAAGAGAGACAAGACGTCTACGCCACTGAAGGTCGCCGACAACTCCAAAGCTGCCATCGTGGACAGAGATAAGCTGATTCAGCTCCAGGAAGCTGATAGCACTTTAAACAAGTACAGGAACCGCCAAGACCACGTGACCAAAGGCAGTGGTACGGTCTATTTTGAGGTGAAGGCCAAGATCCTGTACAGAATCTTCCAGCATCCAAGTGTCAACGGAGGTAAACCACTACGTCAAGTCTTGGTACCATTACCCTAAGGCGCCAAGTGATGGAAGTAGCACATGACTCAATCATGGGAGGTCACCTAGGCATCAAGAAGACGTCGGATAGAATCCAGGCGGTATTCTACTGGCCAGGGCTTCATGCGGACGTCAGCCGTTTCTGCCGATCATGTGACATTTGCCAGAAGACCATACCTCGAGGAAGGGTCCCGAAAGTGCCTATGCAGAGGATGCCTCTGATCGACCGACCTTTCAAGAGGGTGGCCTTAGACTTAATCGGCGAAATAAGACCTCCGAGTGAAGAAGGTCATCGATGGGTACTGACTTTAGTGGACTATGCGACTCGGTACCCAGAAGCAGTGCCACTGAAGAAGATTGACACTGAAACTGTAGCAGAGGCACTGGTGGACATGTTCAGTAGGCTTGGAGTGCCTGAAGAAATTCTGACAGACCTCGGGACGCAGTTCGTCTCTGACTGCATGAAGGAGGTCAACAGACTGCTGAGCATCCGGCATTTGACTACGACACCCTACCATCCGATGTGCAACGGGCTTGTCGAGAAGTTCAATGCTACGCTGAAGTCCACCCTGAAGAAACTGTGCAGCGAGCAGCCCAGACAATGGCATCGCTATATTAACGCCTTACTTTTCGCCTACAGAGAAGTACCGCAGGAGTCCACCGGCTTTTCTCCGTTCGAGCTGCTGTACGGAAGAACCATCCGAGGGCCGATGCACATCCTAAAAGAACTGTGGACGAAAGAAGTAGACACCCCAGAGGTGAAGAACAGCTACCAGTACGTGTTTGAGCTACGGGAGAAGCTGGAGCAGACTCTCGAGATAGCCAGAGAAAACCTGAAGAAGTCCCAGGACTGTGGAAAGCACTACTATGACCGTAGGGCTGTGAACAGGAAGTTTAAACCTGGCAACAAAGTGCTGGTGCTGCTACCTACTGATCACAATAAGTTGCTGATGCAGTGGAAAGGCCCGTACGAAGTGGAGACCGTGGTGGGAATCAACGACTACAAGGTGAAGGTCGGCCAGCATTCCAAGATATACCACGCCAACCTCCTTAAGCTGTACGTGGAAAGGCCATCAGAGACTGTGCACGCAGCCACAGCAGCTGTGACCGACGACAGCTTTGACAGCGAAGAACTGTTGGAACTGGGATACTTCCACAGCAAAGAAGGCATCGATGATGTTAAGCTAGGACCAAGCTTGACGGAAGGTCAAAAGATGGAGCTCAAGGACCTTATGGGCGAGTTTCCCCATAGCTTCAGTGATGTCCTAGGCTCTACGACTTTGGTCGAACATGAAGTCCACACCCAGACCTGAAAGGAGCAGCATCTGCAGACCTTGAGGGAGCTGTTCCACCGTCCCGCGGAAGCCAACCTGACCGTGAGACCCAGCGAATGCATCCTGGGAGCTGACAACGTCGACTGCGTCGGACATCCGATGGAAGAAGGAGACAACGGAGGACGCACTGATTCCAGGGAAGCCCACGTGATCATCGTCTTTGACCCTGGGCCGATGACGACCGCAACTGACGAGGGCGTCGTTTCCTTGCGGTTGAAAGAACATTGACTGTGTGGAGAACATTGGCAATATCTAAACAGACTTGCAGATGAGAAACATTGACCTTGTGTGAATGAACTGTGAACATTGACAGTATCCAGAAAGACTTGCAGATGAGAAACTTTGACTCTGTGTGAATGAGCTGAGAACATTGACAGTGTTCAGACAGTCTGAAATAAGTTTTAATTCTGAACTTTGTTTGTGCATTACGTTTCAACGTTGTTGAAAGAAATTGGGTAAATTTCTTCTTGAGTGGGGGGTTATGTTACGTTGAAACGCGAACGAAAATATGTCGGAAGCGTGTACGATAGATCTAATCGTTTCGATTTGCAAAGTATTCAATAATGGAGTTTATTTACCTTTGATTTGAGTTTGCATTGTTGTTAGGAGAGGCTTTGTATAACGTTGATAATTTTCGTTGGTCGATATTGTCGGAGAATACTCTGGATTTCCTTGTTTACCATCGATCGAAGGTTCGGGACGATTGTCGAAGTAAGAGAAGGTTCGGGGTATGTGTGGAGAGATGAATGACGTAAGTCAGTGATGACGATCTTTTATTCGATTGGTGGCAGTGCGTCATTTCTACGGTATTCGAAATCTTTCCGGAAAAGAGAGAGATTATAAAATTGTGTGCCGCACTGTTGTTGGGAGATAGTAAAGTTGTTGATAAAGAGTTGCTGTGAAAGTTGTTGAGTTGAGTTGAGAATTGTATGCAGTTGTTGATGTGTGCTGAATAAAAGTGGAAAACTCCATACGTCGACTTTGTGACTTGTATGCTGATTGAGCATGCTGTGTGAATAAACGAATCTGAGTTACACCCTATCAGGAATTCAGCATTGGGGCTGAATCAAATACTGATAGAAAACACCAACATCGAACTGAGTGTAACAGGTGGGGGGTGGGGGTGTACAATTGTTTTGGGGAGTGGAGAAGGGGGAGGAGAAGGAGGAGAGAGTGAGTAGTGGGAGGGAAATAATAACATAATAACTATTTTTGTAAAGGTTATTTGCAAGCACAATGGTAAATGTTTAAAATATATTACTCGCACGACATTTTATTAATCCTCAAATATTTTAAACTACATGACTGAAACTGATGATTGAATGATTAAATAAATCACATACAGAACCGAAATTTAAGTTTTGTCTGAACCCTTAGATCAAATTATGAAAAAAATAAATAACAACAAAAACAACTAATAACATGTGCAATTAAAATGACAAATAATCTTGCTTTGACTTGATGGTCATACATTTTATGTGTGCCTGATATGTGCAACATTTGAGCTTAAACGTCGTGTCTAAACATATTTATAGCGCGTGATCAAACCACTCTACCTACGTACGCCACCCACAAGGTAACACGTGTAAATGTTACAAAAAATGTGTCTCATATTCACTTTTAAATCAAAACCGTAATATAGTGCGCCTGATTCGACATCAAAATTACGCGACCCACCTCCCCCTCCTTCCCTCCGACCCCATTCCCCTTCTCCCAAAATAATATTTTTGAAATATATAAAAGTATGCCTATAATTTGCAATGGCGGAACAAAACGTGTAGAGACACAACTACAGAAAGACCCCAAGGCCGTACGTGTAGTCCTGTATGCAAAGCTATAGATCTATTTTTATTTAATATTCTAAATAATTAATTATATAAAATCATTTAATAAAAAGTCAAATGTTTTACAGTTTGTTCATTCTAATTAATTTAGGACAAACCATCACTGGGATTTACCTACAATTTGTAGAGAGAAAAAAAAAATGATAACAATTTCTATGTGACTTGCCTACAAGTTCGATCAGTGACCATGGGACATGCGACTGTGCTTCAGAGTAGTCGCCTCTGTTCAAATAAGCCAATCAGTAAATATCGAATGTTAATTGTTTAGTCACGTGTTGTTTGGACATAGGCTATGGATGAATGGTTGGCATGTATGCATCGTACTTTTATTATTAATAGTGATTTTTTTCAATACGATCGAGACTGCAGTTCAAGCGTTTAGTTTCCCTTGATGTAATTTTGCTGGAGAAATTTTATATAATATTTGTATATTGATCGAAGATTTGAGAGCCTTGTTACTGAGTGAGCGGGTTGCATAGATAACGAAGTCGAGCTACACAAGACTCATGCATCGGGGATGAATCGACTATTGCCGTGCATAGTTGTGATAGTTTTATGTGGTAATGATGCCACTGTAACTGCTATGTTTGAGATGAATAAAGTTGTATATCACCATTGTATTGTATTGTATTGTATTGTATTGTATTGTATTGTATGCCATTAGGGAACTACAATTATATAATCTTCTAACATGAAAGATCACCAGGTTGCAAGCTGTAATTTAAACCATAAAAAGCTGTATTTTTTCATTAAACGCTGTATTTAAATGAATCTGTTACTTTAATCGCCTCAATCGTGTTTGAATGCACTGAATCTGCACAATATTTATTTGAATTTATACCCAACAATTTATGTTCTTTCATCGAACTTAAAATTACATGCAAGGGAACAAAATCTTCACCCACATGAATTTGTGTTTGGCTGGTTTGCTCCCTTGATTTGATTTACCCTTCTCGCCTTTAATTGTACAGATAAACATAAACTAGACGAGACTCCTTTTCTTATGGGTATGTACGCTGTCTGGCTTTGATCAGTGCCAATCCGTATTCAACCTTCAACTCTCGATATTACTTGTGTTTATTTGGCAAAGCGTAGATGGCGTACGTACACATGTATCGTAGATAGAGATTGGTACCGATCAAACTGTTTCTTTGGCGAAACGAATACTCCCCTCAGAAGGTTGACACCCAGACCGCATGAAAACGAACAATTAGATCAAAACGTTATAGGCCTAAAATAGGTGAAAGTTTCGCTTATAATTAAAAAAAAGGGTCGAAATCATTGTTTTCCCTGTTATAGGCCTGTATTTTTCAATCTAAATAAAAATATTATATAGGTCTGTACTTACGCGGTTTGGGAGTAAATCCTTCGAGAAGCGGATTGGTTTCAACAAAGACAGTCTGCTCTCCACCCTTTCTATCTATGATACCTAGGTATGTTATCTACCGCTTGGCTATCGAGGATCCACTTTCAGCTTGTAATGCCCATGTGCTCGCCACTAATTTTCTTGAGCAGCGAGCTCGGGTATTCACTCATCACTCTGGTTTCAAATGAACGCAGGTGTAAAAGTGCCAACGTACGCCCACACATCCATCAACTAAGCTCATCGACTGACGTAGTAGTGGCAGCACAACAGAGGAAAATAGAAATAGATGTTAGTACTCTCCCCCCCCCCCTCACCCCCAAAAAAACAACACCCCCCCCCCCCCCAACATTTTTCTGCTTATCTTCCAGCTATCTCCCAATATCAACCACTGGCAGTTCCACTGACAGGGGTCGAGAGCTGTCAGAAGCGATTATTATGATGATAATGATGAAGTAGTTCAAATAAGCATTACATTACATTACATGATTATTGCTTTAGGTCCAGCGGACTCTTCCGAGACAAATCAGGACCGACAACCCCTGACCCGCATAAAAGATCCGCTGAAACAACCCATAGTGGCAAAACTGAAGGCTCTACACCAGCCAGTCACTTTACAATAAAGACATCCCACGCAGGGGACGCTGAGGCTATACTCTAATTTATCGAACCCCCGTTTACAAAAACAAAATAGAATACAAACATCATTATAAATTATCAACAAAACTCATACATATAAAATGCATACATTGCTAAATAATAACATCATAGGAAGCCCTAATGACCGCCTGGCAGAAAGCGTCCAATATTCCCAAGCTGATCCAACAGACCTCACACACAAATAAGGAGTCTTGTCCCGGAAGAGTTTTCAAGAAAAAAGGTAGGTGACTGGTCTAGCGAAGAAGAAGATAGTAGATAGCAGATTGATAGAACAGAGCAGGAATGAGAAAGAACAAATGAGAAAGACAGCGACAGTGGGAATTTAAAGCACTAAATTTCCAGAAAGTGGGGATACTATAATTTATATTGAAAACCCGGCACCCCAAAGGGGGGTTAAATAAGCAGGTTGTGTAGAAAAATTGTAGGAGTGAAATTGTAACCTACTTTTACACTTTCTTGGGAAATACCGAACATTCTCAAGGCACGTAGAGAAACAGGCTAATAAAATAAATAATGACAGCAAAATATTATTTTGCGCAAAAAAAAAAGAAAATAAAAAACAAGCTGTCAGTGGTTAAACAGGTATGTCTTCAGTCGGTTTGCTTGAAGGACTCTTAGTCAGATTCACGAAAGAACTGTGAGAGATTGTTTTAGAGAGATACTTGATGATGATGAGGAGAAGGTTGAAGAGGACCACGACGACGATGAGGATTGTGACGAGGCGTACAATCGAGCCCCGAGGCAGACAGCACCCACTCATCCCTCCCGACCATCCAGCTACCCCTTCTACACATCCAGTCGCCCCTAGGACGCGCGCTGGCTCATTCGCTTAAGCCCCGCCCCTCGGGCATCACGTTAAAGCCTGACACACAACCAGACCCGGTGTCAGTTGCAAGCCATCCAGCCTTGAAGCCACAACAACTTGTCCGAAGACACGTCCCCATCGACTGGCGACCTCTGAGCTACGGCAGTACTCGTGTGCTTCACCCCGTCTTAGTCAAGACGGCTCCTGTGCAGGGCTCATACCCCCGCCTTGTATCATCTCTAAGTCGCTGACCCGCTGCAGGCCCCTGACAACCCAGGGAGTCAACGAGAAGCGTTCCAACCGAATTTCATCACCCCATAGACAGCTAGCAACGTAAGCTGGAAACTACGCCTGTGCCTCACCCAAGATTGGCACCCTCGGTCATTGCGTCATAGAGTGACCGACTGACCCGCATCGCTACCCACGCCACGCCAAGCCTGGTCATCAGGCCACCCAGACTATCTCGGACCAACCGCCGCCCTTCAATAACCAGCTAAGTTATTGACCCACGAGCATCACCACTCGATGATTATCTGGCCAGAGACTATCCAGATACACTCTTGCCCTGTGATGATATCAGTCCACAGTAGCACTAGTACCCCCGAAATCATCCACCCAGAATATCTCCGAGCTACTCCCTACTGATACAGACGCTATCCCGTGACTCACTCGTAGCATTACTTAATATAGACGACCCTATTCGATTTAATAAAACTTCCTAGTTAGAAATTGCACCTACCCAGACTGGCCTTTGTTTTTCGAATTTCTCAACTAGTGTAGTATACCATCTTTCTCGTCTACCCTTGACTGTCTCTCATTTAATTAGTAGCCCTAGCCTTAATCTCTTGAATGTCATCGCATCATTAGCCTAACAAAGGAGGTAATACAGCGCTAGAGATTAAGAGCTTACCCTCCATTCCCCCAACCCCTTTCTTTGTGACAAGGATGATGATGAAGAATGATGCTGATGATGATGATGACGACCGCGTCACGATAAAGTTTGAGCAACGATAATAACAATGCTGCTGCTGCTGCTCAAGGTTGTGGCAGAGATGGTGATGGCAGTGACCGATTGTTAAAGCGCACTGTATATCTCAGAGAGAGGGAGAGAGAGAGAGAGAGAGAGAGGGAGAGAGAGGGAGAAAGACAGAGAGAGCATAGACCAGTGGTCCGAAAGAGCATGGTTTGAGGAAGGGGAGGAAGGAGAGAAGAGAAGACTGGAGGGCGGGGGGTGGGGGGGGGGAGTGGATGTATTACAGAATCTACGGTTTGTGTAACTAATTTTATGGTTTTCTGAACGCTGATAGGGTTTTAGACATGTACTCGTTGTACAGCGGTATAGATGGTGTTACACTCTGTTTGATGTTGGTGTTTTCTATCAGTATCTGATTCAGCCCCGATGCTTGAATTCCTGATAGGGTGTAACTCAGATTCGTTTATCCACGCAGCCCGCTCAAGCAGCATACAAGTCACAAAGTCGACGTATGAAGTTTTCCACTTTTATTCAGCACACATCAACAACTGCATACAATTCTCAATTCAACTCAACAACTTTCACAGCAACTCTTATCAACAACTTTACTATCTCTACAGCAACTCGGCACACGATTAAATAACCTCTCTCTTTTCTGGAACAATTTGGTACATGGTAGAAATGACGCACTGCCACCAATCGAACTAAAGATCGTCATCACTGGCTTACGTCATTACACATTTCTTCTCCTTCCGGATCGTTCCTTCAAATTTCTACAATTATCCCGAATCTTCGATCGATAGTAAACAAGCCGATCCAGAAGATTCTACAACAATATCGACTAACGAAAATTATCAACGTTATACAATGCCTTTCCTAACAACAATGCAAACTCAAATCAAAGGTAAATAAACTCTATTATTGAATACTTTGCAAATCGAAACGATTAGATCTATCGTACACGTTTCCGACGTACTACCATTCGCGTTTCAACGTAACATAACCCCCCACTCAAGAAGAAATTTACCTAATTTCTTTCAACAACGTTGAAACGTAATGCACAAACAAAGTACAGAATTAAGACTTATTTCAGCCTGTCTGAACACTATCAACGTTCTCAGTTCATTCACACAGAGTCAATGGTTTTCATCTTCAAATCTGTCTGGATATTGTCAATGTTCACAGTTCATTCACACAGTCAACGTTTTTCATTTTCAAGTTTGTCATTACCAATATTCTTAGTTCGTCCACACAGTCAATGTTCTTTCGTTCGCAAGGAATCGACGCCCTCGTCAGTTGCGGTCGTCATCGGCCCAGGGTCAAAGACGATGATCACGTGGGCTTCCCTGGAATCAGTGCGTCCTCCGTTGTCTCCTTCTTCCATCGGATGTCCGACGCCGTCGATGTTGTCAGCTCCCAGAATGCATTCGCTGGGTCTCACGGTCAGGTTGGCTTCTGCGAGACGGTGGAACAGCTCCCTCAAGGTCTGCAGATGCTCCTTCCAGGTCTGGGTGTGGACTTCATGTTCGACCAAAGTCGTAGAGCCTGGGACATCGCTGAAGTTGTGGGGAAACTCGCCCATAAGGTCCTTGAGCTCCATCTTTTGACCTTCCGTCAAGCGTGGTCCTAGCTTAACATCATTGATGCCTTCTTTGCTATGAAAGTCTCCCAGTTCCAACAGTTCTTCGCTGTCAAAGCTGTCGTCGGTCACAGCTGCTGTTGCTGCATGTACAGTCTCTGGCGGCCTCTCCACGTACAGCTTAAGGAGGTTGGCGTGGCATATTTTGGAATGCTGGCCGACCTTCACCTTGTAGTCGTTGATCCCCACCACGGTCTCCACTTCGTACGGGCCTTTCCACTGCATCAGCAACTTATTGTGATCAGTAGGTAGCAGCACCAGCACTTTGTTGCCAGGTTTGAACTTCCTGTTCACAGCCCTACGATCGTAGTAGTGCTTTCCACAGTCTTGGGACTTCTTCAGGTTTTCTCTGGCTATCTCGAGAGTCTGCTCCAGCTTCTCCCGTAGCTCAAACACGTACTGGTAGCTGTTCTTCACCTCTGGGTTCTCTACTTCTTTCGTCCACAGTTCTTTTAGGATGTGCATCGGCCCTCGGATGGTTCTTCCGTACAGCAGCTCGAACGGAGAAAAGCCGGTGGACTCCTGCGGTACTTCTCTGTAGGCGAAAAGTAGGGCGTTGATGTAGCGATGCCATTGTCTGGGCTGCTCGCTGCACAGTTTCTTCAGGGTGGACTTCAGCGTAGCATTGAACTTTTCGACGAGCCCGTTGCACATTGGATGGTAGGGTGTCGTAGTCAAATGCCGGATGCTCAGCAGTCTGTTGACCTCCTTCATGCAGTCAGAGACGAACTGCGTCCCGAGGTCTGTCAGGATCTCTTCAGGCACTCCAAGTCTACTGAACATGTCCACCAGCGCCTCTGCAACAGTTTCAGTGTCAATCTTCTTCAGAGGCACTGCTTCTGGGTACCGAGTCGCATAGTCCACTAAAGTCAGTACCCACCGATGACCTTCTTCACTCGGAGGTCTTATTTCGCCGATTAAGTCTAAGGCCACCCTCTTGAAAGGTCGGTCGATCAGAGGCATCCTCTGCATTGGCACTTTCGGGACCCTTCCTCGAGGTATGGTCTTCTGGCAAATGTCACACGATCGGCAGAAACGGCTGACGTCCGCATGAAGTCCTGGCCAGTAAAACACCGCCTGGATTCTGTCTGACGTCTTCTTGATACCTAGGTGACCTCCCATAATTGAGTCATGCGCTACTTCCATCACCTGGCGCCTTAGGGGTAACGGTACCAAGACTTGACGTAGTGGTTTCCCTCCGTTGACCCTTGGGTGCTGGAAGATTCGGTACAGGATCTTGGCCTTCACCTCAAAATAGACCGTACCTCTGCCTTTGGTCACGTGGTCTTGGCGGTTCCTGTACTTGTTTAAAGTGCTATCAGCTTCCTGGAGCTGGATCAGCTTATCTCTGTCCACGATGGCAGCTTTAGAGTTGTCGGCGACCTTCAGTGGCGTAGACGTCTTGTCTCTCTTGGCCTGGGCCCTGGTAGTAACGGCACCGACGATCTCTGGTCGGCAGGGCTGAGCCGGAGTAACCACATTGTCCCGTAGCAGCTCTGTAAGGTCTCCATCGGGAAATGGCAATGGATCCTCCTCCACAACTTCGACGTGTTGGGTTGAGGCAGGACTCCATTCTGGATCGGGGTCGTCGGGTCGTCTCGCGCCGTCGATATTCCCGATCATCAAATCATACAGCGGCTTCTTCAGGCAAACCGCTTCGACTTCGCCTATGTAGAAAGGGGTGCTGACTTGAATCTTTGCAACTGGCGCTTTCACACATTTGCTGTCGGCCATGAGTGTCCATTTTGAATCGCCAGTGAACTGTTCTTTAGCGATTAGGTCTTCTTTGACGATGACCCCACTACAGCCAGAGTCTCTTAAGACAGTCACTTCATGATTTCCGACGCGTCCCTTTGAAACAGGCATGTTCTGGACGGTCACAGCTGCGCTGGCGACGACGGGGATGGATTTTCCGTTGGCAAGGAGAAGTTGGCCATCGGTCATGCACTCTTGCACGTCCGCAGGAGTAGCTGTGCGCTTGGTCTCACTCGGAAGAATGACGCTCCCGCCGCACACTTGATGGTCAGATCTACTGGTTTGCCGTTGATTGGAGAACCGCCTCTGCCGGTTGCCCGCCGCTGAATTGTCCGTACTGCTCCGCTGTCCGCTACTTTTGTTTTGAGGACAATTAGCCGCCCTGTGGTCTGTAGCGTTGCAGGTGAAACAGCCTCTTGAATGCCCTTCCCTGGGAGGAGGCGTGGAGTCCGTCTGTCTCTGGCTCGTCTGGCTCCCTTGGATCTGGTTCCCATGGTTTGCAGTCTTCTGAAAATGTTTCGTCGCGCTGGGTGGCCCCAGGGTTTTCCCATGAGCGATAAGATATCTTTCAGCAGCCTCAGTCACATCTTTAAGCGTCTGCAGCTTTTGTTCTTCTAAGTGGGTCGCTAGGTCCTTGTGACAGGCATTGAGAAATTGTTCTTTCACAATCAGGTCATGGAGACTGTCGTAAGACTTCATTTCGCCTGATAACTCCACCCACTTGTGTAGATATGACGACAGGCGCTCCACAAACTGCTTTGGCGTCTCGTCTGACTTAGGCCGGCATTCACGGAAGCGTTTACGGTAGCCCTTCTCTGTAAAGTTGTAGCACTGCAACAGGGCCTCTTTCAAGACGTCGTAGTTTTTGGCGTCATCGTTCGACAGTCTGGTGTAAACTTCGAGAGCTTGCCCCGTCAGAAGTGCACTCAGTCGAATCGCCCAGTCTCGAGGTTGCCAATTGGAGCTTTCGGCGAACCTTTCGAATCTCGCCAGATAGCTGTCGATCTGGTCCTTCCCGTCGACGAAAGCTGGCAATTTTGGAGCCGTATGGTCGTTGGTGACTTGTGGCGCATGCTGATTGTTCTGGATACGCGCCAACTCTAGCTGGTACTGACGATCTCTTTCTTGCTGCTGCTGTTCAATTTCCAGACGCTTCAGTTCAAATTCTCTGTCTTCACGACGTCGCTGCTCCTCTATTTCTCTTTCTTCACGACGTCGTTGCTCTTCTTTTTCTTGCCGCTGCTGTTCAATTTCTAGACGCTTCTGTTCTAGTTCTATTTCTTTTTCTAGACGCTTCTCTTCCAATTCTCTTTCTTCTCGGCGACGCTGCTCTTCTAATTCTCGTTCTTGTATTCTCTCCTGGGATTTGACGTACTCCGTCAACTGTTTCCCTTTTAGATTCAGTTCAACCCCTTTCTGCCAGAAGTCAGCCATCTTGATGCTTCTGGAAAGTTCTTTTCTGGAAAGTTCTTTTTCTAGAAAGTTCTTGACTGTAGAGTTCTTTTTCTTGAAAGTTCTTGACTGTGCTGTACCTTTCTAGACTGTTCTAGAACAGCACGCTTTCTGCAGTAGCGCTGATGCTTGTCACTAGTCGCCTTCGCTGACGCAGGCCCCGCTGTCCTCGTCGTATGCGACGCTGCACCACGCTGGTGTTGATGTATACGCTCCTGTGCTGAAGTAGACGCGACGTCCGCTCGACGCTCGCTGTAACACTGGCGATGTAGCTCCGAGACTGTCCCTCGACGTAGTCTTACGGTAGCCACGTAGTCCCGATCTGTTGTTCGCTCACGAAGCAACTCTTCAGCGACTACTCGCCCTTGCAGTCAACCCGAATCTATCGGATGTAGTCCCAGTATGTTGGCCCCTCTCGACGCAACTCGTTGGCGGCTACCCTCGATGACTGCCTCTCGTAACGTTGACTCGCTTGTTGTCGCAGTTGAACCCTTGGCTATGGCGTGAATCGCGGCTTGACCCCCAAAATGTTACACTCTGTTTGATGTTGGTGTTTTCTATCAGTATCTGATTCAGCCCCGATGCTTGAATTCCTGATAGGGTGTAACTCAGATTCGTTTATCCACGCAGCCCGCTCAAGCAGCATACAAGTCACAAAGTCGACGTATGAAGTTTTCCACTTTTATTCAGCACACATCAACAACTGCATACAATTCTCAATTCAACTCAACAACTTTCACAGCAACTCTTATCAACAACTTTACTATCTCTACAGCAACTCGGCACACGATTAAATAACCTCTCTCTTTTCTGGAACAATTTGGTACATGGTAGAAATGACGCACTGCCACCAATCGAACTAAAGATCGTCATCACTGGCTTACGTCATTACACATTTCTTCTCCTTCCGGATCGTTCCTTCAAATTTCTACAATTATCCCGAATCTTCGATCGATAGTAAACAAGCCGATCCAGAAGATTCTACAACAATATCGACTAACGAAAATTATCAACGTTATACAATGCCTTTCCTAACAACAATGCAAACTCAAATCAAAGGTAAATAAACTCTATTATTGAATACTTTGCAAATCGAAACGATTAGATCTATCGTACACGTTTCCGACGTACTACCATTCGCGTTTCAACGTAACAGATGGGGTTTTGGGCAGTGTACTCGTTGTACAGCAGTAATGATGGGGTTTTGGGCAGTGTACTCGTACAGCAGTATTGATGGGAGTTTTTGGAAGTGTACTCGTTGTACAGCGGTATTGATGGGGTTTTGGGCAGTGTACTCGCTGTACAAACATACCCTTAGCTCATGGCAGTTGTGCAGACATCAATATTGTTTTACACCGACATGATAGTGGAATGATTTGGTTATATAGTGGATGCTGAATGTGCAGCTTTGCATCAGAAGAGATACTACATTATGTGTCCTCATTTTGTATTTCCAGGCTTATCTGAAAATATTTTAATACAGTCGGGAATCAGGGCGAATCTGCCCGTTAGTCGTTCCGTAGCAACTATGAACCACTTAACCGATTGTGATCAAACTTCATAGGAAAATTGGTCTAGTGGCCATCCTTCCGTGCTATCGTATTTGCTCTGCTTTAAAAGGTCAAGGTCACTGAGGTCAATTCTTTGCTAAACACGTTTTGCTCTATACCTAAAAAAAAAAAAGGCTTAACCTATTTTGATTATTTTTTGGTGTGTATACAGCAACTTACACTCATGATCAGTCATTATATGGCGGTCCGTTGGCTGGTTGGTTGGACGATCTGTTGCACCATCTGTTCTTTTGAAAATGCTGGTTTATTGCTATTTGTGTGAGTATTATTAAATACATTTGGTATTCCTTGCCATCTTATTATTTGTAATTTTAATTTTGTAAAAAATCATGTTTGAAATTTTGGGCGGCTTCAGTAATATTGTATTTTAGTATTACAGTTGTTTCTGTATCATTGATGCGTATTTATGGTATTTGCATCATGAATTTATTATTTGTGGTATTTGGTTAGGTTGCATGCTTGAGTGGTATCGGGTCATTAGTAATTCTGCGCTGATTGGGGATTTCCCTCTCTATAAACTTGTGAACAGAGGCTTACCAGCGGCTCAAACGTTATCCAATCCTCATAAATGGCTGAGGTCATTGACAATATATTGCCTTATTCGGTCGTGAGAACTTTCAATGGGTTTGGGAATGGTCGTAAAAAAAATGAAGAAGAGATACAGGCATGATTCAATGCCAAAGCTGAATATGAGATTCGATTTTATTTCCATCATTTTTCCTTTATTAAAAAAAAGAATCTTCCAACGCTTTACGAAACAATTACGGCTATTTGTGTAAAATTTATTTCTTTATTTTTGTTTACAGACAAGTGAGATTAAACTTATGAGATATATGCACGGCCTTTTACCGCGCATTTTGTGTGTGTTTTACATGTAACACTATATAACAGATTTATTTGTTTTAAAAAAATCGATCATATACTTTAAAAGCAGCTTTAAAGAATTTCTTAACTGAAATAAAATGTTTGAGGGTGTTACACTCTGTTTGATGATGGTGTTTTTCTTTATCAGTATTTGATTCAGCCCCGATGCTGAAGTCCTGATAAGGTGTAACTCAGATTCGTTTATTCACACAGCCCGTCCAAACAGCATACAAGTCACAAAGTCGACGTATGAAGTTTTCCACTTTTATTCAGCACACATCAACAACTGCATACAATTCTCAACTCAACTCAACAACTTTCACAGCAACTCTCTAAATCACTATCAACAACTTTACTATCTCTGTCAACAGCAAATCGGCACACGATTAAATAACCTCTCTCTTTTCCGGAAAGATTTCGAATACCGTAGAAATGACGTACTGCCACCAATCGAACTAAAGATCGTCATCACTGACTTACGTCATACTTCTCTCTTCCTGCCAAAAGAATGTTCTCCATTATCTACGACCATCAAGAAACTTCGATCGATAGTAAACAAACAGATCCAGAAGATTCTACAACAATATCGACTAACGGAAATTATCAACGTTATACAAAACCTCTCCAAACAACAATGCAAACTCAAATCAAAGGTAAATAAACTCTATTATTGAATACTTTGCAAAACGAAACGATTAGATCTATCGTACACGCTTCAGCCATACTATCATTCGCGTTTCAACGTAACATAACCCCCCACTCAAGAAGAAATTTACCTAATTTCTTTCAACAACGTTGAAACGTAATGCACAAAGTACAGAATTAAAACTTATTTCAGCCTGTCTGAACACTATCAACGTTCTCAGTTCATTCACACAGAGTCAATGGTTTTCATCTTCAAATCTGTCTGGATATTGTCAATGTTCACAGTTCATCCACACAGTCAATGCACTTTACTCACACACTCTGCTGAGGAAGTCCGCACCAACATTGTCCGATCCTTTGATAGATTCTACTCGCATGTTAAAGTTCTGCAAGTACATAGCCCATCTCATGATCCGACTGTTCACAAACTTGGCAGAGTTCAAGTAAGTTAGCGGCTTGTGATCAGTCTGTAGCACGAACTTCACTCCTTGAAGGTACAGTTCGAACTTCCGGATTCCCCATATGATGGCAAGGCACTCTTTCTCCATGGTCGAGTAATTTTTCTCAGCCCTGGACAGCTTCTTGCTGGCGTAACTGACCGGAAATAGTTTCCCTTCGTGTTCTTGCATCAGTATGGCGCCGATGCCTTCGTCCGCTGCGTCTGTCCTTAAGACGAATTCCTTGGAAGTATCGGGCAGTCGTAGCACCGGATCCTTCGAAAGGAGGTCGCGCACAGTCTGGTATGCCCTCTCCTGAGACGGTCCCCACTGCACTTGGTTTGGACAGCCTTTCCGCACCAGGTCCGACAAGGGTGCTGTGATGGCGGAGTAGTTTGGTACAAACTCCCTGTAGTATCCAGCCAACCCCAGGAAAGATCGCACCTGCTTCTTGGTTTGGGGACGTGGAGCGTTCAGAATCTTGGTGACGTTTTCTAATAGAAGCCCCTTTTGTCCTTCTTTCAGCGAATGGCCGATAAAGTCTACGTTGTCAGTCCCCAGAATGCACTTACTGGGTCTCACGGTCAGGTTGGCTTCTGTGAGACGGTGAAACAGCTCCCTCAAGGTCTGCAGATGCTCTTCCCAGGTGCGAGTGTGGACTAGCAGGTCGTCCCAGTAACACACGACATTGTCCATCCCTTTGAGCATCTTCTTCATCCCTCTCTTCAGGGTAGCCCCGCTGTTGACCATGCCAAAGGGCATCCTTAGGCACTCGTACGTCCCATCAGGGGTTATAAAAGCAGTCTTTGGTATGTCCTGTTGACGCACGGGGACTTGCCAATAACCTTTGCTGAGGTCAATCTTTGAGAAGATTCTACTCCCCGATAATTGGCGGAAGAGGTCTGCTGCGGTAGGCATCGGCTCAGGGTCGAAGACGGTGATCTTATTAACCTTCCTGTAGTCGATGCATACTCGGTTGCTCCCGTCCTTCTTCTTCACGACCACGACAGGGGATGCGTAAGGGGAACTGGACTCCCTAATGATGCCCATCTTCAGCATCTCATCGATGTCTTTCTTCAAGGATTCACGGGCCTTGAAAGGGATCGGGAAGGGCTTGGATCGAACAGGGATATTCGAAGTGAGGTGGACTTCGTGTTCGACCAAAGTTGTAGAGCCAGGGACATCGCTGAAGTTGTGGGGAAACTCGCCCATAAGGTCCTTGAGCTCCAACATTTGACCTTCCGTCAAGCTCGGTCCTAGCTTAACATCATCGATGCCTTCTCTGCTGTGGAAGTCTCCCAGTTCCAACAGTTCTTCGCTGTCAAAGCTGTCGTCGGTCACAGCTGCTGTGGCTGCGTGCACAGTCTCTGATGGCCTTTCCACGTACAGCTTAAGGAGGTTGGCGTGGTATATCTTGGAATGCTGGCCGACCTTCACCTTGTAGTCGTTGATTCCCACCACGGTCTCCACTTCGTACGGGCCTTTCCACTGCATCAGCAACTTATTGTGATCGGTAGGTAGCAGCACCAGCACTTTGTTGCCAGGTTTGAACTTCCTGTTCACAGCCCTACGGTCATAGTAGTGCTTTCCACAGTCCTGGGACTTCTTCAGGTTTTCTCTGGCTATCTCGAGAGTCTGCTCCAGCTTATCCCGTAGCTCAAACACGTACTGGTAGCTGTTCTTCACCTCTGGGGTGTCTACTTCTTTCGTCCACAGTTCTTTTAGGATGTGCATCGGCCCTCGGATGGTTCTTCCGTACAGCAGCTCGAACGGAGAAAAGCCGGTGGACTCCTGCGGTACTTCTCTGTAGGCGAAAAGTAAGGCGTTGATGTAGCGATGCCATTGTCTGGGCTGCTCGCTGCACAGTTTCTTCAAGGTGGACTTCAACGTAGCATTGAACTTTTCGACAAGCCCGTTGCACATTGGATGGTAGGGTGTCGTAGTTAAATGCCGGATGCTCAGCAGTCTGTTGACCTCCTTCATACAGTCAGAGACGAACTGCGTCCCGAGGTCTGTCAGAATTTCTTCAGGCACTCCAAGTCTACTGAACATGTCCACCAGTGCCTCTGCTACAGTTTCAGTGTCAATCTTCTTCAGTGGCACTGCTTCTGGGTACCGAGTCGCATAGTCTACTAAAGTCAGTACCCATCGATGACCTTCTTCACTCGGAGGTCTTATTTCGCCGATTAAGTCTAAGGCCACCCTCTTGAAAGGTCGGTCGATCAGAGGCATCCTCTGCATAGGCACTTTCGGGACCCTTCCTCGAGGTATGGTCTTCTGGCAAATGTCACATGATCGGCAGAAACGGCTGACGTCCGCATGAAGCCCTGGCCAGTAGAACACCGCCTGGATTCTGTCTGACGTCTTCCTGATGCCTAGGTGACCTCCCATGATTGAGTCATGTGCTACTTCCATCACCTGGCGCCTTAGGGGTAACGGTACCAAGACTTGACGCAGTGGTTTCCCTCCGTTGACCCTCGGGTGCTGGAAGATTCGGTACAGGATCTTGGCCTTCACCTCAAAATAGACCGTACCACTGCCTTTGGTCACGTGGTCTTGGCGGTTCCTGTACTTGTTTAAAGTGCTATCAGCTTCCTGGAGCTGGATAAGCTTATCTCTGTCCACGATGGCAGCTTTAGAGTTGTCGGCGACCTTCAGTGGCGTAGACGTCTTGTCTCTCTTGGCCTGGGCCCTGGTAGTAACGGCACCGACGATCTCTGGTCGGCAGGGCTGAGCCGGAGTAACCACATTGTCCCGTAGCAGCTCTGTAAGGTCTCCATCGGGAAACGGCAATGGATCCTCCTCCACAACTTCGACGCGTTGGATTGAGGCAGGACTCCACTCTGGATCGGGGTCGTCAGGTCGTCTCGCGCCGTCGATATTCCCGATCATCAAATCATACAGCGGCTTCTTCAGACAAACCGCTTCGACTTCGCCTATGTAGAAAGGGGTGTTGACATGAATCTTCGCAACTGGCGCTCTCACACATTTGCTGTCGGCCATAAGTGTCCATTTTGAATCGCCAGTGAACTGTTCTTTAGCGATTAGGTCTTCTCTGACGATGACCCCACTACAGCCAGAGTCTCTTAGAACAGTCACTTCATGATTTCCGACGCGTCCCTTTGAAACAGGCATGTTCTGGACGGTCACAGCTGCGCTGGCGACGACGGGGATGGATTTTCCGTTGGCAAGGAGAAGTTGGCCATCGGTCATGCACTCTTGCACGTCCGCAGGAGTAGCTGTGCGCTTGGTCTCACTCGGAAGAATGACGCTCCCGCCGCACACCTGATGGTCAGATCTACTGGTTTGCCGTTGATTGGAGAAACGTCTCTGTCGGTTGCCCGCCGCTGCATTGTCCGTACTGCCCCGCTGTCCGCTACTTTTGTTTTGAGGACAGTTAGCCGCTCTGTGGTCTGTAGCGTTGCAGGTGAAACAGCCTCTTGAATGCCCTTCCCTGGGAGGAGGCGTGGAGTCCGTCTGTCTCTGGCTCGTCTGGCTCCCTTGGACCTGGTTCCCATGGTTTCCAGTCTTCTGAAAATGTTTCGTCGCGCTGGGTGGCCCCATGGTCTTCCCATGAGCGATGAGATATCTTTCAGCAGCCTCAGTCACATCTTTAAGCGTCTGCAGCTTTTGTTCTTCTAAGTGGGTCGCTAGGTCCTTGTGACAGGCATTGAGAAATTGTTCCTTCACGATCAGGTCATGGAGACTGTCGTAAGACTTCATTTCGCCTGATAACTCCACCCACTTGTGTAGATATGACGACAGGCGCTCCACAAACTGCTTTGGCGTCTCGTCTGACTTAGGCCGGCATTCACGGAAGCGTTTACGGTAGCCCTTCTCTGTAAAGTTGTAGCACTGCAGTAGGGCCTCTTTCAAGACGTCATAGTTTTTGGCGTCATCGTTCGACAGTCTGGTGTAAACTTCGAGCGCTTGCCCTGTCAGAAGTGCACTTAGTCGAATCGCCCAGTCTCGAGGTTGCCAATTGGAGCTTTCGGCGAACCTTTCAAATCTCGCCAGATAGCTGTCGATCTGGTCCTTCCCGTCGACGAAAGCTGGCAATTTTGGAGCCGTATGGTCGTTGGTGACTTGTGGCGCATGCTGATTGTTCTGGATACGCGCCAACTCTAGCTGGTATTGACGCTCAGCTTCTAATCGTCTCTCTTCCATCTCTCTTTCTTGACGCCGCTCTTCTCTTTCTTCTCGACGACGCTGCTCTTCTAATTCTCTTTCTTCACGGCGACGTTGTTCTTCTATTTCTAGACGCTTCTGTTCTAATTCTCTTTCTTCACGGCGACGCTCATCTTCTCTTTCTTCACGCTGACGTTGTTCTTCTCTTTCTTGTATTCTCTCCTGAGACTTGACGTACTCCGTCAGCTGTTTGCCTTTTAGATTCAGTTCAACCCCTTTCTGCCAGAAGTCAGCCATCTTGATGCTTCTGGAAAGTTCTTTTAAAGAAAGTTCTTTTCTGGAAGGTTCTTCTTCTAGAAAGTTCTTGACTGTAGAGTTCTTTTTTTCTGGAAAGTTCTTGACTGTGCTGTACCTTTCTAGACTGTTCTAGAACAGCACGCTTTCTGCAGTAGCGCTGATGCTTGTCACTAGTCGCCTTCGCTGACGCAGGCCCCGCTGTCCTCGTCGTATGCGACGCTGCACCACGCTGGTGTTGATGTATACGCTCCTGTGCTGAAGTAGACGCGACGTCCGCTCGCCGCTCTCTGTAACACTGGCGATGTAGCTCCGAGACTGTCCCTCGACGTAGTCCTGCGGCAGCTACGTAGTCCCGCTCTGTTGTTCGCTC
The DNA here is from genome assembly GCA_036898135.1 of Oncomelania hupensis. Taxonomy (NCBI): domain Eukaryota; kingdom Metazoa; phylum Mollusca; class Gastropoda; order Littorinimorpha; family Pomatiopsidae; genus Oncomelania; species Oncomelania hupensis. The sequence continues at coordinate 112,794,105 of CM072512.1, forward strand.
ACGAAGCAACTCTTCGGCGACTACACGCCCTTGCAGTCAACCCGAACCTATCGGTGATGTAGTCCCAGTGTGTTGGCCCCTCTCGACGCAACTCGTTGGCGGCTACCCTCGATGACTGCCTCTCGTAACGTTGACTCGCTTGTTGTAGCAGTTGAACCCTTGGCTATGGCGTGAATCGCGGCTTGACCCCCAAAATGTTACACTCTGTTTGATGATGGTGTTTTTCTTTATCAGTATTTGATTCAGCCCCGATGCTGAAGTCCTGATAAGGTGTAACTCAGATTCGTTTATTCACACAGCCCGTCCAAACAGCATACAAGTCACAAAGTCGACGTATGAAGTTTTCCACTTTTATTCAGCACACATCAACAACTGCATACAATTCTCAACTCAACTCAACAACTTTCACAGCAACTCTCTAAATCACTATCAACAACTTTACTATCTCTGTCAACAGCAAATCGGCACACGATTAAATAACCTCTCTCTTTTCCGGAAAGATTTCGAATACCGTAGAAATGACGTACTGCCACCAATCGAACTAAAGATCGTCATCACTGACTTACGTCATACTTCTCTCTTCCTGCCAAAAGAATGTTCTCCATTATCTACGACCATCAAGAAACTTCGATCGATAGTAAACAAACAGATCCAGAAGATTCTACAACAATATCGACTAACGGAAATTATCAACGTTATACAAAACCTCTCCAAACAACAATGCAAACTCAAATCAAAGGTAAATAAACTCTATTATTGAATACTTTGCAAAACGAAACGATTAGATCTATCGTACACGCTTCAGCCATACTATCATTCGCGTTTCAACGTAACAGAGGGAAATAAATTCTTTAAATTGCTTATTCTGTTTGTTTTGCATACTTGGAAGCAATTTTCCACTGCTATCCTTTTTGGACGAATACGGTTTCTTATTGTGTTACTTCATGTGTCTTATAAGCGTTTAGTCACAAGCTCTACTTGTGGTGGTGATGAGGTTGGTGACGATGACTTATAAAATAATAAGGATTATTTCGACAACGTGGAATATTTTGACCAGGTCAAGAAAAACTATGTTGACGACAATACGGATTAAAACACCAGTGAAACGGATGACCGATTTACAAAGAGACAAAGAGATAGTCATAAACCTTTCCTCCCGTTATTTTGTGCATACAAACAGCAGCACACACACAAGAGAATTTAGTTGGTTAGTTAGTAATTGTTTATAGGGTCAAAAAAGAAGTAATTATTCGCATTGTTGTTAAGTCCCAAGCGTTCAGTCCCTAATGTGCCCTCTTCAGTCTCTTACGCACCATCTTGCACAGACGGATGTGGCGTCATTATGGGTAACGGGGGAGGAGTTATGGGACATGGATTATTTCCTCTAGGGTAAGACTAATGCAATTAAAGGCTGCGAGACTGCTTTACAAGGCAAAGCACTTGGCTGATGGAGAATGGTCTGACGAATTTCTCTGTTTTACATCCCTTTCTCTACACAGAGCTGTAGCCATATTTTCCTGGCGACAAAAAGTACCGTTAGTTATTAGTTAATTAATTTTGAAATACTTTTTTCACATTAATTTTGTCTTTATCTTTTTGTGCGAATTACAATTTTATAAAAACAACAGCACAAATAAAATATGAGGAGCGTCTGCTGTAGGAAAAGAAACTGCACATCAGCTTTTATAAGCAAAAGAATGTCTTCTCCAGGAAATGACAAAGGGTCTTTTTAAAACAGATTATGGAAGACAAAAGTTTAATTTTTATGCTGTCAATAGAGAAAATGAAAGAGAAGTTGATTTTGATTTATATATTGTTCATTTGAGATAGTTTTACAGAGTTCATTTTTGAAGCGCGACTTGTGATAGCGCATACAAACTGATAATGGCGCAGTACATGTCAAACCCAGTGCGCCGAATTGCACCGCGTGCCAATTTTCTGTCATTCGCTTCTTTAAAAAGTACTAAATTTGAAGGTTTTGTTTAGTTTTGGCGAAAACAGGGTTACCCTCAAATTCGCATCCTTATCACAACGAACAATGATAAAGTTAGCTTTCGTAGCTCAAACTAACCCCTAAAGTTTTAATTCTCCATTTTGGTTCTGACAGGGAGTGATCTTCCCTGTTTTAACGGCACTTCGATACCATAGCTGTGCGACCTTAGACTATTTGTGAGTGAACCATGCAGCTTGAAGAATGCATCTTTGATGTCTGGGGTGGGGTAGAGTATAGTCTATTTTATCAACCTAAAACGAAAAACCTTAAGAGCAACTTTTTTAAAAGGGTTCAGTTTCTTACCGGTGTGGCATCGCCAAATGTAAATCATTGCCGATGGTCCTGCGCAGGTTTGAACTTCCGGAGGTCATTTTTGTCAAGTTCTGCGCATGTCTGGAAAAAGAAGGGACGACGAATTGCGATGCGTAAGGCATCAACGAATGCCCAGTTATTGTAAAATGTTCCGAGTAGATTAAACAAGAGTTCACTTATACCTAATTGAAAGTAGGCCTTTGTGACGTATGTTGCTTTACTGATTTGAGTTCACAATTACAGTAATGTATAATTAGTTTGTAACAGTAATCACTTGGTGTAGATATATATCTTGAATGTGTTGTGGAGAGGAATGCAGTGGATTGAGAGACAGCGAAGAGTAAAGACATATAATATACTTACCCTGTCTCACACGACTTTGCTTTATTGTACGAGAGAAAAGCAAAACGAAACAGCCTTTAAGACGTTCCCCAAGCATTTTGACAAGCATAAGAAATGAAACCTAGCCACTAATTTCCGTTTTTTGGTGCACAGACAATGAGCCAGTACCTACCGCTTGCTTACATCCGGTGCGCCGTTAATTTGAAATGTTCACAAAGAAATGAAGTAGACCACTAAGACGTTCACCAAGCATTTTTACAGGCATAATAAACGAAACCTAACCAATAAGTTACGATTTTCGGTGCACAGAGCAAGTACCTACCGCTTGTTTACATTCAGTGCGCCGTTGTTTTGCAATGTTCCCAAATGATTTACATTCATTTACAATCGGATGCCAAGGAAATTGTAAATACAGATATACCATGTTGAGAACATTGAACAAGTCTTTTTAACGGCAATGACCCTAATAATAATAATAATAATAATAATAATAATAATAATAATAATGCCGATACTACTACTACTACTACTACTACTACTACTACTACTACTACTACTACTACTACTACTACTACTACTACTAGTTTTATTTATAAAGCGTATTAGCAAACAAAAGTCTGCTCGAGCTGCACCGAAATTTCAAAGAATCCACGCTTAGAATATGACGGATTACCAAAAAACGATGACTAATATCTATATCTATAAGATAGATAGATAGATAGATAGATAGATAGATAGATAGATAGATAGATAGATAGATAGATAGATAGATAGATAGATAGATAGATAGATAGATAGATAGATAGATAGATAGATAGATAGATAGATAGATAGATAGATATCTTATGCTATGAAGAGTACCTTTGAAATGCCTTACTTTATAATGATTATCAGATTCGGTTACATGTCTCCTTGGCCCATACTAATTCCCCCAAAGGTCCACTGATTTTCTATGGAAGGGGTGTCCTCCCTGGCCCATAGACTTTCTATCCTAGAATGCACAATGCTTCATCTTGAGTCAGATTTTAAGAATTTGAAGAAGAAAAGAAGTAAGGAAGCAGTATTTGGGAGGAACAGAAGAAGAAAATAAGAAAGGAAAGAACCCTAAAAGAGAAGGAATCACAACTGACATCGCCGTTAGCCATGATCAGCTTTTCCTTTCCATTTTCTCTCAATCACTGGTTCGCGAATAATGTGTGAAGAAAGGATAGAATAAGAATAAGACGAAATAGATGATGAATCAATTCAGTTCCATTCTATTCCATGCAATTCAATTTAATTCAAATCAGTGGTTAATTTACGTCTATTCACAAGAATGTTGTTATATTATAAATAAATAACAACCAACCTTCAAAGCAATGCAAAATTCATACCAAAATAAAATAATTGGGAGAGGGGAGGAGAAGAGGGGTGCAATTCAGGTTTCACAAGGACACGCACAATTTCATAAATGATGAGACTGCATACAATGTTTCACATTTTATTTTTGTCAGATAGCGTCAGGTAACATTATTCCTTCAGATCTGTACAGAGGTGTTAAAACGAGGAAGGAGGAGGAGGACAACGAGGAGAAGTAGATCGAGAAGAAGGAGGAGGAGAAGAAGATCAAGAAGAAGAAGACAAAAAGAAATGCTTAAAAATTCGAAACGTTTAGCGTTAGGAAAATTGCGAAAATCCTATGAGGAATTTAAGAAATGAAGTGAGGGGAGACGAAATGAGATGACACCAACAGAAAAAAACACAGCTTTTCAGAACAAAACTATCGATCAGATAAACGTGAACGTTTGTTTTGTTTCTTTGTTTGTTTTTGCTGCAGACGAATAAAAACAACAAGAAGGCAAAGTCGGGGGAGGGGGATTGAGTGCGGAGACAGAGACAGACAGACAAACAGGCAGACAGAAAGATAGACAGACAAACAGAGAGACAGACTGAGAAACAGACTGAGATATATAGATACAGACAGAAGAGATGCTGATGAGAAGGTGTATGTGGGGAGGTGGCTGGGGAGAGGAGGAGGGGGGCAGACAGACCGAAAAGGAACATTAACTGTTCTGTCATAAAATTGATGCTGCTGCTCTAGGATCAAGCTTTAGCAAAAGCTACATTGAAATAAAGAACCAACATGTGAATCCTCAACATCAGTAATTGCGAAGTGCTGAATTCCAATAACACGCGGCAGATTCTGAAGCGGCTCAGCCGAGTACAGACCCAGTGAATTTTTTTTTTTGTCTTCATATAATCACCTTCACCTTGAAGTTCTATTAATATTTCTGTCCAAGCGCAATGTTGACGGGGTTGAACGAATTATTGTTGCAAACCGTATTTTACCTGTCAGACGACGTTTTCAATGTATAAATTATTACTAACGCGCTGTGTCTGTGTCACTGCCATATTTTGCATATGTTTTGTAAAATGGATGACGGTGAATGAATGTGCGAGTATATATATATATATATATATATATATATATATATATATATATATATATATATATATATATATATATATATATATATATATATATATATATAATAACAACAAATCCGGCATTAGGGTGACTTCTGTAGTTTCGGTGTTTGGGGCTACCTGTATTATATCTGTTAAAATACCTTAGAGAGATTCACTGTAACATTTAGGAAGACTTGCCTACATCAACAATACATTTCCTGTATTGCAAATGCAGTGTGTGTAATTTTGACAGATATAGCAAACCTATGAGGTCTCCCTATCGTTTACTAAGTGAATAGTGGTGATTAGGGCACCTGCTGTAAAAGACATGCTTAGGGGGACATAGTTGTATTGTAAAACCAGGCGTTATGGCGACCACAAAGAAGAAATATATAACTCCTTTCACACTTTTGATGTCTTTTTTAACAGTTAGATCTGAGAGGTTAAAACTAAAAATCATAAGGGCTTGTGGATGATAAATGTTTTGTTTTTCTTTAATTGCATCTATCCTATCCTATCCTATCCCGTAACTCGGAGGTTGTAAGGGCACCACAGATGATCGTTTAACCAGCATACTCCATCTTTCCTTGTCCTCAGCAACCCTGATTGTTTGGCTCTGTGTCAAACCAGTCCATTCTCGAATGTTGTCCTCCCGCTATCTCGGTCTCGCTCTTCTTCTACCTCCTTGCAATGTGTCTTGCAGGATGGTATTTGCAACCCTGATGATTTGGTGACGTGGCCATACCATCGGAGTTTCCGTTTTTTTACCATTGTGAGCAGGTCATCGAGTTGTCCAATGGCTTGTGTGATGGTCTTTCGGACTTCGTTGTTGGTAATGTGTTGGGTATAGGAAATGTCCAGAAGTCTTCTGTAGCACCTCATCGCCAAGGCAGCAGTTGTTTGTGCGATCCTGGAGAGGACTTCCTGTCGGGACCCATTGTCTGATACAATGGCTCCTAAATATTTGAAGCTATGCGCTGTGTTCAGGGATTGGCCTTGGTCTTTGATGTTCGTGTTGATGCTATTGGTGTTGCTGGTCATCATTTTGGTCTTCTCTGCACTTATTTCCATTCCATAGGCTCTGGAGGTGGTGTCAAGCCTCTGTACCAGTTGTTCAAGTTCTTGTTCCTCTCCAGCCAGTCCATCAATGTCATCCGCAAAATGAAGGTTGGAGATTGCTCTTCCCCCTATGCTGAGTGTACCTTCGTGATCTGCAAGGGCATCTGACATGATGCGCTCTAGGAAGATGTTGAAGAGGGTTGGAAAGAGTAGGCATCCCTGACGCACACCGATTGTTGTTCTGAACCAGTTTTCGATGGCGCTGTTGTGGAGGACTGCACTGGTAACCTTGTCATACAGGCTTTTGATCCCCAAGTTAGGGGATGGGTGATACGATAGGAGCTCCCAAAGTGATGGCATGGGTTGATAGAGGAAAGTGTGTACAATCGTTGCGCGATTTGCGTCGTATAAGTTCAATAACTCAAGAACCACTTCACCCAGTCTGTTCCCATTTACCAGTTATGTTCTAGCCCCACCCCTGCATATAGTCCCCCAACACGGAAAGAATGAAAGAACGCGTTGGGGAGAGGTGACTGTTTGATTGATCTGACCCTCCTGAAATCCTTGTACAATATGACCAAATACTTTCGATCCAAAGTGGCCACCTCATGGGGATGAATTTGGCTGCTTTTCCAACATTGTTCGGTCAGGGTATGTGTGCTGTACCCACTTCGTGCACCTAAACGGTGCCTTTGGCAGTATTTTGGGCGCCAGACGGTTTCCCGCCCAAATGTCCGGCCGTTATTGGGAGATTGGAACCCTTTCAAAGTACAGACATCAAAGAACCTGAAGTTTCTCCTCAACCCATCAAGTCAGGCGGTCCATATTGGGCTCATCCCCAAGAGGACCCCCTGAATGCTTCACCTATCTCAAGAAGAGTTGATGGATCACAACCCAAACCCCTAACCCTAAACCAGCATCACAGCCACTGTCCACATAGGAATAAGCAATAGCCTAGCTCTTTGGGTTGAGGGAGAGGTGACTGTTTGATTAATATTAAGATAGTTATGGGATGGGGGATGGGATACGACCCCCGAGGTATGGGACTGGTGATAGCTTGATCTGTATTGATAGATAGAGGTCCAGGAACAATGTAAAGTGCAACCAGAGTAGGGTCCATGTGTTATGGGTTGTGTGTATTGATCAAGTTCATGTCTCACAGTCAGATAATAAAGCTCTGTTGTATCTTGTATCTGGTATCCCTTGATGCTGAGTCCTAGACACATCCTATAGTACGCCAAGAAACAAAACCAGCCCCAAGTTAGGGGATGGGTGATACGATAGGAGCTCCCAAAGTGATGGCATGGGTTGATAGAGGAAAGTGTGTACAATCGTTGCGCGATTTGCGTCGTATAAGTTCAATAACTCAAGAACCACTTCACCCAGTCTGTTCCCATTTACCAGTTATGTTTTAGCCCCACCCCTGCATATAGTCCCCCAACACGGAAAGAATGAAAGAACGCGTTGGGGAGAGGTGACTGTTTGATTGATCTGACCCTCCTGAAATCCTTGTACAATATGACCAAATACTTTCGATCCAAAGTGGCCACCTCATGGGGATGAATTTGGCTGCTTTTCCAACATTGTTCGGTCAGGGTATGTGTGCTGTACCCACTTCGTGCACCTAAACGGTGCCTTTGGCAGTATTTTGGGCGCCAGACGGTTTCCCGCCCAAATGTCCGGCCGTTATTGGGAGATTGGAACCCTTTCAAAGTACAGACTTCAAAGAACCTGAAGTTTCTCCTCAACCCATCAGGTCAGGCGGTCCATATTGGGCTCATCCCCAAGAGGACCCCCTGAATGCTTCACCTATCTCAAGAAGAGTTGATGGATCACAACCCAAACCCCTAACCCTAAACCAGCATCACAGCCACTGTCCACATAGGAATAAGCAATAGCCTAGCTCTTTGGGTTGAGGGAGAGGTGACTGTTTGATTAATATTAAGATAGTTATGGGATGGGGGATGGGATACGACCCCCGAGGTATGGGACTGGTGATAGCTTGATCTGTATTGATAGATAGAGGTCCAGGAACAATGTAAAGTGCAACCAGAGTAGGGTCCATGTGTTATGGGTTGTGTGTATTGATCAAGTTCATGTCTCACAGTCAGATAATAAAGCTCTGTTGTATCTTGTATCTGGTATCCCTTGATGCTGAGTCCTAGACACATCCTATAGTACGCCAAGAAACAAAACCAGCCCCAAGTTAGGGGATGGGTGATACGATAGGAGCTCCCAAAGTGATGGCATGGGTTGATAGAGGAAAGTGTGTACAATCGTTGCGCGATTTGCGTCGTATAAGTTCAATAACTCAAGAACCACTTCACCCAGTCTGTTCCCATTTACCAGTTATGTTCTAGCCCCACCCCTGCATATAGTCCCCCAACACGGAAAGAATGAAAGAACGCGTTGGGGAGAGGTGACTGTTTGATTGATCTGACCCTCCTGAAATCCTTGTACAATATGACCAAATACTTTCGATCCAAAGTGGCCACCTCATGGGGATGAATTTGGCTGCTTTTCCAACATTGTTCGGTCAGGGTATGTGTGCTGTACCCACTTCGTGCACCTAAACGGTGCCTTTGGCAGTATTTTGGGCGCCAGACGGTTTCCCGCCCAAATGTCCGGCCGTTATTGGGAGATTGGAACCCTTTCAAAGTACAGACATCAAAGAACCTGAAGTTTCTCCTCAACCCATCAAGTCAGGCGGTCCATATTGGGCTCATCCCCAAGAGGACCCCCTGAATGCTTCACCTATCTCAAGAAGAGTTGATGGATCACAACCCAAACCCCTAACCCTAAACCAGCATCACAGCCACTGTCCACATAGGAATAAGCAATAGCCTAGCTCTTTGGGTTGAGGGAGAGGTGACTGTTTGATTAAGATTAAGATAGTTATGGGATGGGGGATGGGATACGACCCCCGAGGTATGGGACTGGTGATAGCTTGATCTGTATTGATAGATAGAGGTCCAGGAACAATGTAAAGTGCAACCAGAGTAGGGTCCATGTGTTATGGGTTGTGTGTATTGATCAAGTTCATGTCTCACAGTCAGATAATAAAGCTCTGTTGTATCTTGTATCTGGTATCCCTTGATGCTGAGTCCTAGACACATCCTATAGTACGCCAAGAAACAAAACCAGCCCCAAGTTAGGGGATGGGTGATACGATAGGAGCTCCCAAAGTGATGGCATGGGTTGATAGAGGAAAGTGTGTACAATCGTTGCGCGATTTGCGTCGTATAAGTTCAATAACTCAAGAACCACTTCACCCAGTCTGTTCCCATTTACCAGTTATGTTCTAGCTCCACCCCTTATTGTTTACTAAGTAAATGAAGGTCATTAGGGCACCTGCTGTAAAAGACATCCTTAGGGGGACATACTTGAATTGTAAAACCAGGCGTTATGGAGACCACAAAGAAGACATGTATAACTCCTTTCACACTTTTGATGTCTTTTTTAAAAGCCTCTCCGGTTACGCTCTTCTTCAGTGATGAAAAATAAATAAAACATGAGGTCAGTGATGATGACGTAAACACTAAACATGCGTCATAGTCATTAAAAGCTATTTCTGAGAGGTTAAAACTAAAAATCATAAGGGCTTGTGGATGATAACTTTTGCTTTTGTTTAATTGCATTTATCCTATCCTATCCCGTAACTCGGAGGTTGTAGGGGCACTACAGATGATCGTTTAACCAGCATACTCCATCTTTCCTTGTCCTCAGCAACCCTGATTGTTTGGCTCTGTGTCAAACCAGTCCATTCTCGAATGTTGACCTCCCGCTATCTCGGACTCCCTCTTCTTCTACCTCCTTGCAATGTGTCTTGCAGGATGGTCTTTGCAAGACCTGATGATTTGGTGACGTGGTCATACCATCGGAGTTTCCGGTTTTTCACCATTGTGAGCAGGTCATCGTGTTGTCCAATGGCTTGTGTGATGGTCTTTCTGACTTCATCGTTGGTGATGTGTTGGGTATAGGAAATGCCAAGAAGTCTTCTGTACCACCTCATTTCCATGCTTTGTATTCTTCTTTGTAGATCTGCTGTGAGGGTTCATGTTTCGCAAGCATATAGGAAGATGGAGATGACAAGGGAGCGCAGCAGTCTTACCTTGGAATGTAAACTGATGGTCCTGTCTTTCCACATGGGCTTCAACCTCGCCAGGGCAGCAGTTGTTTAATACAATGGTTCCTAAATATTTGAAGCTGTGCGCTGTGTTCAGGGATCGGCCTTGGACTTTGATATCCGTGTTGATGCCATTGGTGTTGTTGGTCATCATTTTGGTCTTATCTGCACTTATTTCCATTCCATAGGCTCTGGAGGTGGTTTGAAGCCTCTGTACCAGTTGTTCAAGTTCTTGTTCCTCTCCAGACAATCCATCAATGTCATCCGCAAAACGAAGGTTGGAGATTGCTCTCCCCCCTATGCTGATTGTGCCTTCGTGATCTGCAAGGGCATCTGACATGATGCGCTCTAGGAAAATGTTGAAGAGTGTTGGAAAAAGTAGGTATCCCTGACGCACACCGATTGTTTTCGATGGCGCTGTTGTGGAGGACTGCACTAGTAGCCTTGTCATACCGGCTTTTGATGACTTCAATAATTTTAGGGCTGATGTTCACTCTCATGGTTGCCCACAGAGCTGCATGCCAGACTCGGTCAAACGCCTTTTTGAAGTCTACGAACACATGATATAGATGTTGTTGATGCTCTAAGTATTTCTCACAGATTATTCTGAGGTTGAAAATCTGTTCAGTAGTAGTTCGACCTGCTCTGAATCCTGCTTGTTCTTCAGCAATGATTTGTTCATTCTGATGGTGCGGTAATTTTCACATTCCTGAAGATTACCTTTTTTGGGAAGAGTGATGACAAGCGACAGGGTCCATGGTGTAGGCCACTCCCCACTCTGTCAGGTTTTGTTACAGATAATTGTGAGTGCGTCAATCATCGCTTCTCCTCCTGTTTGAACCAGTTCCGCGGGTATGTTGTCCACTCCCGCTGACTTCCCCTTCTTCAGCGATTGCACTGCTGCCTCAACTCCTTCCCGGAGAATTGGGAGGATTTCTTCTTCTTTTCTGTTTTGATGACATGCTATAACTGATGGGTCTCCATTTGGTGTATGGTTGTAAAGGTCAGAGCAGTACTCTTTCCATCTGTCCAAGACTTCTTGTTCTTCTGTAAGGCACATGCCAGACTTGCTTTGGATCGTGGAGACCATGGGCTGTTTAACACATGTCAGCCGCTTCACAGTCTGGTAGGCCTCCTTGCTGTTGTTCTTGTTCAGACTGTTTCTGTCATTGATCTTCTATCCAGTTCTTCTTTGCTGTGCGCATGCCTTTTCGGATGTCATTGTTGATTTTTCGGTAGGCATCAGCTCCATGTGAGGTGTTCTTCTTCTTTTTCATCTCTTTTATCATCATCTTTATCATTTCTTTTATCATCATTACCATCATCCAGGCCTATGCCCCAACAGCAGACTATGACGACAGCGAAGTGGAGGATTTCTATGAAAATCAACAGGCTGTCCTTGACCAAGTGCCGAAGAAGGACATAGTCATAGTGGAAGGTGACTGGAATGCCAAGGTTGGCCAAGATGCGCACCACAACTGGGGAGACACATGTGGACCCCACTGCAACGACGAGACAAATGACAGGGGTCTGAGACTCTTGGAGTTTGCCATACAACAATCTGATACTGGCAAACACGCTTGTCTCCACAAAAACTCCAGACGATGGACATGGCACAGTCCCGGCGGGGTGCATCACAACCAGATCGACTACATCATGGTCAAGAAATGCTTCAGATCAAGCATCACCATTGGCAGGACACACACTTTTCCAGGAGCAGACATCGGAAGCGACCACGATCTCGTGATGATGTCTATCCGGCTCCAATCGAAGAGAGTAAATACAGCAAAAGTGCATTAGACTGAAGTTCGACCTGGACAAACTGCAAGACCCGGAGGTGGCAGAACTATTTTAGGCCACAATTGGAGGGAAATTTGCACCACTGCTCATTTTGGGGGCTGGTGAAGTAGATGTCAACACCATGACCACCATCTTCAACTCAGCTGTGACAGATGCCGCCACTGAGATCCTTGGCAAGCACCGACCAAATAAGAAGCTGTTTATCACACCTGAACTTTTGGATCTGTGTGATAAACAAAAAGAAAAAAAAAAAGAACACCTCTCAGGGAGCTGATGTCTACCGAAAAAATCAACAATGACATCCGAAAAGGCATGCGTACAGCAAAGGAGAACTGGATAGAAGATCAATGCCAGGAAATAGAGAACAGTCTGAACAAGAACAACAGCAAGAAGGCCTACCACACTGTGAAGCGGCTGACAAGTGTTAAACAGCCCAAGGTCTCCACGATCCAAAGCAAGTCTGCCATATGCCTTACAGAAGAACAAGAAGTCTTGGACAGATGGACCGAATACTGCTCTTACCTTTACAACCATACACCAAATGGAGACCCAGCAGTTTTAGCATGTCCCGAGAACAGAGAAGAAGAAATCCTCCCAATTCTCCGGGAAGAAGTTGAGGCAGCAGTGCAATCGCTGAAGAAAGGGAAGTCAGCGGGAGTGGACACCATTCCCGCGGAATTGCTACAAGCAGGAGGAGAAGCGATGATTGATGCTCTCACCATTATCTGTAACAAGATCTGGCAGAGTTGGGAGTGGCCTACACCATGGACCCAGTCGCTTGTCATCACTCTTCCCAAAAAAGGTAACCTTCAGGAGTGTGAAAATAGCGCACAATCAGCCTCATCAGCCATCCCAGCAAGGTCCTCCTGAAAATAATACTCAACAGGTTGAAACCCTAAGCTGAACAAATCATAGCTGAAGAACAAGCAGGATTCAGGGCAGGGCGAAGTACCACTGAACAGATTTTCAACCTCAGAATAATCTGTGAGAAATACCTACAGCACCAACATCTATATCATGTGTTCATAAACTTCAAGAAGGCGTTTGACCGAGTCTGGCATGCAGCTCCATTATCAACAATGAAAGTGTACAACATCAGCCCTAAAATTATTGAAGTCATCAAAAGCCTATATGACAAGGCTACCAGTGCAGTGCTCCATAACAGCGTCATGGGGAACTGGTTCAGAACAACAATCGGTGTGCGTCAAGGATGCCTACTCTCTCCAACACTCTTCAACATCTTCCTAGAGCGCCTAATGTCAGATGCTCTTGCAGATCACGAAGGCACAGTCAGCATAGGAGGTAGAGCAATCTCCAATCTTCGTTTTGCGGATGACATTGATGGATTGTCTGGAGAGGAACAAGAACTTGAACAACTGGTACAGAGGCTTCAAACCACCTCCAGAGCCTATGGAATGGAAATAAGTGCGGAGAAGACCAAAATGATGACCAACAACACCAATGGCATCAACACGGACATCAAAGTCCAAGGCCGATCCCTGAACACAGCGCATAGCTTCAAATATTTGGGAGCCATTGTGTCAGACAATGGGTCCCGACAGCAAGTCCTCTCCAGGATTGCTCTGACAAGGTTGAAGCCCATTTGGAAAGACAGGACCATCAGTCTACATTCCAAAATGCTTGCGAAGCATGGACCCTCAAAGCAGATCTACAACGAAGAATACAAGGCATGGAGATGAGGGTGCTACAGAAGACTTCTGGGCATTTCAAATACCCAACACATCACCAACGACGAAGTCCGAAAAACCATCACACAAGCCATTGGACAACACGATGACCTGCTCAAAGTGGTGAAGAAACGGAAACTCCGATGGTATGGCCACGTCACCAGATCATCAGGCCTTGCAAAGACCATTCTGCAAGGCACAGTGCAAGGAGGTAGAAGAAGAGGGAGACCGAAAAAGAGGTGGGAGGACAACATTCGAGAATGGACTGGTTTGACACTGAGCGAAGCCATCAGGGCTGCTGAGGACAGAGAAAGATGGAGTATGTTGGTTAAACGATCATCTTTGGTGCCCCTACGACCTCCGGGTTATGGGGCAGGATAGGATAGGATAGGATCTTATTTCTAAAAATCTCAGTGGCGTGACGAAACTTTGGAAACCATTTTCTTTAAACAGCTCATTGTGTTATCAGCAGCTTCAAATGGCTGTAAAACTCACAGTATCTAGATAGAGCAAATCTGCTTAAATTCGCTCATTTCATCTTCCTTTTGCGTGGCCATGATGTAAAACTTCAGCAACGCACAGAATGATAGTTACGCGTTTTAAAATTCATCTAAAATCAGCAAAAGGATTCTAGACGCTTACAGTTATATCTGGGAACTTCCTGATTTTAAAAGAGTTCAAGAAATAGAATACTTGTCATTTAGAATATCATAGTTCAAGTTTTCGAAAAACGGTGCGACGCTCTCTCTCTCTTGCTGACGAAAGTCAAAAGTGCATGTGGCTACGACGAATCTACTTTTTTTTTTTTGCATAAAAACGGAATCGGACAGAATGTTGAAAATGCAAAATTAGAATCTTGACTGTGGCCAGAGCATGTAGAACTCATTTGATGAAAAGAATCCTCCCCCAAAATTAGTTAATTTGATATAAAATGTTGTCGCTGTAATCACGGTTTTTACGGAAGTCGCCCTAATGCTGACAAAATTGAAGGGCATTTTTCTCCAATATAATGTATCTAAGAACAGTTCCAAATCGTTTCCCGCCTAGGTCATGGAAAGGGGTTCACGATGGCGCGGTGGATAGGGGTATATCAATGCAAGGGAAGAAACTGTGGGCCAAAATCATAGGGCGACGCGTTTTGGTTCGCCCTATCAACCCAGTACTGAATTTTCATACATTAGGAAGACAAAAAGTGGCCCTAAATGGCATTAGTACTAATATATATATATATATATATATATATATATATATATATATATATATATATATATATATATATATATATATATATATATATATATATATATATATATTGTGCATTGAGTCTTTTAGAGATTTGCGCTTTATGAATGTAATTATTCATCATCATCATCATCATCATCATCATCATCATCATCATCATCATCATCATCATCATCATCATCATCATCATCAGTAGTAGTAGTAGTAGTAGTAGTAGTAGTAGTAGTAGTAGTAGTACATAGGATTTCCGATACAACCAGAAAAACCTTTGCAGGAGAAACTGTGCTCGATTCTCCGTAGACTAGTAAAAGGAGATTTTTATTTTTGTCATGAGTGGCCTTTCATAACTTTTTATACAGTAATTCGTTCCTTTAAATTCATGTCAAATCTGAGATTACCTGGTACCCATCGGAGTTGCACTAGTGATCTTACATAAGGTCTCTAGTTGAAAAATTGTCATGAGCGTTTGGCAGTGCACTTCATGCTGCAAGTTTGCGCCTTGGGCAGTTTGAGCTAAATCCGGATTTATTTCAGCGCCTTGAGAAGCTCTTTTGAGTTTAGTGGGTAAGTTTGCAATGCAATAGGAGGCAGGATTATACTACTTTTACAACGAAAACGGTGCTTACACGGCGCGTCTACTATGAAGTGTGCGTGGTGTTCTCCTAAGCTAAGGTTCTTCAGTTGGTGTGCTCCAAAAACAGTACTCTCCTGCGTTCTTCTACGTTTATTTCCCCGGCGAAACAAGGACCGGGCCAATAGCATGCACTGAGGTTAAAAATCGCTTATTGATAGAAACCCCTTGACTCTTCGGGCAAAGGAAGGTAACTGATGCTCGTTGTATCGGAAACGCTTTCTTCCCGGCGTTCAACAACACACAACTTTCCTCCTCTCACTCCCCGCTCCCCCCTCCCTGTCCTCTATCCCTTCCATCACACCCTCGATCAATACCACTCACCTCTTTCTACCATTCTTGAAGTCTTGGGCGGCTCGAGCTAGATCTGTTTCGGTCAGCGCCTTCAGCAGCCCTTGAGCTGGAAAAGCGCTATACAAGAACGATTATATATATCTATATCTATATATCTATATCTATATATCTATATCTATATATCTATATCTATATATCTATATATCTATATCTATATATCTCTATATCTCTCTCTCTCTCTCTCTCTCTCTATATATATATATCTATATGTTTCCACTTCCCCCCCCCTCCTCCGCCCCAAGCCCCTGGTGCAGCAGCTTCTTTTAACTACATGCTGGACCAATGAAGGGCAATAGTGTGCGACACGAAGCAGCAAATATTAATTACACAGGCCAAAGAACGAAAGTCCGTAACCACAAACTGGACCAAACAGACAAATGGCTTCAAAGAGAAAGACAGAAAGGTAAAAAGACCAGACCTTTTGGTCCCACAGCGAAGGCTTAATGGCTGACCTAGCTCAAGAGAAAACTCTTCACTGGAAAAGGCTGTCTTACATCAAGACTCTCGTGGGGACTATTTTGTTTGGAGTCCCGCCCAATAATATGACAGAAAAGAGGACCCTGGGTAAACGTTTCCAGCCGTCCATTCTTCCATTATAGGTCAGAAGTAATTTTGAATTATTACGTTCATCGATGGATTTCCTTTGAAAGTAATGTTGCGTGGTATTAGTCGACAGTCAAAACTCGATCACTTGGGGATGAACTTTAATAGCAGTAACAGTACTGAAAGATCATATAACGTTTGGAGCATGTCTTGTTGAAGATATCTTGCGTAAAACAAAGAGATTGGAACGTCTGCAAAGCAAGTTTTATTATCCCAATACTCTTTTGATATTGATGGCAAATACCACATAAAGTCAGTAACACCCACCATCCATTTTTTCCTTCACGGAAGCAAAATAAACAAATTTCCTAGAACGAAGTTGCTTATTTGAGTCTTTTGATATTTGTCTTGGGTTATTGTGTAAAGAGTCTTTGGTATCTGTTTAGTGGTATTGCTCAAGTGCTTGTCATAAATATTGGTTTTGCATTAAACAAACAGTCCCAGTAGAAACCTTTGTTAAACCTCCTTGAGATGGCGAACCGAGCGCAGTCTTTGGAAAGTACTGTACTCAGTGGACTATAATAATTATAGCAGTCTTTCAACATTACCCATTTAGAATTGCAATGCCATCTGGTATACTTTTACACTGCAGTCAGGTCTGTAGTTGGTGAAAAATAACGTTCTCGGTCTCTTGGTCTTCGGATGCGTTCCATTGCCTGCCAAAATTGGTTTCAAAAGAAAAATGGTTGTTGTGGCAACTTTCTTTCTGAAAACTATTTGCAAAGGATAAATATAAGAGTTTTAAAAGTAATGGACCAATGACAGCAACAGCGAAACACTTTTGTATTGTAGAGCATGTTCCCAGAATCCGAGTGGTCATATTGAGTAGGTACACAAGTATATCAACTAACAAGTTAGTATCTCCCTTCTATGTCCTTGTCGACGTGCGCGTACAACCGGTTGCTTCCCTTTACATGCTTTGCGCTCCATAGAGCGTCGTCGGCCTAAAATAATTTTTTAGAAACTTCAAAACCCAGGGGAATTATGGGTAGGGAAATCCTTTTCTGAAATGACGTCGGCAGGACTCTTCGCGATTGGTGCATGGCACACGAGACACACGCAAAATGGCGTCACAAGAAGATTGGTTAGATCTGAATTCGTCTAATTTGACCTCGCATGCTGCTGGAAAACAATGCAATTTGAATTTGCTTTCAAAAATCAAAAGAGAGCGAGACCACAACAAAGTACAACGAGCCAAGGCGACGCAAACACTCAAGGCCGACAGAACAAAAAGCACACAAACTACAAAAGGTAAGTAGGCCTACCCGTGACCATACACAATAAAGTAGGCCTAACCACCATTGCAAAATAGGATTGATCATCACCATGATTGAATTTTTCCACCCCACCTTCCAATCGGTACGGAATCGAACATATGCTCAAATCATCATATCTTTGACAGAACTTGCATGTGCATTATACAGTGTGATTCAAGCGATAAATAAACCATCACATCGAAGCGATCTGAGCAGCTGAATCATTGACAATGGCGAACAATCGTTCACTGAGACTCACGATCGTCTGCACTGAGCTCACATACATGTGTGCGTGTTTCTATAAATCCATCGTGTTCTCCTTCGATAATTGAGCAAAGCCTTTATTCACTATCAGAAATATGCAGTTCCTCTCCCAACTTTCGTTAAATTTCAGCCAGCACATCTTCGCGAGAAATGGCGATCATGCCTGCAGCCGTAGCTAGTTATCAGTTATTTCCCTTGAACAGATTTCCCAGAATTCTCTATTCTATTTTTAGGTTTGGGATACCCCCGTCTCAGCTTGTGGCTAAAACCAAGGGCAACGGGACCACCGCACGTCGACTGGGGGCAATACGAGATACTAACTTGTTAGTTGATATACTTGTGGTAGGTATTATCTTGACTCCGACTCTATGATTTACCTTGCTATAATTTGACAGAACCACACTGCACACTGCACACACTGCACATCAAGAGTTTCACCCAGCATTTCAACTCTACCGACGGAAGCGTCCAGTTCACCTTTTGAAATAGAGATCAATGACATTCTGCTGCATAGAACTGAGGATGGTAAAATCAAGACCTCAGTATAGAGAAAGCCAACTCGCACAGATCAGTACCTAAATTTCAGCTCAAACCACCCTCTTGAACACAAAAGTTCAGTCGTACGAACCACTCTACGCAGAGCTGACACTTTGTGTACCAATGTTACGTTGAAACGCGAACGAAAGTATGTCTGAAACGCGCACGATAGATCTAATCGTTTCGTTTTGCAAAGTATTCAATAATGGAGTTTATTTACCTTTGATTTGAGTTTGCATTGTTGTTAGGAGAGGCTTTGTATAACGTTGATAATTTGCGTTAGTCGATATTATTGGAGAATTCTCTGGATCTGCGTGTTTACTCTCGATGGAAATTTCCCGATGGATGTCGAGGTAAGAGAACGTTCCGGGTATGTGTAGAGAGATGTATGACGTAAGTCAGTGATGACGATCTTTATTTTGATTGGTGGTAGTGCGTCATCTACCGTGTTCTAAATTGTTCGGGAAAAGAGAGAGAGACTATATAATTATGTGCTGCACTATTTTGAGGAGTTGTTAGTTGTTGATAGTGAGTTGGAAAGTAAAAATTTGAGAGTGGAAAGGCGATTGAGCGATTGTATGCAGTTGTTGATGTGTGCTGAATAAAAGTGGAAAACTTCATACGTCGACTCCGTGTCTTGTTGCTGAGTGAGCAGGCTGCGTGGATAAACGAATCTGAGTTACACCTTATCAGGATTTCAGCATTGGGGCTGAATCAGATACTGATAGAAAAACACCAACATCAAACCGAGTGTAACAACCAATGACGAGTACAAACGTGTGGAGGAAGACCATGTTCAGGAAGCCCTACAAGCACATTCTTACCCTCAATGGATCTGCACCCATAGACTCCCAATCCTTTTGGATACACACACAAAACACTCCGTCGAAGTGAGTGCTCCCAATGTCAAGGGCATATCTGAACGATTATCAAGAGCCTTCAGCAGGCTTGACGTCAAGCTGTTCCATAAGCCTACCCATTCTCTCCGATCGCAACTGCTTCTGGTGGAGTCAAGATAACACGTACTCAATATGACTTTTATGTTGCGTTCTGGCGCACCGAGTTTGCTGTAGTGATAGACGATGGGTGTTGAAGTCGATGTCGTTGTCGTCATCGATGTCCACGTCATCATAATCACCATTTTAACCACGTCATCATAATCACCATTTTCACCATCACCATCATCATCAACAACAACAACGACGACGACAACAACAACAACAACAACAACCGCATCATCACTATAATCATCAATGTGGTCGTCTTGGCTGTATTTGCCGTCATCATCATCAGCAGCAAGATAAGTCGACACAGTGAATGAATGAGCATTGAAGTTTAAGGCCTACACCAACCATATCAGGGAGGAGGAGTCAGGCACGGTGGCCTAATGGTAGAGCTTTGGATTGCGGATCGCGGATCTGAAGGTTCCGGGTTCGAGCCCAGGCCGGGGCATTGTGTTGTGTCCTTGGGAAAGACACTTTACTCCCGTTTCCTACTCCTTCGGATGAGAATATAAACCGAGGTCTAGTCTGTGTCGCATACATTCCATCATAACGGACTTTAAAGATCCTGACGCTCATGTCCTAGACGGGTAAGTGCCGGTGACAAGAACACACCCAGCATGCACCTAGGTCCTTCTCCCCCATCCCAGGCTGCCCAGGATTGTGCTCAGTTGTCTGGAGCGTTATTACGATGCGCCAAAAGGCTGCAAGTTGGCGCCTCGGGTGGCTTGAGTTAGATCCTGTATCGACCAGCGCCTTGAGCAGCTCTTGAGCTGGAAAAGCGCTATATAAGAACGATTAAATAAATAAATAAACCTAAATCAACACTGAACCATCAGAGCAATTACACGACTAAGATCTAGAAGGACTGTGAAAAAGGCCACTTTTTCATTTTGGCAACCACGGGTTTGGAACCTGGGTTCATCGGTGTGTCAGGGGAACCACTGGGCTACGACAGTCGACACAGGAAGATGTTAGCACAATAGAGAGTCTTAAAAAGCAAAAAAATAAATCTGACAAAAATTATAACGCTGCCCGGTTGAGTTCCGAGTTTCTGTTTTCTAGGAACGGTAAATATCATTTTACCATTTTTCAATTCTAGGGAAAGTCGTAAACTAACCAATGAACCGTGTTTCAATTTACTCAGTAGTCGTTCATTGACTTTCATTTACGAAAGGGCACTATGAGGCGTTACAAAATCCTACCGCCAGTCATAAAATAGGCTTACAGCCAAATGGCTTGTCTGAGAAAACCGTTCCTCTTTTCACTGTGTGTGGGTGTGTGTGTGTGTGCGTGTGTGTGTGCAGGCGCGTGGGCATGTAGAAACGACGTTCTGATGACACAAACATGAAACTTCACATGGTTTCTTTTGAATTTTTTTGGAAGGCCGCACTATTTTTACGTCAAAATAGAGCTCCGTTGAGTTAGAGCTGTTTTAGCATTACGGTTAGGTTAAGGGTTAGGGTTTGGGTTTGGGTTAGGGATAGCTTCAAAAAATCGAAAATGTCAAAATAATGTCAAAGAAATGGAAAGTGTGTCAAATTAATGTCTGTTTTTTTCACAACAGTCATCAGAACGTCGTTTCTACAAAAATGTGTGTGTGTGTCTGTTTAAATGTACGTGTCCTTTGCTTGTTTCTCTCTTTTTTCTCTCTCTCACACACGCATCCACACACACACACCCACACCCACATACACACCCCACACACACATTTCATTCTTCATCATCACCATTGTCTTCCTCTTCTTCTTGACCTTTCCCGTCTTCCATTTTGCATTACCTGAAACATTTTCTTGCACTTTCTCATCTTCCGCTACCGGACTTTTGAAAAAAAAGTACCTCAATTAGTGATAGTTGTCGATAACGTTTGTACATGTTACTGCACTTAACATGAAACAAAGTGTACAGCGGTCTGTATATCGGTAGGATTTAAACAGCTGATCTTCCAGTGACGAACTCAGCTTATAATGATCCGTTAGGGAACTCAGCTGGCAAGGGACAATTAAGACCAGATGTCAGGCGACGGGACAATTATGGACTTGTCAACGATAGATAAAATTAGAGATTATCAATGAAATTCTAATACTCTAAGGATCAAGACGCATTTTGTTTCATCCCAAAACAGTACCACTTACAAACGTCATCAACAATTTTTAATCCTACTTCTCTCACCATCCAGTACAATATTAGGACAGCAATATGTCTTTTTGTGTGCCCCCTTCACTCCCCCTCCCCCCTCCCCGCGCTCCACCCCCTCCTTTCTCTTTAATTTTGCGATATCTCGGTTAGCGAAGAGTTTGGTGTTTGATGTAAAGCAATAATGAGCGGAGAGAACAAAGAAAGACAGAGAGACAGAGAGAAGGATGAAGGATGGAAAGAACGAGAGAGAAAGGGATGGGGAGGAAGAATGGGGGTAGTGCATGTAAGAAGGTTTCAATACATAAAAATAAATAGACGCGGATTATGCGCAAGACTTTATTTCTGTTATTTATATTCCATAGTATTGCTAAGCTTGCGTGCCAAACTTCGCCTCGCCTTCACTTCAAATCTCAAACAAATCACTCGATCATTTATTAATAAAATGTAATGAACAAACACAACAAACATATACAACTGAGACAAAAGTTTAATGCTTTAATTCTAAACGGGAGTAGAAAACTAATCTAAAAATAAATTGCTTTCAAAATGGATATTATTTGAAAAGCATGGAGACCTTTTAAATTGAGGCATTTTTTTTCGATTTGCGGGATTGACAGTTCATATCAAAACTCATTTAATGTAAATTGAAAATTTCTTTGGCTGCAGACATTTTAATTGTTTTTGCGCATTTATCTTCAATGGACAATTTATTTGTTGGCAGATATTTCCTTGGAAAACCCCGTTCGCAATGGTTTGCTTGTTACACTCGATCGATGGTGGTGATTTCTATCAGTAGTAGATTCAGCCCCAATGCGTGAATTCTCCTGATGAGTGTAAGTTCTGATTCGTTTATCCACGCAACCCGTCCAATCAGCATACAAGTCACTGAGTCTTCGTATGAAGTTTTCCACTTTTATTCAGCACACATCAACAACTGCATACAATCGCCTTTCCACTCTCAACTTTTTACTTTCCAACTCACTATCAACAACACACTACAATTCTCAACTTTGAACTTTCCACTTTTTACAACTTTCTCAACTGTAATACACCAGCTCTCTCTACCGTCAACTCTCTCTAAAAAAACACTTTTTGAAACAGTGCGGCACTCTATATATATACTCTCTCTAAACTCCAGAACGAGCGAGAATACCCCTCACGTGACACACCTCAACCAATCAGAAGTAATTTCATCATAACTGTCTCGCGTCATACAACCCTATTTGGAATGGAAGCTTCCATGGTAACCAACAGAACAATCCATACGCTTCGATCGATAGTAAACAACCAATTCTCGAAAATTCTCAAATAATATCGACCAACTAAAACACCAACGTTACACAAAGCTTCTTCTAATAACAACGCAAAATCAAATCAAAGATAAATACACTCTATTACTGCATGCGTTGCAAAATAAAACGAACAGATCTATCGCGAGCGTCACACACGCAAGCCTGCCATTGCACGCGCTTCACACATACTATCGTGCGCATTTCATACGCACCATCATGCCCGTCTCAACGTAACATTGCTAATATCTCTTTTCAAAGGATCGATTGAGTTTTCTATGACGGCCTACTAACGCCAAAAAACTTATAATTACAAATATCATGAGATAATTACAAATATCATGAGATAATTATAAATATATTGGGATAATCACAAGTATCAATGAATAGTTACAATTATCATTGACATTTAAAAAATATCTTCTTGTGATCACGTTTAATTTTCAGTTTTGGCTCTAGCAATCCGTCTGGAAATGGTCCAAAACCAAAAATTTTAATTATCATATAACAATTACAATTTTCACTTGATAATTACAATTTTTACGTGATCATGCTTAATTCTGGCAAAGGCAGCTTACTAGCGCCAAAACGTGCAAATTGTAATTATCAAGTAAAAATTACAAATTTCAGTTTTGGCCCCATTCTAGAAGGATTGCTAGAGCCAAAACTGAAAATTAAACATGATCACATGAAGATATTTGTAATTTTCAATGATAATTGTAATTACCCCTTGACAATTGTAATTTTCCTATGACATTTGTAATTATCTCATGATATTTGTAATTATCTCATAATATTTGTAATTATCAGATTTTGGCGCTAGGAAGGCGTGGCAAATACTAATATATTATTAATTAACACTGTGGATTAACGGTATCTCTGTAAATTGCATACACCATTTGTTAATTTCAATTATCTCGTGATAATGGTACTCTCGGTTTTGGCGCTAGTAGGCCGTCATAGTTTTCCTTTCTGATTTTTCTATCCTCATCATGGAAATGCTCCATACGCTCTCCACGTACCTACAGACACTCTCTCCCAAAGCAAAGGCAGTTTAGTAGTCACATTTCATGCATGCATGCGCACGCAATTCTAGTCTCCAGACTACAAACATTGAAACCGGACCCTTTGTAGAGAATACATAGCTGCAGAAAAACAAGCTCACTCACACAAACACACACACACACACACACACACACACACACACGAGAAAGCGGGAGAGAGAGACATACAGACTGAACTAAAGAGAGAGAGAGAGAGAGAGAGAGAGAGAGAGAGAGAGAGAGAGAGAGAGAGAGTCCATACCCACCATTAGCGATACGGTAGTCGGGATATCCCAGGGAAAAGGGAATGAGGACCTAAATCAAATCAACACTGAACCCCCCAGAGCGATCATACTTGTAAGGTAGACAGTTAAAATGGCCACTTTTATCTTGTCCACCACGGAATTCGAGCCTGTGTCATCGAGAGAGGCAGGCAGACTAACGGACTTAGAACTATAGAGAACGTGGGAAGAAGACAACGAGAGAGAGAGAGAGAGAGAGAGAGAGAGATGAGAGGCAGAGGTGTGGTCACAGTTTATGCATGCACACGCAATCCTTGACTCTAGACAGAGAAATTAGACATCTAGTATAGAATATAGCTGCATAACACACACACACACACATACGCACACACACACACACACAGCGCGTACACACCTTACAGAGAATATAAAAAGTCACAATGTATGCACGTGCACACAAATCCATGTCTGCAGACTATAATAACACAGAAACCAGACACCTAGAACATAATGGAATGTTGCTGCGTAAAAACCGAACACAAACACACACTCTCTCTTCTCTCTCTCTCTCTCTCTCTCTCTCTCTCTCTCTCTCTCTCTCTCTCTCTCTCTCTCTCTCTCTCTCTCTCGCATCGAATGCATCTATTAACGTTGGACACTTCAAAGGACCAGCTCCGCAGGACGTCATGCGCATTCATGCAACTTTGCATGAGATCATGCGCATATTTATGCAACAGTTAACAGGATTATGCACAGTTCGTGCAGATGGATCAATCCACTGCCACAAAGTTACAAAACACAGTTTCAGAATACAGCCTAAGTCAAGGCAACAACTTTCTTTGTTGAAAGGATTTGAAGCCCGGTGCACACAATAAATTAAGTAGCATTCTAAATTACCGTTACGTTGTGTGTAGACGTGTGTGTTAGATCGCGAGTACCTGAGTATTAGTGAGTGAGTGTGACTGTGTGTGTGTGTGTGTCTGTGTTTGTGTGTGTGTCTGTGTGCGACTTCTTCAAAAACTATTTGTTCGAGTGTCTATTAATTCTCAGTGAAAGGATGATTATAAGCCTATGCTGACAAGAGCTGCTTAATGGCTTATCGCATACACCAAAACAAAATCCAACGTAGACTATTTGATTTATTGGGATAATAAAGTATCTTATCTTTGCTTTAAAAAAACCCCAATGGCGTCACATAATACGCAGTTTTGCAATACATAATTGAGAAGGAGGGGGGGAGGGGGAAGGTCTTGTTTTAAAAACGTCGTCCTGCTCGATCATAAATTTTGTGAAAAGAATTAAACCTATAAAAGTATACTTTCTTACACTAAAGAAAAACAATGTTATGTGATACTGTTTTTCTTTCTTTAACAGGAAATATCATTTGGGAACGCTGAGTTTATTTTCTGTCGTGTTATGAAAAGAAGTTATTATTAGTGCCTCATTCAAAACGATAAGATGTTTTCTCTTTTATTATCATATGCCTGGACCATGGTTATGATGAAAGGGGCTGTTCTCAGACGGATGGTAATGAACCTACTGGAGACTGGGCGGCAACCTATGACAGTGGTTAGAATGTCTTTGTGGACCAAGAATCCAACGAAAGGCGCGATCCTTGGTGACCCGGGCGACGACCGATCCGGTATGAAATAAGTGGTTCTTTTCACTATACTTGGGCAAGAAAGACCTGGCGGGGCCTAATCCTCTCCAAGCTGTTGGCCAGCCAAACTCCACGAGTACAATGTGGCTCGCCTTGGCCCTGAGCACGTGGCCGTTGAACCTATAGTAACGTGAGGATGCTCCTTCCTGGCCGGTGACTTCTGTGTGTAAGGCTTTTGACCAGTGATGCCATACGACACGCCGGGAAACGTTAAGTCTATTCTAATTATCATGATATTTGTAATTATCCGGCTTTGCCGCTAGTAGGCCTTCATTGATCAGCAATGGTCTCAATGAAACGCATTATTTTGAAATAA
This sequence comes from Oncomelania hupensis, assembly GCA_036898135.1. Lineage (NCBI taxonomy): Eukaryota > Metazoa > Mollusca > Gastropoda > Littorinimorpha > Pomatiopsidae > Oncomelania > Oncomelania hupensis. Next base: position 112,820,450 of record CM072512.1, read on the forward strand.
ACTCTCAAGCGCTCTGGTTTGAACATGTTTTTATTAATGGGAAAACATGACAAAAAAATTTATTTTATTGTGTACAGGAATGACAACAAGCGAGGTTTTATAGGCCGTCCTTGTTTAAATAATTACATATTATATGACAGGCAACAAATATTTCATTTAAGTGATAATAAAACATATTGAATTATATAGGAAGTAAATAAATCCAATCAATATTTTTTAATTAAGGTGGGATAATAAATTGATGTCCTTGGGTAAAAATGACGAAAATAGAGAAATGGGAGAAGGAAAATGAGAGAGAGAGAGAGAGAGAGAGAGAGAGAGAGAGAGAGAGAGAGAGAGAGAGAGAGAGAGAGAGCAATAATTCTGTTAGTCTGGACGCCGGGGCGCTTGTGTCGTGGAGAGGCAAAATTAAATTTTAACTTAACGAAAATGATTGGACTGTTTAATAAATTGTTGAGTGGTTCGGAAAAAGAGTTAATTAATTTGTAAAAATTAAAATAAAGATTGATTTCAGAACAATAAGTTGGATAACGTTATTTGGTCTGGCGCGAGGGTGGAGATATAGATTTCTCTGGCATTAGTAAAGAGAGAGAGCAGTAAAAGAGAAAATGTTCGACAGTTTCGTATAGACAACCACAGTCATGGATACGAGGGATTATTAGTTAAATTTCCAGTAAAAAGGTCATAATTAAGATCGCTCATATTTCTTCGAAGTCGACAATGGATTACTTGTTCCTGTCTGCTTTTCCCCTACCACCCCCACCCCCCCTCCACTAGAAAATACTGGGGAATGCAGGCGTCATCTATTCGAAGATAGTGCTTGAAGGCTCCAGTTAATGTTGTTTCTTGTATGCTCTCTGGTAGAGTTCCATAAGATAGTAGTCGATGGGAAGAAAGATTTGTGGTATACAGTATTTCAGTTTTGTGATGAGGAATGTTTCTTTCAAGCTGTCTACGTCGGTGATAAGGGTTATGATTTTCAACTAGTGGTGGCAGAAGGTTATATGAATGTTGAGGTACATGATTATTGACTATTTTGTGGTACATTATTAGCATATGTCGTTCTATACGGGTTTTTAGGGAGCAGAAACCAGACTCTGTGTATTTTCATGGCTAGTGCCTCTTACCAATCCGGTTACTGTTCGTAACCCTTCGAGGTGGAAATTTTCTAGAAAGTTTGCTTGAGCCTGTGTACAATTGTTATATAAGATGTCTGTATAGTCAAACACTGGCAATATAAACTATTTATACAGAACTTCGAGTGATTTTCTGCTCAGTAAATATTTGAAAGATTTCCGACAATTCATTAAAAGTTTACCTTTACTTCCAAGGTAAGCAAAATGTTCATCCCATTTATAGCTGTTTTGTAATATTATGCCTAGATGTTTCTAATGAACTGATTCAACTAACTGTTTGTTTTAAATTATAACGGATTTGATCTTGTGTTGTGGCGTTTTGTTGTGAGGAGATCGGTTTTTGTTTGGTTGAATTTAACTTTCCAAGAAAAGGAACATTTTTTTCAATTTTTATTACGTCTGACTGTATAGTTTCGGCTCGTTTGTCCGGATCTTTATCACTATGAGACAAGCTTGTATTATCTGCAAATAATTTCATAATAGACGTAATGTTTTGAACTATGTCGTTTATGTGGACTAAAAATAGCATAGGTCCTAAAACGGAGTCTTTTGGGACACCAGCTGTGATGTTTCGTTTTAATATATCACCACCTGGTGTCTGATACTGAGATAATTCTAGAGAAGTTTTAATAGATTTCCTCGAGTCCCAGTGGCGTTAAGTTTATGAATTAAACCTCTATACTCTGATCAAACTTTATACACATATTGTTGTATATACTAAGCAATTGGTTTATTGTCGAGTCGCCGGTTTGAAATCCAGACTGTGCTTCTGTAATTAGGTTATTGGAATTAAGGAAGTCGTAAACGTACGTGTGGATACATCGTTTGAAAACTTTACCAACACAGCTAAGCAGGGAACTCGGACAATAATTACCACAGGATTCACGTTCTCCCTACATACAATGTCAGGAAATGTATTTTCTAATATGTATCTATTTAAAAAAAAAGGAAGATAATGGATATGAGATTATAGCTTACTAAAGGCAGATATTAAAAGTTTATTGTGTATCATATCAGGACCAGTGGCTTTATTTTTCTTTAAATGTACTATGACTTTATATACGTCCTGTGCTGTTATATGTAGATCTGTTAATTCCTGATCGCTTAAAGGAAGTGGAGGCAGTTGATCGTCAGAACCTGTGACGGTCGACAGTTGAGTAAAGTAGTCATTGAAAATATCAGCTTTATCTTTGAGCTTGGGGGGAGAGCGTGCGTGTTTTTGTGTTCATTGTGCCTGTCTGTGAATGTGCACGTCCCCCCTCTCTCTTTTCTCTTTATTATCGTGGCAGGCGAGTGAGGGAGAGAGAGAGAGAGAGAGAGAGAGTGTGTGTGTGTGTGTGTGTGTGTGTGTGTGTCCGTGTGTGTCCATGTGTATGCACGCAAGGCAAGCCCGTCTTCTACTACAAGCCCGGATCCAATTTCAATAATGAGCATTTTCAATGTTACTAATGTACTGAGATAAAACGGGCACGAAAACACACAACAAATCCCTCGGTACCTTTAACTTTGATCAGGCATAATGCCGATGTAGTCCTACCTACCTGTTTTAAAAAAAAAATTAAAGAAAAAGGCGTTATTGGAAAGCTAATTCGAGGCACTTTTGCAATCCTTAGAGAATAATCGCACTGCACAAAATACCCACCCAAATAGTGGAACGGCTTTATGAGGCCAATTTGAAGCACTCCTTGCTTTCCCAGAGGAATAATTGCACTAAGTTAGCCTCACGAGTGTCTAATATATCAGAAATTCTTACTTTCATTAGGTTAAAACAAATGTGTGAACCTATTATTTGCTAGTTTCTATTTGCGCTACAGGCAACGGGCACTACGATTAATGAACTTGAAGCTAATCAATTTAATTAACATATTTTCATGTGTTTGATCTTATAATTTAAACTTGTTCAGGTATTGAAGGAAACAGATGCTGAAGAAGAATTAAACACACACACACACGCACGCACACACACACAACCGTGTAGAAACGCCGTTGTGATGACTTTCATGAAACTCTACATACGTCACTTTGACATTTTTACAAATTTGTCCATTTTTTGAACCTAACCCTAACTCTAACCCTAACCCTTAACCTAACCCTAAGCCTAACACAGCCCTAATCCTAACGGAACACTGTTTTGACGTCAAAATAACGGGGTTCGTCAAAAGAATGTACGTAGAGGTTCAAGTGTATGTCAGAATAAACGCGTTTCTACCTAGCCACACACACACACACACAAACACATTTTTGAAAACAACGCCGTCTAAACATTTAGGCTACAGACAATCACACACACACGAACACAGGCCACGCGCGCAATCAAGTTAATGGAAACAGCTAATCATGCTTGTGGATACAAAAAGATAAGACTTAAGAAAGAGACTTCGATTTTTTTTTCGGTGTCATGGTTATGGTAGATTTTTTTCTCTTGCATTCTGTCCCAACAACTCAAAAATTAATGTTAAAAATTGTGCAGGAGGCAGCGAGAAAGACTTTTATTGAATACACACAAAACAGGTTCATTTCAATGAGAAGGATGGGGTTCAGGGTTCAGCGCGAGCATGTGAACATTGTGTATGTGAGCATAAAATGACAACATATACACTTACCTGAATTTACCTGAATTTACCTGAGTGGCCACTGAGCGCGGCCGACGGGGTAGGAAGTTTGAGAACTTATTTTAAACCACTTAACTGTCTCTTTATTATGGCGGTTCTTGAACTGGTTGACAGTTTCAGCTTCAACAGTTGATTGTTTCAGTGCATTCCATAGGTTCACAACTCTTTGTGTAAAAAAGTTCTTTCTGAGATTCAGTCTAGACCTCTCTTTGAACAGTTAGCTGCTGTGACCTATATGGTAGAATGATGACTGGCACGAAGTAAAAAAATTGTAAGCAGAAACTTTTTCAAGTCCCTTTATGATCTTGAAAGTCTCGATGAGACCTCCCCTGTCTCACCTTTCTTCTAATTTCTGCAAATTGCAAAAAGCCAGTCTCTCATCGTACGGCAGGTGACCAATCCCTGTGATCGATCTCGTGGCTCTCCTCTGCACCTTTTCCAACTCTGCGATGTCTTTTTTGAGGTATGGTCGCCATACTTGGATGCAATACTCCAGATGTGGTCGTACAATTGATTTGTAGAGTGGGACAATAACGTCCCTAGTTCTGGCTGTGACTGTTCGCATGATCTGCCCCACTGCTCTGTTGGCTCGTTTTGCTGCCTCGCAGCACTGGCGACTGACCGACAGTGACCTGTGCATGATGACGCCTATGGCCCTTTATTCCTCCACTGCTCCAAGTTCTTGTCCTCCACTCGTGTAAACATGACAAATGTTTTTACGGCCTGCATGCAGAGTCTTGCACTTGTCCACGTTAAACTGCATCAGCCACTTCTCTGACCACATTTCTGCCACCTTAAGGTCATGCTGTAGTTTGTCGCTCCCCACTGGGTCGGAGACGTCGCCGTAGATCTTAGTGTCATCAGCAAACTTTAGAACGCTGGTCAGCATATCGTCCTCCAAGTCATTAATGAACACCAGGAACATGGTCGGCCCCAAAATGGATCCTTGTGGAACTCCGCTCGTCACATCTACCCATGGAGAAGCTTGTCTGTTGATCACAACTCTCTGCTTTCTGCCACGCTGCCACTCTTCCATCCACTGCAGCACTTTTCCGTCCACACCAAGTGCTTTCAGCTTGTCAATACGCCGCTTGTGAGGGACCTTGTCGAACGCCTTAGCATAGTCAAGGTAGATGACGTCTACATCTTTCCCTTCGTCCAGCATGCGTGTCATGTCCTCCAGGAAGACGAGCAAGTTTGTCAAGCAGGACATTTCTTTTGAGAAACCGTGTTGGCTGCCTCTGATCAGCTGATGCCTCTCAAGGTGATTGTTCAGGAAATCCCGCACAATACTTTCAAAGACTTTCCCAACCTGAGAAGTCAGCGATACCGGCCTGTAATTTCCTGCTTTACATTGTGCACCCTTTTTGAATATCGGCACAACATTTGCCTCTTTCCACCCCACTGGCACCTCTCCGGTGTCCAAGGAAGCCTGTAAGATCAGTGACAGGGGATATGCTAATATCCTTGAATATAAAATTACCAAAATACAAAGAAGGAAACTTCACTGTACATTCCATATTCAAAAGCTTACCGAAGTAATGAAATGTGTTGCAAAATACAAGAAAAATAAAATACACATCAGATAGAAGACTACGAAATACCACACTAAGAATATACAAGACGGCAAATTAAATACAAATTTCAGTAATTAAAATCGTCCCCTATACGCTTATGTGTCCGGGGACGTTAATCTATTTTAACTAACTAACAAATTTCAGCACAAAAGGCAAAAGGAGATTTACCAACATATCAATCCCAATTCTATGTCTCTATTTTATCATCCATTCCCATTTATTGTATTCATCTAAATTAATAGTCAATCCTCTCTCTCTCTCTCTCTCTCTCTCTCTCTCTCTCTCTCTCTCTCTCTCTCTCTCTTTCTCTCTCATTCATTCTGTCACACACTCTCCTTATATCAATCCACATGATTTTTTAATTTTATTTGCCCCCCCATCTTTAACATCTAATACTCTCTCTCTCCACTACAAATTTAATAAATCTGTTTGAACTTTGAAATTTCAATAAGTTCAAAATAGAAACAAGAAACATCATGAAAAAAGTCAAAATTCCAACCCAAGTTCCTGTGTACTCCAAAACAACTCTACTTGAATCTCTGCTCTCTTTCTCAATGCTTTATACAAAATTCAGGACAGCTCGCATACATTTTGTTTCATCATCATCACTCAAAATGCCCAAAATGTCAAAACCAGTATGTATCATTGTACTTTTCAAATATTGGTGACTCGTTCCTTAATTCTTCGTATGCGGGACAAAGCGAACAAGTGAGGTTCATCTTCAACTTCGTCTTTGCATACTGGACACATCAGCTGTTGTGGTGATACCCCTGGTCTGTGTCTTTATCTGTGTGTGTTGATCGGGCAGACGCCGAATCTGAACTGGACATAGGCAAATTTAAAACATCGTAGCTGGTGACAGTCTACATAATGTTCAAGTTTAAACACCTTCTTGAACTGAGTATAGTACTCAAAGCGCTCGCTAGAAAAAAGAGCGAGTTCCCAGTCACTTGTGAATCGATTTAAAAGTCTTTCTCTCAAGGAAGCCAAAACGGATTTGACCTCACAACACTTTGCTGTTGCCATGCTTGAACAAAACCATTGTCAAATAATAAATTCTTTAAGTAAAAAACCCAGCATTTCTTACCAGAGTCGTACATTGCACAAAGCATCAAATACGCCTTACGGGGAAGCCTCTCTGACGACACGGTAATTGATTGATTGATTGATTTATTGTTGCTTTAGGTCCAGCGGACTCTTCCGAGCCAAATCAGGACCGGACAACCCCCGATCCGCATAAAAGATCTGCCGAAACAACCCTAGTGGGAAAATTGAACGCCCTCCACCGGCCAGTCACTTTACAATAAAGACATCCCACGCGGGGGACGGCTGAGGGTTGACCTCAACTACGCGAACACCCCGGTTACAAAAACAAAATAGAATACAACCATCATTATAAATCATCAACAAAACACATACATATAAAATGCCTATAGTGCGAAATAATACAATCATAGGAAGCCCTAGTGACCACCCGGCAGAAAGCGTCCAACACTCCCAAGCTGATCCAACAGACCTCATACACAAACAAGGAGTCTTGTCCAGGAAGAGTTTTCAAGAAAAAAGGTAGGTCATTGATCTAGCGAAGAAGAAGAAAGTATAGCAGAGTGATAGGACAGATCAGGAATGGGAAAGAGCAAATGATGAAGACAGCGACAGTGGGAATTTAAAGCACTAAATTTCCAGAAAGTGGGGATACTATTTATACTGAAACCCCCGGCACTCCAACGGGGGGAACTGTTGCCGCAGTGAATTAGTCATGCCTACAAAGGCAAGACAGGTTTTCAACTGGGGCTTTCACTGTTCCCTTTATAGGTTAGAACAATCTACAGTGACAAGATTGCTCATGACCCCAAGGGGTGACACGGTAATTAAGCGCAGCGAATATTTAACAGCTCTTAGTGTGAAGTTGACGGACAGTGGGTACCTACCCAAATGGCCATACACCATTTTGTTGGGCGTTTGTTGGCCTACACGAACGAATCGCTTTCATGCAAATAAATGCACTTTTTCTAAATTTCCAAGAGCGAAATTGGGCATCAAATAATTTAAATGAAATGGGCAGCGAAAAAGAAAGAAAGAGAGAGAGAAGTCGAAGTCGAAACCTTTAATAGGATAATAGCATTAGGTCCTTTGGACCTGTCTTACAGCTAATCCATAATAAACAATGCAAAACAAACAAAATAATTAACATAATTTGAAACAAACATATTCCTTAACTACGGTAACAAATCACTAAGCAAATTAATAAGCAAGGAAAGAAAGAGAGAGAGAGAGAGAGAGAGAGAGAGAGAGAGAGAGAGAGAGAGAGAGAGAGAGAGAGGGAGAGAGAGAGAGAGAGAGAAAGTGGGAGAGGGAGAAAAAGAGAGAAAGAGAGAAAGAGAAAGAGAGAGAGAAAGAAAGAGAGAGAGAGAGAGAGAGAGAGAGAGAGAGAGAGAGAGAGAGAGAGAGAGAGAGAGAGAGAGAGAGAGAGAGAGAGAGAGAGAGAGAGAGAGAGAGAGCATCATTACACTTGCGTCAATGTGTCAGTAAGACGTACCAGTGATTTTCTCATGAAATATTTATGACAGCGTCCACTGCAACGTTGACAACAGGCATCCGTATTCGTGTAGCCCGGAAATAATTCATATGCATAAACCATATTCATATACAATTTTCATCAAGCGACGTGGTTTGACTAATCTCCTTACCTACTGACCTAACCCAGTTTTCGGACCAGCCTATGTAGATGCATGAAAATCATGGTCCTGGTTCTCATATTCTCAAATTCATATCCGCACATGTTGATTAAATTACAAGAAATTTCTTTTTAAACGAAATACACTCACACACACACACACACGCACCCCCCCTCCCCCCCCACACACACCCACATACTTGCAATACATCAGAAATGGGTTCATTTAAGAATGTAGGAATCGGAAAGTCATTTTTTGATGGAAAAGGGTTAGGGCAAGGGTTAGTTGCAGCGCTGCAACTAGCCCTTACCCTAACCCTTCTCTAGAAAGTTGACCTAAATCGTCTCTTATAGGCGACGAAATAGGTCGAATTTTGCTTCAAACTTTTCCAAAAATTCATTGTATTTTCTCCGTCCCGGATAGTGCACTCATATGTACTTAAAACACTCTTATGCACTACAACTGCACTCCCATGCACTAAAAGAGCACTCCCGCGCACTTAGAAAAAAGTGGGTTCCTGGAAAAAAGTGGGTTCCAAGCAAATAAACCCATTTGTTACTAGAAAAGACAAGGTCTGCTACCCATTTGTGCGCTTTTGTGCGTTCCCACACACACACACACACACACACACACACACACACACACACACACACACACACACACACACACACTTTGAAAAATGCTGGTAGCCAGTAAATTGATAAAATTGAACAAGGAGGAAATCAGTTTGTCAGCAAACCGTCGGTGTCTTGAGTTTTTTCCGTCAGGTATGCAGCTCTTTCTCATTTACTTAACAGGCCCTAATTCGAAGTCTTTGTGTAGTACTTTTGGCAAAAAAAATCGCATTGTTATTTCATTAAACAATGATAAAGTAAGCTTTCAATGCTCAATGTACCTGTAGATTATAGTCACACAACACTGAAGCGTATAGGCGACTACTGGTCACATTATTCTGACACCAGCGAACCAGTTGATGGTAAGGTGAAAATAATATGGTCTCACGTTTGCCAATCCGGGATTCGAACCACGTACCTTTCGGTTACTAATAAGCCGCTTTACCAACCGCTAAAGTTTAAATTTTCAATTTCGGTCCTGACTGGGAGTGATTTCCCTTATTTTAAGGCACATCAGTACCATAGCCCTGTGACCTTTGACCTTATTTGTGAGTGAACCAGGCGGTTTCAAGAGTGCCTTTATGGGGTCTAGGGTAAGTTAGGGTTTGTTTTATGAACCTAAAACGAAAACTTACGAGCAAAAATTTTTTTTAATGATTCTGTCTCCTACCGGCTTTGGTATATGCCAATTTTAGCTAAAATAAATGTTGGCTATAAATGTTGTTATTAATAGGCATAAACAATATGAACGTATTCATTAAAAAAAAAGCTTTCCAAAGACTTATATTTTGTTTGTAAGCTATTTTTTTAAATTCCTATCCTATCCTATCCCGTAACTCGAAGGTCGTAGGGGAACTACAGATGATCGTTTAACCAGCGTACTTCATCTTTTCCTGTCCTCAGCAACCCTGATTGTTTCGCTCAGTGTCAAACCAGTCCACTCTCGAATGTTGTCCTCCCACCTCTTTTTTGGTCTCCCTCTTTTTCTACCTCCTTGCACTGTGCCTTGCAGGATGGTCTTTGCAAGACCTGATGATCTGGTGACGTGGCCATACCATCGGAGTTTCCGTTTTTTCACCACTGTGAGTAGGTCATCGTGTTGTCCGATGGCTTGTGTGATGGTCTGTCGGACTTCGTCGTTGGTGATGTGTTGTGTATAGGAAATGCCCAGAAGTCTTCTGTAGCACCTCATCTCCATGCTTTGTATTCTTCGTTGTAGATCTGTTGTGAGGGTCCATGTTTTGCAAACGTACAGGAAGATGGAGATGACAAGGGAGCGCAGCAGTCTTACCTTGGAATGTAAACTGATGGTCCTGTCTTTCCAAATTGGCTTCAACCTCGCCAGGGCAGCAGTTGTTTGTGCGATCCTGGAAAGGACTTCCTATCGGGACCCATTGTCTGATAAAATGGCTCCTACATATTTGAAGCTATGCACTGCGTTGAGGGATTGGCATTTTGTTATTGTGAATGTTAAAAGGATCTGTGGAGGCGGTGTGATCAAAATGGATCCCTGTAAGGAATAGTTCCTTCAGACGTTAGGCCTTGACGCTACTGTGTGTCAGGCTTGTTACGGACTAATTTGCACAGAGCCTGACACGCTGGTCCACAAATGAATGATTCAGTCATCAGCGACCGGCTGAGTCCCTAACCATATTTTGCTTGTTGGCTGACCGTGCTGCCGTATTTTTTGTTCCACGGCTCTAAAGGCGAATGAGCGTCGTGAATAATGCATGGCTTAGCACGCAGCCCTGGAGAACGCCCTTGTCCCAATTCAAGCAAATGAACTATCCTCGCGTGCTCGCTATCCTGCACATCATCCACCCATCAAAATAGCTTTGGAAGCTTTTACAAATGTAACGAGAGTTTAACAAATGCGGCAGAGGAATTGCTAAAGAAAATTAAATCTGCTTTCGTATGGGCGCTGGACGTCATGTACTTCCCGATTTTGTTATCGCAATCGATCGAAGGTGTGCCGTCTGCATCAACACTCACGCCTTTTTACACACAATATATAAGTAGAAACCGAGCGAACCAATTGATCTTGCGAAAACATGTTAGGAATGACAATAAAGTTCGCTCTTGTTTATTATTCATTTGCAACGACAATTGTTATTAATTGGACTCAATTGTATTAATGTTGGAGGTATCAGTGTTGATCTCAACAGTCATAATCGTATCTTAGAGTACTATCAAATTATTACAACAAACCAGAGTGTCGTTTTTGTTTTTCATCTTTAAACGTTGAAACGAAAACTGCGTAGAATTACAATCGAATGCACAATATCTTTGAGTTTGAGGCACAGTTTTTTTTCCACTATATTATAGCTTTGACATAATTATATCCTGATTATGCAGATAACATAATTCCAGACTCGAGTCCTATTATCTGGACAAATCCTTTCTTTTATTGCCCCTCCTTTCCCGAAGTAAAGGATCACTAATATATACATTGATACAGCATTAATTTGCATTGTCTTCATATGCAGGTGACTTGCTTTCAGATTTAAGTTCTACTATTTGGGCACACGTTTGTCTTGAAATCCTCTATCATCTCAAAGCGACGCATAAACCTAAAACGACACAGTGGGAAGTTAATGTAGAGAAGACTTTTTTTTTTATTGCAGAGACACAAATTTCATTGCTAGCCAGGGACACAACACGATAAGTGAGTTAGCAAGAGATGGAAACCGAAACCCAAAAAACATTTAATGAAACCATCAAAAGGATTGAAACAATGAATAGGCTAGAAAGCTAATTAAAACAAAACAACAACTAATGAACGGGAATATTTTTAAGGAATGCTTTGAAACTCAGGTGAAACATCAATTTCAAGAAAAAAAAACACGAGCCTAATCAATCCTAATCCAAGAGAAAAACACAAACGTACAAAGAAAGTGAACAAGTTATAAATAGCTTGAAAACTAACATTTGAAAGTAGAAAACTCGTCAAAAAATATTTTTAAAAAAGGAAAAAAAAAAGAAAGAAATAGACATTAAAGTTAGGTATTACAACAAGGCGTTCGAAAAAAGGATGCTGACTAGAAGTTAGGGAAGAAAAGCCATTTTAACTTTTCAGCAAAAACATGAATCTCATTTCTAATCCTGCCCCAAAGACAAAATGTTACGTGAACGAAATAAAACGTGCGAGATACCTACAAAGGCCGAGGGAGTTTTTATTTTAAAAAAACCCACAAAACCCCACCTTTCGCTAAGATGAAACATCCACTAAGAAGATTGAAAACAATATCTAGACAACAGGTCAGTGAACGCAAACCTACTGCCCCAAATACACCTCCGCCCTCCCCCTTCCTCCCTCCCCCCCCCAAAAAAAAAAAAAAAGAAAAGAAAAGAAGATGGCAAAGCATTCAAATGTATTTTCAGACACTCGCCTACGTAGCCGATAAAATAAGCATTTTCAAAAATGTTAATTTTCTTGTAGGCGCGGTGACTCGGCTTTCAAAAGGACAACGTGGAATGATGGGCCACATTCTGCACTATCTAAAGGTAAAAAAAAAACATTATCAAAATCAAATCAGCCAATGTTTTTTTTTTTTACAAACAGCGCAAAACGTGTGTAAAAAAGGGCGAAGCGCAATGACCTGGATCTTTGAGTAAGTACGAATGGTCCAACATGCGTAGCAGTAGTTACAGCACCCACAAAGTAAAAAATCGACGAATTTCGGTTCTGTTATTCTTGACATAAGGCCATAGAAATGTGTTCTAAATTTTAAAATAGGGAAGTTTGGAGCTACGGACCGACAAACGGACTGCTACTGAAAGATGGCCCATGATTTGAAATACCTGTATACCAATGCTCAACAAAATCGCTTCAGCCGTTGTTGAGATATTAAGCAAAGCGTGTTTAGCAACCTTGACCTTGCGCAGTAGAGCAAATATGATGGCAGGCCACTAACCTAGGTAATGTTCCTATGAAGTTTGGTCGAAATCCGTTCAGTGGTTCTTGAAATATGGCTTCCAACGGACCGACCGACCGACCGACCGACCGACATTTGGCTCTTTCTGATTCCAGGCTGTTCCTAGGTATTTCCAGATGAAATAAAAAATACACACACAAAAATGGAAGTCACTGCTGGAAGAAACGACACCTTACAAACCTTTAAAAGGCGGGGGGAAAAAATCCATTAACGGACAAGAAATATTGAAAGATGTTAATGAGACATCAAAGGAAATAAAAGAAAACATGATCAAACAATAAGCTATGGTTTAGAGGGAGAGAGAGAGAGAGAGAGAGAGAGAGAGAGAGAGAGAGAGAGAGAGAGAGAGAGAGAGAGAGAGAGACAGGCAGAGGCAGAGAGAGAGAGAGAAAGAGAGAGAGAGAGAGAGAGAGAGAGAGAGAGAGAGAGAGAGAGAGAGAGAAATAAAATCCAGGGCAGAAGCAAAACAAGACCTTTTAAGGGATCGGGGATATATCAAGAATTTTATGTGTGCGTATTTTTTTATTTCTTTATTTTAATTTTAATGATAATTGCGTTTACCTGGGAAGTTCCATTGCTTGTCACATTAAATGTTGATACAATGGGCAATCGTTGCCTCTTCCTTGCTATCCTTTCCTATCCTATCCTATCCCGTAACTCGGAGGTCGTGGGAGCACCACAGATGATCGTTTAACCAGCGTACTCCATCTTTCTCTGTCCTTTCGCTCAGTGTCAAGCCAGTCCATTCTCGAATGGTGTCCTCCCACCTCTTTTTCGGTCTGCCTCTTCTTCTGCCTCCTTGCACTGTGCCTTGCACGATGGTCTTAGCAAAACCTGATGATCTGGTGACGTGGCCATACCATCTGAGTTTCCGTTTCTTCACCACTGTGAGCAGGTTATCGTGTTGTCCGATGGCTTGTGTGATGGTCTGTCGGACTTCGTCATTGGTGATGTGCTGGGTATAGGAAATGCCCAGAAGTCTTCTGTAGCACCTCATCTCCATGCTTAGTATTCTTCGTTGTAGATCTGCTGTGAGGGTCCATGCTTCGCAAGCGTATAGGAAGATGGATATGACAAGGGAGCGCAACAGCCTTACCTTGGAATGGAGACTGATGATCTTGTCTTTCCAAATGGACTTCAACTTTGCCAGGGCAGCAGTTGTTTGTGCGATCCTGGAGAGGACTTCCTGTCGGGACCCATTGTCTGATATAATGGCTCCTAAATATTTGAAGCTATGCACTGTGTTAAGAGATTGGACTTTGATGTTCGTGTTGATGCCTTTGGTGTTGTTGGTCATCGTTTTGGTCTTCCCTGCACTTATTTCCATTCCATAGGCTCTGGAGGTGGTGTCAAGCCTCTGTACCAGCTGTTCAAGTTCTTGTTCCTCTCCAGCCAATCCATCAATGTCATCCGCAAATCGAAGGTTGGAGATTGCTCTACCCACTATGCTGACTTCCTTGCTTTATAAACAAATATCTGTGTTTACATACGACACTGTTACTGCCTTATTATTTTCAGAATTAACCTTGATGCTATTTTAGAAACAAACACTAACGAACCAATCGATTTTTAGAAAAAAAAACGTACTTTTTAATTGTTGTTGTGGTGGTTGCTTAATGTTATACTTTCCGGTGGGGCAACACTCGTTGTGATTTTGAAAAGGATCCGTGACACCTGAATTGCGTGATCTTGGGGTCCTATAAGGAAGTTTACCACGAGACGCTAGTGGTACGTGGACCGGTTGATGGCTGTTTACACCAGAAGGCTCGGAGCTGAAATTACTCTCACAGCAGATGCCTAAAGGTGCTGTTGGACAGACAGCTTCCGATCCGATACACTCTGGCTGGGTATCAGAAATAGACACAACACGTGCAATATATTTTTAAAATAATATTCTATTCAATTCAGTTCAATTCAACAGATCAAAGAAAGTATGCAAAGCCATCTGTGTCGCATTTGAATAAATAAAAGCATGGAAGATAAATTAAATTTAGTAAAAACTAACTCTTAATCCGAAAACAAAACATTCTAATGAAGAGATTGATCCGTTTTTCTTCGCCACGCACATTGTATACATCCCTATAATACATGTAGGACTGTGCCATAAATAAAAACATTAAAAAAAACCGTTAATAATAAATTCATTAAAATACAATATTGTAGCACAGATGTTATTTTATGCCTATTACCAGTAACCGGCATCATCATCATCATCATCATCATCATCATCATCATCATCATCATCATCATCATCATCATCATCATCATCATCATCACCATCATCATCATCACCATCACCATCATTCGTTATGCACTGAATGGTCAGTGATATACAGAGAGTGAACAAGACATTTTATTTTTCTGTCGCGGATCCCGACCTCAGGCACTGTTTAAACAGATGCAAAAATTCCTTCCTCAGGCCAGGAACTAACTTACCCTTTGGTCAGCAGTTGAGGGTGGTGGTGGTGGTGTCCATCTCTTCTCGTTTGCCTCGTCACTGCTAGTTTTTTTTTTTTTTTTTTTAATATTCGCAGCACCGGACGCCCAATTTAATGACAGCTGGGTGACCTGAAGTGCTTGCTGTGCGCTGATTTGTCACTCTGCACCATCGTCAGTCGGCGTTAACGCGATTGCTACTAACCATTATGTTAGTGATTAAACTGAATTTCAGCTTAACGTGGAAATAGGGGAGTGTGTTTGGGTCAATCAAGTATAACCTTTTAGTAAGGGTCATACAGGGGAAAGTGAGGATAGTGGACGTGGGTTATAGAATTTGCTGAGCTCAGCACAGCTACTGCAGTACTAGGGTAGCACGTGTTGTACATATTCGCTTGGTCTTTAGCCGTTTTTGACCGGGTTTACAAACCGTTTGCTTTTCTATTTTTTATGTTTCTTCAGGATATTGTGATGGATTTCATTCAATAGTTTTGTTTAGATGTTTATACAATGTCCGTCACGGTGTAACCATGTCACATATTTTGGTGTGTCGTAATTCATATATATATTCAGTGCCTTGGACGCTTTGCTGTAGTTGTGCCAATCATACCATACAAAAAATAAACATTTTACCCAGACTTTTGAAACAGTGATCAGAGTATAACACTGACTTTTTATCTTTTCTCCACCGTATTATTATGTGCGCTACTCCGAGCATCTACCTCCGTCTTCTTCGATGTCTTCGTTCCTTGACGACCGTCAACGTCGCCAGGTGACGTCACCATCACACCATGTACTTCCTCCACCACTTCAGCCATCGTCTTACCCTGCATTGGCATTGTCGGACCTTTCTTCACGTCAACCTTCCGCCAGTCTCCGACTGAATGATATCGTTGGTCTTCCTTCTAAAGAAACTACAAAACATAAAAACAAGACCTCAACGTTCGCCTCTCGTCTGAAGTCTTCACAACCTTAATTCCCACGTTTCACCCAACTGGACTGCTTGTCCGTCCCCACACTCGTCCACTTCCTTCAGATGCAGAGAGCATCTCTCCTTGTGTCCCCCGAACAGCCATTGTACCACTTTCTCACGGAGTTGTGGTCATCTCCCAGATTCCCATATTACAGACAGGGGAGAGCAAAGGCTTTCGCTAAACGAGATTGGAGCTCTTCCCCTCTACAATTCTGTAATCAACGTTTCCCTCCCCTTCGTGTGCTCAACCTCAATGCACACTACCATTCCCTTCACTTGCTGCGTCCTCCAGGATGCCTCATCATGTGGGTTTGTCTACCTCCTTCAGACGCTACGTATTTCTTCATGGTCTTCATTCAACTACTGGCTACAAGGTCCCCTACACGACGACTTCTCCATCACTGGAGGTTTGCATGGTGCGGTGACGTCACAATCTTCCTTTGGCTACACTTAACGCTTCTTCGTCGTCACTTCGTCAATACCAAGTCTACGCATCATTCGTCAACAATTGTTGCGCTGGCTCTAGTGCAACCGCCTTCAGATGCTGGTTGGCTTATGAGGACTGTCCTCATGTGTCTTCGTTACCAACGGTCCTCATAGATTTTTTTCGTCGACCCTGTGGCTGTGTCCAGCGCCTTCGTTATATGTTTGATCACACACATTTTTTTTGGCACATGGCACTTTAACATGGTTCATTGTGGGACTCCTTCAGTTGTGGTTTTTCATTGTTTTGTGCTTAGTTATGTACTCTGGTGCATGCAATTCTCTTTTGAAATTTTTATATTTTATAAATCTTACCTCGTCTTCGCCAGTTCGCTTCCTCACGTCGCTTTAGTGTCATCACTTCGTGCCCTCTTTGATATAAATAAATAAAAGAGCCGACTAGCCTAGTTACAGTGAACAATAATTCTTTATTATTATTGTTGTTATTATTATTATTATTATTATTATTATTATTATTATTATTATGCAAATTAAATTATTCATTCTGCAAAGCATTATTGTATTACTTCTTCTTATTAATTATTCAGACGTGCAGCCACCGTAATAATAGTCCTTGAAAAACGTTGACGTCGATATCATCATTCTCGGATACTCAACATATATCTCAACATGGCTTAAAAGTGATTTCTGATACTCCATCGCCTTTTAACGACTGGACGATGGGTCGTTAGTCTTTGCCAAGCGTCCCTCCAGAGTCTGAAATGGAAAGTGCTGGGTAGAACCTGGGAAGCATTACTTTTAGAACTATTCAGAAATTTGGCAATGTTTGGCGCGCCTGCGCTGAACAGGTGATGCCTGCTAAGTTTAAAGTGACAGTCTTGAGGGGTGTTCAATTTTCCATTTAAAAACCCTGAAGTTTTATATGGCATATTGCATAATCTGGATTCGAATTTCGTCGTGAAATTCATAGGTTATAAACTTGGCTGTGTGTGCATTTCGACAACGGATGACAGTTGTTTTGTCCCTGTGTGCATTTCGACAACGGATGACAGTTGTTTTTTTCCCGTCATTTGATGATGAAACGGGGAGCAGTATTTATATAATGTGCAGCGTGCTTTTTATCTAATTATACTGTTACAACGTTGCACATTTTGAAATTATGAAAGATTTTAACTGCTCTGGATGTCTTATAACTGTTTTGTTTTCTTAAATCACAGATTTCAAAACAATGTGTAATCTATCCTTTTAGATTACAGGTTATTCGATCATGAATGTACTTTAAATAAATAAATAGCGGAAAATCACATAGCAACTCCTTCTCTCTCTCTTCTCTCTCTCTCTCTCTCTCTCTCTCTCTCTCTCTCTCTCTCTCTCTCTCTCTCTCTCTTCTCTTCTCTTGGTCTCAATAAATAAGTAAACAACGTTTTGGTGGGGGAAACCCACACAGCATCTCTCTTCACCTCGCCACTCCACTCCCCCCCATCTCTGTCTGTCTATGTTTCTCGGTCTTTCTCTGTCTCTCTCTCTCTCGCGCCTGCGCTCTCTCTCTCATCCTTTTTCTGATACTAGGTCTTTCCGCAACTGAAGCAGCCAGGTTTGAAAGCAATCGCAACATCAATACACTAAAGCAATCAAACTGCTATCAGGAGATCCACTAGCTATTCAAAAAGACTTAAGGTCCACATTCCTCGCATATGCGTGCTTTGGGATCATATTGGTCGTCAAATCATCAAACCCGGCACGCGACGAGCATAAAATATGCATTGGACAATTCTGCTGCACGATAGAAAACTACGAAAAAGGACACTATTGAAGTATTGTACTTTCTTTGTCTTTGGAGTAAAGAAAGATTTTTGCCCTTCTTAATATAGGAACATTTCTACCAGTTTTCACTGGAATAAAGGGAAGATTGCTGTCTTCATAGTAGGCTATAAAGACATTGTTGTCATATTTCACTTTCGGAATAAAAGAAAGTTTTAGTCGCAATGGTTAAAGGACATTGTTGTCTTTTTGTGTGTGTGTGCTTTGCTTTGTTTTGTTGCAATGGAATAAATTACATTCTATCGTCATGGTAGAACTTCAACAAGATATTGTAACTTTCGAGTGGAACAAAGAATGTGTCTTTAACTACATCACTATGTTAAAAATACAGTAATAGCATTGTACTTTTCTCTGCTGTTCGAAAATGATATTATTATTTCGGATTGGAATAAAATTATGATTTTGTCGTCACGGTAGGACTTAAAAATTATTATTGTAATTTTAAACATAAATAAATAATTGTTTTGCCTTCATTGTAGCACTTATGATGAAAGTGGAATAAAATCGAAAAGTGCCAGCATTCAGATTTCATTTTGTAAGGGTTAGGGTGAGGGTTAGTGTTTTATTCCACAATGACTAACAGCAAACTGGTAGTGTTTTCGAAAAATACGATCGCACTGTATGCAAATGTTTTATTTAAAGGTATTAGAAAGGTAATCTTGCCTCTAACTGTAGTACCTTGGTTGAACAAAAATGCATTGCTCTACTGTCTTATGTATTAAAGTTAAAAGCGAGCGTTGTGGCCGCGTGGTCTAAGCCGGGACTAACTTGCCATTTCCACAGACTAGAAACCAATGGCGCCTGACAGTTGTGGGATCGATCCTGCCTTATGGCGTTATGTTTTTCCGAATATTATTTACTTTCGATTCGGGCAAAGTCTCGGTGGTTTTCTCCGGATACTCCGGTTTGCTCCCTCATCAAAAAATAAAAATAAATAAATTAAATTAAATAAAAAGAAAAAGTACAGAATATATATATATATATATATATATATATATATATATATATATATAATATATATATATATATATATATATATATATATATATATATATATATATATATATATATATATATAGGTTGGGTTCCTATATAAAGAGAGGACCATCAGTCTACATTCCAAAGTAAGACTGCTGCGCTCCCTTGTCATCTCCATCTTCCTATATGCTTGCGAAGCATGGACCCTCACAGCAGATCTACAACGAAGAATACAAAGCATGGAGATGAGGTGCTACAGAAGACTTCTGGGCATTTCCTATACCCAGTCCATCACCAACGACGAAGTCCGACAGACCATCACACAAGCCATTGGACAACACGATGACCTGCTCACAGTGGTGAAGAAACGGAAACTCCGATGGTATGGCCACGTCACCAGATCATCAGGCCTTGCAAAGACCATTCTGTAAGGCACAGTGCAAGGAGGTAGAAGGAAGAAGAGGGAGACCGAAAAAGAGGTGGCAGGACAACATCCGAGAATGGACTGGTTTGACATTGAGCGAAGCCATCAGGGTTGCGGAGGACAGAGAAAGATGGAGTATGCTGGTTAAACGATCATCTGTTGTGCCTTTACGACCTCCGAGTTATGGGACAGGATAGGATAGGATAGGATTCGATTCGATTCGGGAAAAGTCTCGGTGGTTTTACCCGGGTACTCCGGTTTGCTCCCTCATCAAAATATATATATATATATATATATATATATAAATCGTAAGTATGACTTAGGTCAACCAACTGTCGACCTAAGACCCCCTGTTTGCAACACTTCAGACTTAAGTCAACCGAATTTCGGTCGACCTAAGGTTTTGCTGATTTACTGACTAACCATTGGGCCAACTGAATTGTTTCCATGCGCATTCGATAAACCAGAGGCAGACGATTCTTCAGTAAAGAAATTGCTATTTGGGAATGTTCCATTTGAGAGCAATCTTCCAACAAAACATTGAGCATATAAGTGAACCCTTGAAAAAAGGTACCTTCTGTCTACCACCATAATTTGTGGAATATTGTTTGTTTAAACTGAGAGGGTTGTTTACGAAAAATTTTTATTTTCTATGTTTTTTCTTATTCTTAATACAATAAAAACAACGAGGAATGCGTGCTACTTCTGGTTTTGCGGAACACAATTTTTTTGTGAGATATATAGTCGACCCCTGAGCCATCGTGGATCTAAACGTATCTTCATATGGCATAACCTGTTTTACCGTCAAGCAGCATGCCAGGGTGATTGTAAATGGCGGATGATTCTCGCACGAGGTTAGTATTTTTGTGGATTTTGTAGTTTGATTGTGGACTTTGTATTTGATTCTTTTGAGTTCAGATTAATATGTAGCTTTCTAAAATCAATCGAAAGCATTGTGGAATGTGTCAGTAGTGTTCGAACGGTAAAAGAAGGATTACAAAGTTTCAATCGAACCTATCAATTGCATTTTTTCTGATTCTTCTTCAGAATTAGCTAACCCTGCTTAGAGACACAAATTATCCTTATTTCGTTACTCGGTTTATATGGATATAGACTTCATCTGTGTTATCTGTATGACTGTGGGCTAATGTTTTCAAATGAATTTCACACTGAATAATTCTGAAAATAGCCTACTCTAATTTTATCACAGGCTGTGAAGTCCGTAGGCCTTGCCTCAATTACATTCCGACAGCTACAGATTTCCAGATAAAATCACAGGCTGTAAAGTCCGTAGGCCTTGCCTCAATTACATACTATGTATAGTATGTAATTGAGGCAAGGCCTACGGACTTCACAGCCTGTGATTTTATCAGGAAATCTGTAGCTGTCGGAATAAAAAGTAGATCTAGGCCTACCACACCTAAAAAAAAAAAAAAAAAAAAAAGGGGGGGGGGGAATAAAAAAAAGAATCTAAGCCTAAAACCACACACACACACAAAAAAGGGGGGGGGGTTTCGAGGCAAAAATACTTTATTACTTCATTATACAAATCAAATGGAAACATTAGCCCACAGCCATGTGATATAGACTACATAGATCAAGTTTTTAACCCAAGTAGCCTACATGTAGGCCTATTTGAGTACACCTAGACTAGTAGAAGGTTACGGACGTTGTGTACTATGCATGTGCAATGTGTACTAAGTCGTTGTGTAGGCCTACTAAATTTCGGCGATGTGAACACTACTAGATCGGACGATGTGTAAAAGCTTTTGCTGGGTACCTTCACACTGTGGATTGGTGTATAATGACATAGTTGACAGAAAAGCTAAGCAAGGAGCCCTAAATGTTAATGCAAAATACCTTGATATATTTCCATCATCCAAGGAATTGCAAAACCAAATTGAAAGGAATATGACACAATCCTTTAATACTAAGGCAATGTTCAATACCGCAGTGATTTACAAAACTTCAAGAGTAATTTATTCTATGTCATATAGAATACTACTAGATGCTGTGCGGACCAAATATTGTAGAAATATTGAATGTGTGTGTAACCAGCCCTTCTCACAAAACATATTCTTTTTGATTGCAATGTTATTACCCCCTTGTTTATTCCAGTCATAGACAGGAAAACAAGTCTAGCAGACTTTGATTTAGATTTATGCTCTGTCGTGGCAAAAATCTTAATTGATACACCAGTAGCTAGATTTGTTTAAATGTCTCCCCCCCCCCCCCTTTTTTTTTTTTGTCTTATCATCTTTGGTGAACAAGACATTAATAAACCAACCAACGATGTGTACTAAGACGTGTACTTTTTGGTTGTTTTGTGTGTGGGTGTGTGTGTCTGTGTGTGATGTTTTCATTCTATTTCTAGACTATCAACGAACAAGATTTATTTGATGACGGCATAAATAATCAAATAAAAAAATAGAATCTAGGACGCAGAAGTTACCGCATGATTGATCTTGACACCACTTTATTTTTATTAAATTATTTATTATTATTGTTGTTGTTATTATTATTATTAATTATTATTATTATTATTATTATTTAAAAATACTTACAAGAGAAGCTGTTCTGACCATATGTTTTGTAAACGGGGGTTCGATAAATTAGAGTAGGAGCCTCGGCGTCCCCTGCGTGGGTTGCCTGAATGAACATTGAGGTTTAACGTCCACACCCACCATTGGTTATATGGCAGATTGGGATAACCATCCCAGGAAAACAAGGGTAGGGACCTGAATCAGAACTGAACCACCAGAGCAATCATACTGCTAAAATGGATAGTGAAAATGGCCACATTTTATATCGCCCACCACGGGATTCGAACCTGGGTCATATCGGTGTGCCAGGCAAACGCTCTACCACTTGAGCTACGGCGGTGGGGGTTGCCTTTATTTGTAAAGTGTTCTGGGCTGATAATTTGCGTTGAGTGTTATCATGTTGGTTACTTTCTTAGATCCTGCATGCATATGAGGAGTTTAGTCCTGATATGATACCACCTTTGTAGAACTTTAAAAGAACATTTAACAAGGCAGGAATAAATTTTATGGAAATGGAGATGTTTTTTTGTTTGGGGGTTATGGGAAAGTTTTCTTCTTTGCAGAATTCTCTTGTCTTTCTCCCTTAGTTATGATAGGAGGCTAGTACAAGGCTATTACAGCATGGTTATAGTAAAAATAATATCAAAATTGACTTTTTCTCTTGCACCTCCTATCTTTTGCAATAGATTCTCATTATATTTTAATTCCTCAGAGGACCCCTTGGGGTCATGAGCAATCTTGCCACTGTAGATTGTTCTAACCTATAAAGGGAAAAGTGAAAGCCCCAGTTGAAAACCTGTCTTGACTTTGTAGGCAAGACCGATTCACTGCGGCAACAGTACCCCCGTTGGAGTGCCGGGGGTTTTAGTATAAATAGTATCCCCACTTTCTGGAAATTTAGTGCTTTAAATTCCCACTGTCGCTGTCTTCCTCATTTGCTCTTTCCCATTCCTGATCTGTCCTATCACTCTGCTATACTATCTTCTTCTTCGCTAGATCAATGACCTACCTTTTTTCTTGAAAACTCTTCTTGGACAAGACTCCTTGTTTGTGTGTGTATGAGGTCTGTTGGATCAGCTTGGGAGTGTTGGACGCTTTCTGCCGGGTGGTCACTAGGGCTTCCTATGATGTTATTATTTAGCACTATAGGCATTTTATATGTATGTGTTTTGTTGATGATTTATAATGATGTTTGTATTCTATTTTGTTTTTGTAACCGGGGGTTTGAGTAGTTGGGGTAAAGCCTCAGCCGTCCCCTGCGTGGGATGTCTTTATTGTAAAGTGACTGGCCGGTGGAGGGCATTCAATTTTCCCACTAGGGTTGTTTCAGCAGATCTTTTATGTGGATCGGGGGTTGTCCGGTCCTGATTTGGCTCGGAAGAGTCTGCTGGACCTAAAGCAACAATCATTCAATTTCAATCAATCAATTCCTCAGAGGTGAATCATGAATATTTGCTCTTCTTGTTCCTTGTGATATGAATTGTAATAAAAAGAAAATTAGCATGTCGTGGATAGAAATGTTCTAATGTATGTGCATAGTAAACACATTGAATGCTATTTCAGGATCCAGACTACCCTCCGGATGCACAAACTGGTAGTAGCATGTCTGAGGAATTCCCAGCTTTACGACTCCCACTCAAGGTATGTGTTTTTTTGTTTTGTTTGTGTGTGTGTGTGTGTTGTTTTAAGTGTTTGTTTACCCCCGTTGGGGTGCCGGGGGTTTCAGTATAAATAGTATCCCCACTTTCTGGAAATTTAGTGCTTTAAATTCCCACTGTCGCTGTCTTTCTCATTTGCTCTTTCTCATTCTTGCTCTTTTCTATCCATCTGCTATACTATCGTCTTCTTCGCTAGACCAGTCTCCTACCTTTTTTCTTGAAAACTCTTCCGGGACAAGACTCCTTGTTTGTGTATGAGGTCTGTTGGATCAGCTTGGGAATATTGGACGCTTTCTGCCAGGTGGTCACTAGGGCTTCCTATGATATTATTTAGCAATGTAGGCATTTTATATGTATGTATTTTGTTGATAATTTATAATGATGTTTGTATTCTATTTCGTTTTTGTAAACGGGGGTTCAATAAGTTGGAGTGAAGCCTCAGCCGTCCACTGCGTGGGATGTCTTTATTGTAAAGTGACTGGCTGGTGGAGAGCTTTCAGTTTTACCACTAGGGTTGTTTCAGCAGATCTAATGCAGATCGGGGGTTGTCCGGTCCTGATTTGGCTCGGAAGAGTCCGCTGGACTTAAAGCAATAATAATGTAATGTAAAGTGTTTGTTTTACTGTACCCATACCTCTGTGTGTGTGTGTGTGTTGTTTTAATTGAAAATTAGCATGTCGTGGATAGAAATGTTCTAATTTATGTGCGCCATAGTAAACACAATGAATGCTATTTCAGGATCCAGACTACCCTCCGGATGCACAAACTGGTAGTAGCATGTCTGAGGAATTCCCAGCTTTACGACTCCCACTCAAGGTATGTGTTTTTTTGTTTTGTTTATGTGTGTGTGTGTGTGTGTGTGTGTGTGTGTTGTTTTAAGTATTTGTTTTACTGTACCCAAACCTGTGTGTGTGGGTTTATATGTGTGTGTGTGTAGTTTTTTAGTTTTTTTTTTGTTTAAGTGTTTGTTTTACTGTACCCATACCTGTGCTTCTTCTTCTGGACTTGCCATTGCAATTACTTCTTTTTAATCATTGATTGACCTCATTATTGAAAAGAATAAATTTTACTTCGAATTGTGGAAATATTCTTAGTTGTCATGTTGATCATGGACACATGTATTTTCTAGGAGAGGGTGTTTGGATCTTTAATGTTTTATTTTTTGGTAGATAAGTTTGTACTGAATTATGTACAGGCAGCCAAAATTTTATTATACAGTAAGGTCAAGGTGAGGCATGTTTTATGAAAGTACTTGCGAATACAATCAAATAACAACAACAAAATAATAATATTATATAATAATTTGATAACTTGGTTAGTTCCGGAGATACTTGTTGTGTACGCTTGCGAAAAATGCTTAACTTAAAACCACAATTTTGAAGTCTAGCACAGCACAGCAGCCAGTAAGCTGCCGGTACATAACTGAATAATATACCATTTGTTTAGGGTCACTTTTAGCTCAAGATTTTGAAGGATTCTAACGCGAAAAGAAGGAATATTTTTTGGTTTGTTTTCATACTTTCCAATAATTGTTTGTTGGGTCCAATGCAATTCTGTTGATATTCAGTATATTTATTATGTAAGATGGAAGTGATTATGTCTGATACTTTTGGTTTACAGGATAAATATGACCAAGCCTCCCTGTGAAGCCAACACAGAAGAGACTGCCAGAATACCAACATCCCAGACAACTTAGCCGATTCTTCCAAAACACCAAAGATCAAGCCCAATGACCAAGCCTCCTGTGATGCAGAGGTGCCAACCAGTACAGATTGACCGTATTTAATTCCGTCGAAGTGAATTAAATACGGAAATACGGTAGCTTTTATAAAAATACGGAGGAAAAGTTGCCGGAGAGAGAGAGAGAGAGAGAGAGAGAGAGAGTGTGCACTAAGTCATGTGCCACAGAAAAACAGTATTATGACTGTGTGGTGTGGTGGTGGTGTGTGTGTGTGTGTGTGTGCGTGCGCGTGTGTGCGCGCGCAGTGTAGCAGAGATATGCAGACTGACCCGCAAACCTATAGTCATAGAGCCATGGATACTACATCAGTGCATAGAGCAGTTGATTGACTACGTATTCCTGTGACATTGTGCGTGCATGTGGGCGTGTGTGTGCGTGTTTGTGTGTGTGAGTGTGTGTATGCAAATGTGATGCACACATAGTAAGGTGTATGTGAGTGGCTGTTTCTTAATTAAGTGGTTCATAATCATACGTGACCCTGATCCGTGATGCCTACGTAGTACCATGATTTTATTAGCAATGTTAAATCTAAGTCATATGTTTTTGAAGTAATAACAGTTTACTGATGTATTCGTTGCGGAATGTCTCTAGTTGTAACTAGTCATGTGTATACACCATTTAATTTGCTCAGCAGCCTATTGTTGTTACCTATTTTCTTATAATGTATGTAAAAACCCCACTCCCCTGTAGTTAGTGAAGGGAAACAACAATGTTGACATAGCGTTGACAGTGGAAGTGTGTAATGTGTAACCCTAGAACGACTAGCGTAACTACAGTGAGCCTCTTAAATGTATTAAGGGTGTGTGTGGGATGAGTCGGTGCGTGGATAAGAATGAATGTGCAAGGATTAGCATGGTCATGAGAAAGCGTGAATGATTGAGAAAATGGCACTAATAGTCTTGAGATTTTTTTAGTATTGTTATGCATTAAGGTGTTCTAATATCCGCTACCGTTTCTTTATTGTATACATACATGTACGCTAACCTTTGTGTTGTCTTCTTAATATGCCAACAGTTACTGTGCATCACACACAAATATCCTTGTGCAAATGGGGACAATAAAGATTCGTTATTCGTTATTCGATCGTTTATCTTTGCCAGCGGTGCTTCTGTACCGGTTTCTGGTCTCATAATAGTACTCCTGCACTCACTGAACGTCGCTGTGTTCAACAAGCTGATTTTCATGGTGATTTTAGAGTAAAATAAGTGTGGTGTTCAACAAGCTGATTTTTATCGTGATTTTAGAGGATTGAAAATAGCCTTCTGTTTCAGAGGGAAGCCTGTCGTTACTTTATAGTGTCATAGGCTAGGTTTTTGCGAGAAAAAAAAAATACTGACAAGTGTTAAAAAACACTGACAAACGGGTCCGGAAATACTGACAAGAAGATTAGGGGGTTGGTACCTCTGGATGCAAATTTTATTTTGAAATAAAATAAAAAATAAAAAGAAGTTAAGCATTTTTTATGTGTGGTTATTTTATGTGTGTAATTAAGTTTTGTTCTACCATCTCCTAAAATTACATTTCCTTTTACTCCAAATTACACTTCTCTCTTGGCATTACACTTTTTGACAAGGCCTGATGAGCAAAGCTGATTGAATGTTGTGGTTCATTGTGGTTTTACAATTTACTTATGTGTGAACAAATACTTTAATCGGAGAGTGAACAGGTGCAAAGTATGTTGTTGGTGTTGTTGTTTGTCCACTGATGTCAATATATCTGCTCCCAGACCTCTCGCACTTTCTAATTCCCTTATTTTCCCTCCCCACTGCCTCACTCCCCTCTTCCTCACTCTTCTCCTGTCTTTCATTCACATACTCATAGTCAGGGGCACTACAGGCCTACGAGGCCTACAAAAAGAGAACGTGGTCTACCTATTGTGGCCCAAAAAAATTGCATGTTGGTGATCTGATAGGTCTAAACTACTTACTGTGAAGTTTTGAATTAAAATTTCTTGCTCTTGTGTCTACAGCGGACATTTTAATGTCGCTATTTCTTAATGTTTGGATTAATAAAACTGAACCAAGATACTACCTGTCAGTGTGACCAAACTGCATAAAAAGCAATTGTTCATGACTAATTATCATTATTTCATGAAAAAGAGAATACAACATACACACACACACACACACATAAAACACTTAAATAGTATTGAAAACACTTAAATAGTATTGAAAATATATATATTTCATTTAATTACCTCCCTTGTTGTAACATGTAAAACTATTTTGCGTACCGTTAGATCAGTTTGAATGGCATATAAGCTATGCTTGTTAGTCCTGAATATTCCTGGACATTGTTTGTTCATGCCATTTAAGAAATAAAGCTGTTCAGTTCATACAATGGTAATTATTTTCACATTCCCAGGTCACTCAAAATACTGATCACTTGTGAATAGGATTCAACTGTATTGCTACTAAATGATGCATCTTCACCCGAAGCCTTCTAAGTTTACATACACTTCATAACTGTTCCACACACTTGTTGTACTAGTCTTTGTAGTATCTTGTTGTACTAGTCTTTGTAATAATAGGTAAGTGAGTTAGACATATATTACTTAAGAAACAATTCCATTCAACCAGTGTCAAAGAGTGCTTTTGCAGACTGAAGAATTACCACCACAGGTCTGGCCGTGAAGTGTTCATTAATCATCTGACAGCAGTCAGATTCATCACTGTCAGATTCATCTGGCTCACTGTTTTCCGCATCATGCGAACTATGGTTAGAGCAGTTATTGCATGCGGGGCTCAACTACTTTGGAAAAATGTTGGAATGATGCTTGCAGGTAGGCTGGTCCAGTGGTGGTGCTGTCTGTAGAAGTAGCAGAGTAGGAGCTTGAGGTGGTGTTAGATGTTCCCGACCAGTGCCGACACCGATTAGCAGAAGTCATAAAACTTCTGTAGCATGACTTATGGTATCTGAAAAAAAAGGTTGTACAATTACCATAGACCAAAACAATGTCATGATTAATGTACTCTTTTGAACAGAAAAAAACGCCAGTACTCAGTAGGTTGGTTGCTGGACACTTAAAAAATATATGTTAAAACATCCTTTAAATCAGACACGTTGCAGTGTGTGTGTCAGTAGGTGTAATTGGTGCAGCAAGTTTTGTCACCTAGATGTAAGTAAAGGGGGTTGTTTCCTTCTTTCTCTCTCTCTATTTCCTCCTACTCCCTCCCCTCTTTCTCTCCCTCTCTCTCACATACACAAAATTAGGTTAGTCAGGGTTCCTGTCACCAGCATGACAACTCATTCCCAAACTATATATATTGTGAAGATCGAGCCACAAATTAATAAACACATAAAGAAGAAAACAAATTAATGAACACACACACATACAAACAAGACTGTACATTACAAGTTGCATGACGTTATACATTGATACAGTGCCCCATGCCCCGAGTGAGATATCACCTTAGTTTTACACAGACACACATCACTTACTTTGCTTCAACAGCAAGCAGATCTGGTTTGTACTGCAAATCCCTCTGGATATCGTCTCTGCCCAGCTTACATGCTGCTTGCAGGAAATTGTGGCCATCACTTCCACCCTACAGACAAAAATACCATTACATTGTATACATAGCTGTCAAACACCATCACTTCCACTCTACAGACAAAAATACCACTACATTGTTAATACATAGCTGTAAAATGTACTCATCCAAATCTGCAGCAAACAAATTTCAATTCTTTATTATTGTTTTATTTTATTTTTATTATTTATTTTATTTAATTTATTTTTATAATTTATTTTTTAATTTTTTTTTGTTTGGGGGGGGGGGGGTAATATTACAACCTTGCCTATCCTATCCTATCCTATCCCGTAACCCGAAGGTCGTAGGGGCACCACAGATGATCGTTTAACCAGCATACTCCATCTTTCTCTGTCCTCAGCAGCCCTGATGGCTTCGCTCAGTGTCAAACCAGTCCATTCTCGAATGTTGTCCTCCCACCTCTTTTTCGGTCTCCCTCTTCTTCTACCTCCTTGCACTGTGCCTTGCAGAATAGTCTTTGCAAGGCCTGATGATCTGGTGACGTGGCCATACCACCGAAGTTTCCGTTTCTTCACCACTGTTAGCAGGTCATCGTGTTGTCCAATGGCTTGTGTGATGGTCTGTCGGACATTGTCGTTGGTGATGTGTTGGGTATAGGAAATGCCCAGAAGTCTTCTGTAGCACCTCATCTCCATGCTTTGTATTCTTCGTTGGAGATCTGCTGTGAGGGTCCATGCTTCGCAAGCATATAGGAAGATGGAGATGACAAGGGAGCGCAGCAGTCTTACTTTGGAGTGTAGACTGATGGTCCTGTCTTTCCAAATGGGCTTCAACCTTGTCAGGGCAGCAGTTGTTTGTGCGATCCTGGAGAGGACTTCCTGTCGGGACCCATTGTCTGATACAATGGCTCCTAAATATTTGAAGCTATGCACTGTGTCGAGGGATTGGCCTTGGACTTTGATGTCCGTATTGATGCCATTGGTGTTGTTGGTCATCATTTTGGTCTTCTCTGCACTTATTTCCATTCCATAGGCTTTGGAGGTGGTGTCAAGCCTCTGTACCAGCTGTTCAAGTTCTTGTTCCTTGCAATCAACAAAATATTTAAGAAAGCACTTTTCAACAGCTTTGGTCTGTCAAGATGTGCTGTCACTGAAGTTAGATTTAAATCTAACTTGGTTAGCTTGCAAAACCAGGTAATAACCACTAACCAGGTTAAATAACCTGGTTAGTGGTTATTACCTGGTTTTGCAAGCTAACTATGTCCTGCTTAAGGCTCCTTTTAATTATTACTACTGGCATTCAAAAACTGAAGGTATCAATCTGACTGTATATGCTACAAGTGCCATGTAAGACATTATGAAAACAATTATATCAGACAGAAATGCTTACCTGCACTAATGTTTCGCGTGTACTTGACCCGCTGCCTGTACATTTCGTCCATTTAATTTTCCTGCAAATGATGCACACAGCTGGCAGAACATTTGATGAACCTGCTCTACTTCTCAACCGCTGGTTTTACTGGGGAATTTTTCCGCACAAGAATGCCTTTAGCAGCCCATTTTTCTGCTTGGTCAATTCAAAGCTTGTGTGTGAATGTGGAATAACATGCCACATGGTATCCCTCTTCTGCGCTCAGTTCTGGCCTCTGAAGTAAACGTTCTGCCCTTTCACGTTCACTGCCGTCAAGTTTGACCCATTTTTTTACTAAACTGTAACACAGTGGTCCACCTCTTATGCAAAAAACTGAAGATTTCTTCATTTTCTGAGCCTGGAATGCAGTGGATTGAACACATTATTTTTGTTGACTTCTAAACGGGGTCAAATGTGATTTTCTTCACAGAAGAGCAAGCTAAAGGAAAGAAACCACTGTCTTTAAAAAAAAAAATAAAATAAATAACGTCATCGAGCTTTAAAAAAAAAACTAAATTAATAGGGCTGTAATTTCAATCCCTAACTATCCAAATATAAATTTAAAATATTTGTGGGCTTATGCTAGCTTATCAAAAACGAAAGAAATAGGTTGACAAATATTGGTAGACGTAAGATACCTTATTGCAACAAAACAAATGGTTGACCTAAGGTACCCAAAAACTGGTCGACCTAACACCCATCTTTTAGTTATTTTCCTTAGGTCGACCAGGTAAAAAACCTATATCTTTTTGTATATTGATTTTTACATAAAACTCACTACAAATGAAGAGCACTATGTTATTGAAGTGTTTGTAGAAACTTTCATTAAAGTGCACCTCCATAACAAAGATATAGCCCTGGCAGCCGTAAGGTACCTTTTTTCAATGGTAGCCCTAAGGGTGGATTTATATATATATATATATATATATATATATATATATATATATATATATATATATATATATATATATATATATATATAGATATATATATATAGATATATATATATAGATATATATATATATATATATATATACTAATATCAGGTTGGGTTTCGTCGCGCCACAGGCTGCGACTACGCCTCCCCTAGGGAGGAGGTCTAGAATTTCCCGATAAAAAGAGACAATAAAGTGTTTTAAAAAATCAATCGAAATTAACCAGCTCTGCGTCCCGAGCATGTTTTCTTGGTCAAGAACTGTGCGCTAATACAAATGGATTGGACTGTAAAAGTGCTTCAAGAGGTCAGTGTTGAACCCACGTCGCACAGGACGTTTACTTGCTGTTAGCTTGAACTCTATTAACGCCGCGAACGTAAAGCAATGTTTGTGTAATGAGGTCATATCACTCACCGTAAATACAAATATAATACGACACAATACATTAAATATCATACAATACAACATAATAGGCTTACTATACATTACAATAAATACTGTTCCAGACAAACAAACAAAAATACGTATCTAAAACGCTATAATACAAATACAGTACGGTCCATACGCAGTACAATAAAAAGCAGCACACTTGACTGTCCAAAGATGTAGTTGTGGCATAAAATGTAGGCTTTCAAACAATGTTATAAAATTATAAAAGTGACAGAACTAGATTCAGTGAGACCAAACTCGGCGACGGGTCGACGACCTTGACCTCAGGTATGTAATATTCACAGTCTTCGATGAAATCAACTGAGTTTTATTACTAAGAATCCCGAATAAGGAATCGTCTGTTCATGCATTAAGTGTCGGAAGCTTGTGACAGTAAATTATGGATAAATTATACGGTAAGACATACATAGGCTATGGTACAAAAAGGTTCTATCAGTGAAAAATGAAGACTTATCGATTCACGCGTCAGAAGAAAAAAAAAATTATATCAAACCCAACGGTACCTTTCCTGATTGAGTTTGATAAGGTCAGTTACATATCGGCAACCTTGACCTCGTCTGAAGGTCAACGACATGGGAAATAACTCAGATGATAATCTTGTCAGTATGCGAGTACTGATAAGTCCTTTCATTTTCTATGGGGGCATTCTCGTTTGCCGTGCTGAATAATCTCCAATTTCCAAGACAAATCATACCCTGTCATACGACCGAAGAGATTTCGCTGCCATGCTTCACCAAACACCTTTGACATCACTTTGTAATGATGTTTCCATTCTTGTCGTTTTGACTTTGAATTAGCATCAGACTGACTTGTCTTCGTATTCTTCAAAGAAAATATAGGAATTCTCTCCCCTTTTCTTCCCATCCACCCCCAAACCCATCCCAGAAAAAGGTGTTAATGAATGAAAAATGATGTTACACGTCTACACTCGTCATTGGCGATTTGGCAGAATGGGCCGGATAATATATATAAAATTTATGGAACGACACCGCCAAACACCAGTGATAAAAAGAAGGAAAAACATTGGACTAGCTTTTGCGATCAAGCCACAAAGATGATCTTAACGATCTTGATTATAGCTCAAATCAAGTAAATCAAAGTTGTCAAAGTCATTACATGCTCCGCAAATATGGATGTACTTACGAAATATGTAGACATCACTCTCATTCAGACTGAATACCTCATATAGTAATTATTACACAGAGAATTAAAAGCTAGTCTCAAGTCCAGGTTTCCTTGTTGGTAAATTACATTAACTGATGGGTTATTTTCCTTGTCTTGACCAGGTATTTGAACTGCCAGGCCTGGGAAGAGCAATGTATAAGAAAATGTTAAACAGATTTGTTTATTTACGATATAATATACTATACAATATTTAGTGGTAGTGAAAATGTAAATCAGACCCGGCATGAATAATATAATATAATATTATAGATTGTTTATTGTAGACACTACAAAATATTGTTTTGTATACAATATGTCGCCTATTTGTAGACTTTTATAGATTGGTGTTAAATCCTTCTCCCCCTTTTATCCCATTTGATTGTTGTTTTGTTGTTGTTGTTGTTTGTAATTTATATATATGAGAGAGATTATCACATGTATAATGTTATAATTGTTTGTATTGATCTATTTTCTGTGTAAATAATGTTTTATTTTCATGCATTTTTTTGGGGGGGGGATTAAATTAAAATATTAGTGGTAGTGGTGGTAGTTCGTATCTTCAATCATTCGCCAAACGTTGTAGTTTTTTTTCCCATCAACAACGACGAAGTCCGACAGACCATCACACAAGCCATTGGACTACACGATGACTTGCTCATAGTGGCGAAAAAACGGAAATTCCTATGTATGGTCACGTCACCAGAGTTCAGCGACAATTCAGAGCTTCAAAGTCCGTCCTGCAAGTCACGGTGCAATGAGGCAGAACACGAGGGAGACAGAAAAAGAGGTGGGGAGATAACATTCGAGAATGGATTAACTTAACACTGAGTGAAGCCATGAGGACTTCTAATTAAACGATAATCTGTGGTGCCCCAACGACTTTCGAGTTACGGGATAGGAGAGGATAGGATGTTAAGAAAATGACCACAATTTATTGAAATTCCGCGAGTTCTTGTTCAGTCTATCCAGAAAGCTAACTGGAAGGCAAATATACTTCAATCAACGAAGCTCACCTCGTTTAAAAGAAAATTTCCAGAATTTATTGAGTTTCCGTGACTCCGCAATTTGAGGATGGGGAATTTATTACGGCGGTTATCTCCCTGGTTGTACTTTAGCATCCCACATTTCATCGACCTGATTTTGATCTCTCTCTGTCTCTCTGTCTCTGTCTCTGTCTCTCTCTCTCTCTCTCTCTCTCTCTCTCTCTCTCTCTCTCTCTCTCTCTCTTTCTCTCTCTCTCTCTCTCTCTCTTTCTCTCTCTCTCTCTCTCTCTCTCTCTCTCTCTCTTTCTTTCTCTCTCTCTCTCTCTCTCGCTCTCTCTCTCTCTCCCTCTCTCTTATCATTCCTGCCTCTTTCTTTTTGAATTATTTGTTTATCTCTTCCAGTACAGTGTAAGATTCTAGAAGTACTAGCATATAAACCCCTTAGTTCGGCCTTTTCATCGTTGAATCTGAAACGACGATAAATACGCAGGTAAAACAGGATATATATTATTGTGTAATGGCATCTTCAAATAAAACACTCTTTACAAATGTTTCCCATCATCTTTTGAA
Organism: Oncomelania hupensis; assembly: GCA_036898135.1. NCBI lineage: Eukaryota > Metazoa > Mollusca > Gastropoda > Littorinimorpha > Pomatiopsidae > Oncomelania > Oncomelania hupensis. Next base: position 112,855,026 of record CM072512.1, read on the forward strand.
AAGGAACTCGTACCATTTTAGCTACACACGATATATATGATTTTATGTGCTCATTCTATAACTATAACTATATAACTATATATATATCTATATAACTATATATATCTATATAACTATATATATCTATATAACTATATATATCTATATCTATCTATCTATCTATATATATAACTATATATATATAACTATATATATATATATATATATATATATATATATATATATATATATATATATATATATATATATATATATATATATATACAGGGTTTAGCCTAACACGCCCCCGCGTGGGATGTCTTTATTGTAAAGTGACTGGCCGGTGGAGGGCATTCAATTTTCCCACTAGGGTTGTTTCGGCAGATCTTTTATGCGGATCGGGGGTTGTCCGGTCCTGATTTGGCTCGGAAGAGTCCGCTGGACCTAAAGCAACAATAAATCAATCAATCAATCAATAAAAGCCTGACACAAAAAAGCTATGGGCCATTGGGCCCCTCAGATCAAATTTCAATGGGCCATGATTTCAGCAGTAATTTACGTACATGTAAAAGATAACCTGGAGATATCATTACAGAAATTAAAACAAAATAGATTATTGTGAGTGTGCATGTGTTGTGAAGCATGTTTACCAACAAAACACTAACCAGAACAGGGATCAGTATTTTGACTTGACTTCGCACAATCATAGGATTAGCGGCGGTAGACTGTGGTTTAACAGCAGCAAACGACAGTCTAGACTGTCCTACCTCAAGTTAAGTTGTTGTTGTTGTTGTTGTTGTGTTTGTTTGTTTGTTTGTTTGTTTGTTTGTGGTTTTTATTTTTTTTTTTTTTTTGGGGGGGGGGGGGGGGGCATTTTCAAAGCGGCACAAAGAAAAACACAAAATCCTCCTTGCACGGACACAACATACGCGCACACACGATAGCAAATTCTGATTTGGAAGAATCTTACAACACTTCTTCTTGGTTGAAAGATCAACATCCGGGCCCTCATAGCCAATCGCTGAACTTGCCTTAGCAAAAGCACGTTTGTCGCCTCCAATACAGTGCACTGTTATTGTGGTGGCGCACTGGTACCAAAAATCGAAGCGCCATTCGGCCCCTGGCAAGTATTGTAGATGGGTCATTTTTAATTTGTATGCGTCAATGGCGCAGGGCGCGCTAGTAAACTGATCCCTGTATATATATATATATATATCTATATATATATCTATATATCTATATATCTATATATATATATATATATATATATATATATATATATATATATATATATATATATATATATATATATATATATATATATATATATATATATATATATATATATATATATATAAGTTATAGATTGGCTTATCTTTATATATATAAAATTATAGAATGAGCACATAAAATAATCGTTAATGGGTTTGAAATTCTAAAATTCTAATCACTTTGACAAAGTTATTCACCTGCTAGATCTTTTGTAATTAAATAGAGTATTGAAAACCGAATCCTCAACTACATATTCTCCACTAATGTATGTTTCAAGACAGTATAAAGTGTAACGATTTCCATGGAAGTAAAAGGAAAGTGAACTGAAATGTTTGTTGTCAGAAGTCGAAAAGACCGTGAATTTATATCTTAAAAAAATATAATATAGTAATATATAAGCTATTCGTGAAAACACTTTGAGAATGCATTTATTTAAGTGATTATTATGAAAATTGAAATAAATTCTCTCTCTCTCTCTCTCTCTCTCTCTCTCGCTCACTCTCTCTCACTCTCGCTTGTAGTAAATGAGCTTTCCGCGAAATAATGTCCCTGCGATTCAACAAGTAGATCTTTGTGTATCACGATGAGAACAACGCATACAAGATATTTTGTCGCCAAGTGAATACACAAGGAATGCATTTGGTCAATGCTGCCGCATCACACACAATCACACACACACACAAATACAACCACATAAACACGCGCACACACACACACACATAAAGCATAGTGAGAAAGTTTACAGCAATTCGCAAAAAACAAATAAGAAGATTAAAGCGATAAAGCAGATGAATTGTACAAAAGGGCAAATAGTTGCCTGTCAACACAAACACCCACACACACACGCATCCACACACACGCACATACACACACACACACACACGCAAGTACAGCTAAAATTCTAACCATCCAATTTGCACCCTCCCTCCATTCGTGTAACATTTACGCACGTGCACAGCCCCGTGCGAGCACACCCACACGCACATTCTCAAAGCATGGATTCGTATTAGAATTCGTATTTCTCTGAAATAGCCGAGTTGTTTCTTCGTCCCGGTTTCCATCCTGAAAAATGAACATTGAGGTTTAACGTCTACACCAACCATTGGCGATATGGCAGACGAGGATAACCATCCCAGGGAAAGAAGGGTAGGGACCTAAATCAACACTGAACCACCAAAGCAATCATACTGCTAAAATGGACAGGGAAAATGGCCACATTCTATATCGCCCACCACGGGATTCGAACCAGGGTCATCGGTGTGCCAGGCGAACGCTCTACCAATTGAGCTACGGCGGTGGTTGAACTTTAGGAATAGAAATTTTTGCTGCTTTTATTATAAGGTCACGAACATTTTTTATTTAAAATATTGATATCATTATTTTCAATATTTTCCTTAGAATATGTTAACAAGTAATTGTGAAAAGTTTCCCAATCTGTCCGATTATAAATAAATTGAGGAATTTTATCTTCAACATCTGGCTGACTATCACAAACCTATCTTCCTCAACACTCCAATTACTAATTTTAAAAAGCCAGATTTTATCCGCTTTTCCCTTTAATTATCAGGTGACGTGAACTAAATGACTGATCTCTTGGATAAAAGAAGATTACTTTTCAACGACCTTTGCTCTAACCTAGTACTTAAAGTACGTCGATAGACCCAAGACACACACACACACACACGCCTACACACACACACACACACACACACACATATATATATATATATATATATATATATATATATATATATATATATATATATATATATATATATATATATATATATATATATATATATATATATATATATATATATATATATATATATATATATATATATATATATATATATATATATATATATATATATATATATATATATATATGCGCGCACATGCATACACACTGCGTGTCTTCCGCCTGTCTGTCTGTCTCTCTAACCTTACATGTATATCTGTCTGTCTCTCTTGCCCCCACCCCCACTTAACCCCCGCCCTTTCTCAGCTTTGTATTAACCAGACTAATAAACCCTTTTCGAAATGCTGGTTTTCGACCAAATGCTTTTTAGTGTCTGGAAATACATTTGAATGTCTCGTCATCTTGTTTACTTTCTTCAAGACTCTTACAGTATTGGCTAAAAGAAACTGTTCCCCCCCCCCCCCCCCCCCAAAAAAAAAAAATAATAATAATAATAATAAAAATAAAAAGAATTTAGGTGCGCAGTAAGACCACACTGTAAATATGTGCCTTTCTTTCTTTATCTATGGCTGTCACGTCCGGGAGTTCTATATACTGATGTGAGACTGGCATGCGTTAGCTGCGGCTGATCTTTGGTTTCTCTGAAACGCTCCGTCTCGCCGATTTCGATTAGAATGCCTATTTAAAAACGCCTCAGTTTATTACTTTCACTTTAACAGGAGAAACATGCGCTATTATATATAAATCTTTATATTAGTAGTAGTAGTAGTAGCAGTAGTAGTACTAGTAGTAATAGTAGTAGTAGTAGTAGTAGTAGTCCACTCCAATCCACTTATAACCTACTTAACAATCTACTATAATGTCCCATTGTAAAGTTCTCAAATCTATTGTCTCTTACTCCACAAACACACACACACACACACACACACACACACACACACACACACACACACACACCCTCCACCCCTCCAAAATAGAAAAAAAAATGTTCAAAGCCCTGAATGATTTTTTTCCTACTATTATGAAAACAGCTTACTTCAGTTTTAGTTGACATTACAAAACATCGGTTTGCCGTTTAAAATTCCCGAAAACCATACATTTCAGCGTTACAGATTGTTTTCTGATAATAATAATATGTAACAAGAGGACTTGTTTACCCTGCACAATTTAGACTTTTGCTTGTTTAGTCAGTGTAGACTTAGTAGGTTACTGCTGGTCTGTAGCAGACGTCAGAAGTGATCATGCGTAACACAGTTGGAGCTTGATGCCAGCACAATTAGTGACATCATCGCAGCCCACTTCGAGCTTCGAATTTTACATCCACTTAGATGTTTTCAGCCAATGGGAACACAGCCAGGTTATATAGAACCAGTTTTGACTGGGTAGGCCAAGGCTAGGTAGAGAGTTAGTCGAGTTGGAAACGCTGAGCAGTACACAGTACACTCAAGCAGAAATCTCTCTCCTGAGAAGATTAGACAGCAGTACTTGTTGAATATTCGAATTCAATCAAGTAGCCACGGCCTGACATTGTCAAACAGGTAAATGAACATACTTCTGTTTCATCGTGATGTATTTATATTATTGTTGAAATTATGTTTGTGAATTTTGCTTTGCTTTAGAATTGTTAGTCCCACGTTGGGTGTCCACGGGGCGAAGACGACCAGACTACGCCATTTTATATTATGTACGGATCCACTGTTGTTTAACCTATATGTATGCTTGCAGACCAGTGGCTGTACCCGAGAATGTTTATAATATTATTATTTCTTTATGTGTATAGTTAGCCACGATTTATATTTGTACATGTATAGAAAATTAGAGTGGAGATTCCAGTGGACCACAGACTTAGCAGAATGTTCGTCGCTTCTGTATAGAGATGTGGAGCTATCACTGAGGGCTACTTTGGCCTTCAGTGAGACGCTCTGCACAGACCTATTATACAGGGTTGTGCAGAATTTCGTCTCATATGTTACAGACGAGCAGGCGTTATATCGTGAGCCCAACTCAGCAAAAGACAAAACCAGTCATCGCTGAAGGTTGGCTGCCGAGGCATCTCCAGCATTGTGCGCAGATAGCCCAACCATCGAACCACAAAGTTAACGACGCCACGACAACCCAGTTTGTCCCAGAAGCGACCGCAACGCAGCGCTTCAACCACGCAGTTAAGTGCCACAAGAAACAGTGCACTAAAACTCTGTATAAACCGGACCACAGTAGTCCACTCTTCAAGACTTCTGACCATTAAGGCAGAAAGTAACCAATGCCCTATAATGCAAAAGTAGCTGCCTAGATTATCAGCTAGCGAACCATTCGCATTGACAATTGAACTTTTAAGTTAGTTTTGTACTTCGAATATAGTGTATAGAGTAGAGGAAATAAATGTGTGATTTTTACTGTTCTCAAGTGGCTGGACTACATATGATTCATAGCCGTGTGAAAGCTAGTGTGACAGTGATCTTTTACCATTTTTCTATCTATCTCTGTACCCCAGCCTAAACACAGACCGAGCTAAACAAATAAATGTATTAAGTGAAGTCAAAAGGAGATAACTAGCTATCCCCATCGACTAAGACGTGTGGGTAATAGCAGTCCATTGTGCAGAGCCCAGCAACAATAAAAACCCCGTCACATAATAATAATAAGAAGAATACGAATAATAATAATGGAAGCTCTATACCCGCTTTTCCCCAAATCACAAATCAGGCTCAAAGCGCGGCGATCTGTACCAACATACACGCTCACATGTATCACCCTCTCGCACATACAACACCCATCTATCACTCAAACATGTGGTGTAAAGGCAGGGATATCGCTATTAGAAGACGGAAAGGAAATCAAATTTGTATTTTAAAAAAATTTCATATTGACTGCATCCAGTACCATTATTGAAGGGAGGGAGATAACCGGAGTACCTGGAGAAAACCCTCGGTGATTTCGATAGTCTCGTACCCAAATCACGTACGTTCGCCCCTTGTGGGAAACGAACCCGCGACCTTCGGCATAGGAAACCGGCGACTAACCCACTGCGCCACGAGGTCAACCCACAGTGAGTGTTGTCCCGACGAAAAAAAAAGTGGCATCTCCCCCCTTGCCCTCCCTCCCAATATAACCTCTTTCAAAAGTACGTTTTTATATCGATAAATGTATTTTAATATTTGTTTGTGTGCCTATTAATTAAGATCAAGGTGGATTCAAAAATAAAATGAGCACCATTGTGACAGCGTGTAAGTAGGCACAGTTGTTTGTTTACGAAACAAGAAAGAGACGCCAACAGTGTTACAGCTTTTCGGTCGGTTTTGTGCAGCGATTGCCTAGTATATACTACCTTTTAATGTGAATCCAAGGCACTTTCCCAAGTACACTTATTTTTATTATTTATTTTATTTTATTTATCTTATTGTCCCTTTTTCCATAGGGAAATTCTGGGCCGCCTCCCCTGGGGAAAGCGTAGTCGCAGCCTGTGGCGCGCCCAAACCCAACCTACCTAACATTAGCTGTGATATTGAAATTTTGCTGGGGGAGCAAACCGGAGTACCCGGAGAAAACCCCCGAGACGTTGCCCGAGTCGAAAGTAAATAAAATTCGGAGAAACATAACGCCCAGATGCTATTTGACCCCCGTTGGGGTGCCGGGGGTTTCAGTATAAATAGTATCCCCACTTTCTGGAAATTTAGTGCTTTAAATTCCCGCTGTCGCTGTCTTTCTCATTTGCTCTTTCTCATTCCTGCTCTGTTCTATCAATCTGCTATACTATCGTCTTCTTCGCTAGACCAGTCTAATAACCTTTTTTCTTGAAAACTCTTCCGGGACAAGACTCCTTGTTTGTGTATGAGGTCTGTTGGATCAGCTTGGGAATATTGGACGCTTTCTGCCAGCTTCCTATGATGTTATTATTTAGCAATGTAGGCATTTTATATGTATGTGTTTTGTTGATAATTTATAATGAATCGATGTTTGTATTCTATTTTGTTTTTGTAAACGGGGGTTCGATAAGTTGGGGTGAAGCCTCAGCCGTCCCCTGCGTGACTGGCTGGTGGAGGGCATTCAGTTTTCCCACTAGGGTTGTTTCAGCAGATCTTTTATGCGGATTGGAGGTTGTCCGGTCCTGATTTGGCTCGGAAGAGTCCGCTGGACCTAAAGCAACAATTATGTTATGTTATGTTATGTTATGTTAGATGCTTATTGTAACCATAACAAAATAAACAAATGTACTTGATACCCTGGCACTTAAAAAAAAAGGTTCTTAGATAATGTTGTAAGCTTATACAGTTTTAGTACTCATTGCGCGCCAAGCAGCAAGTTGACGCCTTGAATTAGATCATGTCCTTAAGCAGCACTGTATAAGGAAAATTCCAGTCCAATACTGAGTGCGTTTTAGGAATGTTTCTTTACCTTATGACTGACTATCATTATGCCTCCGCTTCGACGGTGCTGCATGGTTTGTTCAGGTGCTGGTTTCTAGGCCAAAAGGTTCGAACCCGCATTGGCCAAACTTACGTGATTTAGGTCCCAGACTTTGTAGGATACTGAGGGTTTTCTCCGAATCCTCCGGTTTCCTCTCTTCCCTTCAATAATGGTATTAGATGCGGCAGTCAATCAAAATTAAAAAAAAAAAAATAAACGTTGATTTTTCTCTTCCGCCTTCTAAAATAATTACTTTTTTGTTAGATCGCCGCGTTTTGAGTTCGATTAAGAAAAAAACGCATGATAGGACCATGTATTATTATGTATTATTATTAAGGTTCGAGTGAAAAATGTACTTGTTACAATAACTGAATTATTAAATCTTTCGATTGGTGTCTGGTTATGATAGAGTTTCAAGAGAGAAAGAGAGTTTTAAGAGAGTTGAGAGAGAGAGACAGATCCAGAGAGAGAGAGAGAAAGAGAGAGAGAGAGAGAGAGAGAGAGAGAGAGAGAGAGAGAGAGAGAGAGAGAGAGAGAGCACATTTCATCACTTCTATATTCTACTAATCACCCTGGTTAAATGAACCGAGACACAACATAAACAAAGGCAACACTGACATTCATTCAGAAGATTACCTTTACGAGCTAGATCAAATGTTTTCCATTTGTGGATGAAAAAAAACACCAACTTTATTCCTGTGTTATTTTTACCCAGATTTTCACAATGTATGGTCGCCTGCTGAACTTTGGGTTTCTGTTTCATGCCATTGTCAGCAACGCTACCCAATGACTCGTTTCAGCAGTAGCTCTGCGAGCTTTTGATATTAAAGTTGAACTGTAACAATACAATATGCATTTACTTCCAGAAACAGCAGCCAGACTTTAGAATTTTTCATAGCCTCAGCCGTCCCCTGCGTGGGATGTCTTTATTGTAAAGTGACTGGCCGGTGGAGAGCATTCAATTTTCCCACTAGGGTTGTTTCAGCAGATCTTTTATGCGGATTGGAGGTTGTCCGGTCCTGATTTGGTTCGGAAGAGTCCGCTGGACCTAAAGCAACAATCAATCAATCAATTAGAATTTTCATCCATGTTGGTGAAACGTGGGACACTTTTTCAGCAAAAGCTTGGCAGTCACAACGCAGCACTGTCTCTGGACAAAGGAAACTTGGACTAATGAACAGTCCAAACCCAATGCTGATTGTTTCGTCTAATCCAACTTTCCACATTAGGCACTTTACTCAAAACTCGACATCATAAACTTTGTTTCCCAATGTTACACAAAGTGCAGCAAGATCCTTTTCCGTTTCTCCGATCTCTTTTCATCTGGACCACAGGTTCGGGAATATACATTGTAAACTAGGAAACCCCATCTGCATGCAGTTTATCTAGTATATTGGAAGAAAAGGTGTAAGGGTTCAGCTTTATTTTTTTGTGCTAGTCGTGAACAAGAATTTATTTTGAATAATGTTATTTTTATAGCTAGCATTATCATGGGATTGTGAAGAAATAGTCTTTTTTAATGTTTCTATTGTAATTTATTTTGCGTTCAAGGCTGTTTATGGCAAGGACTAATGGAGGTTTTGTTAACGGTCCTTTATAGAGGTTTGGATGCATTGTGTTAAAAAACAGGAATTTCACATCTTTCTGTCTATTGGTTCGACCGACCGTCACTTTCCACAAGAGCACGATACTTGGCATAATGGTTCTCGGACGCCATGCATTAACACATGTTCGTCCGCGTTAAAAAAACAAACAAACAGTTCAATGGTACTTTGAAGGTATTAACCGTTATGTATTGGCCACACCTGGCTTACGTTTTACGGCTTATGCATTCGGTTATGAGGTTTTTCACTTACCCAAATTTTGACGGTTGGCCACACTTGGCTTACGTCTTACGGCTTATGCATTGGGTCGGAGGTAGTGGCGCTATGTTTGTCACAGCCCGGTTCGAATTTATAAACGTGTGTGTAATTTCACTACAACAAGGCACTTTTTCATGACGAATTAATGTACTCCTTCACAATTTGACTATAATATGAAACAACTTTACTAAGATCGACACGCAACAAGTGAATTCAACTGCCTTGTGTAGCAGTCTTATGTAGCAGACAACACATGTTGCGTGCTATACAAGGGAAGAGTTCTAAACTCATGAAGTCACACTCTCGCTTCTGATGGGTCCTCGTAAGCCCGGCTTACGTATTTTTGCATTAGAAATCAAACGCGCTATTCTTGGGATAAATTAGTTTAGCCAATACCCAAGGAAATACATAATGAATTCATAAGCATAATAACACAAATGTGGCCGGGTGCTACAGGCCAATGTGGAGGGTCCTTTAATATCATAATTTTTATTTTTATTTTGATATTGTAGCTTAAATCATGGTCATTCCGATCCCCACCCGTGAATCGCGTGGTTCGCAACGTCCGCGCTAGTGATTGTAACAAGAGCCCCGTTTACACAGCCCTTTAAGCTTTTGCTTGTTTAGTCAGTATAAACTTAGAAGGTTACTGTTAGTATGTAGAAGACGACAGAAGTGATCATGCGTAACACAGTTGTAGCTTGATGCAAGCACAGTTAGTGACATCATCGCAGCCTACGATCGAGCTTCGAATTTTACAGCCACTCAGAGTTGTTTCAGCAAATGAGAACACAGCTAGGATAGATAGAACCAGTTCTGTCTGATTCAAGGAGAGAGATAGAAAAGTCAGTCTACAGTTAAACTGCCTAGAGAACACAGCTAGCAGAAATCTCTCCAATGATAGACCAGGGAAGCAGTACTTGTTGAATATTCGAATTCAATCAAGTTAGCCACGGCATGACATTGTCAAAAAGGTAAATGAACATACTTCTGTTTATGTTGTATACCTGACGGAACCACTGTTGTTTAACATATATGTATGCTTGCAGACCAGTGGCTGTACCAGAGAATGTTTATAATATTAATTCTTTCTCTATGTGTATAGTTAGCCACGTTTTATATTTATATATGTATAGGAAATTAGAGTGGAGATTCCAGTGGACCACAGACTTAGCAGAATGTTCGTCGCTTAAGTATAGAGATGTGGAGCTATCACTGAGGGCTACCTTGGCCTTCAGTGAGACGCTTTGCACAGACCTGTTATACAGGGTTGTGCAGAATTTTGTCTCATAGGTTACAGACGAGCAGGCGTTATATCATGAGCCCAACTCGGCACAAGACAAGAACAAGTCGTCGCCGAACGTTGGCTGCCGAGGCATCGAACGCACTGTGCTAAGATAGCCCACCCATCTAGCCACCACAAGGAGCAGACGCCCAGACAACACAGCTTGTCACCGAAGCGACCTCAACGCAGCGCTTCAACCATGCAGTTAAGTGCCCCAGAAACAGTGCACTAAAACTGTAACAAAGGACCACAGTAGTCCACTCTTCAAGAACTCTGACCATTAAGGCAGAAATCATATAGTGCCCTATGAAGATAAAGTAGCAGCCTAGATCTATTAGTGAGCGAACCAGTCTCAGAAACAATTGAACTTTTAAGTTAGTATCGTATTTCGAAGATCGTGTATATAGTGGAGGAAATAAATGTGTGATATTTACTGTTATCATCAAGTGGCTGGACTACATGTTTCATAGCCGTGTGAAAGCTAGTGTGACAGTGATCTTTTACCAGTTTTCTATCTATCTCTGTACCCCCAGCCTAAACACAGACCGAGCTAAACAAATAAATGTATTAAGTTAAGTCACAGGGAAATAACTAGCGATCCCCATCGACTAAGACGAGTGGGTAATAGCATTCCATTGTGCAGAGCCCAGCAACAATAGAACCCCCGTCACAGTGACAGAGTAGTATTCAGGAGAGACCTGCAGGCAGAACTAGTCTTGCTCAGCTTGAAGTCTGCACTGCCGATCAGTACAACACTGCCCTTCGGACAAGCATGCTTCCGCTACGCGGCATGAAGTATCTTCTAGAAAGCCCTCTCCTTGGTTTAGCCTTGTTAGTTAGGAATTGCTTCAGGCGAAGAGAGAGCATCGCACTGCAGAGAGACAGACAGTGGAGAGCTACTCGGCTTACAGTTCATGAGTAGATGTACAATAAAAGGCAAGAATTGTGTGATACGGAAATAGCTGACATTTCGACCTTCACATTTCTATTAAAGACCTCCAGGTCTTAAAGCGTTAGGTTCCAATTTTCTGCGGCTTCCTGTTTTGGGGGTACGAGATACCATCATATTTCTATTGAATGACTATGTAGTACTAGATCTACGTACCTAGGATTTAAAAAAAAACAGTCGCCATCTTCGTATTCCCGTTTGAAAACAACTACAAAAGCCTGTATGATAAGGCTACCAGTGCAGCCCTTCACAACAGCACCTTCTGGAACTGGTTCAGAACAGCAATCGGACTGCAATAAAGATGACTCCTCTCTCCAACACTCTTCGACGTCTTCCTGGAGAGCATAATGCCAGATGCCCTTGTAGATCACGAAGGCACAGTCAGCATAGGGGGTAGAGGAATCTCCAACCTCCTTTGTGCGGATGACACTGATGGATTGGCTGGAAAGAAACAAGAACTTGAACAGCTGGTACAGAGGCTTGACACTACCTTCAGAGCCTTTGAAATGGAAATAAGTGCAGAGAAGACCAAAATGATTACCAACAACACCAATGGCATCAAAACAGACCTCAAAGTCCAAGGCCTAACCCTCAACACGATGCATAGCTTCAAATATTTATGAGCCATTGTATCAGACAATGGGTCCCGACAGAAAGTCCTCTCCAGAATTGCACCAACAACTGCTGCCCTGGCAAGGTTGAAGCCCATTTGGAAAGACAGGACCATCAGTCTACATTCCAATGTAAGACTGCAACGCTCCCTTGTCAACATGGACCCTCACAGCAGATCTACCACGAAGAATACAAAGCATGGAGAGAGGTGCTACAGAAGACTTCTGGGCATTTCCTATACCTAGTGTCAGTTTGACAGTGTTTATGTAAAAATATATTAAAGTTAAAAATGTGAATGTGTCCCTTTAACTGTAATTCTAGAAGTCGTAGTAGCAAGAAAGTGAAGCGCACGTGCGAAACGATCTTAGCGTTGCACCTCGTGCTGTTATTGTTTAGCTAAGGGCTGAATAGCGTGTACAGCTTTATGAAATTTAGTAATAATATAGAAGGGCACAGCAAAGTTTGATTTTGGTTTTAGAATTATCGTAGTGAGTTCTTTTATTTTTCTAGAAAGTTCGGGGTGGAAATATATATATACGTAGGTTAGTGACATTGAGGCAGGGAGACATATTTTTTGATGTGGTTGTGTGACCAACTTGGATTTAGTCTAGCACTGAAGTCAAGGACAGTAGACATCTTAGGTCTGTTGTGACCGGTCTATAGGTGTGTTTATATCTAGGTATAAGAAGACAGTCGAGTGTCCACAGGGTCAAAAGATTCGAACACGGACTGGTAAGTGAATGCTTTGTTTTCTTACAGCCGTTGCTTCTTGTCTTGGTGTAAATGAAAGATAGTTTGTTTGTGTTCCTATTTATTTCTCCCGTTTTGCTTTTTTATTGCATTTTGTTAGGTTGAAATGTTGGGTCGGGAGCAGGTAGCATTTTATGTCCCCAGGTTATGTGTTGTGAATGTGATGGAATGTTTGAGAATGTATATATATTAGACGTTGTATATATATTCCGTCATTAAGAAAACATCATGTTCATTTGTAATAGAGATTATCTTTCCCGGGTTATATATCGGTGGCATATATGAACATTCTTTGGTATAAAAATCGGCAGGGGGTAAATAATTGTATATTTGCACTGGGACTTATACTCGTGCCTGATTACAGGATGAGTCTTCGTTCTCCGTTCTTCGTTCTTCTTCTTCCTCTACTTCATCAATGACATCTTCATTAACCACATAGTCCATTGGTCATCTGGGCCATCACCACGTTTACCCGGTCGGCTACTGAGCTGGGTGACACCGGGCGTTTTCAGTCAAGACAGAGCGGCATTGGCAGTTACCGGTTTGACTGGGTCTGCGTCTGGAACCGTCTCAACCTTCCGCACCGTCGGTACGACCGGGTGCAGCAGCGGTTGTCAGAGAACCCCGAGGGTGGGCAGGTTGAAGCTTTCCTCGCCGCCTTCTGCGGACCGTGCCTTACCCCCCTCGGGGTGTTCTACCCTGGACCTTCGCCAGCGGTGCCGGCTCAACGGTCTTCTGCCACGTGGTCTTCGTTATTTATTTATTTATTCTTTTTGACTATCGACTGGTTTTTATATTAATTCTTTTGAAACAAAGGCACCTATTAACTATAAATGAACGTTTGGCTTTAGTGCCTTGTTAATAACCAAAGACAATTTTGGAGGTTTTTTTTCCTAATGGTATTTCTTCTGGCCTAAGCAGTTTAAAGTGTGAAATACCATTTGATTTACTTTGTTGTTGTTTTTTGTGTCATGTTTAAATAGTGCATTCCAATTCAGTCATTTATCATCTCATTTCATTTCATTTTCCATTTCACCCGATTATATTTCTGTTGATGCTTTGTTTATGTATGGTTGGTGTGATTGTTGTTTTGTGCGTATGAAAGTGTGATTTTGGGAAGTAAAACTTGTTTTTTTTTATTTTAAAACTTAACTGACGTGTTTGTTACTTATTTGTGTGTGTGTGCGTGCGACTGTTTAGTTTCGGGTAGGTAGTTAGATAGCTGGGTTGTTCGGGAGGGATCTTTGTCCGACATTAGGTCGTGACATATATTTGGTGACCCTGACGTGATTACGATTGACCGACGTGATACGATTGCTGACGTGATTACGATTGACGACGACTGACTGACCAACTGACTGCTAGGATAGTGTTAGTAGTATTAGTGGCCTGTGTTTAGCTAGGGTGTGTTGTGAGATTGTGGTGTGTATGCAACTATTTTTCAGTGGGAGGTAGGCGGGCGTCCGGGGCCTTGTGCAAGCGGACTTACACCAGGTTCCACGAGGGAGTTGCGGCTGGGAGAGGACGTTCCTTGCCAGTCCGTGTTCTGTGGCCAAGACGCGGACACTCACTCGCGACGACTGTCTGCACTTCTATTGTAAGTAGTTGGTTAGGTGGGGAAGTAGGGTGGGGTGTTTGTTAGGGTGTTAGGTAGGTTGTTTCAAGAATGGCATTAAGATCTGGGGGAAAGTATCAGCCTGAGTTGAGTAATAGTGATGTTGATGAGAATGTTGACGCGAAAGACTTGGTGGTGGCAGCCACTGGGGAGACTGTGGTCACTGGTATTGTCGGGAAACCCGTGACTGAAACCACTCCACGTGGAGGACGCACCAAACCCCAGGCAACACCGATCAGCGCGTTCAAGATGACGGCAAAGGGACGAGGTATGTCACCGTCAAGAGGAGCGTCAGGAGGAACGACATCTTTTGGTAAGGAGTCGGGGGTGGGACGTTACATGTCAATGCTTGTCTCGTCAGGAATGACGATGGGGCCAGACTTGGTTAAGATGGCTGCAGACCTCGCCAGAGCGGATGAGGAGCGTGACGCTCGTCAGGAGGAGCTCAGGCAGCAGGAAGAGTTCCGGAGGGAGGAGCTCAGATTGAGACAGGAGGAGCTCAAGAGGCAGGCGGAACGTGACACTCGACTGGAGGAGTTTCGTCAGGAAGAGCTCAGGGTACGCCGCGAGGAGCTCAAAAAACAAGAGGAACTGCGAATCGAGGAAGTGAGTACTTTAAAGGAAGTACTAAAAGCACAGAGCAGTAAGTTAAATGATAGTGGGTACCGGGTGAAGATTTCGTCTTTTGATGATAAGGATGACATGGACCAGTATCTTCTACATTTTGAGCGGGTTGCGACAATGCATGGCTGGGAAAGAGCTACGTGGACGAGTAGGTTAGTTCCACTTTTGCAGGGTGCAGCTCGGGAGGCATTTTTGCAGTTGACGCCAGAGGATGCCAAGAACTACGATGAAGTGAAGAAGGCCTTACTGTTTCGTTTTCGACGGGACGCCGACTACTTCAGGCGTACGTTCAGGTCGATGAGGAAGGAGCCGGCCGAGAACTTTGCGTCTTTCATCAAGAGGCTCAAGCAGATGTTGTCTCGGTGGTTTTGCCTCGCCAACGTCGACCAAAAGGACCCAGAGCAGGTAGTAGATGCTTTTGTTTTAGAGCAGTTTGTGAACACTCTAAACCCAGAGTTAGCTATCATTGTGCGGGAGCACAAGGCGGCCACCCCAGAGCAGGCTGCGACGGTTGCCGACGATCGCGTCTTAGCCAGACGGTCGGTGAGGGATGATCGGGTCGGATCTAACCAGGATGGCAAACGACAAAAGCGGACGGGAGATCGGTCGCCAGAATCTAGTAAGACGAGTGGGTCAGGCGCTAAGCTCAAAGGTGATGTGAAAACAAAGGAAATTATTTGTTTTCAGTGCAAGCAACCAGGTCATGTCCGGAGAGATTGCAAGCAAGGGAAGACAACCAGGTCAGCAGCGATGCGACCGGATTCGCCGGAGCCAGAGATGCGAGACGTCCCCAGTTTGTGTGACCAATGTAACCAGCTGGAAGTCGTGTCAGAAGCTAAGGTCATCGTGAACGGTGTCCCAGCGGTAGCTTTGCGAGACACAGGAGCTGAGCTGTGCATCGTTTCAGCCAGGTTAGTCTCAGAGGAAGACATTTTGGCGGGGATGAAACAAAGAGTATCGCTTGCAGATCCAACCGTCATGCGTGAGTACCCTGTTGCATCTGTGGTTGTTTCTTCTCCATGGATAAGAGGGAGAATACACATGCTAGTAGCGGACCATCTGTGCCGTGACGTTGTAATAGGCAACACTGTTACTTTTACTAGTGGTGAATCTGTCAAGGTGCCAGTTTATGCATCACGAAGTTTGGCTGCAGTCCAAACTAGAGCCCAGGCCAAGAAGGAGAGGGAGACACATCCATTGCCTGTCGACAGGATATCAGGGTTGGACGTTACTCCAGAACAGCTGAGTAAGTTGCAACGGGAAGACCCTACACTTACCAGAGCCCAACGGGCTGCAGACACAGGTGAGCTCGTTGTTAGCCAAGGAAAGCAAAAGGGCAGAGTCAAGTTCATCGGAAAGAAGGGATTGTTGTTGAGGGTAGTCGAGGATGAGGGGAGGACGTATAAACAGATATGTGTCCCAAAGTCTCTTCGACAGGATGTCATGAAGTTGGGCCACGACACTCCCATGAGCGGACATGCTGGAGGAAGACGGACGTTGCACCGGATCTGGACTGATTTCTATTGGCCTCAGATGTCGGGAGTCATTCGCCGGTATTGCCAGTCATGCGACGTGTGTCAGCGAGCGTTACCCAAAGGTAGAGTGCCTA
The DNA here is from genome assembly GCA_036898135.1 of Oncomelania hupensis. NCBI lineage: Eukaryota > Metazoa > Mollusca > Gastropoda > Littorinimorpha > Pomatiopsidae > Oncomelania > Oncomelania hupensis. Next base: position 112,871,689 of record CM072512.1, read on the forward strand.
AAGCAACATTGGTAAGCATGCCTTTAGTGGATCAGCCGTTTGAGAAGGTAGCGGTTGATATTGTTGGGCCGATCATTCCATGCTCTGACCGTGGATACAGATTTGTTTTGGTCATGGTGGACTACGCAACCAGGTACCCAGAGGCTACTGCTTTAAAAGACATTAGGGCAGAAACCATCGCCGAAGCATTATAGGAGATGTGGACAAGGTTGGGCATCCCAGGTGAAGTGCTCTCTGACCGAGGTTCGCAATTCACTTCAGAGGTAATGAAGGAGGTGTACAGGTTGTTAGCTGTTAAGGGAAACCTCACGACGCCATACCACGCCATGTGCAACGGGCTAGTGGAACGGTTTAATCAAACCTTAAAGTCCATGATCAAGAAGTTATGTTCAGAAAAGCCAAAAACATGGGACAGGTATATCCCGGCATTGTTGTTTGCCTACAGAGAGGTACCACAAGCAAGTACAGGTTTTTCTCCTTTTCAGTTGCTATACGGTCGTACACCCAGAGGACCGATGCAGGTACTCAAGGAACTGTGGACTCGAGAGACGCAGGAGCAGGAAGTCAAAACAGCCTTACAACACGTGCTCGATTTGCGTGAAAAAGTTGAAGAAACTTGCAGGATAGCAAAAGAATCCCTTGGAAAGGAAGCTGCACGTCAGAAGCGTCACTTCGACAAGAAGGCAAAGCTCAGGATTTTCCCAGTGGGATGTAAGGTGCTCATGTTGTCCCCATGCAAAGAGAACAAAATGAAAATGTCTTGGAAGGGACCTTACGTGGTGCAAAGCAGAGTGGGTCCTACGGATTACAAAATACAGGTGGGAGACAAGGTAAAAACTTACCATGCAAATCTGTTGCAGCGTTACCTGGAGCGAAATGTTGTCGCCGCTGTATCTGTTCTCGACGAACAGAATGACTCCGAGGTTCAGGAGAGTTCCGGATCTCTACCTGTGTTCCCCTTAGTTGCAGAGGAGTCCTTGGACAACATCAATCTGGATCCGGAAACGCCAGAGATCCATGATGCCGTTCGGGAAGTGGTGGGACAGTTCGCTGATGTTCTCACCGATTTGCCGCAGAGGATCGAGCTGGCTGAATGCGAAATTCGGACGGTGGACAACACTCCAGTGCGAACTCGGCGGAAAGGAATTATTTCCCCATTGAGAACGAATGCTTGGCAGTGGTATTCGGGGTACAGAAGTACAGCCAATTCCTCTTGGGACGTCATTTCCGAGTACAGACGGACCACAGTCCTTTGCAGTGGTTGCATAGGATCAAGCCTCAGAGTCCCAAGTTGATGAGGTGGGCTATGCAGTTGCAGGCATATGACTTCACCGTGGAAGCAATACCAGGCAAGCAAAATGTTGACGCCGATTTTCTGTCCAGAAATGTGTAAAAGACAAAACTGTAAAATGTAAATATCCCTGCTTAAAACCATAATTGTAATTAAACTGGTAGTTTAATCTTGGTGGGGGGGTATGTCAGTTTGACAGTGTTTATGTAAAAATATATTAAAGTTAAAAATGTGAATGTGTCCCTTTAACTGTAATTCTAGAAGTCGTAGTAGCAAGAAAGTGAAGCGCACGTGCGAAACGATCTTAGCGTTGCACCTCGTGCTGTTATTGTTTAGCTAAGGGCTGAATAGCGTGTACAGCTTTATGAAATTTAGTAATAATATAGAAGGGCACAGCAAAGTTTGATTTTGGTTTTAGAATTATCGTAGTGAGTTCTTTTATTTTTCTAGAAAGTTCGGGGTGGAAATATATATTAGGTTAGTGACATTGAGGCAGGGAGACATATTTTTTGATGTGGTTGTGTGACCAACTTGGATTTAGTCTAGCACTGAAGTCAAGGACAATAGACATCTTAGGTCTGTTGTGACCGGTCTATAGGTGTGTTTATATCTAGGTATAAGCAGACAGTCGAGTGTCCACAGGGTCAAAAGATTCGAACACGGACTGGTAAGTGAATGCTTTGTTTTCTTACAGCCGTTGCTTCTTGTCTTGGTGTAAATGAAAGATAGTTTGTTTGTGTTCCTATTTATTTCTCCCGTTTTGCTTTTTTATTGCATTTTGTTAGGTTGAAATGTTGGGTCGGGAGCAGGTAGCATTTTATGTCCCCAGGTTATGTGTTGTGAATGTGATGGAATGTTTGAGAATGTATATATATTAGACGTTGTATATATATTCCGTCATTAAGAAAACATCATGTTCATTTGTAATAGAGATTATCTTTCCCGGGTTATATATCGGTGGCATATATGAACATTCTTTGGTATAAAAATCGGCAGGGGGTAAATAATTGTATATTTGCACTGGGACTTATACTCGTGCCTGATTACAGGATGAGTCTTCGTTCTCCGTTCTTCGTTCTTCTTCTTCCTCTACTTCATCAATGACATCTTCATTAACCACATAGTCCATTGGTCATCTGGGCCATCACCACGTTTACCCGGTCGGCTACTGAGCTGGGTGACACCGGGCGTTTTCAGTCAAGACAGAGCGGCATTGGCAGTTACCGGTTTGACTGGGTCTGCGTCTGGAACCGTCTCAACCTTCCGCACCGTCGGTACGACCGGGTGCAGCAGCGGTTGTCAGAGAACCCCGAGGGTGGGCAGGTTGAAGCTTTCCTCGCCGCCTTCTGCGGACCGTGCCTTACCCCCCTCGGGGTGTTCTACCCTGGACCTTCGCCAGCGGTGCCGGCTCAACGGTCTTCTGCCACGTGGTCTTCGTTATTTATTTATTTATTCTTTTTGACTATCGACTGGTTTTTATATTAATTCTTTTGAAACAAAGGCACCTATTAACTATAAATGAACGTTTGGCTTTAGTGCCTTGTTAATAACCAAAGACAATTTTGGAGGTTTTTTTTTCCTAATGGTATTTCTTCTGGCCTAAGCAGTTTAAAGTGTGAAATACCATTTGATTTACTTTGTTGTTGTTTTTTGTGTCATGTTTAAATAGTGCATTCCAATTCAGTCATTTATCATCTCATTTCATTTCATTTTCCATTTCACCCGATTATATTTCTGTTGATGCTTTGTTTATGTATGGTTGGTGTGATTGTTGTTTTGTGCGTATGAAAGTGTGATTTTGGGAAGTAAAACTTGTTTTTTTTTATTTTAAAACTTAACTGACGTGTTTGTTACTTATTTGTGTGTGTGTGCGTGCGACTGTTTAGTTTCGGGTAGGTAGTTAGATAGCTGGGTTGTTCGGGAGGGATCTTTGTCCGACATTAGGTCGTGACACCTAGCACATCAACAATGACGAAGTCCGACAGACCATCACACAAGCCATTGGACAACACGATGACATGCTCACAGTGGTGAAGAAACGGAAACTCCGATGGTATGGCCATGTCACCAGACCATCCTGCAAGGCACGGTGCAAGGAGGCAGAAGAAGAGAGTGGACAACATTCAAGAATTCAGATACATTGGTAATAGAATGGTGTTCGGTCATCATCATTATCATCATCATCATCATCATCATCATCATCATCATCATCATCATCATCATCATCATCATCATCATCATCATCATCATTTCCATCACCTTCTTCTTCTTCTTCTTCTTCTTCAACATCATCACAGCCATCTTTCTCCTCCATATACCCTTGATTATTTGTTTTTACAGAATTAAACACTCTTGACTCTTGAAGAAGATGTATTGTATTGTATTGTATTGTATTGTATTGTATTGTATTGTATTGTATTGTATTGTATTGAGCACTCACTGGCGTACAAGAAGAACATTATAGAGCAACCATCACTGGTTTTATGATCTCATTGTAACATGTGTTATAAAGCGCCATTTTTAACTCACGGACTACCCCCGTTGGGGTCCCGGGGGTTTCAGTATAAATAGTATCCCCACTTTCTGGAAATTTAGTGCTTTAAATTCCCACTGTCGCTGTCTTTCTCATTTGCTTTTTCTCATTCCTGCTCTGTTCTATCAATCTGCTATACCATCTTCTTCTTCGCTAGACCAGTCACCTACTTTTTTTCTTGGAAACTCTTCCGGGACAAGACTCCTTATTTGTGTATGAGGTCTGTTGGATCAGCTTGGGAATATTGGACGCTTTCTGCCATGTGGCAGGGCTGAGATTTAGCAAGCCAGGCTAAGGAGCCAGCCGGGCTCCTAACCTGGGAAGTTGAAGTTGCCAAAATATTTCTCAGGTTGCCAGACCCCTTGATTGAAAGCACGGTCATTTGTTTTAACTGTATAACTATTGCAGCTAATAAAGAAGATAAATTTCAACAGCACTGTTTCATTTTTTTAAAACAAGCACTGTATAATTTAAAAAGCGCCACATCGTTCGAGATTGACAAAAGACTGAGAATGGGGAATCTCGAAAATACGGCAAGTCTCGCGTGACTCATCAAGGAAGTCAGAGACTCGTTCCCATACACGCAAGGAAGCAAGAAGGCTAGGATCTCGCAGTGCAGTAGCGTTTCGCGGTGAGGGAAAGAAGAAAGTCCCGCGAGAAAAGGCTATTTTTACTTCGCAAATCCCTCGCTTTGCTAGCGTTACCTAACTTCCTAGCATGCATCGGAACGGGTCTCCGATGCTGACTGCAGAAGCGGTTGGCGCGTGTTTTGTTTTACATTGCAAGTCAAAAGTCCGTGTACAGGTACAGAATCTCTACCACTGGCGGTATTTTCAAGTCGCCAGCCGGGCGAATGGTACCCCAAATCGAGCTCGCCACACACTATTTTTAGGGGCCATTGGCGAGTTGGCGAACGTTAAAGCTCAGCCCTGTGTGGTCACTATGGCTTCCTATGATGTTATTATTTAGCAATGTAGACATTTTATATGTATGTGTTTTGTTGATAATTTATAATGATGTTTGTATTCTATTTTGTTTTTGTAAACGGGGGTTCGATAAATTATAGTATAGCCTCAGCGTCCCCTGCGTCTTTATTGTAAAGTGACTGGCTGGTGTAGAGCTTTCAGTTTTACCACTAGGGTTGTTTCAGCAGATTTTTTATGCGGATCAGGGGTTGTCCGGTCCTGATTTGGCTCGGAAGAGTCCGCTGGACCTAAAGCAATAATAATGTAATGTAACTCACGGACTTTCTCAAGTCGCGCTCCTCTCCATCTCGGGAAAAATAATACAATTCCCAAATCGGTATGGCTAGCTAATTTGTCTTCCAAGACAATTAGCTGTTGTATCCTAAACCTCAGCCGCTGATGTCTATCCGCATATTCCCGAATGACGAAGAACAAAGTTACTGTCCGGTCACTGTCCGTTAGGTTTCTGTCTTTTTTCCGCCAACCGTCTACTGACATCTACTTATATTCTACTTTCCAAGCCTCTTCCCATTTAAAAAAAACAAACAAACTCCACCCAATTCCCTTAGTTTTGCTTATCTATGGCTTTTATTCTCGCAGACGATATTTTAGAATTTTACCTCATCCGCTGATGTCCATCCATCTGTCCGGGTGTTCGCCAATTGTCAAAAACTAAAGCTTATACTTCGGTCACTATAAAAGTGTCCATAAGCCATCGTCTCCGTTGTTTTCTTTGAAGGTTTAACCTTACCGTGATCCTCCAGTGCCCGGCAAAATAGAGGTGACAGGCGCGTGTCGAGTATGATGCATCGAGTCTAAGTAGTCTGGACCGCACCAGTCAATCCGCGGGAGGGAGGGAACGGGGGAATGTGAGTGCGCGGAGGGAGGGGGGCAGGGAAGAAAGGGGAAAGAGGCGTTGACCCTTCAACCACGCTGCTTTATCGAACTGTTTGCACCTTCGTTTTTAAAGTTTTTTTCACACTGCATCGTTTGATATTTCCGGACTTATCTGGAAATACTTTGAAACAGTCGGTGTGTGCGTGTATGTGTGTGTGTGTGTGTGTGTGTGTGTGTGTGTGTGTGTGTGTGTGTGTATGTGTGACAGAACGAGGCAAATTTCGGTCCGTCGGTGGAAATACTTTGAAACATTCGGGAGGGGTGAAGATTATCAGAACGAACCAAATGTCGATCGGTCGGTCGGTTCGTCCCTCTGTCGGTCCGTTGGGAACCAAATCTCAAGAACCACGAAACGGATTTTGACCAAACTTCAGAGGAACATTACCTGGGATTGTGGCCTGCCTCCCGAGCCTTCATGTTAGTGCTACCTCAAAGGTCAAGGTTACTGAAGCCATTTTGTTGCTAAACACGCTTTAGTCCAAGTCTCAAAAACGATTGAGATGATATTTAATGAGTTTTGGTATACCGGTACTTGAAATCATGGGCCTTCTTCAGTAGCAATCCGGGTGTCGGTCAATCTCTTCCAATTTTACTTTTTTTGGTTAATAATAATAATAATAATAATAATAATAATAATAATAATAATAATAATAATAATAATAATAATAATAATAATAATAAGTGTATTTATGTAGCGCTTTTGCTAATGACATCAGTTCAAAGCGCAGTTATCACGCATTTATACTTAACGTAAACATCGAAATATATACGAAAAGAAGTGAAACAAAAAGGAGATACTAATAAATTATGTAAAGACGTAATACAAACATAAAAATTATATTTACAAGTAAAATATAAAAGTCGGGGGAGGAGGAAGAAGAGAGCAGCTAAGGAGTGAGGGGGATGGGGGATACGGTGTGACGGCGGTGGTCAGGATCAGAAAAGTCATTATCAATTTTATTCATCAGATTAACTTAGGTTATACTGATTAATCATGATGAATCAGAAAAGAAGGAATGATGATGGTGATGGGAAGCGAGATCAGACATTTTGAAGGAAGAAAGGAGTTTTCAAGTTGGACTTGAAAGTGGCTATGTTTGGAGAACTGCGAAGAGAGAGAGAGAGAGAGAGAGAGAGAGAGAGAGAGAGAAGAAGAAGAAGAAGAAGAAGAGGAAGAGAGTTCCAAGTTGAAGGACCAAGTACTGAGAATGATCGACGGCCTGCAGAGGAGATTTTGTATCGGGGTATTTGTATTTTCTCAAAGGAAGAACGAAGATTTCTAGATGGCTTGTAGACGTGAATGTTCAAAATACATTTTTGCCTTGTCTCAGATTAACTTACCCGAAATTCTATGTTTTTATTATGTGGATATTTATCTACTGCCCATCAGTGGTTCTGCCACAGATCTACGATATTGTCAACAGTGCAGAATATGATTTTCCTAACAGTGCCATCATCATCACTGGTGACTTTAACCATGTAAACTTGAAGAAATGTCTAGCCTACCTAGGTACCATCAGCATGTCAACATTCCTACCCGAGAAGAGAAAACACTAGATCATTGTTACACTGTGTTTTCTAATGCTTATTATGCTGTCGCTAGACCCAATCTTGGCGAATCTGACCATAAGTCAATGCTGCTGATTCTGACATACAAACAAGACCTTAAACGTACAAAACCAGTACCGAGGATAAGCAGGAAATGGTCCCCTGAATATGCTGATATGCTTCAGGATTGCCTTGTGTCTACTGACTGGGACGTTTTCAAAGACGCATGCCCGTCTTTTGACGAATACACGGACACGGTTACGTCATACATTAACTTTTGCTGGAATGTTTGTGTGCCAGCTAAAACAAGCACGGTGGCACCGAAAGACAAACCCTGGTTCACAATGAAAGTTAGAGACAAGCTTTAGATATAAAGATAAAGGAAGCCGAGTTTAGGAGTGGGGACAAAACACATTTCAAAGCAGCCAAGTATGGTCTGAAAAGGGCAATTCAGAAAGCTAAGGCAGAGTACGGTCGCAAATTGGAGGAGCAGTTTGCTTCCAACAACCCCCGAGAGGTTTGGCAAGGCATGCAGCAGGCCACGCAGTACAAAGATAAGAATTTCACCTCGCCTGACCCCGACCCTACGCTCCCTGACCAGTTAAACCACTTCTACGCGCGATTTGATACGCTCAACGGAACCCTGAACTCTCCCCTGCCCCCTACTGATCATAATCTCGCGGCCCCTTTCACAATACAGGAAGACGAAGTTAGAGCGCTGTTTAAGAAGCAGATTGCTAGGAAGGCCCCTGGGCCAGATGGCGTAACCCCAGCAGCCCTGAAATCATGCGCTAATCAGCTTGCCCCAGTATTCACTGACATCTGTAACGCTTCCCTCCAACAGTGCTCAGTGCCTAGGTGCTTCAAGACCTCCACCATAGTCCCGGTTCCTAAAAAGAAAATCGTCAGTGGGCTAAATGACTACAGACCCGTGGCCTTAAAGTCTGTGATCATGAAGGTGTTTGAGCACCTGGTGCTCCGCCACCTTCAGCGGGCTACCGAGAGCCGGATGGACCCACATCAGTTTGCGTACCGGAAGAATAGAAACGCAGAAGATGCAGTGACTCTGGGATTGCATTACATTCTGCAACATCTTGACACTCCCAAAAGTTATGCTAGGATTCTCTTTGTAGATTATTCCTCGGCATTCAATACGATCATTCCTCACAAGCTGTATAGCAAGCTAGAGAGCATAGGAGTAGAACAGGCCTTGTGTAGGTGGCTACTAGATTTTTTCCTTAACCGCCCCCAATCAGTAAGAGTAGGCAGCAAGCTCTCAGACCCACTGACCCTGAGTACAGGTGCACCACAGAGATGCGTATTACCTCCCCTTTTGTTCACCCTATTCACGAACGACTGCGTGTCGCACCATGATAAGGTAGTCATATTAAAGTTCTCAGATGACACCACGGTAGAGGGTCTGATCTCTAACAATGACGAGGGAGCATACAGGCAAGCAGTGGAGGAGCTAGTGGCTTGGTGCATAGACAACAATCTGGAATTAAACGTCTTAAAAACAAAAGAACTAGTGGTAGATTTCCGTTAAAACAGAAACAACATGCAACCCCTGTACATCAACGGGGAAGTAGTGGAACAAGTAGACAGTTTCAGGTTTCTCGGCACAACCATTTCCTCAGATTTAGGATGGGAAAAGCACATCACTGGCGCAGTCAAGAAGGCCCATCAGAGACCATTCTTTCTCCACCAGCTTAGGAAGTTTCGAGTGAGCCAAGCTATCATGGCTAATTTTTACCGCGCCACTGTTGAAAGCATTTTGACCTTTTCTTTCATTGTTGGGTATTCCAATGCAAACATCCAAAGAGCGTTTAGACCGTGTTGTGCGCCAGGCTTCAAGATGCGTTGGTGGGGCCCTCCCGTCCATCGAGGCTTTACACGCGCAACGTGTCACACGCAGAGCCAAACATATTATCCATGATGAGTCCCACCCCGCCCACATGCTCTTCCATATGCTCCCCTCAGGCCGTAGACTCCGTTCCCTCCCCAGCAAAACCACACGCTCACTGAATGGCTTCTTCCCGTGGTCTATCAGACACTTAAATCAAATATAAGAATTATTTAGGCTCCTCCTTATTGTGTGCACTTGTATAGTCATATTAGTCATGAATTGCTGGAAGGGGGGGGGGGTGCTTCTGCGTGCGAATCTATTTTGGTCATCTGTATATTTTGCTGTATCTGATGATGTACGTTAAAATCATGCACCTGTTTTGTTATCTGTAATTCGTTTATGTCTGTATTTTTATGTACTACATGAGTGTTCTAGTCAGGCGTGGGTCTACACGATGGCCTAATGGTTGAGCTTTGGCTTGCGCATCTGAAGGTCCCGGGTTCGAGCCCAGGCCGGGCCATTGTGTTGTGTCCTTGGGAAAGACACTTTACTACAGTTTCCTACTCCTTCGGATGAGAGTATAAACCGAGGTCTAGTCTGCGTCGCATACATTCCATCATAACGGATTTTAAAGATCCTGACGCTCATGTCCTAGACGGGTGAGTGCCGGTAACACGAACACACCCAGCATGCACTAGGTCCTTCTCCCCCCCATCCCTGGCTGCCCATGATTGTGCTCAGTTGTCCGGAGCGTTATTACGATGCGCCCAAAGGCTGCAAGTTGGCGCCTCGGGCGGCTTGAGTTAGATCCTGTATCGGCCAGCGCCTTGAGTCGCAAAGTACGGTGAGATAGGTGCGCTATAAAAATCCTCGATAATAAATAAATAATAAAAAATAGTCTATACCGTGGTTACATAGGTCGCACTAGATCTATACTTTATTTGTAATGTACCTTGTGCATGCGTGCCGCTGATCTAGAGCATTCTTTGTGTCATGTACAACTGTATGTATGTCACTTGGCGAATAAATCTTGAATCTTGAAATGTTGTATCTTTCTTATTTGTACTTCCTCAGAGGTTAAGGTCATTCCGCTGTACTATTTTCTAAACGCGTTTTGCCCTGTATCTAAAAAGTGGCTAAGCCCAGTTTGATAAATTTGTTTTTTCTTGCATCCATCATCATCATCATCATCATCATCATCATCATCATCATCATCATCATCATCATCATCATCATCATCATCATCATATATTTGTTCGCTCCCATCTCTTACTAGGACCTAAAGCAATAATCATGTAATGTAATGTAATCTCTTACTATAGCAACTGTAAAGTATAAACCAAGTTTGTTGTTCTTAGAACTTGTTCCCCACCTCCAAGGATAATCATTACCCCCACCCTCCACATCATCATCATCATCATCATCATCATCATCATCATCATCATCATCATCATCATCATCATCATCATCATCATCATCATCATCATCATCATATTTTTCTTCGCTCTGATCTCTTACTATAGCAACTGTAAAGTATAAACCAACTTTGTTGTTCTTAGAACTTGTTCCCCACCTCCAAGGATAATTAATCATTACCTCCCATCATCATCATCATCATCATCATCATCATCATCATCATCATCATCATCATCATCATCATCATCATCATCATCATCATCATCATCATCGTCGTCGTCGTCGTCGTCGTCATCATAGGTTTCTTTGTTCAGATCTTTTAGAATTGTTTTTTTCCACCCCTTCACCTGTGGTCCTGATTCGGCTCTTGGCAGTCCATTGGATTCTATAAGCACTGAATATCTATTTATCTATACTCCTTCACCTTTCCCTTAGCCATGGATAATCAGTACCCATCTGCTGTATTCCTCGTTGTGCACGTGCTCCCTTTTAAGTGGCAGCTGTCCCCTTATACTCTTTCTTGTTGTTTTTCATCTCCACTGTCGTCTCTTTGTAAAACATATTCTGCACCATCTGCTTCTATTGATGTTGGATCATCTTACGGTCAAAAACTGACCAATTTTGGACTTATCGAAGAAAGCTGTTTTCTCCAGAATGGCCGACCAATCTTAAGCTTAGACAATCACTTCCATTATCATTCACTTCATATTGTCTGATGGGATTTACGTCGAGCATTTTGGATCACCCTTGTTGAAAGGTCAGTGTCTGATGACTCAGTGTAAAAGACAAGAAAACAGTTTGGTCAAAAGTTTGGTCAGACAAACCTCTAACCAAAAAACTGTATTGCACAACTGAGTTAGGGTTAAAAAAAAATTCTGCATGATAATTTTTATTTTCGGTTTAGAACTTAATAAAAACAAAAAAGCACAATTTTATTGCATTGTTAAGAAAGGAAACATTGCACACAGTGTCATTTCGAAAATCGTTTGTAAAACAATCAAAACGACAAGAACATTTTAATTAAAATATTGCAATTTGTTTTAAAAGTTTGAGAAGTAATTAGAAAGCTAATACCTCTTTGTGCTCTGTGGGTTCGGGCAAATAGAATAGACCCAACGTTTCCCGGCGTGTCGTAAGAGGCGACTAACAGGGGTGATGTTAGCACGGCATCACTGGGCGAAAGTCTTCTACACAGAAGTCACCGGCCAGGGCGGAGGAACCTCACGTTACTACAGGTTCAACGACCACGTGCTCAGGGCCAAGGCGAGCCACACTGTTTCGTGGATTTCGGCTGTGGCCAACAGCCTGGAGAGGATTGGGCCCTGCCAGGTCTTTTTTTTGCCCAAGACACAACACATGATGAGGCTATCCACTAATTCCATGCCGGATCGGTCGTCGCCCGGCTACACAAGGACCGCGCCTTCCGTTGGCCACCAGGACGGAGGTGAAAAGTATGCTACTGATGGACAAATTAGCAAGATCCGCACGAGAAAACAACATCGTCATAGGAACCTGGAATGTCAGGACCCTAACTGCGGAAGGAAAATTAGAAGAACTGGCCCACGAGCTGGACCACTATCGATGGAACGTTCTAGGTATCAGCGAACTGCGCTGGAAAGGCCTAGGTGAAACAACGACTGACAAAGGCCACAAGCTCTATTTCAGCGGTAGAGATGACAGGCACGAACACGGCGTTGGATTCTTGGTCCACAAGAACATTCTAGCCACTGTCATGGGTTGCCGCCCAGTCTCCAGTAGACTCATTACCATCCGTCTGAGAGCAACCCCTTTCAACATTACCATCATCCAGGCCTATGCCCCAACATCAGACTATGAAGACAGCGAAGTGGAGGATTTTTATGAAAATATACAGGCGGTCCTTGACCAAGTGCCGAAGAAGGACATAGTCATAGTGCAAGGCGACTGGAATGCCAAGGTTGGCCAAGATGCGCACCACAACTGGGGAGACACATGCGGACCCCACTGCAACAACGAGACAAATGACAGGGGTCTGAGGCTATTGGAGTTTGCCAGATACAACAATCTGGTACTGGCAAACACGCTTGGTCTCCACAAAAAATCCAGACGATGGACATGGCACAGTCCCGGCGGGGAACATCACAACCAGATCGACTACATCATGGTCAAGAAACGCTTCAGATCAAGCATCAACATTGGCAGGACACGCACTTTTCCAGGAGCAGACATTGGAAGTGACCACGATCTCGTGATGATGTCTTTCCGGCTCCATTTGAAGAGAGTAAATACAGCAAAGTGCACTAGGCTGAAGTTCGACCTGGACAAACTGCAAGACCGGAGGTGGCAAAAATATTTCAGGCCACAATTGGAGGGAAATTTGCACCACTGCTTATTTTGGGGGCAGGCGAAGTAGATGTCAACACCATGACCAATACCTTCAACTCAGCTGTAACAGATGCCGCCACTGAGATCCTTGGCAAGCACCGACCAAAGAAGAAGCCGTGGATCACACCTGAACTTTTGGATCTGTGTGATAAACGAAGAGAGTTAAAAAAGAAAAAGAACACCTCACAGGGAGCTGATGTCTACCGAAAAATCAACAATGACATCCGAAAAGGCATGCGCACAGCAAAGGAGAACTGGATAGAAGATCAATGCCAGGAAATAGAGAACAATCTGAACAAGAACAACAGCAAGAAGGCCTACCAGACGGTGAAGCGGCTGACAAGTGTTAAACAGCCCAAAGTCTCCACTATCCAAAGCAAGTCTGGCATTTGCCTTACAGAAGAACAAGAAGTCTTGGACAGATGGACAGAGTACTGCTCTGACCTTTACAACCATACACCAAATGGAGACCCATCAGTTCTAGCATGTCCCGAGAGCAGAGAAGAAGAAGAAATCCTCCCAATTCTCCGGGAAGAAGTTGAGGCAGCAGTGCAATCGCTGAAGAAAGGGAAGTCAGCGGGAGTGGACAACATACCAGCGGAACTGCTACAAGCAGGAGGAGAAGCGATGACTGATGCTCTCACCATTATCTGTAACAAGATCTGGCAGAGTGGGGAATGGCCTACACCATGGACCCAGTCGCTTGTCATCACTCTTCCCAAAAAAGGTAACCTTCAGGAGTGTGAAAATTACCGCACCATCAGCCTCATCAGCCATCCCAGCAAGGTCCTCCTGAAAATAATACTCAACAGGTTGAAACCACAAGCTGAACAAATCATAGCTGAAGAACAAGCAGGATTCATGGCAGGGCGAAGTACCACTGAACAGATTTTCAACCTCAGAATAATCTGTGAGAAATACCTACAGCACCAACAACATCTATATCATGTGTTCATAGACTTCAAGAAGGCATTTGACCGAGTCTGGCATGCAGCTCTATGGGCAACCATGAAAGTTTACAACATCAGCCCTAAAATTATAGAAGTCATCAAAAGCCTGTATGACAAGGCTACCAGTGCAGTCCTCCATAACAGCGTCATCGGGAACTGGTTCAGAACAACAATCGGTGTGCGTCAAGGATGCCTACTCTCTCCAACACTCTTCAACATCTTCCTAGAGCGCATCATGTCAGATGCTCTTGCAGATCACGAAGGCACAGTCAGCATAGGGGGCAGAGCAATCTCCAATCTTCGTTTTGCGGATGATATTGATGGATTGGCTGGAGAGGAACAAGAACTTGAACAGCTTGTACAGAGGCTTGACACCACCTCCAGAGCTTATGGAATGGAAATAAGTGCAGAGAAGACCAAAATGATGACCAACAACACCAATGGCATCAACACGGACATCAAAGTACAAGGCCAATCCCTCAACACAGTGCACAGCTTCAAATATTTAGGAGCCATTGTGTCAGACAATGGGTCTCGACAGGAAGTCCTCTCCAGGATCGCACAAACAACTGCTGCCCTGACAAGGTTGAAGCCCATTTGGAAAGACAGAACCATCAGTCTACATTCCAAAGTAAGACTGCTGCGCTCTCTGGTCATCTCCATCTTCCTATATGCTTGCGAAGCATGGACCCTCACAGCAGATCTCCAACGAAGAATACAAAGCATGGAGATGAGGTGCTACAGAAGACTTCTGTGCATTTCCTATACCCAACACATCACCAACATTGAAGTCCGACAGACCATCACACAAGCCATTGGACAACACGATGACCTGCTCACAGTGGTGAAGAAACGGAAACTCCGATGGTATGGCCACGTCACCAGATCATCAGGCCTTGCAAAGACCATTCTGCAAGGCACAGTGCAAGGAGGTAGAAGAAGGGGGAGACCGAAAAAGAGGTGGGAGGACAACATTCGAGAATGGACTGGTTTGACACTGAGCGAAGCCATGAGGGCTGCTGAGGACAGAGAAAGATGGAGTATGCTGGTTAAGCGATCATCTGTGGTGCCCCTACGACCTTCGGGTTATGGGACAGGATAGGATAGGATACCTCTTTAAAACTTGGTAAGATAATACAAATAAAAGATGTAATAGGACTTTGGAAAGTTTCCAGTAACATTATAAAAGACATTAAAGCTTTGTTACATATTTTAGAGATTTTTGGAGTAGGAAATCTGCACGTAAACGATGATGCAATATTACACAATGTTTTGCAACATATTAGATGCACACGAAAACATTATTACCTTCTTAAAAGTTTGTACAACTCTTTAGTAGTAGAAAACTATATTACAAGCTAAAAGTTAGTTTTACAACCTCAAAAGAGCGTAATTTACTAACTTAGACATATAATTTGGGATGGTGTCTGACTTCGTGCAGACATTTCATACATAAGCCAGAAACAGAAACTCCGCCATGAAGTTGAAAACAAACTTTAAAAAGAGAATCATAATAACAATCCTATTAGGAACAAAAATTTTCGACCGTAACTCAGACACATTGCGATGATTATCCTCCAGTTACAAGCCTACATGATTTTGTAAACCAATGTTATGCAGGGACATCATCAAAATAAATCTTATTCCGAGCATTCAATCTGAAACCACCCCATTTCCAAGACTTTGTTTACATTTGGCGAAAATGAGTTTACCCTAAAATTCACATTGTTATTACATGAAACAATGATACAAGTGGGCTTTCCTTGCTCAGACCAACTCCTAAGGTTTGAATTTTTCCATTATTTCTGTCCTGACGTGGAGTGATTTCCCCTGTTTAATAATACACCAGCACGCATTTCAATCTTCTCGATTATTTTGCTAGCGCTGCCGCAGTAGCTAGCAGTTGCTATTAATAGACACAACAATTTCGGAATTCATTGATTTTGAAAAATAACTATACTTTCGAAAGAGTTGGGGGAGTTGCTGCAAGCTCATTTTTTTGATTGGGGCAATGTTCACTGTGAATGTTAAACGGATCCTTCGATGGAGGATTGAGAGGGGATGGGGGTACAGGGCGTGGTTAAAGGTGGGTCCTCTTAACTTAGACCTATTCCATCAATGGTAAGGCAATCCGCTCAGTTGTTAACAAATATGGTGCATATGTCAAAGTGCGATTTAGCCTGGGTGCGTATACAATTGTTCATGTGTTTGTTTTATGCCTGCCAAATTGTTGTATGCTATTTATCTTTTAGAGAATATAATTTTCTTATTAAAATTTGGTTTGATGGCAGTGTGTGTGTGTGCGCACGCGTGTGGTGTGTGTGCGTTGTGTGTGCGTGTGTGCGCGCGTGCGAGTACGACACGGTATTTATATCATTCTTTTTTTTCATTAATCATGTGAATTCCCTCCTCTCCCGCCCCCTCCCCCACCCCCTTTATAACTCCACTATAATTTTAATGTTGAATTTATGTTTATAAATATAAAATGACCAGCACTATACCATCAATGCTTGGTGTTCTGTGACTTGGCCTTGACCGTTACGACACAGAAGTCCTCTGTACAACCTGGCCCTCCCAACTGACTTGAGCATCTAACGGAACCACCCTGGTCGCTGACTGCCATCCAGCGGGAGTTTAATTCAAAAAGTCCGTAACGGAAAAGTCTATTTCTTATTCCCCGTAAGTTTGCCCAAAATTGACCTGTAAAGGAATGTCAGTTGCCGGTTGCATAAAGCCACATGTATAGATAAGATAAGATACGATAAGATAAGATATGACAACTTTATTGTCTCTTTCAAGAAATTGCATGTAGTTAGTTGAAGTAGTGGAATTTTCCATAGTCAGGTATCTTGCATAATTTGTAGCAACTGATAAATATTAATATTATTGTTTAGAATAATATTAAGCTATATAATTGTCACGAGAGGCAAGTTTGGACCCAGCACTAAGGCTTCACGCCTCAAATAGTTCATCTTGCTGTAGCCTTTCTAACTTAAAGTCGATGTCTAGAAGACGACAGAAGGTAAAGTTTTGGTCTAAGCAT
Organism: Oncomelania hupensis; assembly: GCA_036898135.1. NCBI lineage: Eukaryota > Metazoa > Mollusca > Gastropoda > Littorinimorpha > Pomatiopsidae > Oncomelania > Oncomelania hupensis. The sequence goes on from CM072512.1 coordinate 112,888,542, forward strand.
TGTAGGCTAACTCTCGCTAAGGTAGGCAGTGACCACATTCAGCTGACCTATATCCGCCACTCCCACTAGAGGGAGCTAAATGTATCACGAGATTTCGCGGGCTTAACCTGACCCCAGGGTAAGGTAGTCAGTCTTTGTTAAAACCTCACCCGAGACGGACACGTGGAATGATCTCTGTCAAGAAGATTAAGCAGGTGATGGGTGAAATTAATTTCATCGCAGTATAGCCAGAAACTGACATTGTCACAAAGGTAAATGATTAATCTTTTGTCTCACCGCGATTTATTGATAATATTGTTGGATTATGCTTGTGAAGTCTTGCCATGTTTTATACTTGTGAATGTTTGTAAAACTTTGCTTGACCACGTGGCTGACCCGCGACCGGTTTACGAAACCATGAGGTAGCCCCTACTGTCCAACTGCTGTTTCTCCTATGTGTATTATTGCAGACCAGTGGCTGTACCGGAGAATGTGTATATTATTAATTACTTCTCACTGTGTTTATGTTAGCCATGATATGTATATGTATAGGAAGTTGTTGGAGATTCCAGTGGACCACGGACGTAGAAAATTGTTCGTCTCTTATCGGTATAAGTGGACGCTATCACTGAGGGCTGTTTCTGCCATCGGTGAGACGCTTTGCACACCTTTAGTAAACAAGGCATTGCAGAAACTCGTCTTATGTTTTGCAGACGAGCAGGCTTGGTCCGATGCAGGAGATACATGTAGACCACTGAGAGTCAACCCTGACATTCAGTCTGCAGTGGCGCATCGAGCACTGAGCTCCGATAGCCCAATAGTCAACAAACAAGAAGAGGAGACACCATCACCACACCTCAACGATTCGGCTAAATGCTCAAGAAAAAATGCACAAACACTGATCTAGAAGGACTGTGCGGTAGTCCACTCTCTTGAAAAACGAACATTAGGCCAACCAGAACAAATAGCCCAATGACGAGACAGTAGCAAATCTCGAGAATAGTAGCAGCATAGACCCATCAAGGAACGAACGACTCGAAGTGAAATTGGTCTGTTAAGTTAATCATAGTTATATTACGTTTTGAACATTTAGGTTAGTATAGTGTTTAGAGAATTATGTATAGAGTAGAGGAAATAAATGTGTGATATTTACTGTTAACAAGTGACTGGACTACCTATGTTTCATAGCCGTGTGAGACCAGGTGTGTCAGTGAATCTTTTCCACGTTTCACCCTAGCTCTATAACCCTATCCTACCACAGACCGGGCCAAACATATAAATGAATTAAGATTAGTTATAGGGTGATAAAACTAGCCGAACCCCGCAGACGAAAGACGAGTGGGTAATAGCATTTCATTGTGCAGAGCCCAGCAACAATAGACCCACCGTCACAATAATATTAATATCATGTACAAATCATGAAAAAAAAGAAGCCGTGGATCACACCTGAACTTTTGGATCTGTGTGATAAACGAAGAGAGATGAAAAAGAAAAAGAACACCTCACAGGGAGCTGATGTCTACCGAAAAATCAACAATGACATCCGAAAAGGCATGCGCACAGCAAAGGAGAACTGGATAGAAGATCAATGCCAGGAAATAGAGAACAGTCTGAACAAGAACAACAGCAAGAAGGCCTACCAGACTGTGAAGCGGCTGACAAGTGTCAAACAGCCCAAAGTCTCCACTATCCAAAGCAAGTCTGGCATAAGCCTTACAGAAGAACAAGAAGTCTTGGACAGATGGATAGAGTACTGCTCTGACCTTTACAACCATACACCAAATGGAGACCCATCAGTTCTAGCATGTCCCGAGAACAGAGAAGAAGAAGAAATCCTCCCGATTCTCCGGGAAGAGGTTGAGGCAGCAGTGCAATCGCTAAAGAAAGGGAAGTCAGCGGGAGTGGACAACATAACCGCGGAATTGCTACAAGCAGGAGGAGAAGCGATGATTGATGCCCTCACCATTATCTGTAACAAGATCTGGCAGAGTGGCCTATACCATGGACCCAGTCGCTTGTCATCACTCTTCCCAAAAAAGGTAACCTTCAGGAGTGTGAAAATTACGGGACCATCAGCCTCATCAGCCATCCCAGCAAGGTCCTCCTGAAAATAATACTCAACAGGTTGAAACCCCAAGCTGAACAAATCATAGCTGAAGAACAAGCAGGATTCAGGGCAGGGCGAAGTACCACTGAGCAGATTTTCAACCTCAGAATAATCTGTGAGAAATACCTACAGCACCAACAACATCTATATCATGTGTTCATAGACTTCAAGAAGGCGTTTGACCGAGTCTGGCATGCAGCTCTATGGGCAACAATGAAAGTGTAAACATCAGCCCTAAAATTATTGAAGTCATCAAAAGCCTGTATGACAAGGCTACCAGTGCAGTCCTCCACAACAGCGCCATCGGGAACTGGTTCACAACAACAATCGGTGTGCGTCAAGGATGCCTACTCTCTCCAACACTCTTCAACATCTTCCTAGAGCGCATCATGTCAGATGCTCTTGCAGACCATGAAGACAAGTCAGCACAGGGGGTAGAGCTATCTCCAATCTTCGTTTTGCAGATGACATTGATGGATTGGCTGGAGAGGAACAAGAACTTGAACAGCTGGTACAGAGGCTTGACACCACCTCCAGAGCCTATGGAATGGAAATAAGTGCAGAGAAGACCAAAATGATGACCAACAACACCAATGGCATCAACACGGACATCAAAGTCCAAGGCCAATCCCTCAACACAGTGCATAGCTTCAAATACTTAGGAGCCATTGTATCAGACAATGGGTCCCGACAGGAAGTCCTCTCCAGGATCGCACAAACAACTGCTGCCCTGACAAGGTTGAAGCCCATTTGGAAAGACAGGACCATCAGTCTACATTCCAAAGTAAGACTGCTGCGCTCCCTTGTCATCTCCATCTTTCTATATGCTTGCGAAGCATGGACCCTCACAGCAGATCTCCAACGAAGAATACAAAGCAAGGAGATGAGGTGCTACAGAATACTTCTGGGCATTTCCTATACCCAACACATCACCAACGTCGAAGTCCGACAGACCATCACACAAGCCATTAGACAACACGATGACCTGCTAACAGTGGTGAAGAAACGGAAATTCCGATGGTATGGCCACGTCACCAGATCATCAGGCCTTGCAAAGACTATTATGCAAGGCACAGTGCAAGGAGGTAGAAGAAGAGGAGACCGAAAAAGAGGTGGGAGGACAACATTCGAGAATGGACTGGTTTGACACTGAGCGAAGCCATCAGGGCTGCTGAGGACAGAGAAAGATGGAGTATGCTGGTTAAACGATCATCTGTGGTGCCCCTACGACCTTCGGGTTACGGGATAGGATAGGATAGGATAGGACAAATCATTAGTTAAGCAATTAACAATTCTACCGCCATTTGTAAAATTGTATAAGCTGTAAGAAGAAAGACTACAGAAAATCATCATATTATTTATTATTCTTGTTTGTTTACAAGTTTTGTTTTCATTATAGTTCATTATGATTGTGGGTGGTTAGTTATATAAATATATAGGTTAGTTGGTTTTGGGGTTCCCTCTGGTGCTTTATGTGTCAGTTTTTGGGGTGGTTGTTTTTCGTATGGTGAGCACACACATGTGTAATGTACCCACTATTGAGGCAGTGGACGTGACAGAAGTCTTAAAAGGTGTTGTATGGAATGTGTATGTGTTTGTGACTGTCTACCACCATTGGGAGCAATTTACATGTACAATGTATGTTGTCATTTGGCTGAATAAATTCTGTATTCTGTATTTTGTTAATAAAAATTAATATTACACTGTTCCAGCGATATTTTTATAGACAATCTAAAAGTCAAAACGATTCCACCACCAAAAAATACTAGGGGTCTTTCGGAACGGGTGAAAGTGAAAGTGATTGTGTGTTCGTTTCGTCCAACGAGAGGCACGCCGCTGATTCTTACGCCGCGTTACGAAACGAAACGAACGTGTTTCTGTGCGCTTTCGATTCCAGCACCTAGTTTCTTTGTGATTTTGATGCCTACGTAAGGCTTCTTCTAACAAATCATGATTTGACACGAATGTAACGATTAGGTTGAACTTTAAAGATGGATTAGTGCTCTAACATTGAAGATAATTTACATTCTAGCTTCGAGTTTTATTTTTGTCACATAAAACAGTTTTTGGACTGTTGATTGGTGATACAGAATAGATAGATTCTAGACAGCCATGACGGCATGAGGGTTTGGGCACTCTTTTCAGTAGCTCGTTTGAAAATACGTTTTAAGTCTGAGACCGAGTTTAGATCCCCATTATTACTTCTAAAATGGTTGAGTAATGTACCATATACAAATTCAAATCATTTTTGGACATTTTACAAACGATTTAATAACCAAAATGTACTCACGAACATTAGTTCGTGGAAAACCTGATTTCCACGAAGTTTTATTCGTTGTGGTAGGCAGACTTCGTGACCTTTCACCACGGGAAGTAAAAGCGTCACATAAATTGCTAACGTCACAACAATAAGTAGTCCCGATTCACATTCACTTTCACTTTCACCCGCTTCCGAAAGATCTCTACTGTCTATTATTCTGTTTTCATATTTCATAAACACTTCGTTATTTCAACGCAAGACTATCTTTCTTCAGCGTGGGATTCTAGTGTACGCGAGTTGGCAATCTCCTTGCATTCTGAACTTGACAATCTGAATCTTACGAGGCTACAATTTTCCTGTCAATTATTTTTATACTTGGATGAAAACAGTAATAGCTCTCCTTCTTTCTTCAGTCCTTGTTTGGGTTCACGAGTTCCTATTAAGTTCTTATTTGTAAACTTGAGAGAACGAAGCATAAGATTCTATTCATTTTTTTAAGGTCCTTGCATATTTTACAATTTGTCTTTTTTTCTCACTGAAACTATTTTTAACGTTAGGTGATTCAATTCTTTAATTTTACGTCTGGTCGCTTCAAAGTTTCATTAAACAACTTAAACACTTATTTAAATGAATAAATAATTTTTAAAAAATCGTAACAATTTGTACAAACTCAGTGTTCACAATAATACTAACAATGCCAACAATAACCGAACTATACCAAATGTTTATATATATATATATATATATATATATATATATATATATATATATATATATATATATATATATATATATATATATATATATATATATATATATATATATATATATATATATTACCGGCAATGTGTGAAATCCCGCATTCCATAGAATGCCTAGATAAAGTATTGAATGCCTGCCTAGATAAAGTATAGAATGCCTGAAATATTATCTAGGCATTCTATACAATACCGGGATTTTACACATTGCCGGTTACATATATACAAGTATCATACTTATACATATATTAGAGAGAGAGACTCCTTATATATATAAAGATTCTTATATATAAAGATTAGAGAGAGAGAGAGAGAGAGAGAGAGAGAGAGAGAGAGAGAGAGAGAGAGAGAGAGAGAGAGAGAGAGAGAGAGAGAGAGATTCTATACTATCCTGAAACTTGTTTATATCAAACTTCGCCATTATTGTTCTCGCAAAAATATATTTTATAACTTAGCATCGGTGCATCACATATACGGTGCCGTCTTATCCGTGTGTTTTCAGGGTTTAGCCTCTCGTCCTAGGAGCTCAGACACCGTAAGCTCTTCAGGTCGTATGACACAGGAAGCGATTAAGGAAACACAGTCAGTTTTGGTCATACAAAAGAGGGTCTGGAAGGTGAGAGGAAGGTGAATGTGAGGGAGGAAAGAGGGTGCGCGTGCGGTTATTACGAGGTTGGGGTGTGAGGGGTAAGGGAAGAGAGAGTTGGGGGGGGGGGGCTGGGTGTCAGAGAGAGTAAGGCTGAGGCTGGAGTTGAGGATTAAAGAGGAGAGTGCAGTTAAGAAGGTAGACGATGTCGAAGGGTGGATTATGGACAGCACAAAATTGCAGCTAGAGGCTTTGTTGCACACTGCTAGCTTGAGAAGCCGCAGAAAGAGAAGAAAAAAAACAAGCAAGAAGAAAAAGAAGAAGACGAAGAAGAAGACAAGGCACAAAAGAACAGGAGGCGGGGAAGGGGGCGGCAGGGGAGGAAGAGGAGTAGAACGAAGGCGAAATAATAGGGAAGTAAATAGCAGAAAGGAAGAGAAGAGGATGTTAAACGAGAAAGAAGGTAAAACAAGAAGATAAGTGTACGTGGCGGAAAGAGGGACAAGAAGATAAAGCGAGAGACGGAGAGAGAGAGAGAGAGAGAGAGAGAGAGAGAGAGAGAGAGAGAGGGAGAGAGAGAGAGAGAGAGAGAGAGAGAGAGAGAGAGAGAGAGAGAATATTGGAGTTTAACGTCTACACCCACCATTGGCGATATGGCAGACGGGGATTACCATCCCAGGGAAAGAGAGGTAGGTACCTGAATCAATACTGAACCACTAGAGCAATCATACTGCTAAATGGACAGTGAAAATGGCCACTTTTTATATCGTCCACCACGGGATTCGAACCTGGGTCATCGGTGTGCAAGGCGAACCGTTGCGTTGAGAGAGAGGAGACAGACAAACAGTGATACAGAGAGAGAATGTGAAGAAGATATATACAAACTTACCTAAGTAGCGGAGCGTGATAAAAAGGGAGGTAAAAGAGAGGACCGTTGTTATATAACATCGATTTCATTGTTTTAAAATGTGTGTACTCACACATCATTAACACCAACGATGTTGATCTACGATTATGCCTACATCGGATTTCCCCTAGCTTTAATTGAAAGAAATCAAACAAACACAACAAGTTTTTAATTTCCGTGTAAAACACTTTAAAACCCGTTGCAATCAATACCTAATTTTCAAAGCTATAATTTCATCTTAATCGGCATCCCCATCACACATGCCATTGGACAGCGCGATGACCTGCTTACAGTGGTGAAAAAACGGAAACTCCGATGGTATGACCACGTCACCAGATCATCAGGTTTTGCAAAGACCATCCTGCAAGGCACTGTGCAAGGAGGTAGAAGAAGAGGGAGACCGAAAAAAAGGTGGGAGGACAACATTCGAGAATGGACTGGTTTGACACTGAGCGAAACAATCAGGGTTGCTGAGGACAGGGAAAGATGGAGTACGCTGCTTAAAAGATCATCTGTGGTGCCCATACGACCTCCGAGTTACGGGATAGGATAGGATAGGATAGGACCATCGTCGCCATGGCAGTCATCATCCACGTCGTAACTGCCATCATCATCTTCATCATAATCCTCAGCAGCCATAGCAGCAGCAACAACAGCAGAAACAGCAGCAGTACCATCATCATCCCCATTTCCATCATCATCATCATCATCATCATCATCATCATCATCATCATCATCATCATCATCATCATCATCATCATCATCATTTTTGTCGTCATCGTCATCATCCTCACTATTGCCACTCCCACCATTATACCACCATTGCTTCAAGAAGCAAGTATACATCAACGACGTTCTCGTCATCATCATCATTAGTAGTAGTAATTGTGACGGTGGGTTCTATTGTTGCTGGGTTCTGCACAATGGAATGCTATTACCGACTCGTCGTTCGTTGGCGGGGATCGGCTAGTTAGATCGCCCTATGACTAATCCTAATACTTTTATTTTTGGGGCCGGTCTGTGTGAGGATGGGGTTACAGAGATAGGGAGAAAAGTGTAAAAGATTCACTGGCAAACTAGCTCTCGCACGGCTGTGAATTATAGGTAGTCCAGCCACTTGTTAACAGTAAACATCACACATTTATTTCCTCTACTCTATACTTACTTTTCTAAGCACTACAATAACTTAAATGTCCAAAACGTAATATAGCCAGGATTAACTTAACAGTCCAAAATTCACATCGAGTGGTTCGGAGAATGGGTAGATCTTTGATGGATCTCTTCTGCTACTGTTCTCGATACTTGCTACTGTGTCATCCCTGGGCTTAGTTCTTGTTTCGCCTAATGTTCTTTTTTCAAGAGGAGTGGACTACTGCACGGTCCCTATAGATCAGTGTTCGTGCACTTATTCTAGAGCACTTAGCTGGAACATCGAGGTGCGGTGCTGCTTTCTCCTCGTCTCGTTTGTTGACTTCTGAGTTATGGGAGCTCAGTGCTCGCTGCTCAAGTGAAGGCCGTGTGTCAGGGTTGACTCTCAATGGGGTCTATCTCCTGCCGCGGACCAAGCCTGCTCTTCTGCAAAACATAAGACGAGTTTATGCAACGCCTTGCTTACAAAGGCAGTGCAGAGCGTCTTACTGTTGGCAGAAACAGCCCTCAGCGAGATCGTCTCCACTTATACAGATAAGCGACGAACAATCTTCTAATTCCGTGGTCCACTGGAATCTCCAACATAATTCCTATATATACATCATGGCTAAAATAAAAACAGGGAGAAGTAATTAATAATATACACCTTCTCCGGTACAGCCACTGGTCTGCAATGTGAGAAACAACAGTGGGTCCGTAGAGCTACGTCGTGGTTTCAAAAACCGGTCGCGTGGGTCTGCCACGTGGTCAAGCAAAGTTTTACCAACATTCACAATTATAAAACATGGCAAGACTTCACAAGCATAATCCAACAATAATATCAATAAACCGCAGTGAAACAAAAGATCGATCATTGACCTTTTTGACAATGTCATGCTATGGCTATACTGCGATGAATGGATTTCACCCGTCACCTGCATAGTCTTCTGAGAGAGGACTTTCAGCGCGTTCGTCCTTCTCGGGTGCGTTTAAAACAAAGACTGACGTTCCTTAACGGAGTGGCAAGCTAAAGCCCATGATATCCCATAAACCTTAGCGCCCTCGCGGGGACTGATAGATATAGGTCAGCTGGATTATGTCACGACCTACCTAGTGAAAATTTTCCCTACACATGCTTAGAACAAAACTAACTTTTGTCGTCTGCTAGGCATCGAATTTAAGTTACAAAGGCCAAAGAAGGATGAACTATTAGAGCCGTGAAGCCTTACTGCAGTGTCCAAACTAGCCTCTTGTGTAAGTAATTTCACAAGCCTTTTGAATAAATCCAACTTATTTTCTGTTATTAAATTATTTTGAAATGTAATTAAATATTATCGTACAAAGAACAATCAAAGAAATTAAATTCCGAAAAGACAACCAACAAACAACAAAACTTTTAAAAAGCAGGCAAAAGATAACCTAAAAAAATGAAAGAAGCGAAAAAAGAAAACTTAATAAAAATAAAATGTCGGGAAAAAAAGATTCTTTAGCAGTTTGCAATCACAAAAATCGAGGCAATCAGAAACTGCGAAGGGCAAAATAATGGGAAAAGAAATCTCCAAGAAAAGACATTAAAAAAGACGCAGAAGAAGAAAAAGAAAAGAAAGATGTAAAAGATGCATTTAAAAAAAGGATGGAAAGAAACAAAAAACTATAAGACACACACACACACACACACACACACACACACACACACACAAACACACAACCCCCCCCCCCACACACACACACAAAGGAGAAAGAAACGAACATGAAGATTAACTGCTATGGGCATATGTCAGAAGGGATTTCGTGGCTGGTGCAACCAAGTTGTGTAATTCGCTTCCCCACTTCTCACTGGATATATTAAACAACTTGAGGGGCAATTTCTGGTTTTGAGGTTGCTTCTTCTTGGTAGCGCCTGTTATGAAGCATGAAGAATTTACGCACATAAACAAAAAAGCTTTGAAACCCAGATTGATGTCTCGCTTTCTTCTTTTATGCTGGGAGTATTGACAGTTAAAAGTAGCGCTTTCCCGTTTTAAACGATTTCTTCCCCGTTTTATTTATAGAGTGGGAAGGGATTTTGCAAACGACATATAGGTCTAATAATAACTCCTTTCTTTCTTTTCTATGCATATATGAATATTTTCAACCACACTTGCTTGTTTCTGTGGCGGTTTCTTTGCGGTAGGGATTTATATGAGGGTGTTAAATATGGAAACAAGGCTTTGAAAACAAACTGCGCCCTCCATCTGCACTGGTGGATGCATACGAACAGGATTAAGCGACAGTTCAGCTTGTGGTGCTGTATAATATCTTCTCGGTAGCGATTTCTCTACCCCTTGGGGTCATGAGCAATCTTGCCACTGTAGATTGTTCAAACCTATAAAGGGAACAGTGAAAGCCACAGTTGAAAACCTGTCTTTCCTTTATAGGAAAGACGCTTCACTGCGGCAACAGTACCCCCGTTGGAGTGCCGGGGGTTTTCAGTATAAATAGTATCCCCACTTTATGGAAATTTAGTGCTTTAAATTCCCACTGTCGCTGTCTTCCTCATTTACTCTTTCCTATTCTTGCTCTGTCCTTCACTCTGCTATACTATCTTCTTCTTCGCTAGATCAATGACCTACCTTTTTTCTTGAAAACTCTTCCTGGACAAGACTCCTTGTTTGTGTATGAGGTCTGTTGGATCAGCTTGGGAGTGTTGGACGCTTTCTGCCGGGTGGTCACTAGGGCTTCCTATGAATGTACTATTTAGCACTATAGGCATTTTATATGTGTTTGGTTGATGATTTATAATGATGTTTGTATTCTATTTTGTTTTTGTAACCGGGGTGTTCGCGTAGTTGAGGTCAACCCTCAGCCGTCCCCCGCGTGGGATGTCTTTATTGTAAAGTGACTGGCCGGTGGAGGGCGTTCAATTTTCCCACTGGGGTTGTTTCAGCAGATCTTTTATGCGGATCGGGGGTTGTCCGGTCCTGATTTGGCTCGGAAGAGTCCGCTGGACCTAAAGCAACAATAAATCAATCAATCAATCAAAGCGATTTCTCTGAGGTGTACAACATTTTGACGAATTGGAAAATAATACTTAAAAATGTCGTTCCTCTACAATAACTATATTAACCATATATAGTTTAAAATTGTTTCATGCGTTTTCAATGTCTAAAATCGCCCAAGTGTTTGAACAGATATTATGTGCTAGATAGAAAGATAGAGATAGACATAGATGTATAGACAGATTGATCAGTTCATTGATTGTTTTGAATTTTTGATTGATTGGTTGTCGAGTTATTGATTGACTAGTTTGTTTAGCGCCTGATTAATTTTTGTCCTAAGATTTACTTTTCACATTTCCTTTCTTCTCGGGAGGAGGTAAAAAAATGTGTTTTAACATAACACGTTGCTTTTTAAGTCTATTTCTTATCCGAGGCACATTAAAGGGATATAGACAATTTAAACTACCCACTCACAGCTTCTAAGGCTATCTCTTCTCGGTAGCGACTTTTATAGGACGGACTGGATGGTCAAAATAGAAAGAGAAGTCTGAAAACTATGGACGAGACTGGAATTGCAATATCTTCTTGCGCCTCTTTTTTAACGCCGTCGGATATCAATAGGTTTTGCTGGTATGAAGAAAGAAAGAAAGAAAGAAACGAGAAAGAAGAATAAGAACAAGAAGATGAACGAGAAGAAGAAGAAGAAGAAGAAGAAGAAGAAGTTGTTGTTGTTGAATCAATTTTTATTCATCAGATTAAAATAAGACTAGTTGAACTGATAGAAGAAGAAGAAGAAGAAGAAGAAGAAGAAGAAGAAGAAGAAGAAGAAGAAGAAGAAGAAGAAGAAGAAGAAAGAATGAAAATAAACAGAGAAGAACACAAGGAAGAAAAAGATGAAAAAATAAGAAATTGTACGAAGAAGCAGAACGCAGTTGGTTCCGTGACGCATTGAGAGTTTAGCGATAACTTTGCAGCCAGGATAGGCAGTGGTTTCGCAGCCCGTTGGCGGCTGGAGTACCGAAACAAAACAAAACAATAACATTACCCTGAAACATTACATGATTATTGCTTTAGGTCCGGCGGACTCTTCCGAGCCAAATCAGGACCGGACAACCCCTGATCCGCATAAAAGATCTGCTGAAACAACCCTAGTGGTAAAACCGAAAGCTCTCCACCAGCCAGTCACTTTACAATAATGAAATCCCACGCAGGGGACGGCTGAGGCTTCACCCCAACTTATCGAACCCCCGTTTACAAAAACAAAATAGAAAACAAACATCATTATAAATTATCAACAAAACACATACATATAAAATGCCTACATTGCTAAATATTGACATCATAGGAAGCCCTAGTGACTACCTGGCAGAAAGCGTCCAATATTCCCAAGCTGATCCAACAGACCTTACACACAAATAAGGAGTCTTGTCCCGGAAGAGTTTTCAAGAAAAAAGGTAGGTGACTGGTCTAGCGAAGAAGAAGATAGTATAGCAGATTGATAGAACAGAGCAGGAATGAGAAAGAACAAATGAGAAAGACAGCGACAGTGGGAATTTAAAGCACTAAATTTCCAGAAAGTGGGGATACTATTTATACTGAAACCCCCGGCACCACAACATGGGGTACCCTGAAACACAGTTAGCTCAGTGATGTACTCAAAGGCAAAACAATTGATGCAGTGAATGTCAAGCGATAACATTGCATCCTGTACAGTACAGCAGTGGTTCGAAGCCCTTTGACGTCCTGCATGAATCAAAAAATAATTACATGACACTTCGACATTGCGCTCCTACTCCTTAGAATGAGAGTATAAACCGAGGTCTAGTCTCTACACTCTGGCATTCCACGTATACACCCCGCACACACAAAGTCTTTTCGTCGTCGATTCTCAAACCCCTGTAACACTAGCAACGATCGGCCTGTTTTACTACAAGGTCTAGTCTATGCACTCATACATTCCATCTCATTGACTTTAAAGATCCTGACGCTCATGTCCTAGACGGGTGAGTGTCGGCTACACAAATACACCCCGCACAGGCTCTTCGTCGACGATCCCCCATCCCCTGTAACAGTAGCAACGATCGGCCTATTTACTAAAAACAGAAGAATAAAAACAGGAACAAAAGAAGAACTATTGCAAGAAGCTGTTTTTATTGGAAACATGACATGAAAGACCAGAGAAAGTGAGAGTTAGAGAGGGAGAGAGAGAGAGGGGAGAGAGAGAGAGAGAGAGAGAGAGAGAGAGAGAGAGAGAGAGAGAGAGAGAGAGGATGGACAAGAACAAGAAAAACGTCAACAACAATATAAAAAAATCAAGAGAAAGAAGGACAAAACCACGGAGAAGAAAAAACGAGAACAAAGACAAGAAGAAAATCAAACCCCAAGAAAGAAAGAAAAGGAATACAACACCAGATGGGGGGAAAAAAGTCAATCAATTCAGAAATGCAATTGGGACATGAAATGGAATCGAAGAATACAGTCAAGTGTGGCGAAGGAAAACCCAACAAGGAGTAATCTAGAATTGCAAATTGTGCAATTTTAATGCAAACTGCTGACCCCCATGTTCCAAAGTGCGGTCTTTGATGACAGGTTCACTTCGTTCCCCTTCCCCCTCCACCCTACATTCTATTAGTTTGCTAACCTCATTTTAAAAAATGGTAACAATGGCGCCAGCTTACTTGTAAAATCCACTAAGGATGAAACTGGAGTAAGCTATAATAATTTCTGAAGAATATATATATATATATATATATATATATATATATCAAGGTAGGAATAGAACGGCAATGCGGATAAGATAAGACGGCGAGTGTGGATGTGTACTGAGGAGAAGAGGAAGATGAAAGGGAGGGACGGGGGGGGGGGGGAAGAAGAAGTAGAAGAGAGGAAGAGAGAGAGGGAGAGAGGGGGGGGGGGGGAGGATAGAGCAGAAGAAGTAAACTGTAAACATTGTTATAATTTTATAATAGTTATAATTTATTGGAAACTTGGTAAATGCATTGATTATAGTTCAGTTGCAAGCAAGACGGCCCGAATCGCTAGTGTGTATGATAGATTTTAGATACCGGAACACATTCCTTGTCACCTAAGTTGTAGAAATTCGGTTCGCGATAGCTTTTGGATTCCGGTACAGTCCTTGTCACCTATGTTGTAGGAATTAGGACCGCTTTCTTATCAGACCACAGCAAGTACTCGCAGATGTGTATTGGGCAGCCATCAAGTCAAAGGGAGAGTCACCAACAAACTCCCCCCCCCTCCCTCCCTCCCTCTCTCGTCAATTTGAACATGCACCTGATCACATGCGTAGCAGATTGTAAATGCGGAGACGGTCGAGGATTATATCTACGTCCTTTTATCATTTGACAGTGTTTGGCCTGTTATCTAGCATAATGCTATTTCTGCGTCTTTTGGGCTTTTGTCCACAACAACAAAAAACCCTGTTATTTCCTTTCTGTATTTATTTTTCTTTAAAATATTAATTTGTACCTTATAGTTTGAAAATGTATTACCATTTCATCAACGTTATTTGCAGTAAACCGCATGCCACGAGAAAGAACAGTATTTTTGTTGCTTTTTTCTTCTTCTCTATTTCCGGTTTTCCACTGGTTGGTTTGTATATCAGACATTGGTGTTTGGATTATTTCCAACTAATTGATTTATTTGCATTTGCATTAATTAGGGTGTTGTTGTTGCGTATAGGTTACTACTTTTCTACTACACGTTATGAAACAATGTGTACTCCGCTATGTAAAAACGGTGTGGAGAATGAAATTCATTTCTTACTATTTTGCCCTTTTCTAGTAAATCTTAGAAAGAAGCTAATATCTATAAAATTCCTTAGAAATCCAAGTTTATTCCGTTTTCAATTGCTAATGTCATCAAAACAACCTCATATTGTTAAAAACCATCATCTGTCTACCAACAACTTGTTCTGCCCGTTCCAGTCTGCCTATCGTCCTGATCACTCCACTGAATTAGCTCTTCTTCACATCGTGAATGACCTCCTCTCTGCCACTGACTCCGGTAAAATCTCTTTGTTGACCCTTCTCGATCTCTCAGCCGCTTTTGACACAATCGATCACTCCATCCTCCTTCAGCGTCTCCAGAACTCTTTTGGAATAAAAGACAGCGCCCTCAGCTGGTTCCGCTCTTACCTAACTGATCGCTTTCAATCTGTCTGCATCAACAACCACCTCACTGAACCGTCCAGACTTGACTTCGGTGTTCCTCAGGGGTCAGTTCTAGGGCCTGTTCTTTTTACCCTTTACACATCTCCTCTGTCTCACGTCATCCGAAACCACGACACTTTCCACCATTTCTACGCAGATGACACACAGCTAAACAACAGTCACACTCCTCAAAACCTTCCATCCATTCTGATCAAAACTTCTGAATGCTTTGAAGATATTTCTAACTGGATGACAGTCAACAAGCTCCAACTCAATGCAAACAAAACTGAAGTCATGCTCACAGGTACTAAGCACAACCTGTCTTCTTCCTCTGTAGACACTGTCACTCTTGGCCAGACCACTCTTCCTATGTCATCTTCTGTCAAAAACCTTGGTGTCCATTTTGACAACACCCTCTCCATGTCAGAATTCATACGCAAAACCTGTCAAACATGCAACTTTCATCTCCGTAGAATAGGCCTTGTCCGCAAACATCTGACCACTGACGCTACTGTCAAACTCATTTCCTCTCTTGTTTTGTCACGCTTAGACTACTGTAACTCTCTCCTGGCTGGACTTCCTTCTTCTTCTATTTATCTGCTCCAACGTGTTCAGAACTCAGCTGCACGTCTGGTTCTCAAAAGGTAAAAATCTGATCATATCACTCCCCTTTTACATTCACTCCACTGGCTTCCAGTGTCCCATAGAATTACCTACAAAATCGCTATTTTTTTTACAAGAGCGTCCATGACTTAGCCCCTTCTTACCTCACCCAGAACATTCAATTCTATAAGCCTTCTAGAAATCTTCGTTCTTCCTCTGACACCCTCATGCTCCACATACCCCGCTACAAACTCTCCTCTGCTGGCCGTCGATCTTTCTCAGTACTTGGCCCTTTAACTTGGAACTCTCTTCACCTCTCTCTTCGCAGCTCTCCAAACATAGCTACTTTTAAATCCAACTTGAAAACTCATCTCTTCCTTAAATGTTTCTGATCTTGCCTCCCATCATCATCGTCCACCCACCCCATCACCCATCCTTAGCTCTCCCATCCTCCCTCCCTACCTCGTCTCTTATTCGTTAGCAAGTGTCTGATTTTATTTTGTATGAAGCCGGATGTTTAGAATGAATGCGTGAGTACTGCGCTTTGAACCGATATTGTTCATTGAGAAAAAGCGCTATATAAATATCCTTATTATTATTATTATTATTATTATTATTATTATTATTATTATTATTATTATTATTATTATTATTATTATTATTATTATTAAAAATGTATGTGTTTACTTGTATCATGCTTTTAAAATTCGGGAAATTGCGTTATCCTGATTGTTTATATATATATATATGCGATGTCATGGAAAATTACCCCCTTTCTAATGGGGATGTGGCCCTATTGAAATACATAAATTTCAAATGTCAAATTTCTCTCTCCCGTAGTTCTTAATAATAATAATAATACAGTACATTTGTATCGCGCGGTACCTCGCAAACGGTAAGGAATGCGAGCTCGCCGCGCTTGACAACACACGTGCAATCACACACACACACACACCTACACACACACACCTACACAGAAACACACACACACACAGAACAGGTATACAGTTATCGAATGGTTAAATAATTACAGTAAAAACATAGCCATGCAAAGCAAAAGATAATATGAATACCAAGAACCGAGCCGGTGCCGCCACCATCCATGAACAGATGACGTGACTTGGTAAAAGATTGCATATGGGGATGGAAGGGAGGGGGAGTGAAAATTACTGAGTTTGCGTGTTAAAAAGGTGGGTCTTTAATTGGCGCTTGAAGGAAGAAAGTGATGGAGCATGTCGGAGTTGCATCGGTAGTGAGTTCCAGGCAGTTGCAGCAGAGAAAGAGAAAGATCGTTCACCATAGGTCTTTGAGTGAACACGGGGGATAGAAAGCAGTCTTGTATCAGAAGAAGAGCGGAGTTGTCTTGCAGGAGAGTAGACAGAGAGAAGGTCAGTAAAGTTCTTCTTGTAGGAAGAACAAGTTTACCCTTGCAAAATAAAATTGTTATCTTCTCTCTCTCTCTCTCTCTCTCTCTCTCTCTCTCTCTCTCTCTCTCTCTCTCTCTCTCTCTCTCTCTCTCTCTCTCTCTCTCTCTCTCTCTCTCTCTCTCATGGCCTTTGCCCCAAGCTTGTAGACTTACTTTTTGAACTGTATATATTATATTCACTCAAATTCTCCCTTTCTATGAATGTATTACTATTGTTCTCTTTAACTCCCTTTAGCACAAAAACGTTTCTGAGCGTCTGAATGTGCACGTGCGAGCTAGCGTGGAAGAGGGTTGGGGTAAGGTGGAGGAGGAAGGTAGGTTGAGAAGGTGTGTGGGGGGGTGTTTCTTTGTCTCTCTCTCTTCTCCTCCTCTTCTCTCTCTCCCTCTCTCCTTCCCTTCCTTTCTCTTCTTCTTCTTCTTCTTCTTCTTCTTCTTCTTCTTCTTCTTCTTCTTCTTCTTCTTCTTCTTCTTCTTCTTCTTCTTCTTCTTCTTCTTCTTCTTCTTTTCTTCTCCTTATCTGTGATGTACATGCGTAAGTGCGTCTGTATTCTTATTGGAAGGACAATTTACATAGAAGCTATGGTTTATGTGTATTTGTATGCGTGTGCGTGCGCGAGCGCGACCTGTGTGTGTGCGTGCGTGTGTGTGTGTTTGTTTATGTGCGTGTGTGTGTGTGCCGTGTGATTGTGTAATACAGATCGAAAGGTTGTGGAAGAGGGAGCCGAAGGTCAACTGGAGGGGAAAAAAACACGGAAATATGTGGAGGATAGATGTTCGTTGCTGTGACGGTCTTTCGGAAGCCTAAGCGCACAAGGGACACTGAAAAATTACGGGGATCCGGAGGATAGCTATCTTGCCGTGCAGTGGCGACGTGAGGTAGCCTACCTTACTTAGATCGATATGTGGTCATCAAAAATCTATTGATCTCCATCTGACCTGTATCATTATCTTATATTTTATAGGCAGATACTTGAGCTTCCATTATGGTTCTTTGGGATGGGGTGGGGGAGGGGAGAAGAGTTACAGAACATAAGCTACAGGTGTGAAGGTGGCACACGGATGGACATGCAGGAGAAGGGAAAAATGGATGAACAAAGATTCAGCGCATCTGGGCTATAATGATACCGTATTTTGTATTCTAGAACATAGGCTACTATGAGTGAGACTGAGGCTTTATTCGTCTATGAAATTTACATAGAAATTTGCCTTTCGGCTGCACAAACATAGTAAATATAATGTAGAATATCTTTAAAAGAATGAAATGTACAAACAGCAAATAAATAAGTAGCGCAACGTATAAAATAAAATAAAACAACTACTATCCCACACCCCAAACATACTTGCGGTGTACACTCCCGCATTCACCCCTATACACCATCACAAACCAACGCCATCACGCACAATCACAAACCAATGCCATCACGCACAATCATAAACCAATGCCATCACGCACAATCATAAACTCACGCACAATCATAAACCAATGCCATCACGCACACTCATAAACCAATGCCATCACGCACAATCATAAACCAATGCCATCACGCACAAACACACAACCACAGGCGTGAACAAAACGTCGGCGTTTCTGGGCTATAATTATTATATTGATGCTGAATTATATTGTACGTTGGGTTTTACAATATCCCTTGGAAGCCATCTATTCCCAGCTGTAATGTTAGACAAGCACTTCATCTAACCTCCAACTAGTTTTTTTCACAATCCATACATCTAGAGAATTATCTTCAGCGAAGACTCTCTGGGGAGTTGTTGCTACATGTTATCCAGTTTATGAGCAATATTGATCTACCTCTTATCTTTCTATTGACCTTTCTATCTCATAATAAATATAATTATGAACCAGCATAACAAAGCATGTTTTTTTCACAATACATACCTCTAGACAATTATTTACAACGATGAATCTCTGGGGAGTTTTGTTACAGGGTATAAAATACATTGTAACAATCGATGCGCCCAAAGTCTGCAAGTTGGCGCCTTTGGGGGCTTGAGTTAGATCTTATTTCGGTCAGCGCCCTGAGCTGCAATTCTTGAACTGGAGAAACTCTAACTAAGAAAGATTAAGTAAACAACGGTAGGACATCCGATAAATAAATTTTGTAATACGCAGCATATACATCTGGTCTCTTTATGATCTTATAAAACACGCAACACAGCATATTTCACAATCCATAGGCTTACATCTAGAAAATTATATACCACGATGACGATGTCAGTTGTGTTACATGAGTTACATTGTAACAATTGTAGAACGGAACATTAAAATACATATTGTAATAATATACAGCTTTGTGATCATTCTATTTTATAATACAGCATTGAGCATACAGTCTGTAATTGTAATTTGAAAATAGCTCAATTTGAATATTATTAGTTATTAGAACAACACTTTACTAATATACTACTACTACTACTACTACTACTACTACTACTACTACTACTACTACTACTACTACTACTACTACTACTACTACTACTAATCAAGACTGTTGGAGAGAGTAGGCATCCTTGACGTACGCCGATTGTTGTTCTGAAACATGGCCTGATGGCGTTGTTGTGGAGGACTGCACTGGTATCCTTTTCATACAACTTTTTGATGACTTCAATAATGTTAGGGATGACGTTGTACACTCTCACGGTTGCCCACAGAGCTGCATGCTAGTTTCGGTCAAACGCTTTCTTGAAGTCTACAAACACAGGATATAGATGTTGTTGGTGCTGCAGGTATTTCTCGCCGATTATTCTGAGGTTGAAAATATGTTCAGTGGTGCTTCGCCCTGCCCTGAACCTTCTTTGTTCTTAAGCTATGATTTGTTCTGCTTGGGGTTTAAAACTGTAGAATATTATTTTCAGGAGGATCTTGCTGGGATGGTTGATGAGGCTGATGGTGCGGTAATTTTCACACTGCTGAAGGTTACCATTTTTGGGAAGAGTGATAACAAGCGACTGGGTCCATGGTATATGTTACTCCCCACTCTGCCTTATCTTGTTATAGATAATGGTGAGGGCATCAATCATCGCTTGTCCTCCTGCTTGAAGCAATTTTGCGAGTATGTTGTCCACTTCCGCCGACTTCCCCTTCTTCACTGCTGCCCAAGCTTCTTCTCGGAGAATTGGAAGGATTTCTTCTTCTTTTCTGTTCTAGGGACATGCTAGAACTGATGGGTCTCCATTTGATGTGTGGTTGTAAGGGTCCAAGTATCTATCCAAGACTCCTTGTTCTTCTGTAAGGCATATGCCAAACTTGCATTGGATTGTGGAGACCTTGTCTGTTTAACACTTGTCAGCCGCTTCGCAGTCTGGTAGGCCTTCTTGCTGTTGTTCTTGTTCAGACTGTTCTCTATTTACTGGTATTCTATCCAGTTCTCCTTTGCTGTGCGCATGCCTTTTGAATGTCATTGTTGATTTAATGGTAGGCTTCAGCTCCCTGTGAGGTGTTCTTTTTCTTTTTCATTTCTCTTCGTGTGTCACACAGGTCCAAAAGTTTAGCTGTGATCCACGGTTTCTTCTTTGGGCGGTGCTTGACAAGGATCTCAGTGGTAGCATCTGTCAGATCGCACAAACAATTGTTGCCCTGACAAGGTTGAAGCCCATTTGGAAAGACAGGACCATCAGTCTGCACTCCAAGGTAAGATTTTGTTGCGCTCCTTTGTCATCTCCATATTGCTATACGCTTGCGAAACATTGATCCTCTTAGCAGACCTACAACGAAGAATACAAAGCATGGAGACAAGGTGTTACAGAAGACTCCTGGGCATTTTCTATACCCAGCACACCATCAACGACGAAGTCCGACAGACCATCACACAAACCATTGGACAACAAGATGACATGCTCACAGTGGTGAAGAAACGGAAACTCCGATGGTATGACCACCTCACCAGAGCATCAGGCCTTGCAAAGACCATCCTGCAAGGCACGGTACAAGGAGGCAAAAGAAGAGGGAAACAGAAAAAGAGATGGAAGAACAACATTCGCGAATGGACTGGCTTGACACTGAACGAAGCTTTGAGGGTTGCTGAGGACAGAGGAAGACGGAGTTAGCTGGTTAAACGATCATCTGTGGTGCCCCAACGACCTTCGAGTTACGGTATAGGATAGGATAGGATAGGATAGGATAGGAAGTATCCATTCATAGCTGGGCGGACCAGATTGCGTTGTGTGCTGGTTTGGTCTTTTTTTGTGTCGTTAGATGGTTGCCTTTCAAAGCATTGTTCCCCATCCATGTATTAACAGGTCCCGACGTGCACGTTTTTCTTCGCCAAATATTATTTAGCGTGTGCCTAAACCACACACCTAGAAAATTATATGTAACGATGACTCACTGGGGCGTTGGGTTACATGGCATGACACGAGTTGCATTGTTACAACTTTAAGGCAATGAAATAAACGAGTATTGTAATTATATACAGGTTGTCCTCTAGCACTGTGCGATCTGCCTATCTCATATTACACATACCACAACATATTTCACAATATATAGCATACATCTAGAAAAGAAGCTACAGCAACGACTCTCTGGGGAGTCGTGGCGTCATGTCGGTCGTTCCCCACTACGGACCAATTATTTCTTCTCGTCTGCCAGGTCATCTATCTTCCTCCCATTGAAAACTTGACGGTGATCGTCTTCTATTATTCATGCCATTTTTTTGGTTAGTTCCAGATAACAGTCGAGAGTCAGAACGAGCCAAATGTCGGTCTGCTCGTCGGTCCGTTGAAAACCATATCTTCAGAATCACTGAACGGATTTTGACCAAACATCGTAGAAACATTAGCTAGGTTAGTGGCCTGCATCTCGTGCCATCATATTTGCTCTAACGCAAAGGTCAAGGTCACTGGAGTAATATTGTTTCTAAACATGTTTTGCTCAGTATCCCCCAAAATGGGTCAATCGATTTTGTTGACTGTTGGTATACAGGTACTTCACATTATGGGCCATCCTTCAGTACCAGTCCGATTGTCCGTCAGTCGGTTGGTCCTCACTCCGGATTTCACTGTTTTGTTCAAAACACACTTCTGGCTTATCTGATCATTGCACTTGGGTGTATTTTGTTTTAAAAATTACTTCTGCTAATCATGTTAGACCATTCGTATTTGTATTTTCTCAAAGGTCAAGGTCGTTGTGCTTAGACCATTTTCTAAACATGTTTTGCGCTGTATGTAAAAAAAAATTTTTTTTTACCCGATTTCGATAGCATTTTGCTGGCAGATAGTTCCGATGGTGGCATTTCGTACCATATTTTCCTCTTGTTTCGTGATAGGATAAAGCAGAGTTACAACACTGCCAAGAACCTGAACACTTCTGAAAATGCTTATTTTATCGGCTATGTATGCGGTAGGTAAAAGGTAAAGGTAGTCCCATAGCCTTGTGGCCGTAGGGGAGCGTCCCCCGTTGGGGTGCCGGGTGTTTCAGTATAAATAGTATCCCCACTTTCTGGAAATTTAGTGCTTTAAATTCCCACTGTCGCTGTCTTTCGCATTTGCTCTTTCTCATTCCTGCTCTGTTCTATCAATCTGCTATACTATTTTCTTCTTCGCTAGACCAGTCATCTACCTTTTTTCTTGAAAACTCTTCCAGGACAAGACTCATTTGTGTATGAGGTCTGTTGGATCAGCTTGGGAGTATTGGACGCTTTCTGCCAGGTGGTCACTAGGGCTTCCTATGATGTTATTATTTAGCAATGTAGGCATTTTATATGTATGTGTTTTGTTGAGAATTTATAATGATGTTTGTATTCTATTTTGTTTTTGTAAACGGGGGTTCGATAAATTAAAGTACAGCCTCAGCGTCCCTTGCGTGGGATGTCTTTATTGTAAAGTGACTGGCTGGTGGAGAGCTTTCAGTTTTACCACTAGGGTTGTTTCAGCAGATCTTTTATGCGGATCAGGGGTTGTCCGGTCCTGATTTGGCTCGGAAGAGTCCGCTGGACCTAAAGCAATAATAATGTGATGTGATGTAGGGGAGCGTGATGTTGGAGATCGCACTTATCTTGGGCCAGCGTAATGAGGGTGATGCCCATCTCTCTCCCTCGCTGCTTTACCTTCCCCACCCTTAAGAGAGTAGGTACTCAGTCACAGTTGAGTCAACTGGGGGCGTTGTTATTTGTCGCTTCACGTTTTGCGGTCACCCATCCAAGTGCTAACCGCACTGGACGGTGCTTAACTTGCGACACAGTAGCGAGTGCTCCAACCACTGCGCTATCCGACACCCCAATGTATGCAAGTGTCTGGACATACATTTGAATGGCTTTTCTCCGTTGGGGATTTTTTAAAAACCTGTATGCTTCCTCTTTCAACTTTTTTCCATGCTAAATCGGCTGCTTGATGTCAATGTTCGATTAGAATTTTAAAAGTGATGTTTGACGTCCGGAAAATTTAGCGAGGACGGGTAATTTCTTTCACACTTTCAGAAAGTTTCTTTTCTGTTTTGTTTTTTTCCTTCTATCTGTCAGCCTTAGTTCCACAATTTATGCTAGCAAAGTGCTGCTAATGTCTTTAGCACGCGGCCTTCGGGAGAACAATTTATATGGATTATTAAATTTGCATGCGCCTCGCGTCTGCAAGTGTTAATGAACTGTGAGAAAGTGTTTTTGCTGTGAAAACAACACTCTAATTAGCGCAATGCTGTGTTGTAAAATTAGCACGTGCCCAGCAGGGCGGGTTGAAATATTTGAGGGTTATTGGGGGTGTGAGTTACTAAGAGGCAGAGTTAGTATTATTAAACCGAATAATTAATTAACCGTAGGGTGTGTAGATGTGGGTGTGGGTATGTAGTGTTTGTTTGTTTGTGTGTGTGTGTGTGTGTGTGTGTGTGTGTGTTTAGAGAGCGCGTGTGAGCGCGCAAACGAGCGAACGTGAGGGAGGGAGAGACTGACTGAATGGTTTATTGCTTTAGGCCACACCCCTTTCGCTATTACATATAACGTATTTACATACAACATAAATAATAAATAAAAGAACGCCTAGACGCGTCGCGTGAATGAGAAAAAAACACCTCATACCAATAATAAATTCATACAATATATAAGAAAAAGAAATACTTAGTTAAATACTAAAGTAAAAATTAAACAAACAAACAAACAAAACAAAAACAAAAAGCCAAAAAAAATAAAATAAAAGAACATAAGTTTATATACTCATTTGAACCGCATTACGGACTTCCGTTAGTTTTCTTTTTCTTGATTTTCTTTGCATTGAGAGATAGAGAGAGAGAGAGAGAGAGAGAGAGAGAGGGAGGGAGGGAGAGAGAGAGAGAGCGAGACAGAGAGAGACAGAGAAATAGAGAGCTGTTCATGTACAAAAAGGACTGGGATTTTTAAACATCATTTCGTTAGATTTTAATTTGTTCTCAGGAGGTTGGTAGGTTCGTCTGTTGAAAGAGAGAGAGGGAGAGAGAGAGAGAGAGAGAGAGAGAGAGAGAGACTGTTTATTATTAGAAGCCACAAGAAATATTAGTACGTGCCAAATCTCTACTCGGTTGATCCAACGCTAGGACAATCTAGCTCATTGCAAATTGACTTTTTTGTCAATACCTTGGGATGTTTATATCAAACCTTTGAAGACGTATAGTCAATGTGTAGCAGGATCAGCTAGTGTCTCTCATTGGTAAAGCAGCCACAACAGAATAAGGGTATCAGACCGTCTGAACTCTTCGCAGGTTAGTTTGCTCCCTTTAACCACCTCTACCCCATCCAACCACCCTTTGTCCCCCTTCACCACCTCTCACCCCAATCCCCTTCTCGCGGTATTACATGAAGCACAGAACAGTATTCCTTGTGTTACAGTTCACCTAATCCATTTTCCGCCCAAACCGTCTTCATTTGTGTCGAATGTTCGTACACTAACCAAAATGAACCCAGAAAGGTGACACGTGCTTGTTAAAAACCAAATTTGACGGTGACGGCTAAAACGGGTTAAGGGCTGAAAGCGATTCGATTGACAGATAACGAATGGACAGTCGTCTGCTGACTTCTCCGTGAGTTTTCAATCAATCAACTGCTTCTCTAGGGACAGTAACTGCGTTACGGCCTTTTTTTCCACAAGAAACATTAGTACTTCAGGAATGGGAAGGGGGGGGGGGAGAGATGGAGAAGAAGGGATGAAGAGGACAGAGAGAGAGAGAGAGAGAGAGAGAGAGAGAGAGAGAGTAGGCTGAAATTCGGAATTGTGGGGGAGGATAAATGACTGAATGAATGCGAAGTGTCTGTCCTCGAAGTTCTGTTGGAATGTTCTCTATCCGTTCTATGTAGGGCTTGATGTTCCTACCCTTTCCCTGCGCTGTGGACGTACGAAGTACGTCCTCTCTCACTGCCTTGCAATGCTTATGGGACGCACTTGGTACGTCCAATTGCAACGCTCTGTTACTTTCGGTTCGCATAGCAGAAGAACAAGGAAAAGAGAGTAATTCAGTTACTTCTCTTGAAGCTCTTTCTTCTCTGAAAGCACGGAAAGCTTAGACCTATGTTTTCGATTGTCTGTCGCTGTTTTGCTCATCTTCATGCCAAACTAAAACTGACTCTTTGCCCAACTTTCCGTTTGCACCGCCGTTGCCTTCCTTCAGCGGTTCTCCACCGCTGATGCCCCTGCCACCTACCCAGTGTGACACCTTTCCCTCGTTGCATGTACTGTTTCCTACATCTGCCATAGAAGAAACTGACCTTTTGCCTTTATTTTATTGTTCTTCTTTCTTTCAGTCGTCTGCCTCTCAACCACAAACTGACTCACGCCTTCACTCCCCGTTAACCTGTTGAACTTTGTGTTATTGAGAAAACTTTAACTGCTTGTTTATTTAATTAATGCTCATTCTGTTTTGACTGATACCTATTGCTGATGGAATTCTGGATTTTGTTGTTGAACAATATTAACGTTTTTTGACCGAAACCTGGCTCAAACCTGTGGGAGACGAACCCATCATCCATTTGTTCACCCCTTCTGGTTTTTCGTTCTGTTCTTTCCCCCGGCCCTCCAGGAATGGGGGAATCAGCATCACTTACAGAAACTTCCTCCATTTCACTTTTCCACAACTGCTGCCCTTTGCCAACGACTCCTTCGAGCTCGTTGAGGCCACTCTTAATATTCATGGCCAAAACCATCTTTATCTGCATTGACCGTCCTCCTCTCAGTCCCCAAAACCAACTCAGACCCGCTATGTTTCATGAAGACTTTGAAGACTTTCTTGACCTTTACTCCTCCAATGGGCAAACTCATCATTCTCGACGACCTCAACAGTCATTTTGGTCAACCTGAACACTGAGAAACTAAACGCATCTGTCACGACCTCCACATCCATAGCCTTATACAATTTGTTTCTGAACCTACATACCCTCGCTCTGAGCACATCATCGACTGTGCAATCGCTAGACAGTCCGACAGCATTCTCTCTCATTATCATTGTATCACAAGATCTTGAGTCTGACCACTATGCTGTTCTCTGCTCTCTCTGTCTCTCTCCTCCTCAAAGGAAAAAAAACGCACAATCAACTGCCGCACCTTAAAAAAAAACATTGACGAGAAAACCTTCTCTTCTAAAGCTGTCCTTTTACTTTCTTCTGCTCCTCCTGAAAGTAAACCTGCTTCTTTCTTCTATACTAATCTCAGCCATCTCCTTGACAAACATGCTCCTTCTTCCTCCCGCCTAATCTCTGACCGTCCTTCTGCGCCGTGGTTCTCCCCAGAGATCAGCAAGGCCAAAAGGGAGCGGCGAAGAGCAGAGCGCATGTGGCGGTCTTCCAAACTTACAGTTCACAAACAGACCTATCAGAAGCGCAAGTGTGAGGTCCAAAAAGACATCTCTGCAGCTAAAATACATTACTACAACAGGAAGATTGAGAACTCTGCTTCTTCCAAATAATTATTTACACCGTTGAGTTTGTAAATCAACTAAACAAGCATGGTTGTGATAATGTATTTTATTTTGCCAGTCAGCAACAATATTGAAAAAAAAAAAGTTTTGCAAAAACTGAATTCCACACCTTCTTACAGACACACACATATTTTGTTTTCTTATTTACTCCTCTGTCTGTAGCAGAAATGAAATCTGTATTCAATTTTCTTTCATTGTATACATACTTTTATGGGTTTATTTTGAATAGTGTAAGATCTATAGCAAAAACAAATGCCATTTTTTTTAGCAAACAGCATGCAAATTAAGTTAGCAGCGAAAGAGTTAATTAATAGGTCTTGACTCTCGCTGACATTTTAAGCCTGTGCTATTTTAGTCTTGGCCACTTTCATGATGGAATTACACATGAATTGTAGAAGCATGAATTCAATACCACCAAAAGGTTCGTGGTCGTTTTCATGTATGAATTAACTTGTAAGCGATCTTGTCGCGATGAGGCTGGGAACACGCACTGAGTAAGTTTAGGAATGAGATTCCAGTCGTTAACATTAGCGTTTAGCGCGGCCTTCTGAGTCTCGGAGGCCGAGTGGCCCGGGCCCATCCGTCCTATTCACTTTGCAGTGTGCCGCATCAGACTACATGGTCCTATTCACAACTTTCCGGCACCTCTCATAAAAACTCGTGGGTATCGCCATTATAAATTAAAACGAGGTTATATGAAACCAAGTTCCGGTTTGGCTTGTTTTGCTTTTATCAAAGCTTGATGCGTGACTTTTAAATATGGCAAATTGCCGAAAACGACGATTGTTAGAGCCAGAAAACGAGTGGGATAAGTATAAAAACGGTGGAGGAAGTACATGCTCAGTGAAAGAATGCAAAAAACAATCGTAGAGGCCTGTATTTGTGGCGACTTCGGAGGTGCGTCGATCATCGACAGAAAGTGAAACAGGACCTGAAAACTCTTGTAGTTTTCCATAGCTTCGCCGTCGCAACCTTCACAAAACACGAAGTAACTGACTATGCTAGGCTAGCGTTGTGGCCAAGTGGGCTAACGCGGGACTAACTTGCCTTGTCCACAAGCCAGAAACCAATGGCGCCTGACAGGTGTGGGTTCGAGCCAGCATTTGGGCGTAATGTTTTTCCGAATATTTTTCAAAAATTCACAAATAATGTTAGGTAGGTAGGGTTTAGGCGCGCCACTGGCGATAGAAAGGGATAATAAACTGTAGCAAAAAAAATAAAAATATGTGAGGGTACGATACAGGTGGCCAGTGACACATGTTATTATTCTTGAATATTTGGAAATAACTCACTAAAACACGCGGAGGAAAAAAAACCGGAAGTATTTTTCATAGAGGGGATTCCCGTTGGTGCATAGGATAGCAGAAAAGTGTGAATAGGATGCTGGCTGCTGTCCTGTGACCAGCTTCTTTAGTGCCACTACTCCCGTTAGGGTGCCGCGGTTTTCTGTACAAACAGTAATTCCACTTTGTGGAAATTTCGTGCTTTAGATTACCACTGTTTCTGTCGTTCTCAGCTGCTATTTCTCGCTCCTAATCTGTTCTATCAATCTGCTATCTTCTATCTTCTTCAGTTACCTACCCCTTTTCTTGAAAACTCTCCCAAAACTCCTCGTCTGTTTTTGGGTTCTTTTGGGTCAACTTGGGGACTCCTTTGGGTTGGTTGAGATCACTAATCACTAGTTGTTTTTTTATGTTATTATTATTTAGCAAAATAGCCATTTTTAATGTGTGTGTTTTTTTTATAAATATTTTATAATAATGTTTATATTCTGTTTTATTTTTGTAAACGGGGGTTGAGTAAATTAGAGTACAGCCTCAGCGTCTCCTGCTTGGGATGCCTTTATCTTAAAGTGACCGGCTGGTGGAGTCCCTTCAGTGTCACCATGAGGGTTGTTTCAGCAGATCTTTTATGCGGATCGGGTAGTCCTCTTTCAAACCAAGTTGTGGTCCTGATTATTATTATTATTATTATTATTATTATTATTATTATTATTATTATTATTATTATTATTATTATTATTATTATTATTATTGTTGTTGTTGTCGTTTAATTCTGGTCCTGATTTGGCTCGGAAGAGTCCGCTGGACCTAAAGCATTAACCTTGTATTGTATTGTATTGTCGTTTAATTCATTGAAAAATATATAGAAACAAATTGCTTCCCTTTGATTTTCTAGCGTTGCAGAGGACAATGACAATTCTGCCACGATCTGGTCCAAACTTGACTGATCTAGAGAGAGAGAGAGAGAGAGAGAGAGAGAGAGAGAGAGAGAGAGAGAAGAGAGAGAGAGAGAGAGAGAGAGAGAGAGAGAGAGAGAGCGCACAATAATTGGTAATGTGCAACTAAATTGATGATATAGCTAAAATAGTGAACGATATTCAGGGGCACGAAAAAAACTTCGCCCTGCTTCTTGGCGCATATGATTAATCTGGTCAAAACAGGATCAGTCTGGCGCACTAGTCTTCCATACAAACAGATTGTGGCAAAGAGGGAAGGGAGTTTACCACGAATACATAGGGAGTGACAAAGATATGGAGGTTGAGGTTGGGGGTTTTGAGGGCTGGGAGAAGGGGAAAAAGAGAAGAAGAAGAAGAAGAGAGAGAGATAGGCCAGCCACTATATTTAAAATTTGTCACAATCACTGGTCACTAGAACCGAAGGTTATTTCGCTTCCGTTCTTCTCAAGGACAATGATAAAACCGGTTAAACAAACTTGATCAAGCTGATGCATAGAAATCACTAAGACACCACACTGCCGGAATAACAAATAAATTAATGGTAAACGTGCAACACACTGATTACATCTCTTCATAACCTGTTACAAAGGGTCCATTGGTATAATTTATGTCTTTTGAATCACAGGCGGCGGAAGCTGCTCAGGATTGGGGGGGCACCACACATTTTATTCACTGACATCAGGACCGGACCTTGGAAAAGTCGAGGGGGAGGTTAGAGATTTAGCGAAGGCGCGAAGCGCCGAGCCTTCTAGGGGGGCCCGGGGGCATGCTCCCCCGGAAATTTTTTTTTTCAAGGATGCAAAATGGTGCAATCTGGTGCAATCTGAACCTTGAAAAAGCCATTTGTGATGGTCTGGGACTTTGAGCTTTTTGAACAATTGAACTGACAAACTCTGGGGTACAAAAATTATCCTCTGCCCCACCCTTTAAAAAAAAAAAACACACCACACACAAACATTTATTTATCAGCAGAGATGTTTTGTATACTATTATTATTCACTACTTTTTGTTGATCGTTAACGGTATAAAGCTTTACCTTGTAGTTTATGAACATCACCGCCCTGCTTTCATTTAATTCAGTCTTGCTGCACTAGGTTCCTCGGCATTAGTACCATTTGTGAATTGTATCTTCTGGCAAAACAGTTCACTGCCTCTTTGAAGTCAATATCAACATCCCTGTGCACTTTCAGTAAAGCAAGTCCATTGAGTCTCTGTTGCCCCATTGTAGAGCGCAGGTAGTTTTTCAGGTTGCGCAACTAACTGACTGAACGCTCACACTCGGCAGTAGTGTCAGGCAGGGTGCAAAGGTTCTTTAGCATGATGAACAGGTTGGGATAAAAATCCCTGTCACAATGTTTCAGTGCTTCTGATGCCGTGGATGGGATGATAGCTGTCGCATTCTCAGCAGCACTTCGCCATTTGCAAACCCACCGTTGGTATTCTGTCAAGGGTAGCGTTGTCTAGTAGGTCAGACTCCCACAACATTGCCAGTGTCTTCACCCCTTCTGGAACCTGCATGAAACCATCCTGGTTGTCTATTAAAGTGCTTGGCACCAGACAGAGACCATCAACTGCTAGGCCAGCATTTTTGAACCTCGAGTCCAATTCGGTTGACAGGTGTTCCAAGAAAGGAATGGCAATGCTAATCTTGAAATATTCTTCTGGAGTGGCCGTAGATTGGTTGTTACGGAGAGTCTGTCGGGATGTTTGACGAGGAACAATAACACCAGTTGTCAAAGCATTTGCCATTTTGCTGACTTCACCAAACCAGGCAACGAACGCTGTGTCGACATCTCTTCTAATAGAAGACATGCAGTTACTGACCTCTTTGATTTCCCAGTAGGCATCGACAACATCTTTTGTCCTTTTCTGCAGCTTCACTGTCAAGGGTTTCCATTTCAACGATGTTTTTGGACGATTCAGCGATGGTCGTTTCAATGGATGTTCGTTACAACGAATTGTCATAATTATCAACTTAACATCTTAATTAATATTTCTAAAAAGTCGTTTTGGGTGGATTAGGGCAGTACAGTATCAAGGTGAAGGTGCTGGAAGAGGCTTGCGGCCAGAACAAGAAAATATGGCTGCATTTACTAATTTAGGCTCAGGGGTTGGGCTACTTGGTCGTTTCAACGGGAAAACGCTTTGGACGTTTCAACGGATCCCTTGAAATGGATTTCCGTTGAATTGACTATAAATAACTCTTTGTACGTTGGACCAAAAGTGACTAAAAACTGCAATGTTTTAAAAACAATTTTTAAAAAATTGAAACTCTTTGCATTTAAAAAAATTCAATTTTTTTTAAATTTGGAGGGGGGGTCAGAACCCAGGTATCCCCCCCCCCCTCTGGGTCCGGCCCTGGACATTTACTCCAAATAATTTGAACTATTTTCATAGACACTATGTGAGAGAGAGAAAAAAGATATATCATATATTTCTACAACTGTGCATATAAGAGAGAGAGAGAGAGAGAGAGAGAGAGAGAGAGAGAGAGAGAGAGAGAGAGAGAAAGGAGGGGGGGAGGGTAGAGAGAAAGGGGGAAAAACTGACCTGGCAATGTTGATCCATCACAGTAACAAAAACAGCAGTCATGCATGTCATTTAGCATGGGAAATTACACCGTTAATTTTTCACAGTATGCCTGATGGCGTTCATTTGTATTGATAAATTCGTAAGCAGTTTGCGCTAGGTCTAGTTGATCTACTTTGTCTTTGAACACATGCATTATAAGACATTTATTTAGTCGCTCCTGCGTCATCGTTGCCCGAAGGTATGTTTTTACCCGCTTTAGGGCTGAAAAACTGCGTTCAGCCGTTGCAGTTGTGGTTGGGATGGTGAAGTACAGTCTGAGAAGTTTATCCACTTCACTCAGCATCCGTCGCACAGTGTCAGAAGCTTTCAGTTCATCCGGCAGTGCTTGGAAGATGGTGATCCTAGAGTTAGCCGCCTCCTGGTGTCACCCGGTGCATGTGGGAGGATTCTTGCTGAGTTTTGAGTCTGTCCAAGTCGATGTCAGCGGAATACGTATCTTTGATTTCTTGAGGAATTTTTGGTCTCTTCCCTGCTGCTCCATCACTTAGAAGAACTAAAATTTTCCTTGGTAAGTCGAGAGCTATTTGATCAAACCGGTTCTTTAAATGTTCGTTGGTGTTGTCAATGGCCTCACAGTTTTGCTGTCTGTAGTCAGCAGATGGACAAGAGTAGCTGTGACCCTGTGAGCCATCGCCCAGTCTTCGTGGAGGCTGCTTCTGTGTAGGAACGCAGGGCTCATCACACAAATTTGCAGCTTTCGTTGTGATGTCAGCAAAAAATGTTTCATAACAATCTTCATGCCGCATGCTTTCCAGTGTTCTCAGACAAATGTCAGCAGCGTTTACTGCGTCATCACAAGTCGTTTGTTTTCTTTCAAGAACTGTTGCCAACTCTTCAGTCACAGCAAGGATCTCATCTTTGAATCTTTTTGCAACTCCTGACACATGACCCTGAAAATTACTACAGTTTTGCACTGGCAAGTCAAGTCTGATCAAGCAGTCCTTCAGTGCTTTGAAAATGGTCTCAGCACAGATATTGTTAACTTGCATCAGTCCAGAGAAAGGGGAAAAATATTGGTTTGAACCTCCAAATAATGTTTTTTGAGGGGCTGAATATTGGGGGGGCAAATGTATAGGTTTGCCCCCCCAATATTTTTCTGGAGGGGGCCAGTGCCCCCCTTGCCCCCCCGCTTCCGCCGCCTGTGTGAATACCCTAGAAATAGCGTAAATTTGGGATATTTCTATTTTCGTCGACTTTTAAACATCATTATTGATTAATCATAAACATGAAAAAAGAAAGAAAAAAAAAGAAGAGCGACAGAATACATCCATTTATAGAAAATGATAATGGTGGCCCATTTACAGGATGCACATCTAAGACAAATTTAGCCAAGGGGAAAATGGCATTGATGCAATGATTGTTACATCATTACTTGCATCACCTAGGCGCTCGTTTCTAGCGTCCTCTCTATAGAAGGCGTCTCTCTCAGTACTTTTATATTAAACTCCTCTCAGCGAAAATCGTATTTCATTGCATTTTTCTAATCTATCTCAAAGATTTCTGCCCGAAAGAAGGCAACTCAATCGATTCAGCAGTGATTAATGCAAACATCCAAAGTAATGAATATGCGCAGTCTAGCCCATTCAATTTCCGTAACATTGTAAAAAAAAAAAAAAAAAAAATTTATTTGCCCGTTTATTCTGATCACTGGTGGAATGTAGAAGGTGTATGCCTGCAAATATTACAGTTGCCGAGACATATAGGTTATTAGGGCTATTCAAGGGAACTTATTACGCAAAGCGCATCACGGCTATTACCAAAGATACTAGTTACACTGGAACGAGCTACTACCGACTGAAGTTATAGTTGCGGTAAGCCCATACGTCACAGCGACAACTTCCGTCAAATGATCATTATAAACGTGAATGTGTTGTTTTTTTAAAAACACTATTACAGATCTTGAACAGGTTTGAAAATTGACTGGAGACTGGGCAACCCATGACAGTGGTTAGAATGTTTTTGTGGACCAAGAATCCAACGCCGTGTTCGTGCCTGCCATCTCTCCCGCTGAAATAAAGCTTGTGGCCTTTGTCGGTCGTTGTTTCACCTAGGTCTTTCCAGCGCAGTTCGCTGATACCTAAAATGTTCCATCGATAGTGGTGCAGCTCGTGGGCCAGTTCTTCAAATTTTCCCGCCGCAGTTAGGGTCCTGACACTCCAGGTTCCTATGACGATGTTGTCTCTCGTGTGGATCCAGCTAAGTTGTCCATCAGGAGCACACTTATCACCTCCGTCCTGGTGGCCAACGGAAGGCGCGGTCCTTGGTGACCCGGGTGACGACCGTACCGATCCGTTATGGAGTGAGTGGTTCTTTTCATCATATAATGTGTCTTAGGCAAGAAAGACATGGCATGGCCCAATCCTCTCCAGGCTGTTGGCCACAGCCTAAATCCGCGAGCACAGTGTGGCTCGTCTTGGCCCCGAGCGCATGGTCGTTGAACCTGTAGTAACATGAGGTTCCTCCGTCCTGGCCGTTGACTTCGGTGTAGAAGACTTTCGCCCAGCGATGCCGTGCTGACATCACCCCTGTTAGTCGCCTCTTACGACACGCCGGGAAACGTTGGTGTCTATTCTATTCAGTGCCCGAACACACAAGGCTGAGGCCTAAACTAACTGATAGAAAAAAATATTTTTAAAAAAGAAGGTAAGAAGTAAAGGGATGAAGGAAATTAATACTCCGGAGGCCAGTTAATAATTGATCGTGGTCTGTCTACAAGAAATCTCATAGCAGCTGTGCAATTACTTTAATACACACCTCACAAGATATAATTGATTTAGGAATCTAGACTCATAATTTTGCATTAGCAATTCATGGTTCAGTCATACTTAGTACGTATTTCATAGCGCTAGCAATGTTTCATGTCAAGCAACGTCGGGGAGCCTTAGTACTTGGATGAGTGACTATGCTTGGATAGTTAGTTAGTTAGTTATCCATTGCTTACAGGGTCCAGCGGACTGCAAAGAGCAGAATCAGGACCACAAAATCAAGACCACAACTTCGCTGAAAGAGGACTCACCCCTGATCCGCATAAAAGATCTGCCGAAACAACACTAGTGGTAACACTAAACGCACTCCACCAGCCGGTCACTTTACAATAAAGGCATCCCACGCAGGGGACGCTGAGGCTATACTATAATTTAGCGAACCCCCGTTTACAAAAACAAAATAGAAAACAAACATCATTATAAAATATCAACAAAACACATACATATAAAATGCCTACATTGCCAAATAATAACATCATAGGAAGCCCCAGTGACCACCTGGCAGAAAGCGTCCAATATTCCCAAGCTGACCCAACAGACCTCACACACAAATGAGGAGTTTTGTACCGGAAGAGTTTTCAAGAAAAAAGGTAGGTGACTGGTCTAGCAAAGAAGAAGATAGTATAGTAGATTGATAGAACAGAGTAGGAATGAGAAAGAACAAAGAAGAAAGACAGCGACAGTGGGAATTGAAAGCACTAAATTTCCAGAAAGTGGGGATTCTATTTATACTGAAACCCCCGGAACCCCCACGGGGGGGGGAGGGGGAGTGAGGGGAAGGGCTATGCGTGGAAGACAACCATCAAACGACACAGGCTGAAGCAAACGCACGACACACCCAGCTGTGAATGGGTACCTAGGTCTATTTAAAATCTGGGAAATTAAAACAGCGAGGGAGAGGAGATATGCACCGCCCTCATTAAGCTGGCCTAGAGAAAAGATAGGTCCCAAACGCTTCCCTCCTCAACGACAAAAATGTTACGGATTCATATCCTTTTTCTCACCCCCGTGGGGGTGCCGGGGTTTTCTATATAAATAGTATCCTCACTTTCTGGAAATTTAGTGCTTTCAATTCCCACTGTCGCTGTCTTTCTCCTTAGTTCTTTATCATTTCTACTCTGTTCTGTCAACCTACTACATGTATCTTCTTCGCTAGACCAGTCACCTACCCTTTTTCTTAAAAACTCTCCCTCTGTTTGGAAGTGTGTTCAGTCAGCTTTGGGACATTTATTAAGTTAAGCGCTTTCTGCCAAATGGTCATGAGGGCTTTCTGTGGTATTATTATTTAGCAATGTAGGCATTATATTTATGTCATTCTTTATTATTTTATAATGATGTTCATATTCTATTTTGTTTTTGTAAACGGGGTTCGATAAATTAGAGTGCAGCCTCAGCGTTTCCTACATGGGATGACTTTATTGTAAAATGGCCGGCTGGTGGAGTGCATTCAATGTTACCTTTAGAGTTGTTGTTGTTTGTTGAGTAGATTTGTGTCCCCGGACACCTTGGCGTATAGGGGACGGTTTAGAGTTGTTTCAGCGGATCTTTTATACGGATCAGGTGTGAGTCCTCTTTCAACCAAGTTATGGTCATGATTTTGGGGTTCTTATTCGGCTCTTTGCAGTCGGCTGGACCCTCTAAGCAATTAATAACTAACTAACTAATTAACCACCTTTTCATAATGATGCAGTTACCGTTAGGTGTTTGACTTACCACTTTTAATTTGGTTTGGGAGCAGCCTAATGATTGCTACTTTATAGTTAGTACCTGAACTAAAACATGACAAGATAGTTCATCGCTTATTATGTAAAGGCGATTACTGTTAAACTATTCCGCAAAAGCTTTGATAATGCTTTTTGAATAACATATTCCTGTTAGTAACTGAACTATTTGTGATGTGTAAGATCCGAGGGTATTTCGTAACAAAACGGGCCAAAGACACTACGATACTTGTGGATACGAACGCGACAGAGGGAGAATGGTAATACATGTACTGTATGTTAATACCCTATTTTCAGACCGTGAAGCTCTCTCATACGGAGGACTAATCGACGAGGGAGTACAAGATGTGCATGAAAAATGATTACAGGAAGTCGAATCGTGTTAAAAAAAAAAAGTATCTATAATTTCAGAATTTGAACATTTAGCCATTCAAGCTCGTGATGCGCACAACTTAGCCAACCGGAAGCCAACGGCGCGCCTCTGAAGCTGCGCCGCAGACATAATAATAATAATAATAATAATAATAATAATAATAATAATAATAATAATAGTAGTAGTAGTAGTAGTAGTAGTAGTAGTAGTAGTAGTAGTAGTAGTAGTAGTAGTAGTAGTAGTAGTAGTATTTACTAGTATTATAATAATATAAGAAGAAGCAGAAGAAGAAGAAGAAGAAGAAGAAGAAGAAGAAGAAGAAGAAATAATAATAATAATATTTAGTAGTAGTAGTAGTAGTAGTAGTAGTAGTAGTAGTAGTAGTAGTAGTAGTAGTAGTAGTAGTAGTAGTAGTACTGCAAGACAGTTTGAACTGCATTGTATTGGTTTTTATCGTTTGTCTAAATTACCGCTCTTATAGTTTATGTTTTCATGTGTTTCTCATTATTATTATTATTTTTATTATTATTATTACTATTATTATTATTATTATTATTATTATTATTATTATTATTATTATTATTATTATTATTATTATTATGGATGCTACATACGTGCTTTCTCTAAATCAGACTTAAAAAGCGCGGACTCAAACATTCCTCGATTTGTTTTGTTGTTGATGGCGCAATATTATTTCCGTAAATACACACAATAAGCACTGCACTGGCACTGAAGCTGCTCCTGCGGATTGCATAAATCCCAGTCTGGATAAAATGCCACAGTACGTGACCTGGCATATCGCATTCAGATCAGGGCCGTTTCTGGACTCTCTAGAGGCCGAGGCTCGTGGCTGACAGTGTGCGATACTGTATTTTTATTTTTATATCATTTGTCTGTCCCGTGTGCACTCATCATTGTGCAGATTGATATCATTGGTACTTCTGGCCTGCCGCAATCACACCTTCCCTCCACATTCGTATTACTGAGTATCATAGCTAAAGAGTGTATGAACAATAAGAGGCGGCACTCTTTAATTAGACCTATGTGGAGGCTGTCCGATTGCCTCCCTTGGCTGTCACTTGCTATAACGAAATAGCACTATAGTGAAACATGTAAACTGGGGGTGATTAAAACTTATCAGATGAAGCAACCTAATCTTGAAAATGTTGTATGGAATTGTTGCTGATGTCTTTAACACCCCCACCCCACCCCCCATCCCCCCAAAAAAAACCACCCCCATATTTCGCCTTAGCCCCAAATTTATTTCCAATTAATTGATGTTAAACAATTATCTATCTTTCTGTGCTTGGGTTTCTTAGGCTGGTGCAAGTGAATGTAAAGTGCTTGAAACTGTGCCTGTGTGCACACCAATGCTTTTTTTGCACATTTATGAGAGTGTGCACTTGTAGACTTTTTTTTCCGGGAGTGGATGTGTGTTCATGTGTCTAATATCTCTATGTAAATAGACAATAAACCAGTGAAATTAAATGGAATTTGGGTTTCACTTTTTTTCCTCCTATGATTCTGTAATATAAACTATTGGGCAAGTACTAGTGTTTTATTTTCATGTTTGTGTGTATGTGTTGCTCAAATGCAGTGCATACTATTTTCATACAAGAGCCTCTAATAGAACGTTTTTTTGCGACCGACATAAAAAAAATGTCCAGAAAACAAAAATCCTAATTCTTTTGCACACCACAGCAAAGGTTACATTTTCACATCTTTGCACACTACGATGCCATTGTGGGAAAAAACTGCCTTTCTCCATGTACAAAATCTCTTGTATAATAAAATGCTTTATTCCAACACGGAGCTAAGCAATTGTTTCCGACATGACATCGATAGTTATCTGTGTGTGCAATAGACCATCAACAACAACAACAGCACACACAAAATAGCAGCTGAGACTGACAGGACAGTTCAGTGTTCTGGAAACAGACAGACGTACATGTACATGTCTTACATACATCAACAAAAAATTGTTCATTGTATCAAAACCATTCAATTTTATTCTTCTTTTCAGTGAGACTGAATTTTGGAAGAAAATCATAAAAAAAATCCAACACAATCAGAAAAGTCTGAAATCTCCAAATTGGTCTCCAAAGTCCAAAACTGTGTGGAAATAGAAGAAATAAATGAAAGAAAATCCAGGACCAAAAATGTTGGGAATCCAGTCAAAGTTGGAGTAATCCGAAGTCCACATTTTTCATGTCACGACTGAGTAAAAAAAAAAAGACAACAAATACAACAAGCAAGCAAATTCAAGTTCTACTGCAAAAGTGAATGTGCTGACTTGTACGTATTTGTAATTATGACTGGCAGAGGTGATGCTAACAAAAAATGTTCAACTGAATAAGCTAGCTGCAGCAGAAAGTTTGTTTTGGTTTTTTTACAATTTCCTGAATTTTGTTTATAATTTACCCATAATTGAGTTAATGAGCTTATGATTTCGCTTGGTATATTTCTCTGAAAATAATGCGCTACTTTGCTTCAACGAAAAATGAATGCGCACATTTGCGAACATGCGTACAACATGTCCTTGTTGGTCACAGATCCCTTCTTTTTTTTCTCCTTGCATTCTTTCTTTCTGAAACCCATCATCACTTCAGATCATTGTGTAAATGGTCAAATCTGCCAGTTCTGTCACCCAAACCAGTCCGTGAGACTGACAGAGACATAATTTTGTGCCCTGCTGGCTTTCCACTGCTAAATTTTAAAGTTGCCCCTGTTTACTTTTAAATTTCGCCAGGAAAATAATTCTACACCTGAAATTCGTCACCTGGAATAAACACGTTTACTGGGTTTAGGCCTGCAATCGACTCGGTCTACTCTTAAAGTAAATCAAGACGTTGAACCGAAAGTGAAAGTTCAGTGAACTTCAAGAAGTCCGACTGGGTGAGCGTGTGAACTTTGGGTTTTTCAGCGCAGTTACATCAACTCACCTCGCCTCATCCCGCGGATACAGTTAAAATGACTTCCCCTTGCATCTCAGCTAATATCTGGCATTCTTGCAATGAATTGCCGAGCAAAAGTCGCCTCCTTGTTTTGTTCGATCGCCTTCTTTCCGCCTTCCTCCTGCCATGTGGTAGCAAGCGAGGGCTAAGGGGAACAACTCCTGCGTACGGAACGCTGTTCTCATGAAGTGCCGCCTCTTATTGTTCATACACTCTTTGGCTGATAACAAGTCTGTGCTTAAAGAAGGTAAAACCGGAAACTTGTTAAAGTAATAAGTAGAAAAAGCTAAATATGATTATCTGCTACCGTAATCAAAATAAGAATCTCAACTCTGTACTTCCTGCAGCTAAAGTTCAACATCATATACATGAGAAGTATTCTGGACAACTAAAAATATATATGTAGCTGAGTCAAGGATTTGACTCCCGACTCTCGGCAACGACTGTGAGAACGCGGCCCGGCCGTTAACTGTAACTTTTAATTATCCCTCATAAGAGAACATACAAATTTAATGGCCTGAAAGGCGAAAAAGGGTGTTGAGAGAACACCGGATTGCCGGCCACTACACTCTCTGCAGGTCACTGCCACAAACCTGAAGAGAGTGTAGTGGCCGACAATTTTAACCACGCTCACCCCCAACAGCAGAAGATGAAGGGCCAGGCGGGAACAACATATGTCGTGTCGCCCTGTCCTGCATAATCCAAGGGTTCAAGCACACACCCAAGGAATCTGCACAGCAGGAGCCACCCAAAGCCAAACTAGCAACAAGGGAACAAACTCCCTCTAGCAGCCTCAAGGAGGACTACAAGAGCCAAGCGTGACCAGTCGCCTCCCGTTCTGCAACATATCGATCTGTTCTTGAAACCGATGAAGCAGGCGCAGCGTTTATAAAAACGGATTTAAATATAGCAGAATATATATGATTCTGATATATTTTATTTAGAGCCCTTATTATCGCAATTAATTCAGCACGCTGCTCTAAATAAAATGTTTAATCTTTCTGATTATATTCAGCTCTCCTAATTGGAAGAACTGGCCCACGAGCTGGACCACTATCGATGGAACGTTTTAGGTATCAGCGAACTGCGCTGGAAAGGCCTAGGTGAAACGACGACCGCCAAAGGCCACAAGCATTATTTCAGCATCATCCAGGCCTATGCCCCAACATCAGACTATGAAAACAGCGAAGTGGAGGATTTCTATGAAAATCTACAGACTGTCCTTGACCAAGTGCCGAAGAAGGACATAGTCATAGTGGAAGGTGACTGGAATGCCAAGGTTGGCCAAGATGCGCACCACAACTGGGGAGACACATGTGGACCCCACTGCAACAACGAGACAAATGAAAGGGGTCTGAGACTCTTGGAGTTTGCATGATACAATAATCTGATACTAGCAAACACGTTTGGTCTCCACAAAAAATCCAGATGATGGACATGGCACAGTCCCGGCGGGGAGCATCACAACCAGATCGACTACATCATGGTCAATAAACGCTTCAGATCAAGCATCAACATTGGCAGGGCACGCACTTTTCCAGGAGCAGACATCGGAAGTGACCACAATCTCGTGATCATGTCTTTCCGGCTCCACTTGAAGAGAGTAAACACTACACTGAAGTTCGATCTGGACAAACTACAAGACTCGGAGGTGGCAGAAATATTTCAGGCCACAATTGGAGGGAAATTTTCACCACTGCTCATTTTGGGAGCTGGTGAAGTAGATGTCAACTCCATGACCACCACCTTCAACTCAGCTGTGACAGATGCCGCCACGGAGACCCTTGGAAAGCACCGACCAGAGAAGAAACCGTGGATCACACCTGAACTTTTGGATCTGTGTGATCACCGAAGAGAGATTAAAAAGAAAACGAACAACTCACAGGGAACTGATGCCTACCGAAAAATCAACAATGAAATGCGAAAAGGCATGCGCACAGCACAGGAGAACTGGATAGAAGATCAATGCCAGGAAATAGAGGACAGTCTGAACAAGAACAACAGCAAGAAGGCATACCAGACTGTGAAGCGGTTGCCAAGTGTTAAACAGCTCAAGGTCTCCACGATCCAAAGCAAGTCTGGCATATCCTTACAGAAGAACAAGAAGTCTTGGGCAGATGGACAGAGTACTGCTCTGACCTTTACAACCACACACCAATCAGTTCTAGCATGTCCCGAGAACACAGAAGAAGAAGAAATCCTCCCATTTCTCCGAGAAGAAGTTGAGGCAGCAGTGCAATCGCTGAAGAAAGGGAAGTCAGCGGGAGTGGGAAACATACCCGCGGAACTGCTTCAAGCAGGAGGAGAAGCGATGATTGACGCACTCACAATTATCTGTAACAGATCTAGCAGACTGGGGAGTGGCCTACACCATGAACCCAGTCTCTCGTCATCAATCTTCCCAAAAAAGGTAAAATCCGGAGTGTGAAAATTACCGCACCATCTGCCTCATCAGCCATCCCAGAAACGCCCTCCTGAAAATAATACTTAACAGGTTGAAACCCCAGGCTGAACAAATCATAGCTGAAGAACAAGTTATATTCAGCGTGGTTGTATGCGTAGATTCTATGTCCGTTTTACAAGCATTGAATTCAGATAATTTTGGTTACAGAAAAGAAATTAGTTTGGAAATTAAAAATATTATTCACAGTTTGATAACTAATTTGTCCTGTGGATTTGGGCACTGAATAGAATAGAGCCAAAGTTTTCTGGCGAGGGGTGATGTCAGAACGGCATCACTGGGAGAATGTCTTCTACACAGAAGTCACCGGCCAGGGCGGAAAAACTTACCTCACTATAGATTCAACGACCACACTGTATTCGTGAATTTCGGCTGTGGCTAATAGCCTGGTCTTTCTTGCCCCAGACAAGCCGTGTGCCCCAACGACTTTCGAGTTTCGGGATAGAATAGGATAGGATAACTAATAGCACTAATGTGTATTTTTGCTGGATTCCCTCACATTGTGGATTCCTTTATAAAGATTTTGTTGATCGGGCTGTCCCCCGTGGTGGTGCCGGGGGTTTCAGTATAAATAGTATCCCCACTTTCTGGAAATTTAGTGCTTTCAATTCCCACTGTGTCTGTCTTTCTCCTTTGTTCTTTATCATTCCTACTCTGTTCTATCAATCTACTATACTATCTTCTTCTTCGCTAGACCAGTCACCTACCCTTTTTCTTGAAAACTCTTCGGGACAAAACTCTTCATTTGTTTATGAGGTCTGTTGGATCAGCTTGGGAATATTGGACGCTTTCTTCCAGGTGGTCACTGGGGCATCATATGTATGATGCTACTATTTGGCAATGTAGGCATTTTATATGTATGTGTTTTGTTGATATTTTATAATGATGTTATATTCTATTTTGTTTTTGTAAACCGGGGGTTCGATAAATTAGAGTATAGCCTCAGCGTCTCCTGCGTGGGATGTCTTTATTGTAAAG
Organism: Oncomelania hupensis; assembly: GCA_036898135.1. NCBI lineage: Eukaryota > Metazoa > Mollusca > Gastropoda > Littorinimorpha > Pomatiopsidae > Oncomelania > Oncomelania hupensis. The sequence continues at coordinate 112,931,409 of CM072512.1, forward strand.
TGACCGGCTGGTGGAGTGCGTTCAGTGTTACCACTAGGGTTGTTTCGGCAGATCTTTTATACGGATCAGGGGCGAGTCCTCTTTCAGAGAAATTGTCGTCTTGATTTTGTGGTCCTGATTCGGCTCTACTGGTCCTGATTTGGCTCGGAAGAGTCCACTGGACCTGAAGCAATAATCATGTAATGTAATCGGGCTGTAAAACGTTGTGCGTCAAATAGTATTTTTCAGCAATAATGTTGTCCTCTAAAAAAAATTCTAAACTCTATAGAAAATAAATTTGTAAAAGAGATTAAACATAACCGCAACTGTAATAAACCTTGTGGAATTGCTAGATCAGTTTCAAGCATAATACATGGAATAATATTAAACTCAATTAAAACCATATATTGTAAAAATGTGAAATGCATATGCAGTGAATCTATTTTTTTCAAGTATGCATTACTTCAATGCAGCGATACTCTTCCATTTTTGCCAATTGATTTTAATATTATTGATTCCATTGATAACCTAAGTTTGATGTAAGCGTTAGATTAGCAAAAACTTTGATTGATTCTCCAGTGACTCAGTTAATTTAATTAGGAATTGTATATGTATGCATGGATGTGGTGCGAGTGCGAACGTATCATCTCGATGAAAAATACGTTAATAAAACAACCAACCTATTAAACTAAAGGGACAGGGCCTGTGAACTCTCGGTTCTCCAATGTGTCTATCGCCCGTCAAATAGCGTAAATATGGACTGCCATTTGTAAATTAAAAGAATATTTTCACTCGTATCCTATCCTATTGGTGATGTGCTGGGTATAGGTGTGACAAGGCGGGCAATCACCCTCTGAGCCAAGCTGCTAAACAGTCATCACTCACACACACAGCCAGCGACACCCTTCACTTAACCAGCCATCTCCAGCAGGCCCGCTCGCCCAGTCGCCTAAGCCCCGCCCCCCGGGACCTCGCCATAAAGCCTGGCACAAACCTTGACATAGTGTCAGAACCCAGCTTTCCTGCCTCGAAGTCACAACTTGTCCGAAAACACGTCTACATCACCGAGTGACCTCTGAGTTTCGACAGTACCCTTGTGCTTCCACCCGTCTTAAGTCAAGGTAAGAGGGAGAACTTACTCTTTGTCATATAGCAGACCCATCACCCGTCGTTCGCCCATCATGTTCATGCGTCCTGTCAATATGTATGTTCATGTTTATAATTTTGCCTTGATGTGTTGCTATGACTTGTATTTATCCCTTGCACATATTTTCTACCTTGTTTATGACCCATGACATGTTTGGATTTATGCTTGTATGCTCCGTTTGCCCCATGTGTAAATACCCCATGCCAGGTTGTCCCTACATATAGATTAAAGTCCCCAGTACGGCCCAGACCTACAACCCATTTGCCCTGTATCCTCCATTTGCTATCCACCATACCCCCAATGTATAAATATTTGCCCTGTTGCCAACCCCCCCCTTATGCGCCGAATGTATCTTATACTAGTGGCTGCCAATAACCCCCACTTTGGCCCAGTAAATCCAGATGCATTGTTTGACTGTTGGTATGTGCACTGGCTCAACCCATGACCGGTCACACCAATTTGAATTCTGAGAAGGGCCATCATAACACAGGCCCTGAATCCACACTATCCTTATCCCCCGCTGATACAGCGTCTGTACACATTGCAGACGGGTTCCTGTACCGGGCGTATCACCCCGGCTTTGAATCAGCTCCCAGTCACTGACCCGCCGCAGGCCCCTGACAACCCAGGAGGTCAATGAGACGCGAGACTTGGGACTTCGCCATTTTCCAGACGGCTAGCCACGAAAGCCGATTTCTATGCCTGTACCATATCACAAGACTAGCACTCGTGGTCCATGAGTCATCATCGCGTGACCACTGACCTGCATCTTTCCACCCACGCTACAGACCCACGCTAACAAGCCAACCAGAGTATCCTGGACAAATCGCCGCACTGCAGTACAGAGCTAAGTGCCTAAGCCTACGAGAATCCCCCCTCGCCAGATTATCAGAGAGACTCTGAAACCATACAGATACACTCTCGCCCTGTGATGAGATCAGTCTACATTCGCTCTAGTATCCCAAATATTGACTACCCAGAATATCACCAGACTACTCCTTACTAAAAGACGCTATGCCTATGACTCACGTTAGAAGTATTCGACCTACAGTCCCCATTTCAAATTAAATAAAGTGAATAGTTATAGAAATTGCAATTACCCTGACTGGCCTTTGAATGTGCATTTCTTAACTAGTGTAGTCTTACTTTCCATCTCGTCTTTACCCTGTCAGTATATTAAGTTGGCCCAGCATTAATCTCTTGAATGTCATCGCACCATTAACCTATTCAAAGGAGGTAATACAGCGCTAGAGATTAAGAGCTTACCCCCATCCCCCAACCCCTCTCTTCGTGACAATAGGAAATGCCTAGAAGTCTTCTGTAGCACCTCATCCCCATGCTTTGTATTCTTCGTTGTAGATCTGTTGTGAGGGTCCATGTTTCGCAAGCGTATATAAAAATGGAGATTACAAGGGAGCGCAGCAGACTTACCTTGTAGACTGATGGTCCTGTCTTTTCCTTAATGCTACCTTTAACAAATATATTCTACAATTATATGACTAATTATGGATTTATAAAATACATGCTATAGCAATACCATAAATTGTATACGTAGATGCATGAAGAATTTGGCTTGATGCTACCGCTTGGGTCCGGGTATATATTTCAGTTTTAGCCATTGGATAATCGCCTCTTTTGTGTGAGAATTGATTGATTGATTGATTGATTTATTGTTGCTTTAGGTCCAGCGGACTCTTCCGAGCCAAATCAGGACCGGACAACCCCCGATCCGCATAAAAGATCTGCCGAAACAACCCTAGTGGGAAAATTGAATGCCCTCCACCGGCCAGTCACTTTACAATAAAGACATCCCACGCGGGGGACGGCTGAGGGTTGACCTCAACTACGCGAACACCCCGGTTACAAAAACAAAATAGAATACAAACATCATTATAAATCAGCAATAAAACACATACATATAAAATGCCTATAGTGCTAAATAGTACAATCATAGGAAGCCCTAGTGACCGCCCGGCAGAAAGCGTCCAACACTCCCAAGCTGATCCAACAGACCCCATACACAAACAAGGAATTTTGTCCAGGAAGAATTTTCAAGAAAAAAGGTAGGTCATTGATCTAGCGAAGAAGAAGATAGTATAGCAGAGTGAAGGACAGAGCAGGAATAGGAAAGAGTAAATGAGGAAGACAGCGACAGTGGGAATTTAAAGCACTAAATTTCCATAAAGTGGGGATACTATTTATACTGAAAAACCCCGGCACTCCAACGGGGTACTGTTGCCGCAGTGAATCTGTCTTGCCTATAAAGGCAAGACAGGTTTTCAACTGTGGCTTTCACTGTTCCCTTTATAGGTTTGAACAATCTACAGTGGCAAGATTGCTCATGACCCCAAGGGGTTTGTGTGAGAATGAGGGAGGGCTCACTGCAGATCAAAGTCCAAGGAAGAACTATACCAACAGGATTATTTTTCACGGAAAGGTGCAGAGCTCCTGCCGAAGCCTTAACATGAAATGGTAATTCGGAAAAGTTGCAAAATGTCAGTATTAGCAAAGTAATATTAGCTCTGATCGGTCTTGAAGTAACCTCATCAAATGAACATTGTAGAAGTTAAACCTCAATGTTCATTGGATGAGGTTACATTCTTACACAAAAGAGGCGATTATGCACCTTCCTTTCTCTCAGTGCAAAGCATTGTGAGGGTGGTGCCCATCTACTCTCATTTTGCCGGTTTGCCTTCCCCAGTTATAAAGAGAACCAGGCTGGAAACTGGAGTGACCATTGTGCCCATTTTCTTCATTTTGTGTTCCCGTTTCACTGTTTGACGGTCCCAACTCACGGCGATAAACACACTTTTTGTTTTAACTGTTCGAACCTGCAACTTGTGCGCTAATTACTATACCCTTGAGCCACGCACTGACGCAAGAATTCAGATAAAAAGTTGGACATAATAAGAAAACAAAACAAAACGAAACATAGTGCAATTAATAGTGTGTGACCCGGTGTCTGCTCCACCATCCCTCAGCTTAGGACTCTCCTGTTATGGCCCTGCAGGGGGAAGGCGGGATAAAAGGGGATGTTGTTGTTTTGCGTTTGTTTGTGTCCACCCCACACAGGCTATTGTGATATGATGACATCCCGCATTCCGGAGCTGTCAGGCTCAAAGCAGACATGGTCGTTACCATATTTCTCGTGTGCGGAAATTTGCTTTTTTGGGGGGGAAGGGGTTGCTTCTATATCCTAAAGTGGGAAATACAATGTCCAGCCTACGAGAGTCGCAGTAGAAACAAGACGGAAAGCCATTCAAATGTATTTCAAAACACTTACACACAAAGCCGAAAATAAATTTTTTAAAAAGTCAAAGGCGTTAATTTTCTTGGCTGTCTTCTGGCTCTGTCCTAACGACGCAAAAGAAAAACGTAAGTCACTATCTGAATTATCTGCCAGCAAAAAAAAGTATCTAAATGGGATACGCCAACATGTCGATACAGCGCAAAACAAGTTTAGAAAGTGGTGAAGCGCAATGACCTTGACCTTTGACAAAGTACAAATACAAAGAATACAACATGCTTAATAGTGGATAAAGTATCCACAAAGTGAAACTAATGCATTTTGGCCGAGTTATTCTTGAGAAAAAGCAAACAATGTGTTGTGTTTTTTTTAAAGTAAAATTCGGAGCGACCGACAGATCGTCTGACCAGCAATCGTCAACCGCTAATGATTTAAAGTACCTGTATACCAAAACTCAACAAAATCGCTTCAGCCAGTTTTGAGATATGGAGCAAAAACTTGTTTATGAACAAAATGACTCCAGTGACTTTGACCTTTGCGGTAGAACAAATATGATACGAGAGGCAGGCCACACATCTAGGTAATAATCTGATGATGTTTGGCTCAAAATCCGTTCAGTTTTTCTTGATATATGGTTTTCAACGGATCGACGGATGGACAGTCGGACCGATATCTTGGTCGTTCGGATTCCCGACTATTTGAAAGTATTTCAGACAAAAAGGTGTCCTTCGCCTTTTGTACTGCCGGCCTACACACATACGTGCTTGCACATACGAAACATTGATGCGCTCCTCCTTCCTCCCCTCTCTCCCTCACACACAGGCACACGTGCGCGAACAAGGTCTCGTCTCCTCTCATCTCCCATTTCGTCTCTGCCTGTCTGTCAGTCTGTCTCTCTCTAACACATGCAACATTCATTAGAATAAGACAGGTCATTCACCTGTATTTTTTCCACAGTTATTCTCTCTTTCTCTCTCTCTCTCTCTCTCTCTCTCTCTCTCTCTCTCTCTCTCTCTCTCTCTCTCTCTCTCTCTCTCTCTCTCTCTCTCTCTCTTTCTTTCTTTCTCTTTTTTTGTTGGAGGGGAGGGGGGGGGGGGCTTTTTGCCTCCTGCGTTTGCCATTCAGGGCGATCCGTGTCGGGGAGAATGGGATGTTGGAGGTTGAGGTCACTGAAGAACTGCGGTCCTTCAAACCAACGCACCTCTTCGGCCCGGACTTCTCTTAGACGGGAGGCTGGTGTGGCACGCAGCAGTCAGACGGCTGGTCGTGTATTGGTCTAACTAGCTCTGCTAGAAGGCAGATGGGTCCTGAGCAAGACCGTAGTGGAAGTGCGGACTTGTTTGCATGTATATCTCCTCCTGTATACCCTGGTGCGTTTCCTTGCTGGATTTTACCACTTGGACGCATCCCCTGGTTGGACTCCGCGGTGGGAGGAGAGGAGTGCAGGGGGAACAATAAACACGAGAATGAGGGTAAGGACCCAATAAACTGTGTCAATTGCGCGGGGAAACACCTCCTCCCGCTCCAAAGATTGCCCTCAATGAAAATTGAGCTCGAAATTCAGACAGTGCGTGCCACTGAGGGGCGCTCCTTCGGGAACGCAAGGAAAACGTTATGGAGCAGAGACCACAACCCTTAGAGCGATCCTTTGCGTCGGCAGCGGGTTCCATCCCTCTCGTGAAGCACCATGCACATCCTTTATGATTCGTTGTGCAAGAGTATGGAAAGCCTTCAGAAAGTGTTGACAAACTCTTGGTCAACTCTTGGTCAGGTGGGCGGCTCTCAAGTCCCATCAGACCCTTCTGCTCACATGCAGGCGGCTACGTGAAATGCCGCCAACCCAAACACGCAGACGGCCGGGTCTAAAGCTGTCATCCCTAACCCGCAGACGGTCGGGTCAAAAGCCGTTACCTCCAACTCGCAGACGGCGGGGAAAAAAGCCGTCACCACTCCTAGGGCCGCCATTCGGGCCGTTGAGGGGGGGGGGGGTCAGCATACCTTCTTCCCAGAAAGGAAGCGCCGGGAATAGAGGGGGCATGGAGGTAAGGAGAGAAACTGTCGGAGCGGGACCTGCGTTCTTTAAATTTCCGGCCAGGGGCGCCGGTGGCGGGGGCCACCTTGCAGATCAAAGTCCGGTGGGTGGAAGATGGGTTCCCGTAGGCCGAGGCCCTTTCCTCAAAAGGCGAACAGAATGTTAAAATGACAGCCTGATGGACACAGAGGAGATTAAAAATGACTTAAATGATTTATTCCTCTGCTAGAGAAGACAAATAAATATATTGTTGCAGGGCCGTTTGAATTTTTAACTTGTTCATATTATTCTTAAACGCTATGTCCACTATTCAATGGAATATTTGAGGATTACTAGCGAATTATGAGGAGTTGTGTTGTTTGTTGACATAACAAACATCCTCCAGAATGGCCTTCAGGAGACTCTGTTATCAGAAAGACAATCTATCAATATTTCTCACCATTACATTGTTTTTCCTCCCGAGGTGTTTCACTTTTGGTCCACAAAGACGCTCTTTTCGGTCCTATTCCATTTACTACAAATATACATGCAGTAGCAGCCAGGGGATATCTCTATGTAAAACAGTTGCAGTTCGTTCCATATATTTAACTCCATCGACAACTGTAAATAAACAAGCACTTGAGACTTTAATTCAGCAATTGCCAGCCCCGTTTCTGTTGCTGGGTGACTTTTAATGGTCGCTCTCCCCTTTGGGGCAGCGATCGTATTGATATTCATGGAAAGGTTATTGAGGACATCCTAGACTCGTTAAACCGGGTGGTTTTGAAAAAGGGTGATTCAACCTTCTGTTGTCCAAGATCTGCCTCCCTGTCCCACATCGATCCATCCCTGATCTTCAGGAACGCAAAAACAACTGCTGCCTTGACATGGTTGAAGCCCATTTGGAAAGACAGGACCATCAGTCTACATTCCAAGGTAAGGCTGCTGCACTCCCTTATCATCTCCTTCCTTTATATACGCTTGCGAAGCATGGACCCTCCCAGCAGATCTACATGTACAACGAAGAATACAAAGCATGGAGATGAGATGCTACAGAAGACTTCTGGGCATTTCCTATACCCAGCACATCACCAACAACGATGTCCGACAGATCATCACACAAGCCATTGAACAACATGATGACATACTCATAGCGGCGAAGAAACGGAAACTCCGATGGTATGGCCACGTCACCAGAGTATGAGGCCTTGCAAAAACCACCCTGCAAGGCACGGTGCAAGGCAACAGAAGAAGAGGGAGACAGAAAAAGAGATGAGAGGACAACATTCGAGAATGGACTGGTTTGACACTGAACGAAGCCATGAGGGTTGCTGAGAATAGAGAAAGATGGAGTACGCTGGTTAAACGATCATCTGTGGTGACCCAACGACCTTTGAGTTACGGGATAGGATATGATACCTCCCTCCTTTTAGATTTTGAATAGGCAATCCTAGAAGATCTTTCCGGCAGTGATAATTTTCCTGTTCTGTTAAAATCTGACTCAGACAACTTTGAACAAATTCTTGGTAGATTTAAGTTGAAACAAACCAACTGGGGTTTGTTCTTCACCTTGTCTGAAGCTCAGCTACGTACTAAGAAAAAGAAATTCCTACGTTTGGCATTAGAATTCTTGATCATCTCGACAAAGCGAGCATCGACATTGCTTCCATCAACTTCTGACTGCAGCTCCTCCTTGGAAATGAAGTAAGCCAAATATTAACATTTAACATTTTAATCTGATTTGGAATAGTTTTGAGTGGTCCTGATTCGGCTCTTAGCAGTCCGCTGGACCCTATACACATCGATAATCTATCTGTCTTGCAGTTGCCTACTTTTCTCAAAAAGAACACCTTTTAAACTGTCTATAGGCGGCTTTTTAAAAAAAATTGTAAGAACAGTGGTCTTTATACACAGGTTATGAAAAACTCTTCACGGACGGTTCAAAAGGGACAATTCTGTCGCAGCTGCTTCGGTCTCTGAGAGAAACGTCGATCGGCCCTTGCAAGAGCGGTTTCCCGACTTTTGCTCTGTGCACACTGCGGAGTTGAAAGCAATTTTATTGGCGTTGAAGCAGGTCAATCAGTCAAAAAGATCTTCCTTTTTAATAAATTACGATACATTGTCGGCACTCCAGGCCATCTCTACCAGAAAACTATCACACCCTTTCCTAGCTGAAATACATGACCTTCACACTACACTCGTCGGAAGAAAAAAACAGTATTTTTGTGGGCGCCAGGTCATATGGGGATTCGAGGTAACGCGACAGCGGATCAGGCAGCTAAAGAAGCCCTCGATCATGATATGCCATCTCACATTTTTCAGGTTGTTCCTTTTTCTGATCTTCATAGCTTGACTGAGCCTACTGGAAAAAACTCTGGCAGGAAAGATGGTCCAATGAAACCAACAGCAAACTTTTTCAAACCTTACTAGATCAGTCTGATCCGTTACCTAACTTAGCTCCCACATGAACAGAAGAAACTGTACTAACCGATTGCATATTGGACACACCGATGTCACTCATGGTTTTCTTCTCAGAAGGGAAGAACCATTTTGGTGTCGTGGCTGTGATAAGCTGTTTTCAGTTCACTTTTTTTTTAACCGACTGCTCTGATTTGATTGAAGAAAGAGAACGAATTTTGTAGACATCAGATTTAAATAAGATTTTTTTTAGAGAAGTTGAATATGGACGGATGTTTGATTATTTAAGAGAGACAGGATTGTTTTTTTAAGACTGAAATAGTTTTATAATATTTTAAGATAACATCTATCTGGTCCTGATTTGGCCCCAAAAAAAGTCCGTTGGACTTAAAGCAACAACCATGTAATGTAATGTCTCCGCGAGTATGGCTCGGGCTAACACGGTCCATGCGATACGGATCGGGTAATGACCCGTGCTAAACTGTTCGGCTCAAAGCGGGCAAGATGACCTCTGGGAAGAGCAACCAATCTGCAAATGTCTGAGGGTTACTGTTTCCTCTTTTTTAGAAAGAACACGTCCATTTTGATGACGAGCTTCGCACTCGATTGTGGTTATCGCCTGGTCACGTGGCGGCTTAGCCCAGTCATGTGGCGGGTTAGCCTAGTCACTGGCGGCTTAGCCAACAGAAATAGCAAACAAGTGCACCCAGATTTTTGTTTTTATATAAACATTGCTACTCACGTTCTTCGCCTCCGAGAACGACACGATTTTTCAAGATTAACGCGAGTGAACCTCACGATGCTTTGCGGTATTTTGATATTCGTGGTACTTTTTTTCCTTTTCGATTGTCACTTTGTCATTAATTTTGTTGTATGTTCACCCCCCCCCCCCATACCCTCCGTTTGCCCCTCTCCACCCCCCTCGAAGGGCCTGGAATTAAACGTTTGCCTAAACTTGCCTTGATAAACGCAACATTAAAACTTCGTTTTTTAATGGGTTTATTTGTATGTGTTGATGTGCGCGTGCGTGGATGTCTTTGTGTATGTGTGTGTAAGTGTGTGTATGTGTGGATGTCTGTGTTTGCATGGGTATTGGCGCGAGCAGGCATGAGTGAATTAAGTAAAAGAGAGAGAGATAATGAGAGGAGAGAGAGAGGGAGAGAGAGTCACCATGAGTTCATTAGACACTAAATTTAATGTCACCACCACCACCACACTATATCCCTTCCCATTTAGATAAGCTTCTCTGACGCCTGTAGTAAGATGAGCCAGACATTCAAATGGGTTCTCCCGATCCAGGTCACGAACTGACACCAGCTCGGTACTTTATATGGCTTGAGACACGGTGTGTGTGTGTGGGTGTGTGTGTGTCCGTGCGTGTGTGTGTGGAGAATGGGAGCGGGAGGAGTAGGGGCGGGCGCGGGCAGAGGGAATGTGCACGCACATGCGTGTATTCGTGTATGTAGGTATGTGGATGTGCGTGCGCCGCGCTCATTGCATTTACGCAACATTAGCGGCTTGCGCGTCTGAATGGGGGGGGGGGGGGGGGGGGGGGGACAAAGAATCACTTCAAATGCTTCGAACCCCCAGCCACTGCCTGAATCTGAAGGGAAAATGTGCCCAAGACGTTTATGTTGTCAGGGTGACGTTGCCAGGGTAATGAGAACTTTTAACCTCCATTCTTTGTCACGGCGAGTTGTCTGTCAGTCGCGCGAATGAAGCGAAAGGGGTCCTTAACTTGAACTTTCTCTTTGGAGTGCGCAAACATTTTTGTTGTACTTCTAGATCTTTGCCTTACGGGCTTACCCATCGCCAACCATCTCGCCCACCTCATCGCTTATCTCAGTATCAACTTATAGATATGTACAGTCATCATCATCATCAGCAGCAGCACCATCTCCACCACCACCGCCACCCCACCACCAAAAAGAAGAAGAACAAGAAGAAAAGGAAAAATGAGAAAAAGAAGAAGAAGGAAGAAGAAGAGAACAACAACAACAGCAACAACAACCACAAAAAGAACAAGAACAAGAAGAAGGGAAAAAAGAAGAAGAACAACAAGATCAAAAGGAGTAAAAGAAAAGAAAAGCAAACCTTTAAAAGGGATCAAACAAGAAGAACGGACGATGGAAAGGCAAGAAGAACTACAAAGCGACAGAAATTATTTGTAGAAAAGCAGCCAATGAAGCCAGCAAGGAAGAAAGCAACGGTGAACATGAAAATAATTTCAGGTGGTAAGACTGTCGTCCATCCCGCGCGAAAATGTTAGGTGAAGCGAAGAACTGACAACAAAGAAGAAGGATGAGGAAGAGTGCAAAAACTTTACTGCAGTGAAGAGGAAGAAGAAGACAGCTAGACAGAAAAAAAAGGAAGAAAGGAAGAAAGAAGGAAGATTTAAACAAGGAGACAAAGAATGAAGGAGAAGAAGCAGCAACAAGCAATAATAAAGAATAAAAGAAATAAAAGTAGGAAGAAAGAGAAGATAAAAAAAAATCCTCATGAAATTAGATATCAAGGACAAAAAGGGGGAGGGAGAAAACCATGCAAAAGACATCACGAGTTCTCGTAACGTTTTTAACGCCGATCTTTTGATCGTTGCGTGACAAACGCTGAAGCGCGAAAAACACGTGACAGCTGCACTGCACACAATCAGGCTCAAGAAAAGCAGAGTGGCAAAAACAACAACAGGAACTGCTAATCAGTCCCAGTCTGAGACCCGTTCGATCCTCCCGTAACTGTGACATTGAACTTACTGCACAGAATGAGTGAAAGATCGATCTAGACAACTTCGGGGCATACAAATTACTGCCGGGCTGTCTGGTGCTAAAGTAAAGCAAATTCAGCGACGCTAGTTTTTTTTTGAGAAAATCAACTCTTGTATGTGTGTGTGTGCGCGCGTGTGCGTGTGTGTGTGTGTGCGTGATGACTTAATTTTCTTAATTGTTTTACGAGCGTTGAGGCCAAATGGCCTAAGGCGGGACTAACATGCCTTGTCCACAAGCCAGAAACCAATGGCGCCTGACAGGTGTGGGTTCGATCCAGCATCTGGGCGTTACGTTTTTCCGAATATTATTTACTTTCGACTCGGGCAACGTCTCGGGGGTTTTCTCCGGGTACACCCCTTGGGGTCATGAGCAATCTTGCCACTGTAGATTGTTCTAACCTATAAAGGGAAAAGTGAAAGCCCCAGTTGAAAACCTGTCTTTCCTTTATAGGCCTGACAGATTCACTGCGGCAACAGTACCCCCGTTGGAGTGCCGGGGGTTCCAGTATAAATAGTGTCCCCACTTTCTGGAAATTTAGTGCTTTAAATTCCCACTGTCGCTGTCTTCCTCATTTACTCTTTCTCATTCCTGCTCTGTCCTATCACTCTGCTATACCATCTTCTTCTTCGCTAGATCAATGACCTACCTTTTTTTCTTGAAAACTCTTCCTGGACAAGACTCCTTGTTTGTGTATGAGGTCTGTTGGATCAGCTTGGGAGTGTTGGACGCTTTCTGCTGGGTGGTCACTAGGGCTTCCTATGATGTTATTATTTAGCAATATAGGCATTTTATATGTATATGTTTTGTTGATAATTTATAATGATGTTTGTATTCTATTTTGTTTTTGTAACCGGGGGTTCGAGTAGTTGGGGTAAAGCCTCAGCCGTCCCCTGCGTGGGATGTCTTTATTGTAAAGTGACTGGCCGGTGGAGGGCATTCAATTTTCCCACTAGGGTTGTTTCAGCAGATCTTTTATGCGGATCGGGGGTTGTCCGGTCCTGATTTGGCTCGGAAGAGTCCGCTGGACCTAAAGCAACAATCAATCAATCAATCAATCATTCTCCGGGTACTCCGGTTTGCTCCCCCAGCAACATTTCAAAAATCACAAATAATGTTAGGTAGGTTGGGTTTGGGCGCGCCACGGGCTGCGTCTACGCCTTCGCCAGGGGAGGCGGCCCAGAATTTCCCGATAGAAAGGGATAATAAACTGACCCCCCCCAAAAAAAAAAAAAAAAAAAAAAAAAAAAGAAAGAAAAAAAAATTCCCGCAATATCATATAACTTGAAAATTGAATTTACTGCACACAGTAACACAGAGACAGAGGTATACAAATTACTGCTTATTGATTGGAGTAATGTGTGGGAGCCTAAACTGGAGGTTAGTAATAATAGCAAGCACTTGTTTCTAACAAAATACATTATTTGCCTAACCATTCGACAGCGGACTCGTCAGTGCAGGAAGAATACGTGTTGTTATGGAAGAGCTAATTATGTAATCCTTCGTATCAGAAACGACGAAGATTGAAGCAGATGTAGAATCTAACCCCAAATTCCTTTCTTTGTTTCCCCCAAGAGTTTGATCCAGAGCATAACGCATGTGGTCTTCTCCACAAACAGAGGAAAATAAGGTTCAGTCTGTACAGCTCGAAGCTCACGCAAACTAAAAGTCCAACAATGTTTACACCCAAATCCCTAGTTGAAGGTATGGAATGCCCTTCGTAAAATATTTATTTGCGATTTTTTCGTGTGTTTTTTTCGTACCACTTTAGCTATAAGGAAGTATATTTTCTAAATAGTCATTTGTGTACAATGTAAGATTTCCCTAAATAATATATTTTTCCATGAATAACTTATTATTTATCTATACAATACATTGTTTACGTAAATAAATCATGATACAGGTAAATAAGGCATTGTTGCTATATAAAAGATTATTTACTTATATAATGCATTATTTTGCAGATTGTGTTAAATAATGTATTATTTAAAAAATGTTTCTAAATAATGACTTGTTTACCTATATAAAGCATTATTTAGCAGAATTTGCTAATAATTCATTGTTTAGGGACTGCAATTTTCATTATTTAGTGGATTCCAGGATTCGCTCGAAAATTAGGTTTTTATAATTTAACTGCTTTCTATAAATAAATGCAGTGTCTTTGCAAAGTATTTATTTTTCAACATACTCCACAAATTCGAAGATAAAACATCTTTAACACAAACGTACACAAACGAAAGGTCAAGGTCAGTTTTGTGCAGGAGGGTTAAGTTTTTGAGTATCTCCGTCAGAAGAAAAAACAAACTTTCTTTTTGTATTTATTTATCCAAAAATTGTGTTGAGACTGTGGACTTTCGATCTGATATATGTTTTAATTTCAAACGGAAAGTTTCAGATTATTCGAAACTACCAAGGATATGCAGGTCGGACTTACAAGATACTTGGCGGAAGTATTCTGAAGGCAATGACGCAAATGCAGAAATAATGATAAATCCCCCTTTTCTGGAGCCGTAACTTTTGCAGTTTTGTATATTAATAATGTAGCCGAGCGGAGTATTTGACTCCCGCTTTTCGGCTACGACCTTAACAACGCGGCCCAACCCGAACTATTATTTTCATGTATCCCTCGTAAGAGAGACATACAAATATTTTGCTCTGCAAGGCAGGGAAGCGTGATGATAGTAAACTGGATTGTCGGCTACTAGCGCCACGACACTCTCTGCAGGTCACTGCCACTAACCTGCATAAAATGCCTGCCGACAATGTAGTCCTGCTCAACACGAAAAGCAGAAGTCGAATAGTCAAGCGGGGAGGTTATATGTCGTGTGGCCTTGTCCTGCATAACCCAATGGCCACACCAAAGGATTCTGCACAGCAGGAGCCACCCAAGGCTAGTCTAACCAAGAAATGAAAGGTAGACAATACCTCCCAAGCTTGAACAGTCGCCTCCCATTCCGTCACATTAATACTATTGCGAACAATAAAAAAAAATGGAGTGAAATAAAGCAGTTGCCTTATTTTCAATCGGAACACAGCGTAAATTCACGACTTTGGATTTTCTTTATCACTACCACATAACCTCACAGGAATACGACCTGTACCTTTGAATCTCCTAAATAATGATAATTGCAGTCCCTAAACAATTACTTATTGACGTAAATAATGCATTATTTGGTGACATCTTCTAAATAATACATTTTATTACCAAATTCTGCTAAATAATGCATTATATAGGTAAATAAATCATGATTTATAAACATTTCTAAATAATACATTATTTAACACAATCTGCTAAATAATGCATTATATAGGTAAATGATTTCTTTGTTTAGCAACAATGCCTTTTTTATCATGATTTATTTACTTAAAAATATATTGTTTAGGTAAATAATAAGAAAATATATTATTTAGGGAAATTTTACATTCTTTGTAAACAAATTACTATTTAGTATATATTAGCGGAAAATGGTGCAAAATAAATATTTTACACAGGGAATTCCATAGGGTGGTTCTTACTGCGGATATTTAACGTTTAAAACATTGCTAGCGAGTGCAATTCGTGCAGTCTACTTTCAAATATTGGGAAAAAAAGGAATCTTTTCTCGCCTTCTTTTGCTCATTAACCATCTTCCACAACAATGGTTTGTTCCGCATGGTCTCTATATATATAGATGTTAAAAAAAAAAAAAAAAAAAAAAATATATATATATATATATATATATATATAAAAAAAAAAATATATATATATATATATATATATATATATATATATATATATATATATATATATATATATATATATATATATATATACGTTGGCAGATGTGGGTGTGTATATCTATAGATAGATAGATAGATAGATAGATAGATAGATAGATAGATAGATAGATAGATAGATAGATAGATAGATAGATAGATAGATAGATAGATAGATAGATAGATAGATAGATAGATAGATAGATAGATAGATAGATAGATAGATATAGATAGATAGATAGATAGATAGATAGATAGATAGATAGATAGATAGATAGATAGATAGATAGATAGATAGATAGATAGATAGATAGATAGATAGATAGATAGATAGATAGATAGATAGATAGATAGATAGATAGATAGATAGATAGATAGATAGATAGATAGATAGATAGATAGATAGATAGATAGATAGATAGATAGATAGATAGATAGATAGATAGATAGATAGATAGATAGATAGATAGATAGATAGATAGATAGATAGATAGATAGATAGATAGATAGATAGATAGATAGATAGATATGTGTGTGTGTTTGTGTTTGAGTGCGCGCGTGCGTGTGTGTTGTTGTTGTTTCGAATTCGTTCTGGTTTTCGTTTTTGGTGTGCAAATGCCTGACAATTGAACTTTGAAGCGATTGTTTAGGAAAAAGCTCTTTATAGATATCCTTATTATTTCAAATACGAGCAATAGCAAATTGTGAGTGGACCCTCGGTTCACGGACTGAGCAGGAATTATATATGATTGAAGTTTGTGGTTTAAGTCTGAGCTGAACTAGACCTTAATATGAATACCACATTCGAAACAAAACTCATCTGCTTCCACCCAAACCCTTAGTTCATAAACACAAAACTCATCTACTTAGACACCCCCATCTCCTTAACTTTTACAACATCTTCAGCGTTTCATAGATGAAACTCGAAGGATTTGTTAGTTAGAAGTGGATATATATATTACTAAATTATTTTGTATTCCCAAAGGGCTGAAATCTACACAACTGGAGATAACCAGGTTGTACGCTTAGGGTCGTGGTGAATATAGGTAGGTGGTCGGGTCCCGGAACCGAATCTTTAGTCCATGCTTCCGGTCTTTTTGATGGAGAAACGTGATCTGCCTCGGAATACGTCCCATGTCTATGAGTCTCAGTCCTTCCAGCCTTTTCTTCGTCTCCAGACTGTGTCTCCTTTTCCCGTCTATAGAGGTGCTGGGTCCTTGCTCTCTAAGCTGAGAAAATGCAAAACAGAACAGAGAGGGTGTAGGGAACGAGAAGTGGAGGTTCGGTTGGGGGCAGGAAAAGAGGGGGCAGAGAGAGAGAGAGAGAGAGAGAGAGAGAGAGAGAGAGAGAGAGAGAAAGGGCAAGAGAAAGAGAGAGCGGGTGGGGGGGGGGGGTGTAGGGTGTAAATGGCGAGAGAGACAGGCAGACAGAAAGCGAGAGAAGGTGGTGGGGGGGGGAGGTAGGGTGCATAGGGCAAAATAGAATGAATGAATGAATGAATACTGCTTTAATTTCCGTTTCGAAACAATAAAAATATCGGCGGAGGTCGTCTCAAACCATATGATGGTGAAAGAGGTATAAAAAAAATCCGCTTTGTTCGAAAACATTTGTATTATTTTTGTTCTCTCTGAACATTGACCCAACAAAATATAATTCTCACGTGTTGACATTTGACAATCGAAATAGTGTTTATTTCGTGGGAACATTGGGCAATCAGACTGTCTGATATAATTTCTGCAGACACGCACGCAAGTTTAATCAAATTGAGAAATGTCTACCCTTACATGTACGAACACTGAACACGGAAACAGACACAACGCACACTGACGCGGTTTGACTATTAGGTCGCGGACGCACACATAGGCGCGCCCGCCAACGCACGTGCATCCTACACACCCTGACGCCTACAGACACACGTACGCACACACACACACACACACATGCACGCACATCAGTCTTGTTACCAGGCTTTCCCGTGTGCTTATGGGACTGCCTGTTTTGTCTCTGTACTTCCAAGACGACATGCCTGCTTCCGTTAAGACTTCCAAGACAGTCTTACCCGATTAGTGACGACTGAAGGAACATAGTTATTGTGTGCGCTGGACGGTGGGAGGGGTCGTGGAGAGTGTGTGTGTTTGTCTGAAGCGGGGACGGGGAGGAGAGTTAAAGAAGTGTGTGTGTTTTTTTCGCTGTTTTGTATGTGTTTCACTATGGGTTTTTTTTCTCTATGTAGGCCTCACTTTCTCTCTCTCTCTCTCTCTCTCTCTCTCTCTCTCTCTCTCTCTCTCTCTCTCTCTCTCTCTCTCTCTCTCTCTCTCTCTCTCTCTCTCTCTCTCTCTCTGATATTGTTGTGTTTAGAAAAGGAGGATTTTGGGTATTAGAGATAGGTGGACTTTTGATGGAAGGGCTATGCCTGTGGTAAACGCTTATAAGTATTTGGGTGTTTGTTTTTCTACTAGACTAAGTTATGTTGCAACATGCAGAGATCTTGCAAGTAGGGCTAAAAAAGCTCTTCTGTGTATTATGCAAAGACTGCGTATGTTTAATAATTACTCTGTTGACGTTTTTCTAAAGCTTTTTGATGCACAAGTGCAGCCTGTTATGAGTTATGGTTGTGAGATATGGGGCTTGGACAAAGCAGTACAACATTGTGAAAAAGTTCATTTGTTTGCTCTTAAGAAATTCTTACATGTGGAAATGCGCACACCTAACGATTTGGTATATAGAGAAATGAATAAATCACCATTAATTTTGCTGTGAAATGTATTCGTTATTGGTTGAAAGTTTTGCAGATGGGTGAAGAGAGATTACCTAAGAAAGCATATTTAATGTTGCATAATTTGGATTGTAGGGGTAAAATAAATTGGGTGTCAAATGTTCGCATATACTTGTATCGTTATGGATTTGGTTTTGTTTGGTTAAACCAAGGAGTTGGTAGAGTGAATGAATTTTTGCGAGCGTTCAAGACTCGGTTAATTGACTGTAGATGGCAAGAGTGGAATGATCATATTGAGAATAGTGACAGATTTAGTGTGTATAGGTTTTGTGGCCCTACTGCGATACGATGCATACCTACTTATTTACGAATGAATATGGATAACCATTTGAGATATCTGATGACTAAATTTCGTTTTGGAATTTCTGATTTGTTTGTACATTTCTATTGATATAGGAATTATGAACCTCGCAATTTGTTATGTACATTGTGTAAAGATTCTGTAGAAAACGAAATTCATTTTTTGCTGTGTTGTCCTTTCTTTGAAGATCTACGAAACCAATTTATTCCGCAGAAATATTGTAGAATACCCAACATGTCTCGTTTTTCCGTGTTGATGGCGTCGGGTAATGAAGAGTGCGTTAGAAAAGTATGTATATTTCTGTATAAAGCATTCAAGGCGCGAGAAACTGCAATGGAATGAAAATTTTGTCTTTGTTTTGTTTATGTTTTGTTCTCTGGCATTACGTTGAACATTTGCATGATATGTACCTTTGTACACTCCCCTTCAATCAGGGGCGTAGGCCTTATATTTGAATAAATTCTTGAAGTCTTGAAGTCTTGAACTCTCTCTCTCTCTCTCTCTCTCTCTCTCTCTCTCTCTCTCTCTCTCTCTCTCTCTCTCTCTCTCATTAACCATCTTCCATCTCCCCTAAACGACAAGGAAAAAAGCATACTTTTTGAATACCTTGTCCGACTCCTAAACTAAATGTTTCTAGGTCTAATAACCTGACTGTAGTTTATTTTTAATGGTGAATAACGTAGGTGCAGTCAACTTTCAAACACGACATGCATAGCCTACACTCAAACACAGAACACTTTTGTACTCGATCCTCTCCCCTCCTTTTCATTATATACAGCCAAACTGTAACATTTCTGATAACATTCTTGAGCATTTATTCTTTGTGATAGAAACCCTTGTGTAACCTTAAATTTGTAATAGTATATATTTTATATTATTAGGTTTTTTGTTCTCTCTCTCTCTCTCTCACACACACACACACACGCACACACACATTGTATTGTGATTTGATATTCCCATCTACTGACTCTAGTATTTGTTGTTAATTTTAATTGCTTATGCCAATTCCATTTTAATTTGATATATAATTATATTGTAACTGTTCTGATTCTTTTGCACTCATCCATACCTCCTGTCTCCCAACTACTTTTATTTTTTACATTTACTTTTTCTGTTACATCTCCTCTCCCAATCCCTGTCCACCTTCCTCCATTGTGTCCTTCTATAGAAGAAATGTCACTTACAACATGGCCTTCCAAAGATGGTTTTCGAATTGGCCATCTTAATATATGTCATGCAATCAACAAAACACATGAAATAGCATCAATTTTAAACAACCATAATACACCATTTCATATATTTGGCTTTTCTGAATCTTGGTTATGCACTCAGACTGTTGATTCTGAAATGGCGATACCAGGTTATTCTTTAATAATACGTCATAGAACAAGAAATCAAGAAACTGGTTTATTAATATACATTAGTGAAACGCTTAATTTCAAACGTCTACATTACCTTGAGCAGCATCAAGTTGAGTCTATTTGGCTTGATATAAATATAAAACATTCAGCCCCAATCATCGTCGGATTCTTATACAGGCATCCTGATGTACATGTGGACTGGATTAGTAACTTTACTTCAATGATCGATGAACTGTTATTAGAATCTAAAGATTTCTTCATTTTAGGGGATTTTAATATTGACCTGTTTAAACCTAATAAACACTGGACCGATACTATTAAACTGTGCAACTTTGAACAACTAGTGTCAGGACCAACCAGAGTAGCTGCGACTTCAAGCACACTCATTGATCACATATATACAAATAACAAGACGCATGTTGTAGAAGTTTGTGTTCCAGTCTTTGCTTGCAGTGATCATTATCCTGTTTGTTTGACCTGGAAAAAGAAAGGAGCTAAAATACCCAAACCAGGACATAAAACTATAACATACAGATCTTTTTCCAAATTTATTACAGATGATTTTCTCTTTGACCTCAGCAACAGCGCTCTCTCAAATGTTTATAATTTTACTAACCCTGATATTGCTTTAGCGTACTGGTATGACACATTTATGAATATATACAATAAGCATGCTCCTATATATACCAAAAGAGTTAAGTACTATTCCAAACCTCCGTGGCTAGACACAGAACTGCAAAATGCCATTAAATTAAGAGATTATTTAAAGAAAAGTGGTAAAGAAGATGAATACAAAAAACAAAGAAATGCAGTAACTTCACTCAAAAGAAAAAAAAAAGAAAGCATTTATTACAAATTTAATCTCGTCCAAAAACAGTTCTAAAACGATTTGGAAAGCAATTAATCACTTAACAAACAAATCCAGTATATCACCAGTGATTAAAGATATTTCTCCTAATATTCTGAATTTACATTTTGTTAAAATGTCTGATAGGATTATTACTATTGACAAATCAAAAGAAAACAATCTAGAGAAATTAGCAAACTTTTGTCATTCTAAGAACATTAACAGCAAACTAGACATTCCTTATTTGTCTACGGAATTTGTACACAAAGCACTAACAAACCTTAAGCAAACAAATTCAAGAGGAATTGATGAATTGGATAGTAAAATACTAAAATTGTCTGCGTCATTTATTACTGACACTTTAACGTATATATACAACCTATGCATAGACAAATCACATTTTCCTATAATGTTCAAAAAAGCTAAGGTTATACCCCTTTTCAAGAATGGTGATAGCACTGACCCATCGAACTATAGGCCTATTTCGATTCTTTCTACTCTCTCTAAACCTCTTGAAAAGCACATAAATAATAATATTCTTGATCATTTCACTGAAAACAGCCTCCTACATAAAAATCAGTCGGGTTTCAGAGCTAAACACTCTTGTCACACAGCTCTTACATCAATGATAGAACAATGGCTAAATAATATTAATAAGGGACAATTTTCTGGAACATTATTTGTTGACTTCGTAAAAGCTTTTGATGTAATAGACCATGACCTTCTTCTACGTAAACTAAACCTATATGGCATTCATTCCAAATCTCTTGAGTTTCTTAAATCGTTTATTTCGGACAGAGAACAGTGTGTTTATGTAAATAACCAAAAGTCACAATTTGAAATTGTTACAGCTGGAGTACCGCAAGGATCTGTTTTAGGACCGTTGTTATTTTCTATCTACATAAATGATCTCCCCCTTTATATTTCTACTTCTTGTGAACTCTTTGCTGAGACACTACATTACATTCTCAAAATAGGGACTTGAATAAACTCTCCTCCTCATTACAAAAAGGGGCTAGTGAACTACAGGAATGGGCTGAATACAACCACATGGCCCTCAATCCAGACAAAACAAAATCCATGCTAATTACAACAAGACAGAAAAGACAAAATGTATCAATAAAACTTCTTCCATTAAAAATTGGCAATACAATAATTGCTGAAGTACAGTGTCATAAACTTCTTGGAGTAACTATAGACAATAATTTGTCCTGGGTAAAACATATTTCAAATATTAGTAAAACTATTTCTAAAAAGACTTACCAATTGTCAAGGATAAAGCATTTATTAAATTTACATTCTCGTAAACTATTTTACTCCGGTCATATTCAATCATTTATTGATTATTCTTCTACTATTTGGGATTCTGCCAGTGGCAATGCAATGAAACCTTTAATTAGAATTCACAAACGTGCAATTAAACAAATTTTGCTGAAACAAAAAATCTCTCCAGATGACTATAAACGGATCAATATTCTACCCCTTACCGACAGACTAAAATTTAATAAAGGCGTTTTCATGCACAAGGTCCTTTCTGGCAATGCACCTTCCTATCTTTCTTCTCTTTTTTCAAAAAAAAACTGCCAGATCGTCCACAAAATTAAATGTTCCAATTCCAAGAATTGATCTCTACAAAACTAGTCTAGCTTATTCCGGTTCCATTTTGTGGAATAACTTTCCTGAAGATCTCCGCACTCCAGCATCTAAATTTACATCATTTAGAACACGTCTCCTAAAACACATTAAAAATTAAATACACATTAATTGTTAATGTTGTTGATTGAGATTAACAACATTAATTTGATTTAAATTGTTTGAAAAGGATTTTATCTAATGATGACTTTGTTTATTTGTTATTGTTCCATGATGTGAATGTTATAACCTTGAGTTGTATTTAATAGTTATTGTTAAAGCCCCAAGGGCAAGATGTAAAAAAGCGCATCCAGCGCTTATTCTTTTACCCTTGCAAAATAAAATTGTTATCTTATCTTATCTTATCTCTCTCTCTCTCTCTCTCTCTCTCTCTCTCTCTCTCTCTCTCTCTCTCTCTCTCTCTCTCTCTCTCTCTCTCTCTCTCTCTCCCTATCTCTCTCTGTAAATGGGAGAGGGAAACAGCAGAACTGTTTGATGCGCAGTGTAGCATTATGAGAAGAAATATTGCCGCACGTTAAAGGATTGTAATCGTGCAGCCTATTGAAAAGCAAGCAGAGAATATAAAAACTTTGTTCCAAGAAGGAGAATTTTAAAATGGTGATGATAGGAAAACTGGTAGATTCTATAAAAATAATCAAAACGAGTTTTGGGATACTGTTCATAATATAATCCCAAAAAAGAGAAGAATTGAGAACCATATTTCTGTTGAAGAATGGTTTATCATTTTAAAATGTTACTTGAAAAAGAAAATTTTTCATTTGCGCCGGAGGAATTAGACAATAATAGTAGTGTTGATGATGAAGAAGCTGGTTTTAATAAGCCTATTACGAGGGAAGAGACGTTGACAGGACTTCATAAGTTAAAACATAAAAAAGCAGCAATGGCGAACGGTGGATTGATGAATTGCGCAAACGTACCATTACTCCAAAAATTTATAAATAGTTTTTTTTCATAACGGTATTTATCCTGATATTTGGTGTGAGTCCGGCATATTACCGTTGTTTAAAAAAGGAGATGTAAACAAATCAAGGAAGTACCGTAGAATCATTCTTCTTTCCAAGGTAAGGCTGCTGCGCCCCCTTTTCATCTCCATCTTCCTATATGCTTGCGAAACATGGACCCTCACAGCAAATCTACAACGAAGAATACGAAGCATGGAAATGAGGTGCTACAGAAGACGTCTGGGCATTTCCTATACCCAGCACAACACCGACGATGAAGTCCGACAAACCATCACACAAGCCAAATGGACAACACGATGACATGCTCACAATGGCGAAGAAACGGACATTCCTATGGGTTGGCCACGTCACCAGGGCATCAAACCTTGCAAAGACCATCATGCAAGGCACGGTGCAAGGAGGCAGAAGAAGAGGGAGTCGCTGGTTAAACGATCATCTGTGGTGCCTCAACGACCTCCGAGTTATGGGATTGGATAGGATTGGATAGTAATAATAATAATAATAATAATAATAATAATAATAATAATAATAAGAGACACTAAATACGCGCGCGCTTTTCCCAAACACATCAATCAGGCTCAAAGAGCGGTAATCCGTACCAACATGTGTGACGATACAGACTCAATTAATTAACCACGCGCCTATGAATTGAGAAGAATGAATGAATGTAGTGTGGGTATGACGCAATCAAATATAAATGACGTGAATCGCTGTGATGTCATATATATTTCAGCCCGGCTCTTCAATACAAGTTGACAATGTTTTATTCTCTTCCAAAAAATAAAACTTGGAAAGTAAAATGAACAGTTAATTTTTCAGGACACTTATTTAAATTATAACCTATCAATATTCATGAAAAGATTATAACTCCGTGTTAGCGACGCCTAGCAACCGAGAGAATAGTTGTCTTTGGAGATCTTTAGCAACAACAGTTGGAAACTGAGGCTGTAACCCGCAACACGTAGATTTGTGGTCAGAGCAGAAAACAGTGCGCTTAAGGGCTTACAACTGGCCAACTCACTTCACACACCGTCTGGGTGCAAGTACTGTCTTTCCGCAGTCCGCGGGTGTTACTTTCTTTCTACTTTGTGCAAGAGGAATCCATCAAATGTGATGTCAGCGAAGAGACTCTAGCTGGTAGGTGTGGCTATGCATGCAAGCAAGGACTTGACCATTATGGCCACCCTTGTCTTATCCCTCGCTTCATTCACTCATTCATCACTCATAGTTTTGCTTATATATATATATTTATCATCAGCATCCCCATGTGTTTTATTCTTCCTATGTATTATATTAAAAAAAAACAATGTTCACGATAGAATAATTTGATTTCGTGGTTGCCTGTGTCAGAGGTCACAGTAGTGATGCCAGCAGTTGCTTCTGTATATCATTTTTTATACAATTTATAACTGTCACGACCCACACTCAGTTTGAACTTTATATTGTTGTTTGTAGATAGGTGGTCTTCTCGCAAGTGCCTATGAATCATCGTTTTGTGTGCCTTTGAATAAGCCGGGACAAAAGTAAATGAAAAGTGTGACGTAACTTATTGTCGTAGAAAAGAGGAAATGACGAAAGAGAAAGAAGACAGGTATTTGGTCGTTACATGGAGGTCCCAGGAACAGTGAATCTAGGAGCAGTGTGTTGAATCGTTTTTCGTCCCTGCTAATCCTTTATCCGTCAACTGTACGCTTAAGGAAATACGTACGTGATATCCTCACGTAGCGGTGCCCTACGACAAGAACTTGAGTTTTCACCAGAAGTCGTTTGAGAACGATGAGGGAGAAAGAGTTCGACCTTGAAACTGGTGCAAGTTCGACTGTTTGTTTTAGTCAATGAAGATCGAGACGACTAGTAGACCTGACCGTTGACCTACCTGTACCAAAAGGAATGCTGCGGATGAAGAGACGTATCCGACCTTAGCCGCATCACCGTATCCACGGGTAGTTGATGTACCTTTCGCTTTTTGCCTTTGGTTTCATCTTCAACTTCGATTTTACCTTCAACTTCAACTTTAACTTCGACTTTGTTTTTGGTTTTACCATCACTTTTCACCGATTGTATTATAATAGACTTTTTGACAGTGAACTTTTTGCCTTCGCTTCTTCACCACAGACTTTGAAATATTGGATGACCACGGCGGATGTATCTAATCGTAGCAGCTACAGTCCCAGTGACATTCGAGGTGTATGCACTTATCGATTACATCTAGTGCATTGACAATTTTTAGTTTATTTGCCTACTGTGTTCCCGGGACATATATACATTTCACTCCTGCGTTGAGCGAGATCATGCTCTAGGGTCTTCGGGACGTTTTTGTTATTATGCAATTTCGTATTGCAAAGGTTTGATCGCAGGAGTGTGATATGTATTTGTAAAACGGGACTTGTGAACTGAAATCGTTATAACAGTAGTAGCAACAAATTTGTAAACAGTGCATAGGTTGTGTGCGAACAATGAGTGAACAGTAGAAAAGGAAAACAAAGAGACTGAACGAGAATACTGTGTAGAACCATTTAATTTATTTAAAACAAAGAACATTTCATTCTGTCGTTTGATTTTATCACCTTTATAAATTTTAGTTATTTAATTACGACTCCATGTTATGTTTATGTGAATAAATTGTTGTTTTATTTTGCCAATGTAATACTTGTCTCTATCTATTCATCCGTTGTTCACGTATGGTTGCATACACTGCTCAGAGTTCCCCTTTATGGTAAGAGAAACGAAGGACCGTAAGGGGGGGCTTTGACATATTTGGTGGCAGCGGTGGGATCGAACGGATGAATGGAGGAGATAGAATTACGTTGACATTGTTGTGTTATACCATACAATCAGAGTAAGTGACGTGGGTGGTTGGCGGGTGCTGGAGCGTTTTGAATCGCGTGGGCGCACTTAGAGCACCCGACAGTAATAAGGTAAGCAACCAAGCCCACACTTTACTATAATACAACTTAGTGTCATCTGAGCCAAACCGTGGTATAACTGTTGAGTTATTTGAACTCTGAGATATATAGTTGGTAAATAGATTTGTTGTTTACCAATTATACAAGAAAAGGTGGTCGGCTAGCAAAATGTCCGCCACCCGGAAAGGTACAAAACGTGCTGGAGCCAAGAAAACGATTGGTGGGGAAGGGACATCGATCACCCCTAGCAGCGACTCAGCCGATATTGTACTGGGAGCATCGGGAGAAGCGACCATGTCCAATTTGACGAGAGAAGAGACTCTGAGTACGTCTGTCTTAGGTTTCCCTCGCATGGCGGTAGCCGTAGAACCGTCAAGGAACCAAGAGACGTCCGAAGTGATTGACGTATCCGTGAAGTATAGAGAATTAGGTATGAGCCTAGGCCTGCGAGAAGAGGCGCTAGCGAGATTTGTCGTGGATGGCATTCAAAAGGAAGAAGAACGAAGAGAGCGAGAAGAAGACAGACGTTTAGTGGAGAGGAAAATGGAAGAAGAGCGAAGAAAAATAGAAGAAGAGCGAAGAGAGCGCGAAGAAGACAGACGGCTAATGGAAAGAAAAATAGAAGAAGACAGACGTTTAGTGGAGAGGAAAATGGAAGAAGAGCGAAGAAAAATAGAAGAAGAGCGAAGAGAGCGCGAAGAAGACAGACGGCTAATGGAAAGAAAAATAGAAGAAGACAGACGTCTAATGGAGAGGAAAATGGAAGAAGAGCGAAAGGAAAAAGAAGAAGAACGTCGCCGACGCGAAGAGGAAAAAGAAGAAGAACGTCGCCGACGCGAAGAAGAAAAAGAAGAAGAACGTCGCCGACGAGAAGAGGAAAAAGAAGAAGACAGACGTCTGATGGAGAGGAAAATGGAAGAAGAACGTCGCCGACGAGAGGAAGAGAAAGAAGAAGAACGTCGCCGACGCGAGGAAGACAAAGAAGAAGAACGAAGATCATTAGAAATCAGAATGGAGGCAGAGAAAGAACGGATGAAAATGCAGATGGAGGTGATCAGAGAAGAACGCGAAGTTTTCGCTGACCGTTCAACTCGTAGAGAACATCATGATGGTTACCGACTGAAAATTCACCCTTTCGATGGTAGAGAAGACATCGAAGCTTATCTGCGTCATTTTGAACTCATAGCTGAATCACAAGGATGGAATAGAGATTGCTGGGCAGCAAGGTTGTCTCCACTATTGTCAGGAGAAGCGCGCGATACGTATTTGCGTCTGACACCCGAACAGGCTCAAGATTTTGAAGAAGTACGCAACGCGCTGTTACGTCGTTTTCGCCGCGATGCGGAATGGTATCGCCGACAGTTCCGAGAGACCAAGAAAGAACAAAATGAAACTTTTCCGCAATTTCTCATCCGGTTGCAGACATCTGTAGAAAGATGGTTTTCCTTGGCAGACAAAGACATCGATGACGCGAAGTCTGTGTTAGACATGTTTTTGGCTGAACAGATATATTCAGTAATGAATCCTGAGCTCGAGATGTTCGTGCGTGAACGATTGCCGACAGACGCCGCACAAGCAGCCGAATATGCTCAACTGCATTTGGACGTAAAACGAGCCGTATCCCGAGGACCTGTTTTCCAAAGAGCGAGTCCACGAACACCGAGCAGTCAACCCGAGCGTAGACCGAACGAGTCACAAACGAGATTGAGGGAACCTATTAGGAGACCAGTTGTCGGTAGAGATGAAAGAGACAGGAGGAATTCAGACGAGTGCTATAAGTGTGGGGGTAAGGGGCACTTCGCCAGGCAATGCATGAAAACGCATGCAGTCAGTCAGGTTACAATTGCGACCGACACCCTACCGATCTATACTCCGCCAATAGACGTCCGATCTATTAAACCCTATAACCCGTGGAGTGAGGGTCGGATCAACGAAAATACAGTACGCATCATGCGTGATACTGGAGCAGAGATGGGAGCAGTTGCTTCAAAATGGGTCAAACCTGAAGATTACACAGGGAGGAGTGTTGAAGTGTACTTAGCAGACCAGACAAAAACAGGAAAGTACCCTACAGCATGGGTGAAACTTGAATCAGGCTTTGTGACAGGGACTGTTGAACTGTTCGTCCTTGACCACATGGGACCTGACATTCTTCTGGGTAACTGGATTACATTTTCATCTGGTTACCGAAGCCCAGTTACCATTGATGGTAGTGAATGTGCCGTGGCAGCAGCAGTCGAAACAAGAGGACAAATAGAACGTGAAAAACGAGTGACAGTACCTTTGCAGGTATCGAAAACTCTAGGAGTGGAAGTCACACCGACAGAGTTGGCTGCATTGCAAGAAGAAGACGATAGTCTTAAAAAGTTCGAGCGTTGGCTGATGCCCAGAGCGAACTGAAGTCAGGAAATGCTACAGTAAAATTCACGCGAAAGAAAGGGTTACTATACAGGTTGCATCAGTTGCGAGGAGTGGAGACATCGCAGCTAGTAGTTCCCAAGAAACTACGAAAAGAAGTCATGAGGCTAGCTCATGATCCTCCCATGGCAGGACACCTAGGAGGAAAACGAACTCGCGAACGTATATGGAATACGTTTTTCTGGCCAGGTATGTGCGCAGACGTTCGCAGGTACTGTGCATCATGCATTGAATGCCAGAGAGTGACACCAAGGGGTCGAGTCAGCAAGGTACCCCTACAAAAGATGCCTTTGATGGACGAACCATTCCAAAGAGTGGCTATCGACATTGTAGGTCCGATTGCACCAAAGTCGGAACAAGGTAACCAATACATTTTGGTAGTTGTCGACTACGCTATACGATATCCAGAAGCAGTTCCGTTGAAAAGAATTGACACTGAAAAAGTAGCAGAGGCTCTGTGGACCATATGGTCGAGGGTAGGCATCCCTCGTGAAATACTAACCGACAGGGGGACGCAGTTCATGTCAGCAGTCATGGATGAAATGAACAGATTGTTGGCCATCCATGGAAAAGCCACCACACCCTACCACCCTCAGTGTAACGGGCTGGTTGAGCGGTTTAACGGCACTCTGATGACCATGCTGAGAAAACTGACTACTGAACAGCCACGGATGTGGGACCGGTACATACCAGCTCTTCTTTTCGCCTACCGAGAGGTACCTCAAGAGGCTACTGGATTTTCACCGTTTGAGCTGCTATACGGAAAAACAGTCAGAGGACCGATGGCCGTGTTGAGAGAGCTATGGTCGAAGGAGATTGCTGCTGAAGAAGTGAAAGTAAGCAGTGAATACGTAGTCGATCTACGCAATCGCATCGAGGAGACGTGCCAGATAGCAAAAGAACATATGAAAGGTGTTGCAGAGCGCCAGAAACACTACTTTGACCGAAAAGCGAAACCCAGGGTCTTCAAAGCAGGCGACAGAGTGTTGCTGTTGCTACCCACTAAACATAATAAACTCCAAATGGCTTGGCAAGGACCCTATGAAGTCATAGAAAAAGTTGGCGAATGCGATTATCGCATATCAGTAGGACGGAAAACTAAACTCTTCCACGTCAATCTGCTGAAAGAATGCAGAGAAAGAGTGACAGTCGATGCAGTAGTGACAGAAGACGATCAATGGAAAGAAGAACAAGTGGGCAACGACATTCCAACGTGTCCGTTAGTGGCGACCGAGGGTCCGAAAGATGTACACGTTGACCCAGAATGTCCAGAAATTCATGAGGACATCCTAAACATAGTGTCAGACTATGCAGACATTTTCACTGATTTCCCTTTACGATGCACCTTGGATACGTGCGAGATAAAGATGATCAATGAAGAGCCAGTCCGTACAAGACAATACCCTTTACCTCATTCGCAAATGCAGGTGGTGAAGGATGAAGTAGAAACGATGATGAAATTACGGGTCATTGAGAGAGCAACGTCACCGTATAGCTCACCGATTGTGCTAGTGAAAAAAAAAGATGGACAAATACGATTTTGCGTTGATTTTCGCAAAATGAATCGTAACATCGTCTTCGACGCTGAGCCTCTACCTGATATCGATTTTTTGTTCGCGAAGCTCGCAAAGGCGAAATACCTGAGCAAAATAGATTTGTCAAAAGGGTATTGGCAAATCCCAATGAAAAAAGAGGACAAAGAAAAGACAGCGTTCACCACTCCTGAAGGTCAGTTCCAGTGGTGCGTGATGCCTTTTGGATTGAAGACTGCCGGAGCTATATTTTCCCGAATGATGCGGAAGTTATTGGCACCCCTTCACATGCCTGAAATAGACAACTTCATGGATGATTTGATGATAGCTACTCAAACAAAAGAAAGGCATTTGGAATGTCTAAGAGCGTTGTGTCAGAGACTCCGCGAAGTGCAGTTAGCTGCAAGACCGTCAAAATGTTTCCTAGGATTTCAGAGTTTGGAGTATCTGGGACACATGGTAGGGCGAGGTAAGATTCAACCAGACCGTCAGAAAATGGATCGCATCGGAGAAACGTCACAACCAACTACAAAGAAACAAGTGAGGTCGTTTTTGGGGTTAGCGAGCTACTACAGGAGGTTTGTACCAAACTTTGCAGCCATAGCCGCACCTCTATCCGATCTGACGAAGGGAGGAAAAACAGGACCAGTCGCATGGACGGAAGCATGCGAAAGAGCTTTCAACACTTTGAAAGAAAGGTTGTGCTCTAGTCCTGTATGTTGTCTGCCAGATGGCGAAAAACCGTTTGTTTTGCAAACAGACGCGTCAGACACAGGTATTGGAGCAGTACTATGCCAAGATCAGGGTCACGGACTCCAACCAGTGGCTTGTGTCAGCCGGAAGTTAGTTGCCGCAGAAAAGAACTACTCAACGATTGAGAAGGAATGTTTAGCGTTGATTTGGGGACTTCAACGATTTCAGCAATATGTGTACGATCGGACAGTCATCGTACAATCTGATCACCAACCGCTGAAATACCTTCAGAAATCGAAAACTACCAGCAGCAGGTTGATGAGATGGGCGCTGTTGATGCAGTCGTTTCCACTGGTTATTGAAAGTATTCCTGGAAAGGAAAACGTCACTGCAGACTTTTTGAGCAGAAACGTGTAAGTCGTGAACTTTGAGTTTGAACAAAACCAAGGTTTTGTCTTGAGGGGGGGGTATGTCACGACCCACACTCAGTTTGAACTTTATATTGTTGTTTGTAGATAGGTGGTCTTCTCGCAAGTGCCTATGAATCATCGTTTTGTGTGCCTTTGAATAAGCCGGGACAAAAGTAAATGAAAAGTGTGACGTAACTTATTGTCGTAGAAAAGAGGAAATGACGAAAGAGAAAGAAGACAGGTATTTGGTCGTTACATGGAGGTCCCAGGAACAGTGAATCTAGGAGCAGTGTGTTGAATCGTTTTTCGTCCCTGCTAATCCTTTATCCGTCAACTGTACGCTTAAGGAAATACGTACGTGATATCCTCACGTAGCGGTGCCCTATGACAAGAACTTGAGTTTTCACCAGAAGTCGTTTGAGAACGATGAGGGAGAAAGAGTTCGACCTTGAAACTGGTGCAAGTTCGACTGTTTGTTTTAGTCAATGAAGATCGAGACGACTAGTAGACCTGACCGTTGACCTACCTGTACCAAAAGGAATGCTGCGGATGAAGAGACGTATCCGACCTTAGCCGCATCACCGTATCCACGGGTAGTTGATGTACCTTTCGCTTTTTGCCTTTGGTTTCATCTTCAACTTCGATTTTACCTTCAACTTCAACTTTAACTTCGACTTTGTTTTTGGTTTTACCATCACTTTTCACCGATTGTATTATAATAGACTTTTTGACAGTGAACTTTTTGCCTTCGCTTCTTCACCACAGACTTTGAAATATTGGATGACCACGGCGGATGTATCTAATCGTAGCAGCTACAGTCCCAGTGACATTCGAGGTGTATGCACTTATCGATTACATCTAGTGCATTGACAATTTTTAGTTTATTTGCCTACTGTGTTCCCGGGACATATATACATTTCACTCCTGCGTTGAGCGAGTTCATGCTCTAGGGTCTTCGGGACGTTTTTGTTATTATGCAATTTCGTATTGCAAAGGTTTGATCGCAGGAGTGTGATATGTATTTGTAAAACGGGACTTGTGAACTGAAATCGTTATAACAGTAGTAGCAACAAATTTGTAAACAGTGCATAGGTTGTGTGCGAACAATGAGTGAACAGTAGAAAAGGAAAACAAAGAGACTGAACGAGAATACTGTGTAGAACCATTTAATTTATTTAAAACAAAGAACATTTCATTCTGTCGTTTGATTTTATCACCTTTATAAATTTTAGTTATTTAATTACGACTCCATGTTATGTTTATGTGAATAAATTGTTGTTTTATTTTGCCAATGTAATACTTGTCTCTATCTATTCATCCGTTGTTCACGTATGGTTGCATACACTGCTCAGAGTTCCCCTTTATGGTAAGAGAAACGAAGGACCGTAAGGGGGGGCTTTGACAATAACAAACATTCAGATTAGCGATTCAGACGCTGTCTGCAGTTCAGAGGCATTCACTACTGGGTCCTGAAGGCGAAAATAAACATTATCTACGTGAATGGAATCCTTCTGACTGTTACAGAGGGGAGTTTTCGTTATCAACCAGTGTTCATCATCCTCCATTGACTGTTCGCCGTTACTGTACATTAATCATTATTCATCGGTGTTCATCGTTCCGTCAACCGTTCTTCGCCCGCCGTCGTCCTTCATCGGTTCTTCGTCGTCGTCCTCTCTCATTTATCCTTCATCGTCTCTTCACCGTTGATTCTTCACCGACTTTAGCTAAGTAATGACGATACTTGCCTGCCAACGAAACATGGACAAATCTCGCTGACAGGCAGCATCTGAATTGTTAATATATTTTGTTCTTCTTTTAAAAATTAAATTAATGAATACATATTACGTTCCATTGAATCATCTCATTAATACATGTTGAAAAATTAAGAAAAATAGAGTCGCATCTTTTTTGTATGAAAAAAGCAGGTGATGGAAGAGACTTCATTCTCTTATTTATTTTCTTAGGGCATAGTTATCTGCCCCATCACCGATAATACGTGACAACATACGCGCTCACGAATAAAAACTCGTACCTTGAACAGGTTGTGCTATGGTACAATGGCTTGATGAAAGTAGATAAGAACTGGCCTTCCTAGAAAACTCCTTAAGTGAACTAATATGTTGACATGTAAAAAAGATTTGCAGGGGAAACTCAGGCATCCATGTTATCCAAACATTAGCATAATACAACAAAACATTCATCACTCAAACATGTGCCGTAAAACAAAAACAGAGACAAAAATGGAAATCGAATGGTGAAGTTTGAAAATTGTTGATCGACTGCTCCGGAAACCATTGTAAAAAGGAGGGACGGAAACAGGAGTTACACGGAGAATCCCCCTGACCACTGTCTCGTACCTAAGCCACATAAGTACGTCCCCTGCGGGATTCGAACCCGAGCCCTTCGGCATAACATTACATGACATGATTATTACTTCAGGTCCAGCGGACTCTTCCAAGCCAAATCAGGACCAGTATAGCCGAATCAGGACCACAAAATCAAGACCACAACTTCGCTGAAAGAGGACTCACCCCTGGTCCGCATAAAAGATCTGCCGAAACAACCCTAGTGGCAACACTGAAGGCACTCCACCAGCCAGTCACTTTACAATAAAGACATCCCACGCAGGGGACGCTGAGGCTATACTCTAATTTATCGAACCCTCGTTTACAAAAAGAAAATAGAATATAAACATCATTATAAAATATCAACAAAAATAATACATATAAAATGCCTACATTGCCAAATAATAAAATCACAGTAAGCCCTAGTGACCACCTGGCAGAAAGCATCCAATATTCCCAAGCTGATCCAACAGACCTCACACACAAATGAAGAGTTTTGTCCCGGAAGAGTTTTCAAGAAAAACGATAGATGACTGGTCTAGCGAAGAAGAAAATAGTACAGTAGATTGATAGAACAGAGTAGGAATGAGAAAGAACAAAGGAGAAAGACAGCGACAGTAGGAAATTAAAGCACTAAATTTCCAGAAAGTGGGGATACTATTTATACTGAAACCCCCGTCACCCCCACTGGGGTACCTTCGGCATAAGAGACCTACGCAAAACTTAACTGCTCAACCAGTCCACCCCCACTTAATGTATTGCCTAATTCTTTAGGAATGGAGAATCCAGTTATTATAAATAAAAGGGACCCCCTTTGACCACGCCCCCTTGACAGAGCCTTAAACAGTCACAGCGAGGCTTTTTGCTCCACCGGGGTAAAAAAAAAAGCTTAACCTCTTTCCCTTCCCCTCCAAAAAAATCGAAAGTATAGTTATTTTTATTATATGTTAATTTTACATTAATATTCAATTTACAATTGGCAATCCGTACCAACTTACGCGCTCACGAATAAAAACTCTAAAAAAAATAACGAATAAAAGAAATATTAATATGTTTCTGCGCTCCCTTGTCATCTCCATCTTCCTATATGCTTGCGAAGCATGGACCCTCACAGCAGATCTACAACGAAGAATACAAAGCATGGAGATGAGGTGCTACAGGAGACTTCTGAGCATTTCCTATACCCAACACATCACCAACGACGAAGTCCGACAGACCATCACACAAGCCATTGGACAACACGATGACCTGCTCACAGTGGTGAAGAAACGGAAACTCCGATTGTATGGCCACGTCACCAGATCATCAGGCATTGCAAAGACTATTCTGCAAGGCACAGTGCAAGGAGGTAGAAGAAGAGGGAGACCGAAAAAGAGGTGGGAGGACAACATTCGAGAATGGACTGGTTTGACACTGAGCGAAGCCATCAGGGCTGCTGAGGACAGAGAAAGATGGAGTATGCTGGTTAAACGATCATCTGTGGTGCCCCTACGACCTTCGGGTTACGGGACAGGATAGGATAGGATAGGATAGTTATTTTTATATAAATAAAATCCGTAGCTTTTGTGCCAATCGCTAGCCAACATTCTTGAGCTAAAAATAGCATCTACCAAAGCCGGTAAGAGACAGAACCCATACCAAACAAAAAAAATTGCTCGGTATGGTCTTTTGTTTTAGGTTGATAAAGTAGATCATACACTATCCAAGACACCTAAGATGCGGTCTTCAAGCCACGTGGTACACTCCGAACTACTAGGGTCAAATGTCATAAACTATGGTATTGATGTACCGTTGAAACATGGGAAATCACTCCCTGTTGATAACGAAATGGAAATTCAAACTTTAGCGGTTAGTTTGAGCAGCGAAAGCCCAGTTTATCATCGTTTAATTTGAAGTTTAGGGTGCACCCGTTTTTGCCGAAAATAAACAATGCCATCGAATTGGGGGCCTTTCAACTTGGCCTTTGAATAAATGATTGATTGATTGATTGTTGCTTTAGGTCCAGCGGACTCTTCCGAGCCAAATCAGGACCGGTTTGAATAAATGGGTGTCTAGTTTGCATGCTGTGCTGATTTGCGGACGGATTTTTGGGAACTATGAACATCGACATTGCCGATGAAAAAATATAGCATTGTTATTTCCGACATCCTGTGATTTATCGCCTGTATTAAATCAATATAATAGCAAGAGCTCTGCTCGTGATCATCCATGACCTTAATTACAACACAGAACATTCATTTTTTTCCCTAGATGATTGTGATGACAGATTTATTGCAATGGAAATAAAATAACGGAAAATAGAAACCATAGTTATGTATAATTTCAGAGTGAGAATATTGTGTCGGGTCAAAACAATTCTTGTTGTTTTTTGTTTTGTTGTTTATCATCATCATCATCATCATTATCATTATCATCATCATCATCATCATCATCTTCTTCTTCTTCTTCTTCTTCTTCTTCTTCTTCTTCTTCTTCTTCTTCTTCTTCTTCTTCTTCTTCTTCTTCTTCTTCCTCTTCTGCTTCTTCCTCCTCTGTATATCAGGAATTAGACTAAATAGTTTCTAAGAGCCCACGTGGACCCCATATTACTTAACCTGCATTCTGATCAAAATTGCATCTCTGTATCTCTTCTTCTTTTTCGTGTGCACGCGAAAGCTTCGACCGCATTGTCATTAACCTAACAAATTGGATCGTCGATAGTATAGCGGTAGCAGCACTATCAGCGAGATACCTGTAACACTTCAGGCTGCCACCGCTGCGCTTTCGAGGATCCACTATCCCTTTGCCACTATACTTGCTTAATGTCCATGTGCTTAGACTAAACATTTTACAAGTGGGCTCTTAGGATCCAATATATTCTGGTCAAAACGTTCTTTAGAACTCTTCCCTTTGCTACACATACACACACACACACATACATACACACACTACACACACACGCATTTTTGTAGAAACGACGTTCTGATGACTGTTGTGAAAAAAACCCAGATTATTTTGACACACTTTCCATTTCTTTGACATTATTCTGACATTGTCCAATTTTTGAAGCTATCCCTAACCCTAACCCTAACCCAAACCCTAACCCTTAACCTAACCCTAATGCTAAAACAGCTCTAACTCAACGGAGCGCTATTTTGACGTCAAAATAGTACGGCCTTCCAAAAAAGTCAGAAGAAACCATGTGGAGTTTCATGTGTGTGCCATCAGAACGTCGTTTCTACATCCCCCCCTCCCCCCTCCCCACACACACACTACAAGAAAAGCAGGTGAGCCAGATACCAAAATACGACTCTAACACTTTTTGCAGCAGTATCTGTGGATAGTTTATTATCTCCTCTTCAATTAATGCTCTTAAGGGATTTTTTTTGGTAAATCTTAATTAAAATAAACACCCCTTGGGGTCATGAGCAATCTTGCCACTGTAGATTGTTCTAACCTATAAAGGGAAAAGTGAAAGCCCCAGTTGAAAACCTGTCTTGACTTTGTAGGCATGAACAATTCACTGCGGCAACAGTACCCCCGTTGGGGTGCCGGGGGTTTCAGTATAAATAGTATCCCCACTTTCTGGAAATTTAGTGCTTTAAATTCCCACTGTCGCTGTCTTCCTCATTTACTCTTTCCCATTCCTGCTCTGTCCTATCACTCTGCTATACTATCTTCTTCTTCGCTAGATCAATGACCTACCTTTTTTCTTGAAAACTCTTCCTGGACAAGACTCCTTGTTTGTGTATGAGGTCTGTTGGATCAGCTTGGGAGTGTTGGACGCTTTCTGCCGGGTGGTCACTAGGGCTTCCTATGATGTTATTATTTAGCAATATAGGCATTTTATATGTATATGTTTTGTTGATAATTTATAATGTTTGTATTCCATTTTGTTTTTGTAACCGGGGGTTCGAGTTGTTGGGGTAAAGCCTCAGCCGTCCCCTGCGTGGGATGTCTCTATTGTAAAGTGACTGGCCGGTGGAGGGCATTCAATTTTCCCACTATGGTTGTTTCAGCAGATCTTTTATGCGGATCGGGGGTTGTCCGGTCCTGATTTGGCTCGGAAGAGTCCGCTGGACCTAAAGCAACAATCAATCAATCAGTCAATCAATTAAAATAAACGAGGCCTGTGTTTTGTCTTGAGATTGGGTACATCTTCCGCCACTGTCAATGTACATTTCAACCTCGTTTTTTTAATTTCCTTCGAGACATACACACGTATAACACTCAGATCAGCTTGCAAGCACACGCGTACAGAAAGAAAGGCGCACAAACACACAATACACGCACACGAACAATCACACACACGCGCTCACACACGCGCTCACACACGCGCACACGTGCGCTCACTACACATACATTCCAGACACTAAACACACACACTACACACACACCTTACACATACACAATACGCATACACACTACAATCACACACAAACAAACACACACACCCTCACACACACACACACACACACACACACACACACACACAATCTTGGTTTTGAGATCTGATTTTGACGGTTTGTTGTTAATTTTATTATTTCAGTCTTTGTTTTGTAAACGTGTCCCCTAGTGAGAAATAAGATAAGATAGGATGAGAGAGAGAGAGAGAGAGAGAGAGAGAGAGAGAGAGAGAGAGAGAGAGAGAGAGAGAGAGAGAGAGAGATAAGATGTAGAAGGAGAAAGATTGTAAGAAATCCAAAGGACTGACCTTGAGAGAGAGATTGTAAGAAATCCTAAGAACTGGTCTTTAATTTGCCGCTGGTTTGCTTTGGCTAGTCTTGTTTTATTTTAGTTTGTCTTGTGTGTTTCAAGCGTATTTTTAATGTTGTTTCTATTTAATCCAGTTTTACATTATATAACATTGGGACTTGTGAGGTGATCAAGTTTTGAAGTAGCCTCTTCTGGCGCTGGAAATTCTTTCATAATATCTGTGAGACGGCTGAGTAAATACAAGAATAAAAGTAACAGACAGGAAATTGGAAGGTATAACACAGATAGACAGAGAGAGAGAGAGAGAGAGAGAGAGAGAGAGAGAGAGAGAGAGACAGACAGACAGACAGACAGACAGACAGATAGATAGACAGACCACAAGGGCATGGCAGGTTGGGTGGATCCCCGATGGCGCAGCAGTAGATACCACACAGCCTTTGTATTGTAAATAGAAGGGGGCCAATTAAGTGTCGCTTTGGCAAAACGAATGCGCCGCATTGGGAGACTAATAATAATATAATAACGTTCTTAAATTCAATCCTTTTCATAGCAGGAAGCTGCACTCACAGTAGTGTTGATACACGTTAAAAGTATTACGTAACTATCCGTATGTCGTACCAGTTACCGTTTGTCATCTTGGAAGTTCAAAAGCTAGCGGGGCTCTACTTACGTTCTTGCTGCGGGACAGTTATTTTCGGTCTGGTATTGATTTATTTATGTCATTATTTAAATATATATTCACATGCGTAATTCTATGCAACACATTACAAACAAATAAACAAGGAAATAAACTCATAACTTGGGTTGAAGGTAGCTTTACTGGTCTATTTTGGATAGGTGTAAGGATGCTTCAAGGCCAAGTAGTTATTACGGCTTATTGATTTCCCGGTTGAAAAAAATCATATTTTGTCACTTAAGTGGTGCAAAGAGTGTAATTTGTGCGATGAATATTTTTATTTTTATGCATTTGTTGTCACATTTCTTTGGGTACGTTTCTTGTCAAAGCATGCAAATTGCTACTTCGAGACTTGGAGACTCAGTTGTCCATTTCTATTTATAATATCAAGTCTGCGTGGTATCTACTGCTAAGCCATAGGAAATCCGCCCAATTTGTAATGCCCCTGTGGACAGACAGACAGACAGAGAACGAGAGGGAGAGAGAGAGACAGAGAGAGAGAGAGAGAGAGAGAGAGAGTCAGCGACAAAACAGAGAAAGGGGTTGTTCGAGGATGAGAATACTTTATAAGTACAGGG
This sequence comes from Oncomelania hupensis, assembly GCA_036898135.1. Lineage (NCBI taxonomy): Eukaryota > Metazoa > Mollusca > Gastropoda > Littorinimorpha > Pomatiopsidae > Oncomelania > Oncomelania hupensis. The sequence continues at coordinate 112,970,882 of CM072512.1, forward strand.
TTTGAAATCTATTATCAAATTTTATTTTCTGTATGAAATCGAAAATTGCGGATTATTTTCAGTTCACTTTCAACCGCCCACTTTAATGATGGTTAATTTCAGAGCGCATCCTCACAAATTGTTCATTCAGTTACTACTGCAGTTTATGGGAAAGCGTTTAGATACAGATTCCACAAGTCTTGAAATCTAGTTGCATATTTTAAATTCAACAGGCTTTAAAACATTTTTAAAAGACACAAAATTACATGGCTATAAAACTTGCTTCTAAATCTGTAAAGGACAAGGCAACCCGTTTTCAAGGATTATTAAAACTTTATTTACTGGACGTTCTACATTTCTCCGTAAAAAAAAACAACCAACATTTTCCAGATCAATGCAGAAGTTCCTCCTGTGACACGAAGTCCGTTGTTCGCAAGAATCATCATCATCATCATCATCATCATCATCATCATCATCATCATCATCATCATCATCATCATCATCATCATCATCATCATTGTCACCATAATCTTTGTCACAATCATTTATTGTTTTATGAAAAAAAAAATTAAATAAAAAAAAAAGTATCCGAAGCATTTTGAGCACTTAAATCCATCAATAGCAGGAGAGGGGCGAGGGATGGTTGCAGGAGCCATTACGCCAAAATGAAAAATACTATCATTTTGCTTTGGTTTCCGTGACTAATTATTCTAAACCAGGTCAGATAATAATAGTAAAATCGATTTTCTATTCAAAAACTATCCTTTCTCTGTAAAATCAATAGTTTTTAAATGTCTTTACATTAACATAATTTTAGACCACACCCTCTTATGCGCACAGTAGAAAAATAGTTTGTTTTAGTTTTTTTTTAAATATATTTCAACCATTAACACTCAAAACAAGGAAATCGCAACCATTGAAAAATGTCAACACTGTGGACTAAAATAAATTTGTATGGCACAATTTTAACAAAATTCTTCTTTTTCTTCTTCTCCTCCTCTTTCTTCTTCTTCTTCTTCTTCTTCTTCTTCTTCTTCTTCTTCTTCTTCTTCTTCTCTCCCCCTCCTTCTTCTTCTTCTTCTTCTTCTTCTTCTTCTTCTTCTTCTTCTTCTTCTTCTTCTTCTTCTTCTTCTCCTCTCTCCCTCCTCCTCCTTCTTCTCCTTCTCCTACTTCTTCTTCTTCTTCTTCCTATCCTATCCTATCCTATCCTGTCCCGTAACCCGAAGGTCGTAGGGGCACCACAGATGATCGTTTAACCAGCATACTCCATCTTTCTCTGTCCTCAGCAGCCCTGATGGCTTCGCTCAGTGTCAAACCAGTCCATTCTCGAATGTTGTCCTCCCACCTCTTTTTCGGTCTCCCTCTTCTTCTACCTCCTTGCACTGTGCCTTGCAGAATAGTCTTTGCAAGGCCTGATGATCTGGTGACGTGGCCATACCACCGAAGTTTCCGTTTCTTCACCACTGTTAGCAGGTCATCGTGTTGTCCAATGGCTTGTGTGATGGTCTGTCGGACTTCGTCGTTGGTGATGTGTTGGGTATAGGAAATGCCCAGAAGTCTTCTGTAGCACCTCATCTCCATGCTTTGTATTCTTCGTTGGAGATCTGCTGTGAGGGTCCATGCTTCGCAAGCATATAGGAAGATGGAGATGACAAGGGAGCGCAGCAGTCTTACTTTGGAATGTAGACTGATGGTCCTGTCTTTCCAAATGGGCTTCAACCTTGTCAGGGCAGCAGTTGTTTGTGCGATCCTGGAGAGGACTTCCTGTCGGGACCCATTGTCTGATACAATGGCTCCTAAATATTTGAAGCTATGCACTGTGTCGAGGGATTGGCCTTGGACTTTGATGTCCGTATTGATGCCATTGGTGTTGTTGGTCATCATTTTGGTCTTCTCTGCACTTATTTCCATTCCATAGGCTTTGGAGGTGGTGTCAAGCCTCTGTACCAGCTGTTCAAGTTCTTGTTCCTCTCCAGCCAATCCATCAATGTCATCTGCAAAACGAAGATTGGAGATTGCTCTACCCCCTATGCTGACTGTGCCTTCATGGTCTGCAAGAGCATCCGACATGATGCGCTCTAGGAAGATGTTGAAGAGTGTTGGAGAGAGTAGGCATCCTTGACGCACACCAATTGTTGTTCTGAACCAATTCCCGATGGCTCTGTTGTGGAGGACTGCACTGGTAGCCTTGTCATACAGGCTTTTGATGACTTCAATAATTTTAGGGCTGATGTTGTACACTTTCATTGTTGCCCATAGAGCTGCATGCCAGACTCGGTCAAACGCCTTCTTGAAGTCTATGAACACATGATATAGATGTTGTTGGTGCTGTAGGTATTTCTCACAGATTATTCTGAGGTTGAAAATCTGCTCAGTGGTACTTCGCCCTGCTCTGAATCCTGCTTGTTCTTCAGCTATGATTTGTTCAGCTTGGGGTTTCAACCTGTTGAGTATTATTTTCAGGAGGACCTTGCTGGGATGGCTGATGAGGCTGATGGTCCGGTAATTTTCACACTCCTGAAGGTTACCTTTTTTTGGGAAGAGTGATGACAAGCGACTGGGTCCATGGTATAGGCCACTCCCCACTCTGCCAGATCTTGTTACAGATAATGGTGAGGGCATCAATCATCGCTTCTCCTCCTGCTTGTAGCAGTTCCGCGGGTATGTTGTCCACTCCCGCTGACTTCCCTTTCTTTAGCGCTTGCACTGCTGCCTCAACTTCTTCCCGGAGAATTGGGAGGATTTCTTCTTCTTCTCTGTTCTCGGGACATGCTAGAACTGATGGGTCTCCATTTGGTGTATGGTTGTAAAGGTCAGAGCAGTACTCTGTCCATCTGTCCAAGACTTCTTGTTCTTCTGTAAGGCATATGCCAGACTTGCTTTGGATAGTGGAGACTTTGGGCTGTTTGACACTTGTCAGCCGCTTCACAGTCTGGTAGGCCTTCTTGCTGTTGTTCTTGTTCAGACTGTTCTCTATTTCCTGGCATTGATCTTCTATCCAGTTCTCCTTTGCTGTGAGCATGCCTTTTCGGATGTCATTGTTGATTTTTCGGTAGACATCAGCTCCCTGTGAGGTGCCCTTCTTCTTCTTCTTGTTATTATTATTATTATTATTATTATTATTATTATTATTATTATTATTATTATTATTATTATTATTATTATTATTATTATTATTATTATTATTATTATTATTATTACTATTTAAGGTGTATAACGCGTTACCCAACACTTGGATTCCGTTTAATTGGATATATCGTCGTGCTATAATCAATACGTTTACGATTAGTGGACTCGTATAATTGGTTCATGAATCATTCATGGTGTTTATTAAAGTAGTGCACATTAATCTGTAAATTCACGTTTTCTAGTTCACCTGATAACAAAAAGTTCCGGAAGAAGAAGAAGAAGAAGAAGAAGAAGAAGAAGAAGAAGAAGAAGAAGAAGAAAATTGTTCAAGTCTCCTGAAGGTAATCTGTCTTGGTAAGAAATGTCAATTAAGACATTGCATTTTAAAAAGCAAAGAGACAAAAGATACACAAAAGTCCTTATTTGAACCATTGAAACTTAGCCAAGCACCAGCGCGCGCAGAGAGAGAGAGAGAGAGAGAGAGAGAGAGAGAGAGAGAGAGAGAGAGAGAGAGAGAGTGTGTGTGTGTGTGTGTGTGTGTGTGCGTGTGTGTGTGTGTGTGTATTGGATGCAGCGTGTCTAATATTTTAAAGTATACATTTCGATTTCCTTCTTCTAATAGCGACGCGTTTACACCACATGTTCGAGTGATGAGAGTGTGTTTGTCGTGTATGCAGGAGTGCCTGTAACATGAGGGCGCGCGTGTTGGCTAAAGATCGCCGCGCTTTGAGTCTGATTTAGGAATAAGGTGAAAAAACATTTAATAATAATAATAATAATAATAATAATAATAATAATAATAATATTATTATTATTATTATTATTATTATTATTATTATTATTATTATTATTATTACGAGAGACAGAGAGAGACAAAGAAAGGAGAGAGAGAAAGAGAGAAATAAAAGACTAAGTGCAGTCGGGCAGCACGTGCCTTTAAACAACAAACATTACATTTACCCGAATGCGACGGTACAGGAAGTAGAAATATATAGGGTGGATGTTACGAAGTGGGGCGAAGGGAAAAAGAAAAGAAGAAGAAGAAGAAGAAGAAGAAGAAGCGGAAAGAAGAAGAAAGAAAAAGTAGGTTAAAAACAGGATTAAGGTCACACGCAATATGAAACATTAACATGGGTGCAGATGGAGTTTTACTTTTTATTTTGGGGAACAGCTATTTACGGACCTTGAGCTAGAAGCTGGGCATTCCTACATAGACCTACAGGCTCCTAAACTTCTGAAACATTCGTAAAAAGAATAAACGTCAAGAGAAAAATGAAAAAAAAAAATTTAAAGAAAAGGGAAAAAAGGGGTGGGGGTAAGGGCAATGGAGGGGGAGGAGAGGGGGGTAGTTGGCAAGATTCAACTATAAGGAACTGAAACAGAGAATAATTTGGTTTGACATATCAGTATTAAGATTCTCTGTTTAGTGCAAGTCCTCAGCGCTCGGGAATATTGCCAATAGATATAGCTATAGCTATAGCTATAGATATAGCTTAGATATAGCCCTTAGATATATCATATGCTCGTATGGCACTGTAGTAAGAGAGTGCTGAGATCGTGATGACCAGTAGCTTAAAGAACGATAAGAAAACGTATTTTAATCCCAAGAGTGAGTAACAAGTCTGTAGAGTTCATTTAGTGCTAGTGTAGTGGAGGCGTGTGTGGGGAGGGGGGGGAAGCAGATGGGGAGAGGGATAAGAGGAGGCACGTGTGTGTGAGTGTGTGTGTTTGTGTGCGTGTTTCTGTCTGTGCGTTGGAAAGAGAGATTGATTGTAGGATGATAAATCACAATTTCCTCCCTCGATGGACAGAACGACAGAGGAAGATAAATTGATCTACTTGGGAGCCACATTGCCGAAGATCGCCAAGTGCACTGTGCTTCATGTAGTTAGCACAAGACATCCGACCTTTTGGAAAAATTTAGGCTACAACATGTAAACAAAGTTATTTGCCGACACCTAACATATTTGCACTTAAAGGTCATTTAAGAATGGAAAACATTGAATCAGCACGTAGTGTTAGGTGTGTGTGCGTGTGTGGGTGTGTGCGGGTGTGCGTGTGTGTGTGTGTACCGAAATTCGAACTCTCAAAAGGGGAAGGTGGGGTGCAGGTGTACAGAGAAGGGAACAAACGCGCCGAGCATGCTATAGTCGCATGGAGGGAGGTGCAGTTTATAGGATTCCAATTTAACACTCAATAAATCAATGAATTTCGTGTCATTCTAACCTATCAAGATCATTGGATCCGGCCCATGCTTCATGATCGATCTTTTCATTGACAGTCATTTGACGTTATCAGGTCACCTCGGTCCCGTTGTTAGCACATGTTATTTCTACATCAGAATGCTTGACAGACTGCGTCCCATGATTAACCAGAAGACAGCAAATGCCGTGGCGTTTGCCCTAATCCTCTCCAGCCTAGATCATTGCAATGTTTGCCTCTAGGAGGTACCGAAAAACTAGATTTAGAGACTGCAGCTTGTTCAGAATAGTCTACAGCTGCTCGAATGGTGTGCGGGAAAAAAAAAAGCGAACACATTACTCCTGGACTGCGTTCCCTCCATTGGTTGCCGGTTGAAAAAAGGCTGGACCACAAAATCTTGACTTGAGTCTATCAGTGCATCAACAACTGTGCTCCTGCCTATCTCATTGATCTGATTGCCTGTCATCAACCCCCAAAATAGACTCCGTTCTGAAACTCGGTGTCAGCTTGAGCTTCCCATTGTCCGCACAGGCAACGAAAACAAAAATACTCTAGGAGTGCGCTCTTTCACAAATGCGGCACATCACCTCTGGAATTCCATTTCAATCGACCTGGAGCAGAGCTCCCCCTTGGAAAGCTTCAGAAATGGACTGAAAACTCATCTCTTTCAGAAGCCTTTCTCCCCCCGATGGCTAGCGCACTAAATGTGCGCATTGAGCATTACACAATGACACGGGAATCTGCGTCCTACAAGTCATCATCATCATCATCATCATCATCATCATCATCATCATCATCATCATCATCATCATCATCATCATCATCATCATCATCATCATCATCATCATCATCATTATCACCATCACCATGATCAACATCATACCCGCTGCATCTTATCTAATTCCTTATTTTATATATTTAATCGTTTTAATATAGCGCTTTTCCAGCTCGAGAGATGCTCTAGGCGAGAAAACAGCCCGAGCCCATTTCTCGTATTAATCAGTTAATCGAAAATCCTATGTTCTATCACATGATTGTTGCGTATACTCGCATTGTAATGCCTGATGCTTGTCATCTTCATCACTGTTTCAACATTGGTTCGTTCCCTGCGCTGCTCATATGAAGATTATCGCTCCATTTGTCTTCAGTACTATTCAACAGCACTGAAGGTACCACACTCCCATCGTTTGTACATCTTGCATATCCATTTCCTATAGCTATTTAAATGATTTCAATGCACGTTCGATAGTATATTTGCAGACGGCCTAAACCAGTTCTGCAATGCTCAAGAGTATCGAGAGCTTCAAGATTGCTTTTAATGCTATTGAGAATAATGTACTGAATGTGTTGCTGCCGATGTTGATCTTTTATGCAGCACATTCAGTCCTGGTAATGCTACCATTATGTAGTAGTAATACAGAATAACCACCTAGGATTCAGGGTTAGGTGCAGTAATCATATTGTAAGTGTAAGATGGATCAGTACAACGCCCGTTTCTTTGCTGATAATGTTGGCCTGATATGCTTCCATCCCAGAACATAGGGGTTTAACGTCAACACTCACCGTTGGTCACATGGCAGACGGGGATAACCATCCCAGGGAACAAGGGGTAAGGACCTAAATCAACACTGAACCACCAGAGCAAACATTCTGCTAAAATGGAACAGTGAGAAATGGCCACTTTTTATTTCGCCCACCTCGGGATTCGAACGTGGATCATCGGGGTGCCAGGCGAACGCTCCTCCACTTGAGCTACGGCGGTGAGACTCCAATTCCAGAACAACGATTATTCTGTTAAAAGGCTAAGCTCCTCGCTGTTTATCCAGATTATCTGCCACATAGGGCGAAACAATAATATTATACATTAATATTTAATTCTTGTTTCGGCAACGTCCAGCAACTCTGGATTTAGCTCAAGGTAGCCTACTCTGCCTTTTTCTTTCTAGAAAATGTAAGAGTGACGTCCCCTTCTCCGAGATCCTGTCAAGTTTCGGAATCGATTTTCTTCTTATCAAGGGACAGAGCAACAGAAGACAAATGAGCTTGCATGAGACATTCTCTGATCTAGGTGCACAACGCACAACTTGCCAGAAGACAGGTTCAAAGATATGGCAGCACTTTATATTAGAAAAGGGAGAGAAAAAGGTTTAGTCCGGCGTTCTACTGGATTTTGGAATAAGCGGTATCTGTGAAAATAGAGCTGTGAAAACGATACTAAAGGTATTAATTCCTGCTGAAAAAGAACGCAGCAGTAGCAACAACATCAGCAAACGTGCATCAGCAGTAACTATACTTTGAAAACAAAAGAAATGACTATTTCGTTTTCTGCTAACCCGATTAATATATTTTAATTATGTTACAAATATACAATTAGTGACGTTCCCAATCCATGCTGAAAGACTCAATGATGTGAAATATTATAAATGTGAACTTGCGATTCCTCCCAAGCACAAACAACTGTTACGGCCAGTTTCCGCATTATAGCAGACGACCTTTACTCAAGCTGAACGCCAGAGATCTATCAAGCATAGGGTGTGCCTAGGCATATGCCATAAGCAGCTTCTGACACTCTGGTTAGAGTCAGCATCGCTTTCAGGCCGAGAGCTTATAAGACCTTATGAAAGGCCCGCATAAGGGGTAGAGCAATCTCCAATTTCCGTTTTGCGGATTAAATTTATGGATTGGCTGGAGACAAACAAGAACTTGAACAGCTGGTACAGAGGCTTGACACCACCTCCAGAGATTTTGGAAATGGAAATAAGTGCAGAGAAGACCAAAATGATGACCAACAACACCAATGGCATCAACACGGACATCAAAGTCCAAGGCCAATCTCTCAATAGCTTCAAATATTTAGGATCCATTGTATCAGACAATGGGTCCCAACAGAAAGTTCTTTCCAGGATCGCACAATCAACGGCTGCCCTGACAAGGTTGAAGCCCATTTGGAAAGACAGGACCATCAGTCTACACTCCAAGGTAAGGCTGCTGCCCTTCCTGGTCACCTCCATCTTCTGCTTTCCCCTTGCCTTCTCCATTTTCCTGTACGCTTGCGAAACATGGACCCTGGCAGCAGACCTACAACGAAGAATAAAAAAGCATAGAGGTGAGGTACTGCAGAAGACTTCTGGGCATTTCCTAAATCCAGGACATCACCAATGACGAAGTCAGACAGACCATTAAACAAGCCATTGGACAACACAATGACCTGCTCACAGTGGTGAAGAAACGGAAACTCCGATCATATGGTCATATCACCAGAGCATCAGGCCTTGCAAAGACCGTTCTTGCAAGGCACGGTGCAAGGATGCAGAAGAAGAGGGAGAGATAAGAATAGATTGGAGGACAACATTCGAGAGTGGACTGGCTTGACACTGAGCGAAGTCATGAGGGTGCTGAGGACAGAGAAAGATGGAGTACGCTGGTTGAACGATCACCTGTGGTGCCCCAGCGACTTTCGAGCTACGGGATAGGTTAGTATAGGATAGGAAAAGCCCGATAGCGGTAACAGATCTATTGGCAGTTTGTTTATTATTGTATATGTTAAGGGGCTACAATCGTTAGTCTCCTCTTTCTCCTATTTTTTTAATTCTTCCCTATGACAGGTTGGTGCATATTTCATGTTAGCTTATACTCTTATAGTTATATATTTTCATTCAACCCGTTGAAATCAGTTCGGGATGAACGTAAACCACTAAAAATTACAATTTTTAGGTTTTCTTTTCTTTTTGCGAAAACGGTTTTACCCTAAAATTCGCTTTGTTAAATACATTAAACAATGATAAACTGGGCTTTCGCTGCTCAAAGCAACCGCTAAAGTTTTAATTTTCCATTTCGGGTCTGACAGGGAGTGATTTCCCCTGTTTTAACGGTACATCGATACCATAACCGTGTGACGTTTAATCCTATTTCTGAGTGAGCTACGCGGCTTGAAGGCTACGTCGTTGGTGTGTGGGGTAGAATAGGGTCTATTTTATCAACGTATACACTCTTACCGACTTCAGGTAGCTGCTATTTTTAGCTCCAGTACATTACATTACATGATTATTGCTTTAGGTCCATCGGAATCTTCCGAGCCAAATCAGGACCGGACAACCCCTGATCCGCATCAAAGATCTGCTGAAACAACCCTAGTGGTAAAACTGAAAGCTCTCCACCAGCCAGTCACTTTACAATAAAGACATCCCACGCAGGGGACGCTGAGGCTGTACTCTAATTTATCGAACCCCCGTTTACAAAAACAAAAATAGAATACAAACATCATTATAAATTATCAACAAAACACATACATATAAAATGCCTACATTGCTAAATAATAACATCATAGGAAGCCTTAGTGACCACCTGGCAGAAAGTGTCCAATATTCCCAAGCTGATCCAACAGACCTCATACACAAATAAGGAGTCTTGTCCCGGAAGAGTTTTCAAGAAAAAAGGTAGGGGCCTGGAAGAAGATAGTATAGCAGATTGATAGAACAGAGCAGGAATGAGAAAGAGCAAATGAGAAAGACAGCGACAGTGGGAATTTAAAGCACTAAATTTCCAGAAAGTGGGAATACTATTTATACTGAAACCCCCGGCACCACAACAGGGGGGGGGGGGGGGGAGGGGGTTTAGCTCCAGTAGCCAACTGCTGTTGCTATTAATAGGCACGAAAAACTAACTGAACTTATTCATTAAAAAATATATATACTTTCAAAAAAGTTATGATTTGTCGTGGGGCGACACTCACTGTGAATGTTAAAAGAATTTGTGAAGGGTGCGTGGTCAAAGTGAGTCCATATAACAAAAGTAAACGTTATTTCATATTCTTCATCCAAGTACACTTCATTAATTGGGAGTCACCATTCATTAACTATTAGCCATTCATTAATCAAGTACTATTTAATAATGTGAATGCAGGCTAGAGTTAATCCGTACACATAAATCGCACTCCGTGATATTTCCAAATGTTCGTCCAATCTGAGCTGACATGTGAGGCATGGTGCGGTACCATACAAATTATTGTCCCAGACAAAAACGGTGGTCCCAGTTTAAAACCCAATTTAAGAGATGTTGTGTTCTAAAGTTTATTCTCCAAATATGTGTTGTGTAAAGCTAGGTGCACACATCGCAACTTCGACTGCAACCGCGACTGCAACATGCCATCGTACAAGTTGACCCAAGTTTAGCGAAAAGTTGAGCGTGCGTTGTTGCAGTTGCATCCAGGTGCAGACGACGCAACGGGAGTTTTTGTTTTCGTCATGTGATCTTGGTCCTATGACTACATAAACAAAATGGACGACAGCGAGGATAAAATGTTATTTATCACAGCGATGACTCTGAGTCAAAAGAATAAAAGGAGAAGAAGAAAGATTTGGATGCGTGGCCTTGGTAGAGTTCAATGAGATATATTTTATCGGGCTCGCTAAGCTTCGATGCACTACTACCTTCCGCCATTTCACTCGCCTCGGATGACCTCTTTACAACAACTAAGTCAGAATAGAAATCAGAAACAAAATGCACAAAAAACACCAAGAAAAATATAAAAGCAAAGACTTTCGGGCTACGCTCTTCTTCAGTGATGGAAAAAAAAAAACACATGAGGTCAGTGATGATGACGTAAACACTAAACATGCGTCATAGTCAGAAGAGGCTCTCTCTCTCTCTCTCTCTCTCTCTCTCTCTCTCTCTCTCTCTCTCTCTCTCTCTCTCTCTAACAACTAAGTCACGTGAGGGCTAAGCTCGTCTACGATTGGTAGTTGACCTACCTTAGTTGCAGCCAGCCTCAACATTTTACCGCACTGCAGTAAACAGTGCAACGTGGCTCAACACGCTGTACTAGTTGAACTTGCAGTTGCGCTCATGATCACATTTGTCGACATTGTTGCAATACATCGATGTACTCAACATTGTTGCACTCGAAGTTGCGATGTGTGCACCTAGCTTAAGGCCATGCATCGCAGTGCTATTCAACCATATTTCGGAAACGCCTCATCATACATCATAATACATAATTTCTTGTATAATGATGTTCCCTTTGGTAAGGTGCATGAGTCATAAAATTGGGCCCGATCTATGTACAAAGCGTACTTGATGTGATGAAAGGTAACCAAGTACATAACACGATAGCGAACATTTCCAAATGGATAAAGTAATATATTCCTGCACGCTTACAAAGACATTCCTTTTTTTTTTTTTAGGTTTCGTGCCTGAATTTGGGTTACATTGTATGATCCTTTCGTGTGGTTCCTGTGATGAAATAATTCGATCAAAGGTAACATAATGCAATTTTATTATAACTCTGGCAGACAAAGATAAAATTAAAAATTACTACATGTACAACTACTACTATTACTACTACTATTACCACTACTACTACTACTACTACTACTACTACTACTACTACTACTACTACTGCTGCTGCTGCTGCTGCTTCTGCCCCTGTTATTACAGAATTTACTAGATTATTCATGATCCTGGCAATACATTCCTGGACGCTTTCACCGCTACAAATCCAGTTCTTTCCTTTGCGCGGGGTGATTATTATCAGTTGTTTCTAAACGCTTCCTGCCACTGAGAGCAGTTAAGCTCGGACATGATGCCAAAGGCTCTACCATATTGCCAGAGATATCTGCGGACCAACAAAATTGTGATTATGTAGATTTAAAAAAAAAAGCCGCGTTGTTTCCGATTTCAGGCTGTAAGAAAATGAGAGCCTCGGGCGGTTTGAGTTACATCCTGTATCGGCCAGCGCCTTGAGCAGCTCTTGAGTTGGAGAAAAGCGCTATTTAAGAACGCTTAAATAATAAAAATATATACATTGTACTTTGTTGAGCGGGCTACTTGACTCAACAGAGGTCCAGCATGCACAAAATAGTTTTATGAGACTGGGATTGAACCCGTGTCACCCAGCACCTAACCCTAGCGCAAACCTGTTCGGGCCGACTCACTAACACACGTCAGACGCAGTGCAACCCCGCCCGTTCCAGGGGATAATGGAAGGGGAACTTATATTCATCAACCGCTCCACACATTATATTTGCACTTTCAGTGATAGCGTTCCACAGTTGCAGGATAACTTAACTTTTGTGCTGAGAGCATGGGAATAACCTCTCTCTGCTGCCTACCACCACCACCTCGTCTTACCGCCTCCCAACCTCACCCCTTTTTCCTACTGCCGACGCCCAGTGGCGGGCTAGTCATGCTATCTGTGTAATTAGGCATCTCTGATCTCATCATCACGTCACTTTGACGCTCACTTAAGCGTGCATGAAAATCACAGTCGCAAAAAGGAGACACACACGTACACACACACAATCATACACACGCACACACAAACACACACACCCATAAATAAAAAATAAAAAAAACTTGCGTGAAATGATCGTCAGCCATAGTCACCACCATCATGCCGCGAACAATCCGTATTTTGCTATGTGGTCTATTGAGCAATATTACTATAGTGGCAGTCTGCTTTTGCGTATACAGTATTGAGTCATATTGCTAGACTGCCTTCGTCCGTGTGTGCGTGTGCGTTTGTCTATCTATCTATCTATCTATCTATCTATCTATCTATCTATCTATCTATCTATCTATCTATCTATCTATCTATCTATCTATCTATCTATCTATCTATCTATCTATCTATCTATCTATCTATCTATCTATCTATCTATCTATCTATCTATAATTACATGATTGTTGCTTTAGGTCCAGCGGACTCTTCCGAGCCAAATCAGGACCGAACAACCCCTGATCCGCATAAAAGATCTGCTGAAACAACCCTAGTGGTAAAACTGAAAGCTCTCCACCAGCCAGTCACTTTACAATAAAGACATCCCACGCAGGGGACGCTGAGGCTGTACTCTAATTTATCAAACCCCCGTTTACAAAAACAAAATAGAATACAAACATCATTATAAATTATCAACAAATAACATACATATAAAATGCCTACATGTGTGTGTGTGTGTGTGTGTGTGTGGGTGTGCGTGTGTGTGTGGGTGTGTGTGTGTGTGTGTGTGTGTGTGTTGTCTATCTGTTTCTGTCTGGGTTTGTGTGTCTGAACTGTGTCTCTCTTAATGTCTGTGTCTGTGCCTGCCTGTGTATGTGCGTGTATGGGAGATAGTAGATGGTTGGGTGTGGAAAATGGGGGGGAAGAGGTAGGGAGAAAGTAAATGGATGCGAGTGAATATATGTGGACCACTTTCCTATTACATTTTTTTTGTGGCTGCTCGTTAGCTTTGTAGAGAGAAATGGGAGGCCTGCAATTATGTCATGAGTTTTTAAGAGTTTACAATTAGAAGATATTTGGAGCAAGTTTTATTTTTTTCATGTTGATGATGCTGATGATAATGATGCTGATGATGGTGATGATGATGGTGATCACGATGATGATAGAAATTTGTATCGCGCTGATACTCCCTATCTTCGTAATATCCCTAAGGCATAGAGAACAAGTAGAATAAAAACAGCATATTTACAGTATTCAATTGGGTATTTGAAATCCAAGCCAAGATTAAGAAACATAATAAATCTGAAACCTAATAGTTCAAAACGTCACACAAAGAGACACCCAGCTGACAAACAAAACATAACAGCTTTAATGAAAACACCCTCTTTACTAACATTGACAAAACAAAGGTTAATGTGGCAGTGACATTTAATAAGTGGTGCTTATTATCCTTTCTTGTGGCTAATGAATATATCTGCCAATATAAAGATCAATGTAAGAGATGCCAACATGTGCGCGGTGCGTGAACTTGACCTCTGGAATGACAACGGGTAATGTGTATTGGACTGTGAGGCCAAGGTCATTCGATTCCTATCAGTTTTCATTTCACTGATCGTCCATGTAGCTCCATTAAAAACATATTTTTTAACGCAAGACTTCAATCAATCTGATTGAATTTTTCAGGGTGGGAACTTGAGAGCACACAAACTGCCACATGCTTCATCGAAATTCAAACCCTGTAATCATCCATCCCCGCCTCAGCGTGCGCCATCGGATTACCATAGCTGACTTCTCTGACCAAATTGTCTGGCGCCATCAATATAATATCACAGTGTGTTGGATTCAGGAGCCAACAACAACTGACTCGTCCGACCAAAGACAGAAAAGCTTAGCACCTCAATCAGAATCGGTGTCAGTGTCAACGATCCTATGACTCAAATGTGAACTTTGGTGCCGTCAGGAGCAACAATAACTGACTTGTCCGACCCCCACAAAAAAAAGTCAACCAAAAAAAAAAAAAAAAAAAAAGATCAGCGGAATTTTTGAATTTTTTTTTTATTATTATGATTTTTTAAACTCGACGTTTCATGACGCTTGAGGTGCAGATGACAGTTATCGTCATTGATCGTGTTGTCTGGATCAGACCTGATTCCACACTTTGCTATCGGAGACTCGCAGCGCTAGTCTTCCGTTCTGAAGAATCAACATATACGCAGTATAAAAGTATAGTCTATGTATAACAAAATACTTTGCGCGACATGATCCCTGACCGCAACGTCAACATCACGACTCACGCAGCGTAGCCGAGACTCGCTGAGTACCTCTCACAAACGTAAGTATCGGCTAGACTCAGTTCACAGGCACCTGTATCTAGATACGCGAGCGTCTATGCCTGTGACGCGTCTCTGTTTCACTCGATGTTGATTTTTTACTATCGATCGAAGCGTATGGATAGTTCTAGTGGTAACCACGAGACGCTTCCATCCCTAATAAGGTTGTGTGACGTGAGACAGTGATGATGAAATTAATTCTGATTGGTTGAGGTGTGTCACGTTGGGGGTTTTCTCGCTCTTTCTGGAGTTTAGAGAGACTGTATATATTATAGTGCCGCACTGTTTTAAAAGGTGGTGGTTTTTTAGAGAGAGTTGACAGTAGAGAGAGCTGTTGTATTAGAGTTGAGAAAGTTGTTGATAGTGAGTTGGAAAGTAAAAAGTTGAGAGTGTAAAAGTGATTGAGCGATTGTATGCAGTTGTTGATGTGTGCTGAATAAAAGTGGAAAACTTCATACGACGACTCCTGACTTGTTGATGATTGGACGGGTTGCGTGGATAAACGAATCTGAGTTACACCTATCAGGATTTCAAGCATCGGGGCTGAATCAACTACTGATAGAAAAACACCAACATCGAACGAGTGTAACAGTCTCCATTTGGGTATCTATTAATACTAGCTACCCAAAGAAAGATGCTAGATACCCAAAGGGAGACGCATCATATGCATAGTGACGCGTCTCCCTTTGGGTATCTATTATCTACCCAAAGGAAGACGCTAGATATTCAAAGGAAGACGCATCACAGGCATAGCTATAGCGACGCGTCTCCCTTTGTGCCTCTGTTAATACTAGATACCCAAAGGGAGACGCATCACAGGCATGGGCGTTTTCAGATACAAGCTCCTGTGACTCAGTTAAGCAGTGTGCATCACGATTGTGATTAAGACTAGGACGAGTTTGTACCAATAGATCCTGCTTTCACTTTCCCGATTCTTTGACGTATGTTCAAGAGTCAATGAGTGTGTGTGTGTGCGTGTGTGTGTGTGTGTGTGTGAATGTGTGTTTGTCAGAGTGTGTGTGTGATGATGTGTGTGCGTGGAAGAGGCGAGAGGCGGTCGCTGTTGTTATTTTCACACTCATTTATTTTCTATCTGTCTGCCTCTGTCTGTCTCTGTCTGTCTCTCGTCTATAAATTGTTTCTCTGTCCCTTATCGTCATTTATTAATTTTCTTTCTCTGTCTGCCTATCTGTTTCTCTATGTCTGTCTCTCTTCTTCCTCATAGCAGATCAGTTCAAAGCGCAGAGCTCTCTCTCTCTCTCTCTCTCTCTCTCTCTCTCTCTCTCTCTCTCTCTCTCTCTCTCCCTCTCTATCTCTCTCTCCCTCTCTTTCTCTGTCTCTCTCTCTCTCAAAAGCGGTGTAAAAAAAGTTTTCGTTGGTGAGCTGCTCGCTTCGCTGTCCAACGTAAGAAGGATGAATACTCGCTGCAAATTTGGACACTGTGTAACGCCATGACCACTGAACCATCCCGACAGATGTCGGAACCTGAGAGACATGGAGAGCCTGAGAGACATGGAGAGAGAGAGATAGAGAGAGAGAGAGAGAGAGAGAGAGAGGAGAGAGAGAGAGAGAAGAGAGAGATAGAGAGAGAGAGAGAGAGAGAGAGAGAGAGCTGACAATTTGACAATTTGACAATTTGATTTTGAATGTCTTTAGCAACACAGCCCTCAGACAGGGTTTAAAACAATCTATCAAAACTTTCGAGAGCATTTTAAACATGTAAAATGATTAGCTAATGTTAATTATATAGGCTTACTTTCAATGCATGGCATGCAACCTATGGCTAAAAATTATCCCAAAATAATAAAAGCATTATTACATTATTGACAATATGGTTGAACTAAACAAACACTCAATTTATTCTTCTACAACACACAAAAACATACATTTGTTTCAACGGGACAAAGTGACCAATCTCTCAGTTTCATCATACAATACTAAATATGGACAGGCAGGTAGACCGTCTAAATCAATATTATATAGATATACCCCCTTGCTTATGGGAACCCCCTCTATAATTCCCATGTAATTTCATCACTTGTAGACGGACCGCTAACCCTAACCCTAACCCGTTTCGAGCGGACTATGTGTAGCACTGCCTTACCCTACCCGTCGAGGCACTGCCTTACCCTACCCGTCGTTCCCAGATCGTTTTTTGGGAGCCGCCTTGGATCCGGGAACCGAGCCGGGTTCCCGGATCCAAAGCTGGGTACCCAAATGACCGGTAGGGAACTATTAAACATTGTTTCACATTTAGTTTCACAAATAAAGAAAACGGTGTTTTTTCTCTACATACATGTATCTAATATGTGACGCTGTCTACTTATTAAGGCTTCTGCCACAAATTTAGCTAAATTATTTATTTTGTTTTCATCCTTACATGAAAACACTTTTGTTACCTGCTGCTATGACGTATTACGCTTTAATATATTTAATATCGGTGTGCAATTTCGGCGTATAGATTCATATCCCGGGCAAACAAACAAAAAGTGATATTCATCTTCTAATTCGTGATCATAAAGAAGGCATCCAATGTCGACAAATTAATCTCCCGTCATGAACGACAACTGAGCACCTGAGGCCAATAGGTCTGATTTTGAATCTCCCTAGAGAATCTCGGTGCCATTTGTTTGTAATAAAATGTATCTACCTTTCAGCTTCACGAAAACTCTTAACAGAATAAAACCACCTGTGTTTACCTGAACTTGAAATTTGTGCGTGCCAGTTTTATCTAAAACAGGCAAGTAATATGTTAATAATAATAATAATAATAATAATAATAATAATAATAATAATAATAATAATAATAATAATAATAATAATAATAATAATAAGGATATTTATATAGCGCTTTTTCCCAATTAAACAATATCAGTTCAAAGCGCAGTACTCACGCATTCATTCTAAACATCCGGCGTCATACAAAATAAAATCAGACACTTGCTAACGAATAAGAGACGAGGGAGGTAGGGAGGAGGGGAGAGCTAAGGATGGGTGATGGGGTGGGTGGTGACGGTGGTGTGAATCAAAACCAAAAAACAAAACAAAACAAATGGAGGAATGACGACGATGATGATGGGAGGCAAGATCAAAAACATTTATGGAAGAGATGAGTTTTCAAGTTGGATTTAAAAGTAGCTATGTTTGGAGAGCTGCGAAGAGAGAGGGGAAAGGAGAGTTCCAAGTTAAAGGGTCAAGTACTGAGAAAGATCGACGGCCAGCAGAGGAGAGTGTGTAGCGGGGTATGTAAAGCATGAGGTTGTCAGAGGAAGAACGAAGATTTCTAGAAGGCTTATAGAATTGAATGTTCTGGGTGAGGTAAGGTGTTAGAACATTCTGATATAAAACATACTTCATGGCCACAATTTTTAGAAATCCAGACAATACCAAACGCATTTTTACATACAATTCGTTTTAGAAACCCAGTTCAAATGACCTTTTTTTTCGTGTTGTGCAAGCATCATTTCATGGGCCTGTCGGCAACTCTTGATTTTGGCAGTGTAAGAACTCTCATCCAGTATTTAACACACTTTATATATGTTCTTTCTGTACAAGGAGTACAGACCCGTTTCACCATAGAGCATTTTGTTGGAGGCATGCAGAGGGACATTTAAAATTCTTTTCATAGCAAATATGTGCACTTTTTTCTATCAGAGACCAACTTTCCTCCAACCCCCATCCTTCCGCCGAATAGGTCAAGATGGGTTCGATTTACGCGTCAAATAGTTTCCAGAATATAAACGCGCTTGATACGTTTTTTTGTTTTCTTTTCCAATGATGTGGGGATTTTCATTACACCCTTTTTTGCTTTTCTGCGGACCTGTAACAAAGCCGATGAGACGCTCAGTTTTGTCGTGAAGATCATATCAAAATATTTATAAGTATTTGTTACTTTTAACTCGTCTGCACCAAAGTACAATTTTTCAGGGGCAGCCAAATACAGAATACAAATTACAGAATCTTTTATTGTCCCCACAAACACCTAAAAAACGTAACCTTCAGGAATGTTAAAATTACCGCACCATCCGCCTCATCAACCATCCAAGCAAGATCCTCCTGAAAATAATACTCAACAGGTTGAAACCCCAAGCTGAACAAATCATAGCTGAAGAACAAGCAGGATTTATGGCAGGGCGAAGTACCACTGAACAGATTTTTAACCTCAGAATAACCTGCGAAAAATACCTACAGCAACAACAGCATCTATATTATGTATTTGTAGATTTCAAGAAAGCGTTTGACCGAGTCTGGCATGCAGCTCTGTGAGCAACCATGAGCGTCTACAACATCAGCCCTAAAATTATTGAAGTTATCAAAGGCCTGTATGACAAGGCTACCAGTGCAGTCCTCGACAACAACGCCATCGGAAACTGGTTCAGAACAACAATCGGTGTGCGTCAGGGATGCCTATTCCCTCCAACTCTCTTTAACATCTTCCTAGAGCGCATCATGTTAGATGCCATTGCAGATCACGAAGACACAGTCCGCATAGGGGTAGAGCAATCTCCATCCTCCGATTTGCGGATGACATTGATGGCTGGAGAGGAACAAGAACCTGAACAGCTGATACAGAGGCTTGACACCACCTCCAGAGCCTATAGAATGGAAATAAGTGCAGATAAGACCAAACTGATTATCAACTCCACCAATGGCATCAGCATGGACATCAAAGTCCACGGCCAATCCCTTAACGCTGTGCATAGCTTCAAATATTTAGGAGCCATTGTATCAGACAATTGGTCCCGACAGGAAGTCCTCTCCAGGATCGCACAAACAACTGCAACTTTGAAAAAATTGAAGCCAATTTGGAAAGACAGTACCATCAGTCTACATTCCAAGGTAAGGCTGCTGCGCTCCCTTGTCATCTCCATCTTCCTATACGCTTGCGAAACATGGACCATCACAGCAGATCTACAAAGAAGAATACAAAGCATGGAGATGAGGTGCTACAGAAAACCTTGGGGCATTTCATATATCCAGGACATCGCCAACAACGAAATCCGACAAACCATAACACAAGCCATTGGACAACACGACGACATGCTCACAGAAGTGAAGAAACGAAAACTCCGATGGTATGGCCACATCACCAGAGCATCAGGCCTTGCAAAGACCATCCTACAATGAACTGTGCAAGGAGGCAGAAGAAGATGGAGACAGAAAAGGAGGTGGGATCACAACATTCGAGAATGGACTGGCTTGACACTGAGCGAAGCCATGAGGGTTGCTGAGGATAGAGAAAGATGGGGAGTACGCTAATTAAACGATCATATGTAGTGCCCCTACGGCCTTCGAGTTACGGCACAGGATATGATAGGATAGACAAACACCTGCAAGCAAATTCTTGGTGCAGTGTCAATCTGCATTTAAAAACTCAAAGTAATAAAACCGTAACATCAACATAAAACTGAAAATAAATAATGATTCTGATGATGTCTCCATGATTGAGATCCCTCGACAATGACATTATCACACTCACACACACACCCACACACTCACACACACTATCACACAAACACACTCACATATATACATAAATGTACATACATATACACACATACGCCGCCACCTCTATTATGTCAAATTTTTCAAGTGGGCGCCTGTACTACGATGGCTGCTAGGGTTCAAGGCCACCGCCACTGCCAGAGACAAGGCCATTGCTAGTAGGAATGTACAGCATGGCCATAAGATCGGTATAGTGACTAAGATTGCTGGAGTATTGATTGGTTTTGTACTAGAAACAAAGAGATGCAGATAGTATGGAACGGTGCAATGCGTTAATACTGTGATAGCATGGAATTATACACAACTTTTGTGGGCGTACAGCTTTGGGCCATCGCACGGACTGAGCCAAAACAAGAGAGAGCAGCGGTAAGTGGGTCAATGCATCCCTTTTGACTGTATCATTAAGATTGATGTTTTGCTTCCCAAAAACCTTTTGTTATTGTACTCTCTCTCTCTCTCTCTCTCTCTCTCTCTCTCTCTCTCTCTCTCTCTCTCTCTCTCTCTCTCTCTCTCTCTCTCTCTCTCTCTCTCTCTCTCTCTCTCTCTCCCTATCCCCTCCCTCTCCCACATCTGTCTTTTTTCTTCTCTAATATACTTCTGTCAACCTAAATCTAATTCTCTCATTCATCAAGTCTTCTACATATATGATGTACATTTCATCACCCCAGTCTATTTGATATAATTGCATTATACAATAAAAATGCATGCCTTAGAATAAGTTACATTATAAAGTAAAATATTATTTGAAAATTGTAACAAATTACATTAAAAAGCAAACAAATAAATTTACATTAGTATTATAATGTATACATTTACATAATAAAATATTATTGGCTTCCAGCATAATATAATAGGATCATTCGTTTCCTATTTCAATTTGCATTGCTAACATTACTCATTTTAAATTAGGGCAAAATATTATTACAAATTATTAATAAATTTATTTATGTATATTATTTAGTTACCACTGGCATATAATAATCATACATAATTTAATAATTCCTATCCTATCCTATCCTGTCCCGTAACCCGGAGGTCGTAGGGGCACCACAGATTTAACCAGCATACTCCATCTTTCTCTGTCCTCAGCAGCCCTGATGGCTTCGCTCAGTGTCAAACCAGTCCATTCTCGAATGTTGTCCTCCCACCTCTTTTTCGGTCTCCCTCTTCTTCTATCTCCTTGCACTGGGTCTTGCAGAATGGTCTTTGCAAGGCCTGATGATCTGGTGACGTGGCCATACCATCGAAGTTTCCGTTTCTTCACCTCTGTGAGCAGGTCATCGTGTTGTCCAATGGCTGGTGTGATGGTCTGTCGGACTTCGTCGTTGGTGATGTGTTGGGTATAGGAAATGCCCAGAAGTCTTCTGCAGCACCTCATCTCCATGCTTTGTATTCTTCGTTGGAGATCTGCTGTGAGGGTCCATGCTTCGCAAGCATATAGGAAGATGGAGATGACAAGGGAGCGCAGAAGTCTTACTTTGAAATGTAGACTGATGGTCCTGTCTTTCCAAATGGGCTTCAACCTTGTCAGGGCAGCAGTTGTTTGTGCGATCCTGGAGAGGACTTCCTGTCGGGACCCATTGTCTGATACAATGGCTCCTAAATATTTTAAGCTATGCACTGTGTTGAGGGATTGGCCTTGGACTTTGATGTCCGTGTTGATGTCATCATTTTGGTCTTCTCTGCACTTATTTCCATTCCATAAGCTCTGGAGGTGGTGTCAAGCCTCGGTACCAGCTGTTCAAGTTTAATAATTATTATTAAATATTATACATAATTTTAAATTATTCATTATTATATTAATTATGCTGAGTTTCTACACTAATACCATAACAGATAAAACTATATGAAACTTTAAAAGTAAAACAATAATACCTCAGAAATTTGTATATTTAACACTTTGTTAAAACAGCCGATAAATAGTTTACAATGCATAGGTGTATATCACTGTCACCTCCACGCCCCTCAAATTATTATACCGCCTCAACCACACACATCTTCATACCCTAATTTCAGGACCCACTTTCTTTTGTTGATGACAGACTTTGGTTTGACTGAACAGTCTGCTGACCTACTGAGCAAGTCACAGCCTCTGAGCCCATCTCCGGCCTCCTTGTCGTGGGGCACTGTTGGCCAGGCGGATAGCCGTGGGGAGGAAGGAGTCTCTGAATCGAGTGGTTCGGGCCCGCATGGAGGTTAGGCGCCCTTTGTTGGCGCCTCGACCCACACCAAGCGACAGTCTCATGCAGCGGGTGAGACACATCTGCTTGAATCTTGCTGATCTTCCTCAGCGCCACCCTGCAGTAGGTCTCCGCCAGGGGTTTGACTTCCTTCCTTGTCACTTTAGCTGCTGCTGCAGTGACTCTGTCCATCCTCTCTCTATCTGCCAGCTTGGTGGAGTTGTTGTAGCATAGTTGATTGAACAGCAGTATGCTCTCCACCACTGACTGATAGAATAGTTGCAGGATTGTACCCTGAACAGTCTGAGCTTGCGGAGGAAAAAGAGTCTCTGGTTTGCCTTCTTGCAGCAGACATCGACGTATGCAGACCAGTTTAGCTGGTTGTCGATCACCGTGCCAAGGTCCTTGTATCTGTCGACCACCCGGACTACTTCGCCCTTGATGGTGAGTGGCTTGATGGTACTGGAATTGAGGCGGAAGTCCTCCGTCTTGGCAACTTTGAGCTCCAGGTAGTTTCTGTCGCACCACTCCACCAACCTATATGCCGTTTCGTCGGTGTTCCCCAATCCACAAAGGGATGTGTCGTCGGCAAACTTGACCTGGATGTTGCTGGGATTTGTCGAGCGACAGTCGGCGGTGTACGTGGTGAACAGGACTGGGGATAGCATCCTTGAGGGGCCCCACTGTTTGTCATCAGCACGGATGACATTGTAGTGCCAATCCTGACTCTCTGTGGACGCTCTGTCATAAAACTGTGGATCCACCTTATCAAGCTCGGGCTTGCATCCATGGCCAGGAGCTTCTGCGTGAGCGTGTAGCGTGTTGACGCGCTTGAAAAATCCAAGAAAATGATGCGCGCATAGGTTCCAGACCTATCGAGGTGTTCGCACAGGTGGTGCAGCAGTGTCAGGATAGCATCCTCTGTGCCACGACCCTCAGAGTAGGCAAACTGCATTGGATCCTGGTGCCTCACCGTTTCTTCTCTGAGATGTCTCAGCGCAATCTTCTCAGTACATTTCATCGCAATGGAAGTGAGCGCCACCAGCCGATAGTCATTTAGCTGGGCCGGCGATTTCTTCTTTGACACCGGGATCATAGTTGAGGTCTTCCACAGTTGCGGTACGTGGACTTCATCAAAGGAGCGCTGAAAGAAACTGGTGAAGACATGAGACAGCATGTCAATGCACAAGTTCAGTGTTCTACCGCTGACTCGGTCAGGACCCGTCGCACTTCGGGAATTCAAGCCCCTGAAGATCTTGCCAACATCCGCCTCAGGGACGGGGTTGGGCATACTGCTGCGGAGTTGAGTCTCGGCCAAAGCCTGTTGTTGTTCAACACTAAAGTCATACTTGTCAGAACGTGTATAAAAGACATTAAGATCATTGGCTAATTTCTCCTCATCTTCAGTCACCCCGCTGCGGTTTGTAGCCGGTGATGGTCAAAATGTTTTGCCAATACTTCCTAGAGTTGCACTGCCGAAAGTTGTCTTCAAGCTTGGACGAGTACTTCTACTCCGCCTTGATTTTTCTGCCGATCCTCTTCTGGATTTCCCTCATGCATTCCCTATCTCCCTCCTGGAGCTCAGCGTGTCTGTCTCTCAGCAGCTGTCTCAGCTCGGCTGTGACCCCGGGCTTGCTGTTAGGGTACACTTTTACTTCCTTTGTCTCCACCAACAGATCCACACAAAAGTTAACGTAGTCTGAGACAGCACTGGTAGCCTGATCGAGGGAGCTGTCGTCCTCTAGGAAAACATCCCAGTCGTGCAGGCAAAGCAACCACTGAGGATCTCCACCGACTATGGACTGTGTAACGTGGGTTTTATTGTTGCTGGGCTCTGCACAATGGAATGCTGTAACCCTCACGTCTTATCCTATGGGAACCGCTAGTGAGTCACCCGGTGAATTACTTTAATACATTTATTTGTTTAGCTCGGTTTGTGTTAAGGCTGGGGTACAGAGATAGATAGAAAAATGGTAAAAGATTACTGTCACACTAGCTTTCACACGGCTATGAATCATATGTAGTCCAGCCTTTTGATAACAGTCAAAATCACACATTTATTTCTTCTACTCTATACACGATCTTCGAAGTACGAATCTAACTTAAAAGTTCAATTGTCAATGCGAATGGTTCGCTCGCTGATAGTCTAGGCAGCTAGTTTTTCTTCATAGGGCACTGGCTACTAGCGTTCATGAAGAGTGGACTACTGTGGTCTTTTTGCTACAGTTTTAGTGCACTATTTCCTGGGCACTTACCTGAAGTGTGGCGTGTTTGAAGCACTGCGTTGAGGTAGCTTCTGGTATACGCTGGGTCGTCATGTAGTCTTTGACTTTTGGTACGACGTTTGAGGCTATCTGCGCACGATGCTGTAGATGCCTCGGCAGCCAACTCGAATAGTAGATTAGTTTCTGCTCTTCTGTTGCGTTGGGCTCACGATATCCTGCCTGCTCGTCTGTTCGACAATGTCAGGCCCGTGGCTACTTGATTGAATTCAAAAATTCAACAAGCACTGCTTCCCTGTTCTATCAGTGGAGATATTTCTCTGCTCGGGGGTAACTGTGTACTCCTCAGAGCTTTCCACACAACTGACCTATACTTGGCTTGGACTGAATCAGCCCGAACTGGTTCTAACCTCTCTACCTGTGTCCTGATTGGCTGAAACAATCTAAGTGGCTATAAAGTTCGAAACACCATCTAGGCCGCGATGATGTCACTAAACGGCTCGCGTCAGCTCGCAGTGTGTGTGTACACATCAGTTATACCTTAATCGTCTGCTATAGACTACAGTAACCTTCTAAGTTTTACTACAGCTAAACAAGCAAAAGCTCAAATAGTGAGGGGTAAACGTGTCTGTTTGTGACAGACTGGACTGCAGGCTTGGAGCATTTCAACTTTTGTTTGTAGATGGGGATGAGCTGTTATGGACAGTTCGGCCCAGGTTGGGAAGCGCACGAGACTTGAAGGCGTTCTTAATGTTGCCATAACAACGATCAATGGTGTTGTCGCCGCAAGTGAGGCAGGTCACATACTGCTTGAAGATTGGCAGTACACCATTCAGCTGCAGATGGTTAAAGTCCCCCAGGATGAAGGATGGTGCATCCGGAGACGAAGACGAGAGAGGATTAACGACACCACTGAGTATGTGGGCTGCAGTCTGTGTTGGCCCTAGGGTGGACATAGACAACTGTGATGAAGAGCTGGTTGAACTCGCGCAGCAGATAGAGTGGCCGAAGTGCAAACAGTCAGCAATTCAATATCCTCGTGACTGAAGGACTCTCTAATCATCACGCTAGTGCACCAGTGAGTGTTTACCATGATGCAGATGCCTCCACCACGAGTCTGCGGCGCACAGAGAAGCCAAGAATACTGGGGTCAGGGACGTCTTCCTCCAAACAGGTCTCAGAGAAAATGTCCTCCCCATTCTTAAAATCATGACATTTGTTTTGTCTAAATTTACAGTTAGATTGTTTCTATCAGCTCTTCTTTGAGGTTATTTACCTGAGTTTGCTAGCAAGGACAGTGTTTGATAATACAATTATATCATCAGCAAAAAGTAGTAAAAACAGTTCGATAGCATTCATCTTTTACATACCATACAGGCCGGTTGATTAATTAAAAAAAAAAAAAAAAGAAAGTAACTTAGGACTCGACAAAATAATATTCTTGATTTACCCCTCTTGGACATTGAAAAGAATCTGCATATTGACCTTTGTCGTGTACACACATCAAGACTGAGTTGTACAGAGCTTTTAAGAGAGAGAGAGACAGAGAGAAAGAGAGAGACAGAGACAAATATGAGAGACAGACTGAGAGAGGAAGGAAAAAGACAATCAGAGAGAGAGAATCAGCGAGAGGGAAAGAGAAACAGAGAGAAACATACAGCGAGAGAGGGAAAAACTGATGGAAAGAGAGAGTGAATGGAAACGAGTCGGAGAGAGTGTTCTCTTTTTAGATAAACAGGGAGTCTCTCTCTCTCTCTCTCTCTCTCTCTCTCTCTCTCTCTCTCTCTCTCTCTCTCTCTCTCTCTCTCTCCCGAAAGACAAACAGACCGACACAGGGACAGAAAGATTTTGCTTGTTCTATCTCTCTGCATGCTCGCCCTTGTCCTTCTTATCTCGCAAGGTGCACTCTCGGGCTTTTCCACTCTTTGACGCTGACCCACCAGTAGTGAAAGAAAATTGCTTTTTATGCAAATTCTCCTTTCTCCCTCAACTGACATGGGCCCGCCTATTACGAAAGACGGCGTGCGTAAAAACGCTCACTTTCGCAATGCCTGCTGCTTGGGGGTCATTTGCATTTTTAACAGCCGACGAACAGATTTTAGAATCGGAAAAATCTACTTCATTTTCCTACCAGGTCTTTTTAGAATTTTAAGTTTAAAAAAAAAGAAGAAGACGTTAAAACGGTTAACTCTTGCGTGTACACGCTCACTGTTGTGTAATGCCTGCTACTCTTTTTCATTTGCATTTTAGTTTTCACTACGAAAATATTATTATTGTGTAACTCCTAAGGAACATGGACTGAACCTATATTACCTCCCTTGTCGGATGTAAGTAAGCAGCGTCCCGGATTTGTCTTCAAGGGTAGGGCTCCAAACAGGTATTAGGTTTTAGTCCATGCTGTTCATCCATATTATGCAAGCCTACTCCATTGTTTAGCCCAACCTTCCCCCGTGGGGGTGCCGGGGGTTTCAGTATAAATAGTATCCCCACTTTCTGGAAATTTAGTGCTTTAAATTCCCACTGTTGCTGTCTTTCTCCTTTGTTCTTTCTCATTCCTACTCTGTTCTATCAATCTACTATACTATCTTCTTCTTCGCTAGACCAGTCACCTACCTTTTTTCTTGAAAACTCTTCCGGGACAATACTCCTCATTTGTGTGTGAGGTCTGTTGGATCAGTTTGGGAATATTGGACGTTTCTCTTCCAAATGGTCACTGGTGCTTCCTATGATGTTATTATTTAGCAATGTAGGCATTTTATATGTATATGTTTTGTTGATATTGTATAATGATGTTTGTATTCTATTTTGTTTCTGTAAACGGGGGTTCGATAAATTAGAGTATAGCCTCAGCGTCCCCTGCGTGGGATGTCTTTATTGTAAAGTGACCGGCTGGTAGATTGCCTTCAGTGTTACCACTAGGGTTGTTTCAGCAGATATTTTATGCAGATCAGGAGTGAGTCATCTTTCACTTCTCTGGACCTCATTTGGCTCGGAATAGTCCGCTGGACGTAAAGCAATAACCATGTAATGTAATGTAATGTTTAGCCCAAACGTATATAAAAAAAATTCAAAATTTTGCAATGTCTGCTGCTCCTGGTATTTTGCATTTTAATAGCTGACGAACAGTTTTTAACTTGAGGAACAGCTTTTTATCATTTCTCCCTACTGCTTTCTACATAGATTTTGGGTGCTTTTATCGGCAAAGTCGGACGCTTGTGTTTGTAATGGCTGTTACTCTTTGAGGACCCATCGGCGTTGCTTAGCGGTGGGTAGAGCTTTCGCCTAGCACATCGATAACCAAGGCTCGAATCTCGTTGTGGACAAGATATAACTGTCCATTTTTCTCTGTCCATCTTAACAAAATGATTGTTCTGGTGGTTCAGTGTTGATGTAGGTCCCTATCCCTCTTCCCTGGGATGGTTATCTCCCATCCGCCATATCGCCAGTGGTGGGTGTAGGCGTTCAAACTTTATGTTCATTCATTCATATTATTGGGCTTTAATTAATTGCATTGTATAAATTATTTTCTGCTGCATTTCAACGATTCTCTCCCGTGTGAACATCGTTTTCTTCCTCTTTTTCCTAACTCCTCTTCCTTCTTTTCATCACTACCACCACCAACTAACATAAAAGCAGCAGCAGCAGCAACAGCAAGAAAAACCCCTTTATTACTATCAGGATATGGAATTTGTTCTTCCCGTAGGCGGAGTTTTCTCAGTACATTGAAGAAGAAGAAGAAGAAGAAGAAGAAGAAGAAGAAGAAGAAGAAGAAGAAGAAGAAGAAGAAGAAGAAGAAAAGGTCGATTCAAATGTAATTAACGGTATTGGATGCAGTCTGTCAACTCTCTTCAATATCTTCCTAGAGCGCATCGTGTCAGATGCCCTTGCAGATCACGAAAGCACAGTCAGCATAGAGGGTAGAGAATCTCCAACCTTCGTTTTGCGGATGACATTGGTGGATTGGCTGGAGAGGAAAAAGAACTTGAACAGCTGGTACGGAGGCTTGACACCACCTCCATAGCCTATAGAATGGAAATAAGTGCAGAGAAGACCAAAATGATGACCAACAACGCCAATGGCATCAACACAGACATCAAAGTCCAAGGCCAATCCCTTAACACAGTGCATAACGTCAACTATTTAGGAGCCATTGTATCAGACAATGGGTCCCGACATGAAGTGCTCTCCAGGATCGCACAAACAACTGCTGCCCTGACAAAATTGAAGCCCATTTGGAAAGACATGACCATCAGTCCACATTCCAAGGTAAGACTGCTGCGCTCCCTTGTCATCTCCATCTTCCTATATGCTTGGCTATAAACATGGACCTTCACAGGAGATCTACAACGAAGAATACAAAGCATGGAGCTGATCGAGGTGTTACAGAAGACTTCTGGGCATTTCCTATACCCAGCACATCAACAACGATGAAGTCCGACAGACCATCACACAAGCCATTGGACAACACAATGACCTGCTCACAGTGGTGAAGAAACGGAAACTCCGATGGTATGACCACGTCACCAGGTCATCAGGCCTTGCAAGGCCCATCCTGCAAGGCACAGTGCAAGGAGGTAGAAGAAGAGGGAGACCGAAAATGAGGTGGGAGGACAACATTCGAGAATGGACTGGTTTGACACTGAGTGAAGTCATCAGGGTGGCTGAGGACAGAGAAAGATGGAGTACGCTGGTTAAACGATCATCTGTGGTGCCCCTACGACCTCTGAGTTTACGGGATAGGATAGGATGCAGTCTGTCTAACATTTCAAAAATACAATTCGATTTCTATTTCCGCCTTCTAATAGCGATTTGTTTGAGTATTTGAGTGAGGAATATGTTTTTATTGTGTATGTAGGAGTGTCTGTAACACGTGAGCTTATGTGTTGTTTATGGGTCGCCGCGCTTTGAGCCTGATTAAAGAATATGGGCACGTGTAGCATCCAATATTATTATCATTATTATTAAATAGATTTTTTTAAAAACATGAACATTATTGTTATCGTTAATTCTAATATGGCCATGACAATATTAACAACTATGGGACCTAACACTGCTCGTGTTCTAGAAACAACACAATAATATTTATGATCATTTTGAACCAACCGGTACAAGAGTAAGTAAGTCAGCTTACAGTAGCTGTCTTTTTGCTATGTCGAAAATTACTATAGGAACAACCTTAATGTTTGAATTCGCCAAGAACGGAAAATAATCAACATTCTTTCCAAATTACTCTGACATTTAGAAAATATAATTATGCACGTAATAACTATGTCTACGTATTAGAAGCCCTGAGCGGTGGAATAACCCGCTAAGCAATTTCGACCGTAGTTAGTACTTGGATGGGTGACCTTGATGCAAATGAAACAACGGGGCCCTTATACTCCTTCGGATGAGAGTATAAACCGAGGTCCAGTCTGTGCACGCATATGCATGTATTCCATCACATCAACTTTGTTTTCTTGTCCCAAACAAATTATATAAATTAAACATTGACTAACTTACACAATAACTATTTAAAACAAATAAACAATAGTCGATTTGTGTGTGTGTGTGTGTGTGTGTGTGTGTGTGTGTGTGTGTGTGTGTGTGTGTGATTGGACACTCAGAAATAAATTGAAATTCATCCACAATAGAATCCATTTAGATCCCTACAAAATCGAAAATGAACCTGTCCTTGGCACACTAACAATTGCTCCCAAATGAAGACATAAAGGTTATATCATTACTGGCCTTAACTCCCCCTTCCTCCCCCCTCCCCCGCACGCTCCTCTTCCACCCTATCTCTAAAGTGCTAACAATCCTCCCACGCGTACGATTAAGTCATTGAGTGCTATCATAATAGGGAGCTGCACAACTATTAACACTTAGTAATAATAATAATAGTAGTAGTAGTAGTAGTAGTAGTAGTAGTACTACTACTACTACTACTACTACTACTACTACTACTACTACTACTACTACTACTACTGCTAATACGTTTCTTAGTTCTTGTCCATGTACTCTCAATTTGTATGTCGGATTGCAGACCATGTATCGAATTTCTCAGTTTGAGATCAATAAATAATATATTGTAATTGTACTACTACTACTACTACTACTACTACTACTACTACTACTACTACTACTACTACTACTACTACTACTACTACTACTACTACTACTACTACTACTACTACTACTACTACTACTACTACTACTACTACTACTACTACTACTACTACTGGGTGCTATGTACGCGCCTTATGTCTGTCTTACTAGACTATGCTGGGAAATACGAGGTGAAACAACTTTGGCCGGCTTGCCCGCATGTTGCACCAGAGTTGTCTAACGTTCGGACAGTCTTTGCAAACGATCACAGTTTCTTGCCTACAATTTCTGCCCTGTTCTCCATTAAACCTTCCGAAACAACCAAAAGGTTGATTTCAGTTGCAATCCTAGGTAGCTCCGCTAGTTCGGCATTGCACTGCCAGGCAACCACCACCCTCCCTTTCAGAAGAAAAGCTTGCAGCTCGGGGTAGTTTTCGTAGTGTTCTGAGACGACATGTCCACCCGGATAACTCTAGGTAACTAAAAACTAAACATAGAGACAAGTTACCTCCCATTCCAGAAGATGACCCAGTTGATGGTAAGGGGAAAATAATATGGTCACGAGTTGACCAATCCCAGATTCGAACCAGGTACCTTTCGTTTACTAGTAAGACGCTCTACCAACTGAGCTACCCGGCCCCACAAAGAAGGTTCGAGGAGGTTCACGAACCTGTTATAGAGATTTTCAGATCCCGAACCTATGTTCCTAAACTTTTTCTTTTCCTTAGATTCTGGTTCTAAAACCCTCGAGGAAAAAAAACAGCATCTTCCAATTAAGTCATGCCATAAATCAGGCTCAAAGCGCGGTGATCTTTAACCATCATAAACGCTCGCAAGCTATAGACACTTAAGCTTGAATACCCAAGAAACGCACAGTCATACATGATCATTCATTCATAACATCAGACCACAACCACGCATCTACACATAATCTCTTTGTCTTCAATAACAAATATATGGGTTCCTCTGGTCGATACTCAGTAGTTCACAGTGCGCAGGATGAGATGCACGGTATAGTGACCGGGCAGACCGAGGTTGGTTCATTAATTGTAATTTGAGACGGAGTTATACAGTGGTGAATAAACTTAAACTCCGATGGTATGGCCACGTCACCAGATCATCAGATCTTGCAAAGACCGTCCTGCAAGGCACAGTGCAAGAAGGTAGAAGAAGAGGGAGACCGAAAAAGAGGTGGGAGGACAACATTCGAGAATGGACATAGCATCTGTGTCCATAGATACCCGTTTTACTTTACCTGACGGATCCCGGCCCGCATCGCAACCCTGGGTGACCTGGTCCCCCGGGGGATCCACACAATTCCACCATAACTACTGTTTGGTCCAAACGGACCTGGTCCGCCGGGACAGTACGTATGTACACACTGCTGAGAGGTAGACCTGGTCTTTCTACTCATTCGCCATCTCTGGAGCCCAGCTCGGCCTTGCCCTGCGGGCACTCCACCAAAGACACTAATCGAGCGCTATGGGGCACCAAGCCCCCACGTGTCTGCGTAGCATCTGTGTCCATAGATACCCGTTTTACTTCGCGGAGGGAACCTGGTCCCTCCCGCCGTTCATGCGGCCATTCGCCCACATAAGCACACTGCATGGGGTTCCACCGCCCCCGCTTGGTGGATCACCACCATGAACTGAACTGGCGCCAAATGTTTGACCAACATGTATATATAATGTCACAGACGGCATAACGCTGTCTTTACAGTATAATCGAGAATGACTAAATGATGACGTATGCAAGAAGGAGTGATTTTTCTTTTATCCTCCCTATTTCCCTCACCCAACCTCCATTATCACCACCCCCAACTCCCCCGGCCCCCACCCCCCACCCCCGCCGCCTGTGCCAGACCTGGTCTGGTTTTTTAATTATTGAGTGGCATTATACCACATTTTAATTGTCCTTAACATTTTAAATCTCAGGACGTAAATCCCCTGTACCCTGAATCATTGAAGGAGTGGTACAGATTTCCACTGAGGTCAATATATTTACGTGAGAAAGCGTATATCAGTTAGGCATATATGTCTAACTATTTCAGGGTGTGTATATTACGTGTTTATGTGTATGCGTGTTTATGTAAGTGCATCTGCGCGTTGTTCATGGGCTTACTTTTAAGATCTCATTTGGTATCGTGGCTAGCTGCCCGACTGGACAATTCTCATCTCGCTCATAATGTAGCGTCGGCCGCAGCAGACGAGAGCTAATCCCTCGATATCTACCGCTATAGGCTGCAAGTCCCGAATCACACAACCATAAACACTTTATCCCAACCTCACCCACCGAACCCCTCCCACATCCACCTCCTCCACCCCAACTGCCTAACCTCTTCACATACAGCTCTTGCCTATGGCGTACGAACAGGGTCAAACGCGCGATGAAAAGTAGCGATGCTTTGCATCGATACTATTCTCATAAGGATCCATCCGTTTAGGAAAGTATCGCTACTTTTCTCAACATGATCGCTCATTTTCTCAAATGGAACGCCAATTGCGAAAGTATCGATGCTTTCTGCATCGATACTTTTTTTAAAGTATCGATATTTTGCATCGATACTTTAGCTCGAGCAGTTTCATCGCGCAGTTCCGAAGTTTACCGAGGCGAAACACGCTGTTTCTGCAAAACTGAAATCGGTCAAGCTAATGATATAATATACATGTATTATGTAACATTCCGCAGTTCCAATTGTCCTTTGCAGAGCAAATTAATTAATAAATATAATTTTTCCAAATAGCTAAATATAAGAATTAATATTAGTTAATAAATAATATCTACATCCATCTTCCCGCCTCAAGTAACGCAAAACGAAAGGAAAGTAAGCAGATTGGCGCGATTGCCTGTTTTGTGTTCCGCTTTAGTTCCGATCAAACTTTTGGAAAAATGTGCATACTGCGTATTCGGAAGAACTCGGAAATGCGCGATGAAAAGGATCGATCCTTTCGTAACGGAGCGATGCAAAGTAGCGATACTTTTCAAAAAGTATCGACGCAAAGCATCGCTACTTTTCATCGCGCGTTTGACCCTGTTCGTACGCCATACTTGCCCTCTTTGCTCACATGATCCGCACAACCTTTATTGCTTTTATTGTAGATGAGATGTCAAGCTGTCCAAATACATTTTACAAATGCTTATAAACAATAGTATCCATCTATATACGTGTGCTGTCTAATGCGAAGTTTAATGAGCTAGTGGTCTATTCCAGATGTTATTGATAGTTTGTCTGTCATAACAAGTTAAGTACTTGTTTGTGAGATACAAAATGGGGCTTAACTCCCCCCCCCCTCCCGCCTCCTTGTTCATGCTAGCTTCTATCCTGTCATCTTTCCCCTAATATCCTCTGTGCTCAGTCGCTTCTGCCAAGTCATAAGCAAGAAGGCGAGACAGACAAAACAAGAAGACAGACAAGACGATACAAGTTACGACACGTTCAACGATATGGTCATAGTTAAGTATTAATCGTTACATAGGCATAACTCTTAACAAAGCATTTCATGGAAATTTCATTAGGTCGTTATTCTGCTCAGAAATATGAATCATGAAGAAGAACACACACACATACATACACATACGCACATAGAGAGAGAGAGAGAGAGAGAGAGAGAGAGAGAGAGAGAGAGAGAGAGAGAGAGAGAGAGAGAGAGAGAGAGAGAGAGAGAGAGAGAGAGAACGCTTCAAGGTAAAACACAAATTTCCAGTTCATTGAAGATAACTTTTTTTTTTAAAATTATGACAAGTTACGATTTGTTTTTGCAGTCATAACCAATTCCTCTTAAGCTTTCTCTGGCCCTCACTTTAAATATGATCATGTTCAGTATACATGCATTAAGCCATAGGAGTTCCATCTTCCACCAGCGTATAAAGCTGCAGGTGTATTACCATTAGATGAATGAAGAACATTATCTTGAGCAAAAAATATATCTGCAGTTGACAAGTTCGCGGATTTAGAGTTAAAAATACGATCGGATTTACATTTTCACAAAAGAGCACAGAGTAATAATTATTTACAGGCTATATTAACATATACAATTGAGGTCATGAACGAATCTAATTTAAATTTAAATTGTAAATTATTTTAAAACATAATTTCACAAATGCCCATACCTAATTAGGAACTTCAACGAGACATTTTGACATAGACTACTCTGATTTAAGAAAACAGGAAAACGGCATCCTATTAGCAACAGAAGCAAAGGAACGTATCTATGAAAAAAATAGTATTCTTACTTACAAATTTATACTGCCGGTTTTTGTTTTAGAATCAGGTTAAAAAGGAGCAGGTTATTTTTCATCTGCTTTAAAAGTTAACGAGGATTATTTCTTAGGGAAAGGTCATTCCATATATACTGCAGAATATTGAACATTGGTAATGAATAAAATCATTAGTTCACAAACTGACTTTTTAAACATTATTTTGTGTTGACTCTAAATCAGTTTTACACATTTTAGATTCAAATTATAATAAAGAAATGAAATTAATGTCTTATTCATAGTTTAAACATAAATAGAACAAATGTTCAATTTTGCTGGATACCATCCCATAGCGGATTAGATCATAATGACTGAGCTAATATGATTGCAAAACAAGGGGCGAAAAATGAAAGTACTGTTATTCAGCTCGATATCCCTTCTCATTGGTTTACTATTTTCCCCTACTCCAATGAAGTCTAAAATCATTTAGATGAAAAGACGTTTAATTAAACAAACAAACAAACAAACAAACAAACAAACAAACTTTCACTTTCGGTCCACTGCTACGAGAGATTTATCAAACCTAGGCAAACAAGAAGTATTTTTTGTACTATACGTTCCCTTTGACCAAGTTAAATTTTGTCCGTCACAACTATATGTTCCTTTTGCCCACGTTACATTTTGTCCGTCACAACAAGTCAAGATTCTGTTTTCACTTCCCCAGCTCCCAGCTTCATTTCTTGCACACAACAAGCAATATCCCAACCATTATTGAAACCCCTTCTGTGCATATTTTCACCGTCAAAATACACATGAAGTCTTTCGCAAGCAATATAGAATCTGTGAAAAACCCTACGAGCAAATATAGGGAAGATGTGACGGTAGGACCTAAGGATAGCGTTCTTAAAAAAATCAATATCTGCAGTTAAGGACCCATCCGTCAAGAGCCACTTTAAGTGAAGGGGACATGAATTGATCACGCTGATGTTCAGGAAGGACCTTTCAACTTTCAGCTTGGGCGAGTTTAAAGACGAGGAGAGACTGTCAGCTAGAATAAAGCCGAGAGAGGTTTTCTCCAGCTAGGAGATGTATCTCATCTGGTTTCAAGCTTTATGGTTAATGTCCGAGGATGGCTGAGCTGCATGGTGGCGAGACATTGTCGGTATTGGAGCGACTCGGTATGGAGTGGCAGTTCCCAACACTGTCTAGACAAGTGGTTTATTAAAGATCGGCCATTGTGACCATATGGTTTGTGGCAAGTTAGGCGCAGTAGAACTGAGATGGGTATAGTAGTAAATATTGTGCTAAAAGAAGGATATGTATACGTGTAGTTGTGTAGAAAAGGGAACTCTCACTCCGTATTCTCAATGAATGACGATTGCCCATCGTCAAAGAGGATTGTTGTGTTTTTTTAATGGAATAGTTTCTTCCACAAGGAAGACAATCACTTTACTTTCAGAGTATAAGGCAGCGTAAACCGATCAATTCTGACGAGAAATCTTCATTGGAACACTGGATTGTTGTTTTTTTCTACATGATCGTCTCGTGTATATTATTATTAATGTAAACTCTTTTCTGCACGTATGTAAGTTGGTGCAAAGTGGTTGTGTTTTTAGTTTGGATACTATTTTTTTGTAAAGGTTTTTTGTTATTGTAAGATGTGAAATTCAAGTTTATACTTTCCTTCATAAAATCATGACAGCTGCAGTGCAGTACTAAATAGGACACAGGGAACAAAAAAGCTGGCAGCTGTTTCTTAATAGTAGTCAAGGGTATAGATGGAACAAAAAAGCTGACAGCTCTTAATAATAATGAAGGGTATAAATGGAACAAAAAAGCTAATAGTAATGAAGGGTATAAATGGAACAAAAAAGCTGACAGCTCTTAATAGTAATGAAGGATACAAATGGAATAAAAAAGCTGACAGCTCTTAATAGTAATGAAGGGTATAAATGGAACAAAAAAGCTAATAGTAATGAAGGGTATAAATGGAACAAAAAAGCTGACAGCTCTTAATAGTAATGAAGGATACAAATGGAACAAAAAAAGCTGACAGCTGTTCCTTAATAGTAATAAAGGGTATAAATGTAACAAAAAAACTGACAGCTCTTAATAGTAATGAAGGGTACAAATGGAACAAAAAAGCTGACAGCTGTTCCTTAATAGTAATGAAGGGTACAAATGGAACAAAAAAACTGACAGCTCTTAATAGTAATGAAGGGTACAAATGGAACAAAAAAGCTGACAGCTGTTCCTTAATAGTAATGAAGGGTACAAATGGAACAAACAAAGCTGACAGCTCTTAATAGTAATGAAGGGTATAAATGGAACAAAAAAGCTAATAGTAATGAAGGGTATAAATGGAACAAAAAAGCTGACAGCTCTTAATAGTAATGAAGGATACAAATGGAACAAAAAAAGCTGACAGCTGTTCCTTAATAGTAATAAAGGGTATAAATGTAACAAAAAAACTGACAGCTCTTAATAGTAATGAAGGGTACAAATGGAACAAAAAAGCTGACAGCTGTTCCTTAATAGTAATGAAGGGTACAAATGGAACAAAAAAACTGTTCCTTAATAGTAATGAAGGGTACAAATGGAACAAACAAAGCTGACAGCTCTTAATAG
This sequence comes from Oncomelania hupensis, assembly GCA_036898135.1. Classification (NCBI taxonomy): domain Eukaryota; kingdom Metazoa; phylum Mollusca; class Gastropoda; order Littorinimorpha; family Pomatiopsidae; genus Oncomelania; species Oncomelania hupensis. The sequence goes on from CM072512.1 coordinate 113,008,557, forward strand.
TAATGAAGGGTATAAATGGAACAAAAAAGCTAATAGTAATGAAGGGTATAAATGGAACAAAAAAAGCTGACAGCTCTTAATAGTAATGAAGGATACAAATGGAACAAAAAAAGCTGACAGCTGTTCCTTAATAGTAATAAAGGGTATAAATGTAACAAAAAAACTGACAGCTCTTAATAGTAATGAAGGGTACAAATGGAACAAAAAAGCTGACAGCTGTTCCTTAATAGTAATGAAGGGTACAAATGGAACAAAAAAACTGACAGCTCTTAATAGTAATGAAGGGTACAAATGGAACAAAAAAGCTGACAGCTCTTAATAGTAATGAAGGGTACAAATGGAACAAAAAAGCTGACAGCTGTTAATAGTAATGAAGGGTACAAATGGAACAAAAAAGCTGACAACTTTTAATAGTAATGAAGGATACAAATGGAATAAAAAAGTTGACAGCTCTTAATAGTAATGAAGGATACAAAGGGAACAAAAAAGCTGACAGCTGTTAATAGTAATGAAGGGTACAAAAGGAACAAAAAAGCTGACAGCTCTTAATAGTAATGAAGGGTACAAATGGAACAAAAAAGCTGACAGCTCTTAATAGTAATGAAGGATACAATTGGAACAAAAAAGCTGACAGCTCTTAATAGTAATGAAGGATATAAATGGAACAAAAAAGCTGACAGCTCTTAATAGTAATGAAGGATACACATGAAACAAAAAAGCTGACAGCTCTTAATAGTAATGAAGGATATAAATGGAACAAAAATGCTGACAGCTCTTAATAGTAATGAAGGATATAAAGGGAACAAAAAAGCTGACAGCTGTTAATAGTAATGAAGGATACAAAGGGAACAAAAAAGCTGACAGCTCTTAATAGTAATGAAAGATACAAAGGGAACAAAAAAGCTGACAGCTCTTAATAGTAATGAAGGATACAAAGGGAACAAAAAAGCTGACAGCTCTTACTAGTAATGAAGGATACAAAGGGAACAAAAACGCTGACAGCTCTTAATAGTAATGAAGGGTACAAATGGAACAAAAAAGCTGACAGCTGTTCCTTAATAGTAATGAAGGGTACAAATGGAACAAACAAAGCTGACAGCTCTTAATAGTAATGAAGGGTATAAATGGAACAAAAAAGATGGCAGCTGTTTCTTAATAGTAATAAAGGGTACAAATGGAACAAAAAAGCTGACAGCTCTTAATAGTAATGAAGGGTACAAATGGAACAAAAAAGCTGACAGCTCTTAATAGTAATGAAGGGTACAAATGGAACAAAAAAGCTGACAGCTCTTAATAGTAATGAAGGATACAAAGGGAACAAAAAAGCTGACAGCTCTTAATAGTAATGAAGGATACAAAGGGAACAAAAAAGCTGACAGCTCTTAATAGTAATGAAGGATACAAAGGGAACACAAAAGCTGACAGCTCTTAATAGTAAGGAAAGGTATAAAGGGAACAAAAAGCCTGGCAGCTTTTTCTTAATGGTAATTAAGTGTACAAAGGGAACAAAAAACTGGCAGCTCTTTCTTAATAGTAATGAAGGGTATAAAGGGAACCAAAAAAAAATCTGGCAGCTCTTTCTTAATAGTAATGATGGGGACAAATCGATTTTTAAATCCATCCAATGTTGACTTACTTGGAAAATGGCCGGAGAACAGAATCCAACAGTCAAAACGTTCGAAATTGTTTCGGCCTTTGAAGAACAAGGAAAGAAGCTCTGAGACTCTTTATTACGCGCAAACACGGCAGTAACGGTACAACGCCATCCAGGGTACTAGAGAAAGGGCCGGGATTTTTTTTTATTCGACTGATTGAACCAGCTGTCATGACAGATTGTCGAAGATTTATTTCTTTGGTAGAAAAGAACAGATGACTCAATGTCCACAGTGTCGATTTCTCCATCGTGTACTTCGTCCAAGCCTGTTTTTCGCCAAGCACAGCGATGACCCAGGTTCGAATCCCGCGGTTGGTAAAAGCTTTTTAAAAAGTGGTAATTCTGTCACTATCCATCTGAACAGTGTGATTGCTCTGGTAATTGTTCAGCTTTGGTGTAGGTCTCTTATACTCCTCTTGCCTGGAATAGTTATCCCTCGCGCGACTGACAATATCCCAGATGATGAGTGAAGACTTAAAACTTCATGGTTCAATCATTCATTCACTTTCTTTATTCTTCTAGTTGTAAGCCCGACTACGATTTTGCTGCTGCTACGGATTGGATAATTAAAGTCCTATAAACCGCGAATACCCATGCCGTTACATGCCTACTGTAGCAGACCAACAAATAGGGGATCTATAGCAGAGGTCAGATAATCAATCTAAATTACTCTGGTGACTGATCGGTCATTTAAGCAATGTCCAGCTGCAACAACAACAACAACAACAACAACTACTACTACTACTACTACCCAGTTGCAACGGTCATCTTCTTATAGTCACAGCGGTCATCTGTCTGTTGATGGCATGCATGTAACTATTATCGCACGGATCTGTCAACAACAGTACCTTTAAATAGACGATGTCAACTGCACTTGATCTCTATAAGAATTCGGAGTACCAGAAACTGTGAAATACTAGTAAGCGAAAGAAGGCTCAACAGTTTTTTATGCTCATAATGCCGTTTACTGAGCGAGCTACATTGAAATGTTGGGTCACGATGACTCAACACGCTTTCATTCCATGGTGGCCATCTTAAGAGCGTGCTCGTGAAGCACGAACAGACACTGGCTGCGGTCTTCATCTGTCACGAAGTGTTCACTGTTTGAGACTTGTTGAGATTGGAATGATTGGGTAATTCTCTTTTATCTTTTCTATTTTCTCTTCGTTTTGGATTAGATTCTTTGAAAGCCTTCTTTCTTGTCACTGTTTTTTTTTCTCCTTCCTCCTCCTTCTCCTCCTCCTCCTCCTCCTCCTCCTCCTTCTTTTCTTTTTCTTCTTCTTCTTTGTTGTTATTGTTGATCTTCTTCTTCTTCTTCTGCCTCCTCCTCTTTTTCTCCTTTCCATCTTGTATTAGGTTTCTTCTTCGTTGCCATATTTTCCATGGCCTTTTTCTTTTTGTTTACACCCATTTGTGTACATTTTACATTATTGTATTTCTAGTAGTAGTAGTAGTAGTAATAGTAGTAATAGTAGTAGTAATAGTAGTAGGCCTAGTAGTAGTAGTACATTACATTACATGATTATTGCTTTAGGTCCAGCGGACTCTTCCGAGCAAATCAGGACCGGACAACCCCCAATCCGCATAAAAGATCTGCTGGAACAACCCTAGTGGTAAAACTGAAATCTCTCCACCAGCAGGTCACTTTACAATAAAGACATCCCCCGCAGGGGAGGCTGAGGCTGTACTCTAATTTATCGAACCCCCGTTTACAAAAACAAAATAGAATACAAACATCATTATAAATTATCAACAAAACACATACATATAAAATGCCTACATTGCTAAATAATAACATCATAGGAAGCCCTAGTGACCACCTGGCAGAAAGCATCCAATATTCCCAAGCTGATCCAACAGACCTCATACACAAATAAGGAGTTTTGTCCCGGAAGATTTTTCAAGAAAAAAGGTAGGTGACTGCTCTAGCGAAGAAGAAGATAGTAGATAGCAGATTGATAGAACAGAGCAGGAATGAGAAAGAGCAAATGAGAAAGACAGCGACAGTGGGAATTTAAAGCACTAAATTTCCAGAAAGTGGGGATACTATTTATACTGAAACCCCCGGCACCCCAACGAGCGTAGAGGTAGTAGTAGCAGTAGTAGTAGCAGTAGTAGTAGTAGTAGTAGTAGTAGTAGTAGTAGTAGTAGTAGTAGTAGTAGTAGTAAGTGAACATTAAGGTTTAACGTCAACACCCACCATTGGCGATATGGCAGACGGGGATAACCATCCCAGGGAAAGAGGGGTAGGGACCTGAATCAACACTGAACCACCAAAGCAATCCTACTGCTAAAATGGACAGTGAAAATGGCCACGTTTTATATCGCCCACCACGGGATTCGAACCTGGGTCATCGGTGTGCCAGGCGAACGAAGTAGTAGCAGTAGTAGTAGCAATAGTAGTAGTAGTAGTAGTAGCAGCAGTAGTAGTAGTAGTAGCAGCAGTAGTAGTAGTAGTAGTAGCAGTAGTGGTAGTAGTAGTAGTGGTGGTAGTAGTAGTAGTAGTAGTAGTACTGATCTTCGTGTTCTTCCTTTTCCTCACCATCTTTTTTCTTAATAATAATACCATTTAAAAAAAAAAATTCGCTGTCCTCTGCTTCTTGTTTTATTTAATAGAGATTTCGTCTTTTTTTGCTGTCACTCTCTTCTCCCACTTCTTTGGGTTTTTTTTTTGTTTTTTGGGGGGTGGGTGTGGGGGTGGAAGTGGGGGCTGTGGATGAGAGGGGGGGTAGGGGTATATTTTCGCCTCATGAGTTTCTCCCCAATGTTGTGATGATAGTGGTCAAGGTCTTGGATAGCCGGCAATGTTTTTCTTTCCTTTCTGTCCTCGTCTTTAGCACAAGCGCTTGTATCTGGATACGCGAGCGCCTGTGCCTAATTCGCGTCTCCCTTCTCTTTGGTATCGGTATTCCTAGAGAAGGGAAACGCGTCATAAACATAGCTCGTCGCTCGCCTGTCCATAGACGCTCGTGTGTCCAAATACGCGTGTGTGGTACACCCAGAGAAGGGAGACGTGGTTGTCCCCTATGTGCTTGTGTGTCTGGGGACGTTAACCTAACCAATGAATGAATGAATGAATGGGAGACGTGTCACAGGCATAAGCGCTCGCGTGTCCATAGACGCGCGCGTGTCGAGATAGGCTACAAGCGCTGTCTGTAGCGTACGAGCCTTGCTGTTCAACCTTGTACACATTTCGTATTATAATAAATGTTCTTGCATAGCGATTTACCAGGTCAAGTGCTGCTCAAGGCTCTGTTCAACACAGAATCTTTCTCAAGCTAGCCGTCCAATGCACCAACATGTTACTATATGCGCTTGGTCCAGCACTCCGGACAGCTGAGGGTTTTTAGACAACGGAACACCGGGGAGGGGGAGAGGGGTGGGGGGTGAAGGAGGTGGGAGGGGGGTTCCTCCTTATAGTGTTTGCTGGCTGTTTGTGTTTCTGGCACTCACCTGCCTAGGAAATGAGTGTCAGGATCTTTAAAGTTAGTGCGACGGAATGCGCGAGTGCCCAAACAAGATATAGGGGGTATATTCTCGCTTGAGATTAATCAGAATAAACATTGCTCTTCTTCAACTCTTGAAAACGGAGTCTGCGTCTTGTTTATGGTCTACAGTAAGTGTAGGCTATGTTCAAGTGCTCTCCCTCTCTCTCTCTTTCTGTCTCTCTCTCTCTTTCTCTGTCTGTCTCTTTCTCTGTCTGTCTGTCTGTCTATCTTTGTCTGTCTGTCTGTCTGTTTGTCTCTCTCTCTCTCTCTCTCTCTCTCTCTCTCTCTCTCTCTCTCTCTCTCTCTCTCACAAAGAGTCTAATGGCGAAGACGGTGGAACCTATGTCTAATTTCCGGTCGATCTCCTGTCCTCATTTAACCCTATGTCCGCTAACTTTCTGTGCTGTGTCGCACTACCACTATCACCACCCACCTCAATCCCCACTCACCTTCCCCGTGTTATTCACCCTCCAACCCAGACCTTTCACCCCCATCCCCCACCCCTAATTCCCTCTCCTTCCCTTCCCCCTATATACCTAATACCTTGGTATTTCATATTAGGTCTACAATGCTTTTGGAACAAAAAACAAATTCATTACCATTTTGTTTCATCGTAGTTGTATAGCACTTTTCCAGCTCAAGAGCAGCTCAAGGCGCTGGCCCATTCAGGATCTAACTCAAGCCACTCGATACGAGGCGTCCATTTTGCTGCCTTAGGCGCACTGCTGGTTCCCCGGCCCAGACGGCTTGTGAGAACACTCCTGGACAACCGAGGAGGGGTTGTGGTTGGGGTTGGTGTTGGGCAGAGGACCTAGTGCTTGCTGGGTGTATTTGTGAAGCTGGCACTCACCCGTCTAGGACATGAGCGTCAGGATCTTTAAAGTCCGTCGCGATGGAATGCCCGCGTGCACCGATTAGACCTCGGGTTATACTCTCACCCGAAGGATACCGACAGTAACCCACAACTTACGCTGCTTTTGTGCCTTCCCAGGGGCGGATCAGTTAGTTTTTGGGGGAGGGTTTCCAAAATTCTATTAAAGGGACTTACTCGGTAAATGTTAACGATGGTCAAGAAACGCTTCAGATCAAGCATCAACATTGGCAGGACACGCACTTTTCCAGGAGCAGACATCGGAATTGACCACAATCTTGTGATAATGTCTTTCCGGCTTCACTTGATGAGAGTAAACACAGCAAAGTGCACTAGACTGAAGTTCGACCTGGACAAACTCCAAGACCCGGAGGTGGCAGAACTATTTCAGGCCACAATTGGAGGGAAATTTGCACCACTGCTCATTTTAAGAGCTGGTGAAGTAGATGTCAACACCATGACCACCACCTTGAACTTAGCTGTGACAGATGCCGCCACGGAGATCCTTGGAAAGCACCGGTCAAAGAAGAAGCTGTGGATCACACCTGAACTTTTGGACCTGTGTGATAAACGAAGAGAGATGACAAACAAAAGGAACACCTGACAGGGAGGTGATGCCTACCGAAAAATCAACAATGACATCCAAAAAGGCATGCGCACAGCAAAGGAGAACTGGATAGAAGCTCAATGCCAGGAAATAGATAACAGTCTGAATAAGAATAACATCAAGAAGGCCTACCAGACTGTGAAGCCGCTGACAAGTATTAAACAGCCCAAGGTCTCCACTATCCAATGGCTTATGCCTTACAGAAGAACAAGAATTCTTGGACAGATGGACAGAGTACTGCTCTGACCTTTACAACCACAAACCAAACGGAGACCCATCAGTTCTAGCATGTCCAGAGAAGAAGAAATCCTCCCAATTCTCAGAGAAGAAGTTGAGGCAGCAGTGCAATCGCTGAAGAAGGGGAAGTCAGCGGGAGTGGACAACATACCCGCGGAACTGCTTCAAGCAGGAGGAGAAGCGATGATCAACGCACACACCATTATGTGTAACAAGATCTGGCAGAGTGGGGAGTGGCCTACACCATGGACCCAGTCGCTTATCATCTTCCCAAAAAAGGTAATGTTCAGGAATGTGACAATTACAGCACCATCAGCTAAAATCAGCCATCCCAGCAAGGTCCTCCTGAAATATAATACTCAACAGGTTGAAACTCCAAGCTGAACAAATCATAGCCGAAGAGCAAGCAGGATTTAGGGCAGCGCGAAGTACCACTGAACAGATTTCCAACCTCAGAATAATCTGTGAGAAATATCTACAGCACCAACATCTATATCATGTGTTCGTAGACATCAAAAAGGCGTTTGACCGAGTCTGGCATGCAGCTCTGTGGGCAACCATGAGAGTGTACAACATCAGCCCTAAAATTTTAAGTCATAAAAAGCCTGTATTACAAGGCTGCCAGTGCAGCCCTCCACAACAGCGCCATCGGAAACTGATTCAGAACAACAATCGGTGTGCGTCAGGGATGCCTACTCTGTCCAACACTCTTCACCATCTTCCTAGAGCGCATCATGTCAAATGCCCTTGCAGACCACGAAGACACAGTCAGCATAGGGAGAAGAGCAATCTCCAACCTTTGTTTTGCGGAACAAGAACTTGAACGGCTGGTACAGAGGCTTGACACCACCTCCAGAGACTATTGAATGGAAATAAGTGCAGAGAAGACCAAAATGATGACCAACAACAACCATGGCACCAACACTGACATCAAAGTCCACGGCCATCCCTCAACACAGTGCATAGCTTCAAATATTTAGGAGCCATTGTATCAGACAATGGGTCCCTACAGGAAGTCCTTTCCAGGATCGCACAAACAACTGCTGCCCTGGCGAGGTTGAAGCCAATTTGGAAAGACAGGACCATCAGTCTACATTACAAGCTAAGGCTGCTGCGCTCCCTTGTCATCTCCATCTTCCTATACGCTTGCGAAACATGGACCCTCAAAGCAGATCTCCAACGAAGAATACAAAGCATGGAGATGAGGTGCTTCAGAAGACTTCTGGGCATTTCCTATACCCAGAACATTACCAACAAACGAAGTCGGACAGACAAGCCATTGGACAACACGATGACCTGCTCACAGTGGTGAAAAAACGGAAACTCCGATGGTATGGCCACGTCACCAGATCATTAGGTTTTGCAAAGACCATCCTGCAAGGCACAGTGCAAGGAGGTAGAAAAAGAGGGAGACCGAAAAAGAAATGGGATGACAACATTCGAGACTGGACTGGCTTGACACTGAGCGAAACAATCAGGGTTGCTGAGGACAGGGAAAGATGGAGTACGTTGGTTAAACGATCATATGTGGTGCCCCTACGACCTCCGAGTTATGGGATAGGATATGATAGGATAGGATAGGATATGTTATTTACTAGTAAGATTAAATTATGAAAATAATAATTACCTCCTTTGCTCCCAAAATATGTAGTACTACTGAGCTTTGCCACACCTTTCGAATCGGAGGGCTTCAACGACGGCGTTCGCGGCAGTTTGAAACGCTGGCGCGAGTCGGAATAAGCAAGCAAAGGGACGGAACTTTGACTATTTGTCGTTTTGCTAAAACGTCAACGTAAGCCATGGTTACCCACACTATGACTTTTTCAGCATGCGAGGTACTTTTAAAATGACCAAGCCAAAATGATCTACTTACCACCAAAATGCAAAACATATATATATATAGTCATATAATAGGCTGACGTCAATTTTTTTTTACTGCTACGCGATCCACGTATTGGGCACTCCTGTCGTAATCCATTATATTATCCATTAGGAATATCGTTTTCTTTCTTTTCATTTCTTCCGCTCGTGGCACGCCCTCCCCCCCACCCACTCTTAAAAAATAAAATAAAATAAATAAATAAATAAATAAATAGAATGTCGCCGAAGACGTGAAATATCAGCTTTGCTCTTTTGTGGAGCACAAAAGACGGTGCTCATCTGGAGATTGTTTAGAATGATTGCAATGATTGAAGTTTTTTAGGTAGAAGATTGCGAGGGCTTGCATATTTTGGGAAAGGTCAAATACTCGTACCCCCAAAAATAAAATTAAAAACAATACAAATTAAAAAATATATATATATATATATATATTTACAATACAAATTAAAATATATATATATATTATTTATTAATTTTATGTTTATTTTTTTTTTAAATTTAAATTTTTATAATTTTTATATATATACTAGTGGTTTTTGTACCCTGGCAAGCCAGGGTACACTGGTTGCTGTTTAAAATGTAGACAGAGACAACTGTTGTGATACCTCCCCGAACCCACTTGATACCTCCCCATACCCCCTTGATACCTTCCGTATCCCCCTTGTAACCTACCTGTACCCTCCTTGATACTTCCTTGTTGATCGTTTCGCAGGTATGGATGAAAGGAATCGACCATCACCATACCCCCTTATATATACCCGTATTCCCGTTGTGCCTACCCATGCCCCTTTAAACCTACCCGTAGCCCCCTTTTACCTACACCTACAACCCCATCCCGTTCCTTGGTACTACTACTACTACTACTACTACTACTACTACTACTACTACTACTACTACTACTACTACTACTAATATTGAATATAGAATAATACAAATAGAAATCATAAAAAACACCAAAGTTTTAAAAGAAAATTTGATATAAGATATACTACTACTACTACTACTACTACTACTACTACTACTACTACTACTACTACTACTACTACTA